>CM065438.1:27778750-28425000 GCA_033030585.1 Hippophae rhamnoides | reverse complement strand
CATCTTTTAGGTTTTATGGAAACTTTTCAACCTAATTTGGTTGTAAATTGTATAAGGCCCTAGATGACCTCAATCAAGCTCTTAGAGCTGGGTAGCATTGGTGGACTTGGGTTTCTCAAGCAGTAAGGAAAATTCTTCTATATTTGTTTCCTTTACACCATTTAGGACTACTGGACTACGTGTTTATGTAGATGATATAGTAGTTACTTGTAGTGATTCTCAGTATATCAAGGAGTTGATTGGACTATTGAACACCAGGTTTGCTTTGAAGGATCTCAAAAATCTTCATTTCTTTTAGGGATTGAGATGTAGAGAATAAGCATAGGGTTGCATCTCTTTTAGTACAAGTATATATAGGATATTATTAACAACTCTTGTCTACTCTCTTCTAAACCACTCATTACACCTATTATGTTTGGTAAGGTTTTGTCCAAACATGATAGCATTCCCCTCATAGATCCTACCGTTTATAGAAGTTTGACTAGTGCAATCCAATATTGCAATCGAATTCTTGCATTCACCTATAGAAAAGCATATGAAAGTAATGAAAAGAGTCATTAGGTACCTTTAAGGGTACAGTCTCTCATGGTGTGTTCTTTCCTAAGTTAGTGGTGCTTGGAATTATGGTATTTTCAAATTTAGATTGGGCTTGTTGCCTAAATGATATGAGAAGTACTGAGATATTGTCTCTATTTTGGTGATAGTTTGGTCTTTTGGCATATAGGGAAGTAGAAGGTAGTCGAATAATCATCCAACGAAGCATAATATAGGTTACTGGCATTGGCTTCCACTAAAGTGTTTTGGTTATAGTCTCTTATACTATGATATGTGCACCGAGAATTTGGCTTCTAATCCTATTATGCATGTTAGAATGAAGCATGTAGAGTTGGAATTTCATTTCCTAAGATATTTGGTTCTAGAAGGAAGATTGGAAGTGAGATACACACCATCAGTAGCTCAACTTTCAGACATACTCACCAAGCCCTTGCCTGATTATATTTTTACTTCTTTAAAAACTAAGTTGATGGTGCTTCCACCACTATCAGTTTAAGGGGAACTAATAGGATGTAATGAACTATATCTTAGTGTTCAGCATATGAGATTATAAGTTGTCATAACAGTTGGAAGAGTAAGTTAGCTTGGGAGTTAGTGCGGTGCAGCTTCTGTGATTTATACTAGAGCTTATGCTCAATACAACATCAAGAATTGTGTTTCATATCTCTCATTTATATTTACTTCTCTAGTCTCATAAGGTTTTAAAACTCCTTACAGGGAATGGCCAAGCTTACTTTAAAAAAAACATCAAACTAAAATTGAATATATAATGTCCTACTTGACAAAATAGTAGGCATACAATAATAAAATGAAAATTTGTTTAGTGTTAAGTTTCAATCACCTTTTAAATAGGGGCATAACATTATTGGGGTTACATAGGATTGTAGCTCTGATTGAAAATTTTATATATATTAAGCACTAAATAAACATTTTATTTGTAATAATATATTATATCTAATTTTTATGTGAAACTTTGGTATATCATTATTGATGAGCAGAACCGTCATCGCCGATCCTACCAATACTTTGGTTTTATATTTATAAAACTCTCGTAAGTGTACGAATCTTTGGTTTTATATTTATAAAACTCTCGTAAGTGTACGAATCAATTCATAGATAATGATAAGTATACTCCTAAGGTCGATCTAAGGAAAAAATATATGTGATTTTTAATTTATTATTCAAATTTTTAAAAACGAAATAAAATCCTAAACATCCTTTCACAATATTTGGGTTTTTGTTGTTTCTAATCTAATAACATAAAAATAAACATAGATACATATTCAATAAATATTGATGCAAATTTTATCATTTATAATAATGGAGTATTTATGGATATAATAACTAAGTTAATTATGCTTTCTCATATTATTTAGGTTATTAAAGATATAAATTGATATTTATTGATTCTCTCTTTTTTATAGGAATACCACCTTTGGTGGGGTTAGTTATTCTTTGTTAACTAAACAAATCAATTAACACCTATAGGTGGGGTTGATAACTAATTTGGTTAATTAAATTAATTCCTTTTTCTAAGAGATTGAAAATGAACCATTTAAATGCCATCATTGGTGGGGTTAGACAGTTTAAACTTTATTCAAGGTGTCCAAATTAAACCTAAGAATTTAATTATCCGAGTACTAACTTTCAAGTTTTAAAACCACTACTGAAAACATGTTGTCAATACATTTTCAGATAATAATTCTTATAAAAAATTTTGAAATAGAGCTTCACTCTAACTACCGGGCGATTGTACCAACAAATAAAAGAGCACTACTCTAAATTAGACCGGATAACTAAACCTTAAAATCTAATTTTCTGATTTAAGTTTGCAATGAAAAATAATATATTTCTCTCTAACATTCTTAATATAAAATCTTGAATAAAAATAAAATCAATTCATTTTAGAGATTTTTACCTATTTAATATTTCGCAAGCATAACAAAGTTATTATAATATCATGTTTACAATCAGCTAGCAAAGTTAAATTTAATCACAAAAAATTAAATATAACATATAAGAATAAAGCATAAAAAATAACTGTAAAGAAAATAAAATCATTACAGTACTTTAAAAACTAACTAAGAGCAAATAAATTACAAAAACAAAATTAGTTCCATTTATTTAATCCAAACGGAATTTGCACTTCCATTTATTGAATCAAAAAGCAAATAAATTACAAAAACAAAATTAGTTCTTCTCAAAAAGAGAAGAACTCTAAAACTAATAAAAACTAACTAAGAAAAGCTAAAAACTAAGAAATGGAGAGAAAGAAAGAGAGAAGAAGATGTTTTTGAGGTGTTTTTTAGGTGTGGTTTGATGTGAAGAGAATAAGGGTATTTATAGGTGAGAAGGGGAAGAAAAACTGGGTGAAAAAATGATTAAAAATGGTGGAAATGCAGAGTAGTGAATGATGACATCATTATTGATGTCATGGTGGTGTTGGGCGCGGTGACGCGTGCGAATTGGGGCAAATGGGCGCAGCGGCGTGCGCAAAATGGAGAGTAGGCACACACGGAATGGGGAGCAGGCGCGCACATGGATTGGGTGATGCGCACACATTGTTCGGTGTGGCTGGGTGCGCTATGCGCGTTGGCCGGTGCTACTGGGCGGCTGCGTGCGCGATTTCCTTCTTTTTGACTTTTTTGACCTATTTTGTCCAATTTTTCCATCTTTTTTTTTACTTTTTCTCATTTAATTTATGAATATATTTGTGCTGTATTTCTTTTGGTATTTTTCTTTGAGCCTTTATGTTACTTTTTAAAGCGAAAATACCTGAAAAATAATAAAATACCTGTGAATCAAAAAGACAGATTTATATAAATATATGATAAAATCATATAAATATATATTTTTAATCAATTAAGGTGCATAAAATCATGGTAGTTTTAGTACTTTTTGAGCACTCATTAGTTATATGTGTCAATATTGTTTCGCAAACATGTAGATAGAAGTGAAATCAATAAATTGTGAGTGAAGTTTGTAATAGATAAATTTTATTCACATATTTGACAAACATCAATTAATTGCACAAATATAATTATCATAATATACGTTATATAAAAATATTTCTTAAGTCAATATGGTGTAATACAAAAATATATTGAGAATTCCATCCATATGAACAATTATGAGATGACCAATTGTTCTTCTAACTCAAATAGGTAACTTGGACCTAAATGAAGGGTTGACATGCCAACTCATGGAATATTTTCCTTTATACCAATTTAACCAAGCCAACCTCACAAAGATGGATTAAGAAAATAAAACAATAAAAGTACAAAACAACATGCTCAATTCAACACACAATAAAAACAAGTGGTAAGAAAAAATAAATTACGGTAAATACACTAGTAATAGTGTGCCTCACAGGCTCATGTCCAAGCTAATATCATGTATGAACATAGCAAAAATCACAAAGCATATAGAACAATCATACATAGTAAAAATATATAAAGGATTTCAAATCAGTTCAAGACCTCATATGTTGGAACATATTCGATAAATTATTATTGTACTTTCATAACATCCAATTAAATAAAGTACAACTTATCAAGAGAAAGAGTCGGATGTCTAGTACACAACCAAAGTTAGGAGATACTAACTCCTTGAGACTTACACCAAACTCACATAAAGATAAAAGGCAGAAATAATATAAATTAATCAGGAAACATGCATATTAATACTGCAAAAGCATTAAATAGAAAGCTATAACCATACTACAAGTAAGAAAAATAATGCATACAACTAAACAAAAAAAGCTTCCTAATTAGAGTCTGGATCTAGTATGTTTAGACATACACGATAGAAACTCAAATTATACTAACATAACAATCTAATCATGCATTACAACATTGAAAGAGTTCAAGGCCCGATACATAATCAGGTTAAGAATATACTAACTTCTTAAAGACTCAACCCAAATATGCATATAATAAAAAGATAAACATGTAACATATAAACATATCCATAGTGCAAATAAACACAAATAGGTAGTAAATAAGTAGCATATATATTATCAAAAATCAAAAAGCAAGCAATAAATATTAATGAATTCCTAATTAGAGTTTAAATCTTAGTTTATAGAAACATATACAATTTAAGCTTAGATTTTACTAGCCAAACAATAGAGCATGCATAATACTAAATATAATGAGGTAAACCTACATAGAATCCCTGATTATGTGGTAGCATCCCCAAGTTGCTTATGGCAACCACTCGGTAACAAACAGATACACTAAGCAACAAAACAATTACAACCCTAATATAATAAAACCCTAATTACCTTTATCAATCATAACCACTATCGGAACTACCTATTACTGCCCCTACTTGCTGCCTCCATAATAAAGTTTGACACACGAACCCAAATTTTCTTCAAAGTCAACACCATCTAATGTGGTGTGATTATAACCATAGATTAGTAATTTGTAAAATGAATATCCAACCATGAGAACCACCCCTAATTACGAACAATCAATACCCACTATGGACACACAATCAATCCAAAAATTAAACATAGCCAAAGTGGGACACACAATCCACCACTTATATCAAACATCCAAAGATGTGAGAACTCAAAAATTTAGCTCAACCTAATCTCACAGAGTTATTCTAACATAAGAAAAATTTGCATGAAGAGAACTACCAGCCAACACATGGCTTATAGCCATAAAAGCTCCTTGCATAAGAAATATTTACATGAGGGAAACTACCAGCTAACACATGGCTCATAACCATACAAGATTCTCACATAAATCCACATGCAAACACCACCTTGAGTGTTCACATATAGGTATTTTTTGCTTCAAAATGATACAACTGATCAACACCTGAAGAATAGTACCAAAAATCACTTCATTGCAACATAAAGCATAAAATATTAACATATGTAAGCTTTACATATGTTCCAAACCAATGAAAGGGATGTAATTTAAGAAGGGCTTTCAGAAGTTCAAGGAGACACGTGCCAAAACGTGGTATTTTGGGTGACACAATGAGGGAGTAGTATATCAAGCACTTCAATGCATATAGGCCATCTCATGCAGTAGTGCATAATCAATGTATGTTGTGGCACCTGACTATCTGATCCATTTTTCCTTTCTTTTGCAGAATTTTCAAAAAGCAATATAAAGAACCCCTCAATCATTGTAAAAAGAATCCCTTATCCCTCATCCCTCAGCTCCTTAGCTTTTCTCTTTTCTAGTTTATTAATTTTCTATAACTTTTACTTCCTTTTGAAATTTGAGAGTTGAATGAATATAGTTTATGAAGTAATTTTTATTTCAATTCAACAAATAGTATTGGTAATTATGTTTGGAGTTTTTTCAAAAACAGAAACAATACTTAAGTTTTGTAAGGGTATATTTTAAGTGTATTCTTTTCATATTAAATTTTTGTGTTGTTTTACATGCTATATTTAATTTACTCATCATTTATTAAATTAAGCATTCTAACTAAAAATACTATGAGATATTAATAATGTCATTATGCTTGTGAAATATTAAAGTAGGAAAACATTTGTATAAAATAAATTAAGTTTTATTTTTTCATCAACATTTATATAAAAGTTTGTTAAAGAAAATAACATATAATTATCTAAATCTGATTTAGAGTCAACAATTCGATTTTGGATTTGATTATTCAAATCTTTAGAGAACTCTATTTCAAATATTTTTATATGAATTATTATTGAAAAATATATTTATGACTTTTTTCTTGTAGTAGCTTTAAAATCTAAAAGTTAATTTTTAAATACTTAAATCGTTAACCTAACATAGATGCCTTGATGAGAGTTTAAATTTTTAGCCCCACCAAAGGGGATAATTAAATGGTCTGTTAATATCTTAGAAGAGAAGATTAATTTAATTAAGAATTAACATGTTGGACTAACCAAATGTGTCAATTAAGATTTAATTAATAAAGAATTTGATCTCTATTTTAAGATATTTTTTTTATAAAAAAGGGAGAATTGATAATCTTAATTTATATATTTAATAACATACTTAATATTGAGCAAGCATGATTAATTAATTAATCTATCCAATAAATTCTTCACATAATGTAAATTTATATTTTTCTAATGTTTATTGAATCTATCTTACTTTTATATTATTAGATTAGATATTTTAAAACCAAATGTTGTGATATATTATTTAAATTTAATTTTTATTTTTAAAAATTTGTTGAATTATTTAAAAACGATATGATTCCTCTTTAGACTACCTTAGAAGTATGTTTTTCATTTTCTATAAGTAATTCGTGCACTTGTAAGCTATTTAGAAATATACAAAATTTGTACAATAAGTTTAACATATCAAGTTTTTGGAGTTGTTGGCAGGGAAGAATAACATTTTTAAATTTTTATTATCAAAATCTTAAACACTTTTGGTATTATAAATATAGTGAGTTTTATTTAAAATTTTAAAATATCTAGGTTATTAATTAATTTAAAATATTTTATATTTTCTTTTAAAAAAATTAAAACTTTCTTTTCTTTTATTATTTAAAAAATTATTTTATTATTATAAAAATAAATATAAATATAAAATAAATTTTCAAATTTTAAATTAAAATTAAAAAAATTTAAATAATTATTTTTTATTTTATTTTTATTTTTAAGACAATTCTTTTTCTTTTATTTTAACATTTTAATTTTTTTCTTTTACTTATTTACCAATTCTTTTATTTGTTTATTTTATTTCTTTTCCTTTGTGTTTACTATTTTTGTATACTAAATTATTTCTTGTATAATTTATTTTATTTTACTAACTTATGTGTAGTGTTTATTTTTCCTTTTCTTTTTGATTTAACTTATAAAAGTTTTATACTAGTATTAAGTTCTCTGCTGCTTCAATTTGTGTTTTATATTATTAATCTATAAAAAGTAAAGAGAGCTTTAAAAAGGAAACTCGTACTTTTTATCGTTAACATCTACAAGTTTAAAAAGCTTTTCAAATAAAGATGAACATTAATTAAGAGGAGGAAGAATAACCCCAAGTGCAAGTAGATAGGGTTGATAATGGACATAACCAAAAAATGACGAAAGAGTACGAAATGCTAATCATTGGCAATACTAGATCTTGCATTCAAGTGGGAGAGGATGTAAAGAATTATGATTTGAAAAATATTTATTATTCCTTGTTACCTTCATTTCATGGTATCCCTAAAGAAGACCCCTTAATCTTTATTTAGAGAATTTATGCTACTATGCAAATAATTTCACTATAGAGACTTGATAGGGACTAATTTAAGATGAGGTGTTTTCCTTACAACCTTAAGGATAGAGTTTAGTCTTGGTGCATGACTATAACCAGGTTCATTAACTACTTGGGAGGTAGTCTATAACAAATTTATGGGTAGATACTATTCCCATAAGAAGACTATGAGCTGTGGGTAAAAATAGAGAACCCTTCCATGAAATTTGGGACAAATTCAAGCTCTTTTTTGATTCATTTCCCACACCATAGTTATCCACTGCAAGTATAGAACTAGTTTTTTTATGATGCATTGACACAACAGTGTCATTACATTGTTGGTAATGTTGTAAGAAGAGCTAAAGGAGAAAAGACTAGAAAAAACTTATGAGCTTTATAAGATATTGTGTGTGTAATGAATACACAAGTACACGTATCACAATAAGTAATATAATGATAAGAAAAGTTCATTCACATAGAGATTATTTTATTAGAAACTAATTTTTAAAAATGATTTTTATTTGATTTTATATTTTAAGAAAACAAAATTAAAAGAACTAAAAATAATTAATTAAATCAAATTTGGTAGCTAAGAAGATTTATGAGAAAATATCTAGGAATACTTAATTCTCCAATTTTTTAAACATGTGAATCCCCAAAAATCCTCCTTGTATAATTATCAACAAATTACATGATTAATTGAATCTAATCTAGTATGTATTCCTCTCTCTAGTAAACTACACACCATATAGAAATTAATTTAACAACACTCTCATATCGATAAAATTTCATACTACTCATTAAGTTCATCAATTATAGATCACATACATAAGAATCATACATCTCTACCTAGAAATTATGCATGTTATTTAATTAAGATAACAATTAAAAATATTCTCTCAAATGTATTTAATTGCCTCTATAGATAAATTGTTGGCCAAACGATTAATAGCATAAAAATCATATTAAATAATATAATTAAAATAAAATTATAATTGGGGTAAAATATTAGATCATCACATGGTGAAAATTGGGTTCAAAGGACCCATAGATTAATAAATTAATAAAGCTCGTATTTTTCATAAAGAAAGACACAAAAATTGACAAAGAAAAGAGTAGAAGAAGAAATACAATCAATCTTTTGAATCTCCACTAAAATTGTATCTCCTTTTAATATTTTTGCATTTTTCTCACTTTTTCGCTCCAAAAACTAATCAAAATTATGCAAATGGTGGTTCCTTTGCATTTATTGCATGATTAGGGGCTTAAATATAGCTCAGGTATAATCTGGACCATCATATAAGCTTTAGACCAAGGGCTAAGATTAAAAAAGAGAAAAATTTACAACACTAGCCAATCACAATACGACACGCGGTAGGTAGAATTTATTGGGTGAATCAGATCGCAACGCATGGTAAGGGAGACCAGTCTAAGTCAACTCATGTTGAGTTAGTGCTATGTGGTGCAACGTGATTCATAGATGCAGATGGCATGGAGCATTGGTGGATTGTGAGGACAATAGCATGATGACACGTGGCAGTGTTGCTTGACCATGCTTCGAACTCGAATTGAATGTCATTTCGAAACATGGCACTTGCTTCTTCACTCCTCACACGTAGAGATTTACAATTTGTTGTCCCTACTTGTATGAAATCTACATGGCTTGCCCAGTCCACTCCTCTACTTACGTGGTAGGCCACGTGACAACATATTATTGATCCTACGTTAAAGATCCATAAAAATTCCAAAAATATCCCAAAAAAATCTAGAGATTATATTTTTACCCCTTTTCATTAAAAAGTTCATATTTGTTTTTCTCTAAAGATGATATTTATTGAATTAAACAAGTAAATATTAAGTAAAAAAATGCACTAATGACTCTACTTTTATAGAGTCATCACAACTCCAAACTTAAATCTTTTCTTATCATCAAGTAAAGACAAGTATAAATAAATAAAATAATATGGGTAGCATATTCATAAATATACTTCCATTAGTACATGCATATTTAGCAAAAACTATCTCTCTCAAAAGTCGTACAATCCTATGATACAAAGGTTCACATATTCATCAATAAATGTTCCATCAATACAAGGATATGTAAAAAATTTGAAAAATTGGTTTGTGTGTGTGTATGTGTGCTGCATATGATATCATTCAATGCACTCATGAAATCAACCTATACGAGTATGATAATCAATTCAATCAGGAAATAAGTCTCATAAGTCTATTTTTCACATCCCTCTCCATTAATATAAATATGCACTTAGTTAAAGATCAATAAGAACTTTACATGGTTGTAAGGTAAGGCTTAGGTGGGGGTGGATAAATGAAGACATTTAGGCTCTTTCCACACCTCATATTTCATTTTATTCATCATGCACTTTTTAATTGCAATTGAGCTTTAACTTGATATTTCATTGCACCCTTTTTTTTCATTATTTTCATGATCTTTTATTCCACATCTTTTTTTTTGTAACTTCACAATATCTTGAAACTTATTTTCAATTTTGTTTTCTTTTTCTTTAGAAGGATAATTATATTGTGAGTTTTGCTACATTATTTTCTCTCTCTTTTTTATAGGGTGCATTAGATTTCACCTTACTCTATAGCATAACACATGATAGCATTTTTTTTCTTTTCACATAAGCCAAAGGTGCAAGAGTAAAGGTAATGCTTGTTAGTTAGGCATAAAATATGTCTTAAAGATATGAATAGTGTTTTGTTAGGCTCAAATGAGTGACTATGGATATTAACAATGGTTAGCTTGAAAGGCTCAATTGATCTATATAAGGCCTAAATCATCTCTCTTGCTAAATACTATTCAAAATTTAACCTCAAGGGATGATCAAATAGATCTAAAACTTGGTAGATTTCATTAACTCGCATAACTCACTACAAATTTTCTCTCAATAAGCAAACCAAAATCAACCATGAATATGTGCATAAAAATTTGATTTAATCCAATCAAAACTAGCAAGCATATCACATGATTAATATATGTATTTTAACAAATATGTTACATTCCTTATCCTAGTCATTACAACCAATTTTTATCATTGACTTCATATGTTTCATATCAAGCATGCATGCATTTAGTTTTCATATATTTATCAATTTTTACCCAAACAAAAAAAATCCCTAAAAATTGAAAATCCATTATAAATACTAAAGTAGAGAATGAACATGTGCATAAAAATTGTCCCCATTGTGCAGATATAAATATGAAAAATTAAAAGGAAAGAAAAATCCCTTAGCTTTGGCACACCACATCTGTTGCTGAAATGCTCAATCTTGTTGCACCATTGCTTTCCACATTTATTCACCTACAAAACAAAAAATATAAAATATAAGTAAAACAACGTTGGGTTTCATCCCAATAAGCATCATGTTTAACGTCTTTGACTAGACGGTCATATCAAGTCCAAAGGTGCATCCTTATATATCCATTTACTCTTGAGTTTGCATGGAAATAATTTAAGTCTTAATTTATTAAATAATACTTTATGTTCTGGCTCACAAACACGGTGCTCAATTCTATTCTCATGCAATATTTTTTTTTTCTTTTTGAACTTTTTGGCATTCTTATAAGTACTCCATCATGACTCATCCAATTTATGTATTTCCAACATGTTTTTCACTTCTCCATCGGAATCTTTAGCTTGCCTACTTGAATAGGGATGGGATGGTAAAAGTGTGGGTCTAAACTTGGTGTCTCTTCAATTGATGGTTTGAACTTAGATCCTATCTCAAAATTTTCCATAATTGTCTTTGATACACACATAAGAGGCGTGTCCTCTAAAAAGTTCAAATAATCCATAATATCCACCTTTGATTCCATACTTTTAACATCATATGTTAAAGTCTTAAGTATGGGCGATTCAATAGACTCTTTTAAGTTGTCCTCATAATCAGTAACATTTATCCTTAAACATTCATTAGCATTATCAATATCAATGGGTTTAGGTGCTTTAAAAACTTTAAACATTACTTGTTCATTTTGCACTCTCATTGTAAGTTCACCTTTTTGTACATCAATAATTGCTCTTCTGATTGCTAAGAATGGACGACCAAGTATGATTGGAATGTCATAGTCTTCCTCCATATCTAGCACAATGAAGTCTGTCAGAAAGATGAATTTGTGTAATTTTAGTAACATATCTTCTACCACACCCAGGGATCTTTTAATTGACCTGTCTTCCATCTACAATGTTACTAAAATGGGTTAGCTTTGCCAACCCCTAATCTCTAGAATATTGATAATGGTAGGAGGTTAATGCTAGAACCCAAATCATATAGTACCTTGCCAAAACGAATGTTCCTAATAGTGCAAGGGATAGAACCCAAATCATATAGTACCTTGCCAAAATGAATGTTCCTAATAGTGCAAGGGATGTCAAAACTACCTAGATATTTCATTTTTGTGGTAGTTTCCTATAAAGGATGGTGCTACAACCTTCATTCAAGGTTATTGTTTCATGATCACTAAGCCTCCTTTTATTTTATAATATATTCTTCATAAGATTGGCATAAGACGACATTTTTTCAAGTGTCTCTACAAATGGTATGTTTATGTGCATCTTCTTAAAGACATCAAGAAATTTTGAAAACTATGTATCTAACTTTTTCTTTTGTAATCTTTGAGGGAAAGGAATAGTGATTTTGTAAAAGTTTTTTTTCTTTGGCTGAATTATTTCCTTTTTAGTACACTCTTTATCCACTAGTTTCTCATTATCCATGTTAATTTCCTCTTTCTCCTCATCATTTTTTGTCTTATATTTTGTTCTAATTTTTGACCACTTTTCAAGGCTATAATGTTGCATTGGTCCTTACCTTCTCTTCGTAGGTTTACAATTGTGTCACTTGGAAGGTTACCTTGAGGCCTTTGACTTATAGCCTGAGCAAGTTGCCCAATTTGGTTCTCCAAATTTTGAATTGAAGCCTTTTTTGTTGACACTTTTACATTAAATGATTGGATGAAGTCTTTTATCATCCCCATTAAGGAATTTGTATTGTCCTCAGTAGGTGGCTTCTTCTCTTGGGCTTGTGATTGATGTGTTTGTTGAAAACCATGTGGTATAAATGATTGATGGTTTAATTGATTGCCACCTTGATTTTTGTTATTCCAAGAGAAATTTGGATGTTATCACCATCCTGGGTTATATGTTTTCGAGTATGGATTATTATTTTGGTTCACATTACCCACATAGAATACTAATTCATGATTATTTGGAAAATTATCAAACAAATAAGCTCATCCACAAAACACACACGACACCCTTGAATCTTAGACTTGGTTTATACTCGCTGGCGAGTTTTGAGCCTTCAAAAGATTAACCAAAGATGACACTTAAGCTATAAGTATTGTGATATCATTTACCTCATGCATTCTGACTATTCTTCTTATGGTTGTCATTCTGTCCATTGGCCATTGATCATTATTGCTAGCCATTTTCTCAAGTTAATCATAAGCTTGATTGTAAGATTTGGCTAGCAAAGCTCCATTAGCAGATGCACCAAGAATAGTTCTTGTTTGAGCATTGAGACCATTGTAAAACGTTTCCATTTGAATCCAAGAAGGAATACCATATAAAGATTCTCTTTCGTATTGTTGGTAGGAGGTAATGCCATTCCTAAGCTTGGCATTATTTTTTGGTGGGAAGTATTTCCTTAAGAATTTCTCAAACCATTCAAAGTTGTAATGGAATCAGGTGGCAAAGAGTTTAGCCAAGCTCAAGCATGGTCTCATAAAGAGTAAGGGAAAATATAAGCCTAAATGCCTCCTCAATCACACCACTGAACTTAAATGAATCTATAACTTCAACAAACAATCTGAGATGAAGATGAGGATCCTCTATTGGTAATCCGCTGAATTGTCCAATTGTTTGTAGCATTTTAAATATCACTAGCTTTAACTCAAACTGATTAGCTTGAATGTTTGGCCTTGTAATACTTGCATTCAGCCCTTCCAACGTAGGTATTGCATATTCATTCATAGCTCTATCTCTATCATCCATCAAAAATATTTGATCGTTCAAGTCTAGCTCATTATTATTTATGTCTAATAGATTAGCCATTTTTTTCCCTGGGTGATAACTCGTTGTTTCCTTATTAACCTCAAAGTATGCTCAATTTCAAGATCTAAAGGTAAGATTTCTCCCTCATAAACTCTACTCAAGCAATACACTCAACTATGTTTTACAATACTAAACGAGATGTTCAAATAAAAACTAAAAAAAATTAAAAAAATAAACAACTAAATAAATAAATTTAATTTAAAAATAAATAAATAATAAAGAAAATAAGTAAATTAAAAAAACTTGATCACCACACAAATTGTGTTTGAAATGAATATACAAGTATACATATCATAACAAGTAATATAATGATAAAAAAGATCGTTCATATGGAGATTGTTTTATTATAAACTAATTTGTAAAACTAAAAAAAAAGTAAAAATCAATTTTTTTAAGTTTTTATATTTTAAGGAAGCAAAATTAAAATAACTAAAAGTAAATAGCAATAATTATTAAATCAGATTTGGTAACTAAGAAGATATATAAAAAAATATCTAGGAATACTTAATCTCCCAATTTTCTAAACATGTGAATAACTAAAATTCTTCCAATATAATTATCAATAAATTACATGATCAATTGAATCTAACTTAGCATGTATTCCTCTCTCAAGTAAACTACACACTATATAGTAATTAATTTAATCACACTCTCATGCCAATTAAGTTGCATACTATTCATTAAGTTCATCAATTATGGATCACATATATAAGAATCATACATCTCTCCCTATAAACTATACATGTTATTTAATGAAGATAAACAGTTAAATAATTCCTTCAAATGTATTTAATTGGCTCTATAGATTTGATAGCATAAAAATTACATTAAATAATTTAATTAAATTAAAATTATAATTATAATTGGGGTAAAATATTAGATAATTAAATGGTGAAAATTGGGTTCATAAGATCGACCCCTAGATTAATAAATCAACTACGCATAATTGTGTCCATAAAGCTCATATTTTTTATAAAGAAAGACATCAAAATTGACAAAGAAAAGAGTAGAGAAAGAAATATAATTAATCTCTTGATTTGTAGTACTAATGTTCTTTTGAATTTAGACCAAAATTGTATCTCTTTTTTAATTTTTTTTGTATTTTCTCTCTTTTTAGCTCTAAAAACTGATCAAAATTATGCTAATGGTAGCTCATTAGGGTTTATAGGGTGATTAGGAGCTTAAATATAGCTCAGGTACAATTTGGACAGTCATATCAATTTCAAATCAAGGGTTGAGATAAAACAAGTAAAATTAATAGCATCAAACAATCATAGCGCGACATGTGGCGCAATGTGATTTGTGGATGCATATGGCGTGGCATGTTGGTGGATTATAGGGAGCAATCGCGTTACGACACGTGGTAGTGTTATTTGACTGCGCTCCAAACTCAGATTGAACGTTGTGCCGACATGTGGCACGTGCTACTTCGCTCCTCACATATGGAGATTTATGATTCATTGTACCTGCTTGTGTGGAATCAGTATGGCTTACCCAGTCATCTCTTCTGCTTACATGGTAGGCCACATGGAAGCTTCTACTTAGTCATCCGTTAAATATTCATAAAATATTCTCAAAAATTCCAAAAAATCCCAAAAATTTCCAAAGATTATATTTTTACCCTTTTTCAGTATAAAGTTTATATTTCAATATTTTTAGCCTAAAAATTACTATTTATTGAATAAAAGAAGTAAGTATTAAGTAAAAAAGTGCGCTAATAACTCCACTTTTATAGAGTTATCACTAATTCCCAATGAAAGGGTGATAGAGGTTAAAAAATAGAAGAAATTAAGTTGGCTCTAGGAATGAAATGGCCTTGCAATTTGCAGCATTGACTAAGGAAGTGTAACTTTTCACTACCCATCAATTGTCTAATCGAGAGATATGTGGAGTTTGTGGTTCAATTGGACATAGTGCTTTAATTGTTCAAATGAAAGTGATTATAGTATAGGTACCTTGGTGGAAGCCAATTATATGTAAATGTATCATTCCAACACCTATAACTACCCTAACTTGACTTGGAAATCAAACAATTACCAAGTATATGCCCAAAACCAAACACGAAGGCCATATGAAAACCAACCTTACCAGCTAAGTCAACCCAATAAGTGAACTTTAGAAGATAATTTGAATGCCTTTATTCAAATTAGTAGAGACAACTAGTTGATGAATAATCAAAGGTTGAACTCCATATAGGTATTTGGGCAGCTAGTAGAGTGCATGCAAAAGCAAGAAAAATGAAAGCTACCTAGCCAAGCAAAACAAGCAAAGAATATCACAACACTTTTAATGGGTAAGGTAGTCAATGAAATATTACCTAAAGTTTCTAATGATTTATGATTTAGTGTAGGTAATAAAAAAGATCAAATTATAGTCTCTAAAAGTGGAGAGCCAAGTGCTAATAATGATAAACCTTATAAGAAAAGAATTGGGGAGTCAAATGACATTCCCAAAATTCATAAAACATCAAAATCACACAACCAATCAATACAATTTCCACATCAATTGAAAGAATCCAAACAATATAAGTAATTCTTTTATCTTTTTAATATGTTTTCTAAAGTTAATATTAATTTACACTTATTAGAAGTGATAAAGAATATGCCCTCCTATGATAAGTTCTTCAGGGAATTAAACCCTAAGAAAAAGACGTATGAGCTTGATGAAAGAGTAGAGGTATAAGAAATTTCTTGAGCTATACTTCAGCACCAACTACCGTTAAAGTTAAAAGATCCTTTAGTTTTTATAATAAACATCACTATCGGGGATAGAAAGGTAACTAAAGAAATGTTGGATTTAGTTGCGAGCATAAATTTGATGCCTTAGTCTATTTTATTATAGTTAGGTTTTGGAGATTTAAAACCTAAACCCATGTCCCTTCAACTTATGAGTAGATCTATTAAATATCGGAAGGGAATGATTAAGGATTTGCGGTACTAGATATGGAGAAAAACTCAACCTTGGACAAAGAATATACAATACTTCTTGGTAGACCATTCATGGCCACTATAAAGAATATTATTGATGTTCAAGATAGGAATTTAATAATGACATTCGTGGAAGATACTATCCATTATAAGATAGAATGAAGGACAAGCTAGAAATCACTCTTACTATTGAAAAGGTATAAGGGGATTTAGATGAGGAGACAGAGAGGTATCATCAGTTGTTAGATAATGCTAAACTAATAGGAGAATCCGATACACCCTTAGATCTACTAAGAATCCCATCTAGGTAAGAGGCCAACTCACATAACTTAGAACTTAAGGCTTTACCTAAGCACCTTAAGCATGTATTTTTTGGAGAAAAGGAGACATATCCAGCTATTATTTCATCCTCTTTGACCAAAACCCAAGAAAATGTACTTGTTAAAGTGCTTGAGAAATATAAAAAGGAATTAGGATGGAGTATCATGGATATAAGAGGCATTCGTCTAGTTATATGCATGTACGATCATTGTATGCATAAGATCAATCTTGAGGATGATGCTAAACCTATTAAAGAGGCCCAAAGAAGACTTAACCCAATCATGCAAGTGATGGTTAAAAAGAAAATCCTTAAACTCTTAGAAGTAGAAGTCATTTACCCAATTGCAGATAGTAGGTGAGTTAGTCAAGTGCATGTAGTACTAAAGAAATCTGGTATAACAGTTGTGAAAAATGATAAGAATAAATTAGTGCCCACTATAACAATCATTGGATGGAAGACCATTTTCACATGTTCTTTTAGGACATTTTATTTTAGAAGGATGTCATTTGGGTTATGAAATGCCCCTGCCACATTTCAAAGATGTATAATATCAATCTTCTCAAACAAGGTGGAAAAAATCATTAAGGTATTTATGGATGATTTTTCTATTTGTTGAATCTCATTTGATGATTTCTTGAATAAATTGACTTTAGTTTTAGAACGATGAATTGAATGCAACCTGACACATAGTTGGGAGAAAAGTCATTTTATGGTACAACATGGGATTATTTTAGGACATGTAATTTCTAACAAAGGAATTGAAGTTGAAAAGGAAAAAGTAGAGTTGATTGCAAAATTACCTCCCCTATATATGTTAAGGGAATTATAAGCTTCTTAAGACATACAGATTTTTGTAGGCGATTTATTAAAGATTTTTCTAAAATAAGTGATCATTTATGAAATTTTGTAATCAAAAGATGTGTATTTTTATTTTAAGGATGAATGTATTGTCCTCTTTAATACTTTTAAGGATAACTTAACATCCACCCTTATAATTTTGGCACCTAACTGGTGTCTTCTATTTAAAATTATAATTATGTGTGGTTCTTTTGATTATGAAATTTGGCCAATTTTTTGATAGAGAATGGGTAAGAGTTTGCATGTTATATATTATGCTATCAAACCACTCAATAATTCCCAAATCAATTATTCTACAATGGAGAAATAATTCTTGATTATTTTGTTCTCTTTAGATAAATTTAGGTCTTATTTAGTAATTCTATAGTAATTGTGCATTATGATCATTATCTTTTAAGATATCTACTAATTAGACCTAATGCTAAGTCAAGATTAATTAGATGGGTTTTAATCTTACAAGAATTTGACCTAGACATCAAAGATAAGATAGGTAGTGAAAACTTAGTAACTAATCATATATCTATGCTAATTTTTGAATTCAATTCTCTTGAATGTAAGAATAAAGTAGAAATTGTTGAAACTTTTCTTGATGAAAAATTATTTTTAGTATGTCCAAATCCATGGTATGCTATATAGTTAACTGTCTTGCCATTGGTATTTTGAAACCTAACATTTCTTTTTTTAGAAATGAAAAAGTTGTTACACTCTTACATGCAATACTTATGGGATGACCTTTATCTGTTTAAGATTGATCATGATCCAATCATCCAAATTCGTCTACCTAAAGAAGAACATAAGATATCTTGGCCTTTTCTCATGAATTTCATTACAAAGGCCATTTTAGAGATAACAAAACAGTCCTTAAGGTATTAGAATCTGGATTTTACTAGCTAACTATGTGTGAAGATGCTAATATGTTTTGTGCACATTATGATAGATGTTAGAGGATAGGTAATATATAGGAAAATGAGATTAAATGCCTTTGACATCTAATTTAGTTGTTGAATTATTTCATGTATAAGGGATTGACTTTATGGGTCTATTTTCCCCATCTACTTATCGATATGAATATATCTTGGTCATTGTTGATTATGTGTCCAAGTGGGTAGAAAATTCTTAAAGGATTCAATATTTAGTAGGTTTGAAACACCTAGATCAATAGTAAATAATGGAGGGAGCCATTTTTACAACAAATTTTTGATGGGGTACTAAAGAAGTATAAAATCACACATCGAGTGGCTACTCAATATCATCCACAAAATTTTGGTCAAGTGAAGGTGATTAATAGGAAAATCAAATGGGTTCTGGAATGCACTATTCACCCTTCAAGAAAGGACAAAGCAATCAAGTTGAATGATGCCTCCTGAGCTTGATGCACAACATACAAAACACCCATTGAGATAAGCCCTTATCAGTTAATCTTTAGAAAATCGTGTCATCTACCCATTGAACTTGAACACAAGGCTTATTGGGAATTCAAAAAATTAAATAAGGATATGGATAAAGAAAAAGAGAAATTATTTCTCTAACTCATTGAGCTTGAAGACATTACCGATGAAGCCTATGACAATGTAAAGTAGTACAAAGAACGTACAAAGTACCATCACGACAAGAACCTAGTTTGTAAGTCTTTCCTTCCTTGGAATGAAAGTTCTTCTATTTAAGACTTATATGAAACTTTTTTCCAGGAAAACTGCAATCAAGGTGGGGTGGACAATACACACTTATCCAATTATTTCCACATGGAGTAGTAGTGTTATTGGATCCTAAGACACAAACAATGTTTAAGGTCAATGGGCATCACATAAAGCCTTATTTAGAAGGAGGAAATATCTTAGCAGACATGGATTCTATAGAGGTGTATGAGCCAAGTCACCTCATGGAAAATACATCTTGCTAAGAAGTTAAATTGGTGCTAGATGGGAGGTAACCCATCAGTATAGTTTGTATAATTTTTATGATGTTTTTTATTGTTTCATATTGTTTATTTCTACCTTGTGAACTTTATTTAGAATTGTTAATTCTATAACTATTTGTTGAAATTTTTGAGAAATACATAGTTTTTCTATATAAATTTAAATATTTAGAATGATGAATGAAATTACAATTTCATATTAATACTTAGCACATTCAATAAATGGGTAACTTTTACATTCTATACATTTTCTCTTTAATTTACAATTTTTACATTTAGGGTAATGTAAGTTCTAAATTGCGGGTAGGAAATGTTACATCTTTATAAAATTGAGGTAAGTTACATATTTATATAATGGAGTTAATTTAAAAAATTTATTAAACACATGCTCACATCTTTATATTGTGTTAACATTTTATTTTTGTGTGTTTTTATTTATTTTTATTAGTTTAGGAATTTTAGGTTGATTTTTAAAAATTTTCTTGCAAAATTATCATGTCTTTTGTTAAATGTTAAGTAAATGTACTCTTAGGTTAATTTCTTAAATATATCATGGAGTAATGTGACAATTAGTTAGTTTCTATCATAATTTATATTTTATAATAAAATATTGAAATTATGATAAACCCAAAATCGGTATTTAGAAATCAAATAGTAGAGACTAACTTGTAAGAATATTTTAAATTATCATCTTCTCACTCTAAGTGATAATATTTTTCTACCATTTTAAACATTTTTCTTATCAATTTCTAATTGTTGATGATCTCTATGGGTTTTTTATTGAATGCTGGGATTTTTAAATCTAATAGAGTGCCATATTTTTTTTATATTGCTTAAATTGAATGACTTAAGTAGAAATGGAAAGTATATGTCCTTATCTTCATTCACGTATAACATCTAAAAAAGAGGAATACATGGGGTTACCTTAGCCAACACAAAAGAAAATAAATCACAAATTAGCAGCTCACTATATCATACAATAATATGTGTAAACTCTATATGGGTCCTCTCTAAAAAAAGAGTAAGAAAAAAAGAGAAAAATGAATAGTATAAACTAAGTACAATGACCCATAAATATCCTAAAAGTTGTGAAAAATTATTAAAAACAAAAGAAAGATAGGAAAGAAATCCCCAATAATAAGTTATTACATTTTTTATCTCTTAAAGGAAAATTAATATTTGATTTCTTTCATGAAATTAATATTATGCACCACTTTGAGTCTTTTATTCTTTAAAAATTTGCTAGTCTATTTGTTAAGATGGGGAAGAAATGGCATAGACAAAGCAAATACCCTTTTTTGTATATATTTTACAAACTTCAATCAATTTGATTTCTATGACACAATAGAATCTATAGGTATAGATTAGAATAAAGATATAAGAGTATCAATTAAGTGAGAATTCTTATTTCTTCTATACATTATATAAAATTGATTATATGAATGAGTGCTTGAATTAATAGGATAAGTGTTTTTGAGTGTATGCCTTGTGAGGATCAAATCAAAGAAAATTTAGATTTTATACACTGAAATTGGGTAAAGTTATACTAATACATTTTTAATTTGAGTATGAATATGATTTTTCACTAATTATTATAGTAAATTATGAATCTTTAAAATATTAAAATGACTTATGCTATGCATTTTCATTGTGAGCTTAAAAGAAATTAAAAGCATAAGAAGTTTTGCTATTCATTTTGACTTTGTTATTTTTCATTTTTATTTTGTTTAAAATTTTTATTTGTTTATGTGCTATTTGTTTGTTTTTGTTATTTTTAATTTTTGCATTTTAGTTTGCTGTTTGTGAGTATTATCTCTAAAAGCCCTCATGAGATATAAACGTGTCTACTAGGGCAACCTATGGGTTTAAAGACTATAGAATAAGCTAAATGCATCCGTGTCAATATATGAAAATGATTTAGGATAGTTTAATCTATTCACTTTTTTATTTTTTTTTTCTCTTTCCTTGCTAGAGACTAGTAAGAAGTTGGTTAGGGGTTGTATTTCATAGTTCTATCATCATTTAAATAAATTTATCTTTTAAAAATTATAGGTATATTTTTTTATTTTTAAGATACTTTTAGCTTTAAAATGATTCAATTGATCAACACTATAAAAAGAGTACCTTAAAGCACTTCATTGCAACATTAAAGTATAAAATATTAATACATGTAAGCTTTACATATGTTTCAAACCAATGAAAGGGGTGTAATGAGAGGAGAGCTTCTAGAAGTTTAGGGAGATGTGTGTCGTGATGTGGTATTTTATGTGATAGTGCATAGGAGTATTGGATTGAGCAATTCAATGTATATAGGATGTCTTATGCAGCGGTGCATAATCAATGTATGTTGTGGCACCTGAGCATCTGATCCATTTTTTCCTCTCTTTTGTAGTGTTTTCAAAAGCTATATAAAAGACCCCACCTTTATTGTAAAAAGAATCCTTTATCCTTCATTCCTCAGCTCTTTAGCTTCTCTCTTTTCTAGCTAGTTTCTTAGTTTTCTATGATTTTTAGTTCTTCTCTCAATTTGAGAATTGAAAGAGTACATTTTATGTAGTAGTTTTTGTTTCAATTCAATAAACAGTGTTGGAAATTCTGTTTGGAGGTTTTCTAGAATTAGAAATAATATTGAAGTTCTGTAAGGATACACTTGAGGTATAATTAAAATGTATTCTTTTTAGATTACCTTTTTGGGAAATATTAATGTAGGAAAATATTTTTATAAAATAAATTAAGTTTTATTTCTTCATCAAAATTTATACAAAAGTTTGTTAAATAAAAGTATATAGCTTAGTATTTTTCATAAGAAACATGAGACTTAGATTTAGGATTTAATTATTTGAATATAATTTAGAGTCAACTTTTCGATTTTGGATTTGATTATTAAGATCTTTAGAGAACTCTATTGGAAAGATTTTTATAATAATAATTATTAAAAAATATAATGACAACATGTTTTTGTAGTAGTTTTAAAATGTGAAAAATAGTTTCCACATACTTAAATCGTTAACCTAACAATCTATGCTAACTTAAACACTTTGATAAGTGTTTAAATTGTCGACCTACCAAAGGGGGCAATTTAATGTTTGCTATTTTCTTAGAAAATAAAGATAATTTAATTAAAAATTAATATGTCGCTCCCACCAAAGGTGACAAGTTAAGATTTAATTAACAAAGAATCTGATCCCTCCCTAATGATATTTTTTTACAAAAAAAGGAGAATCAATGATGTTAATTTATATTTTAAATAACCTACTTAATATTGAGCAAACATGGTTAATTAACTAATCAATTGCATAAATTCTTCACTGAATGCGGATTTTTGTTAAATCTATCTTACTTTTATGTTATTAGATTAGATATTTCAAAACCAAAACCAAATGTTGTGACATAATCTTTAGGTTTAATTTTTATTTTTAAGAATTTCTTGAATTATTTAAAAACCATGTGATTCCTCTTTAGACCAACTCTGTAAGTATATTTATCATTTTCTATAAGTGATTTGTGCACTTGCGAGCAATTAAAAAATATACAAAATTTGTACACCAAGTTTTTGCACGTCAAGTTTTTGGCACCATTGTTGAAAAACTGATAATATAATAAAAAACTCATTAAATTTTGTATCATTAAGGGTTCTTTATCGACCATCTCATCAGGGGTCCGATGAGGGATCCGATGAGGCCCTTGTCAAGGTGCTAAAACTATCATTTTTTGAATAAAAAATTTCCTAGTAATTTCATAAATACCCACAATCAAACTAAACCCAAAACATGAGGGACAACATTAGTTTGCTTGCATGCTTTCTCGTCGACAACCATGACACTCAACCTAGCATGCACACTACAAAACTATGATTGTATATGAAATGTACCTAACTATGTGTGTTTGCATTACTAATTGATAGAAATCAACTTTATATAGAGGAAGAAAAATACACAAAGTAAAATAAATAGACTCCATGTTTTGTACAAGGGAAGCCAACATAGGCACAAAGGAATACACAATCTCCCCCTTCGGCTTTACGTGCAAAAAACATTGTATAACTAAGTACAGATGCACATCAATCATGCAATGATCATAAAGATAATCTAAAAATGTTTATTCCAATGAACAAAACATCGACGCATACCCAACACTAAAAGCACACATATTCTAAGTGCATCCATCTTGTGTGTTCCATACATCTTCAATGATCAACTCATCTATACTCTGTCAATTTGAAACACAAGGGTCTAAACAGGCTTGCACACTACAAGTCTGAAGCTCAATGACTTCAATCTACACATGTAAAATACACATACAAAACAAACATATACCTCGTGAATATATCATGTAAAACCATCATGTAGTCTATCCAAATACTATCATGTTACCCTTACATAGGTACGCACTAATAGGCTAAGCATAGTCAACATGTAGAATAAACAAACACAATCTATATGCAACATAAGTCTGCAAACTCCCCCTGAACATATGCAACACTCGTCTTAAGTGTACGAATATTAGGTAACCATGACGAAGCTACACTTACCACTCCATGTAGAAAATAGTATATTAAATAAAAAATACAAGTTGAAGAGAGATAGAAGAAACAAGGAATGCTACTAAAACATCTAAGCATGTGAGAAAGACCCAAGTTCCAGCATAGAAACAAGAGATATGCTTAGACATAGTCAACACCTTAAACACTAGGAGTGCCAACAAAACATAATAATCTAGTCACAATAATGCATATAAATCAATAGTCCTAAAGATAGGTAAATAATTTATATGACATACAAATGCACAAGGCAAACCCAAACAAGCACCATATAAAGAAAAAAAAAAGAAACACTAAAGAATACAAGCTTGTAACACACCATAGTTTTCTCTAGAAAATCTAAAGCACAAGACAAGGAAGATTAGGCAAAAGATGAACGTAAAAAAATAGGAGACAAATAGAGAGCCAATACACAAAGTACTAGGTATGGGAAAGAAGAATATAGTAAAATAGGTGAGATGCATTCTATATGACATGGCATATGAATGACAAGACTATAAATTGAAAACCTTAATACGTTGACACTACATAATGAAAATATGTGATGTGATGCTCATGCAAAGAGCCACAGAAGAAGTAGTAAGCAAAGCAAACATACATAAAGAGCATGTCAAAGCAACTAGCAAGGAAGAATACTAGTAAAGGATCAAACAATTAGGCATAGCAACAAATATGACAATTAACATACTATGTAAGATAAAGAAGCAGTGAGAAAGAGATATGCACAAACAAGCAAACAATAATAGTTCTTAAAGATAAACAACCTCATAGAACAGTAATAATAACATCAATCATCTCCACAAGAGACAATGGGAACAAACATACAAGGTGTATGAATATGTAGATAGAGCTCTAGGATCAAGAACCTAGGCAGTTAAGGCTAAATATAGGTGACCCGCTCTAATACGAGTTGAGAATTCCATACATAGGAACAATTATATGAAGGTCAATTATTTTTCTAATTCAAATAGGTAACTGGGACCTAGATGAGAGATGGCGATGCCAACCCATGGAATCTTTTCATGAGCTCTATGACATGATAGAAAAAATACAATTATACATTATCATGTACAAGTGATAAGTAATTATAAGAACATAGATTGTTGTACCCACAAGGATTGGTAACAATATCTACTCCTAATTACTAACTCATTAGTAAGTTAATTAAAATTAATAAAAAATGTATTTTGGTTTTATAAATTGAAAATTAAATCTATCAAATAAAATATAAAGGTTGCTATAAAGAAAATAATAAAAGAACAATTTTAAGATCATTCTCTACCACAATCATGTATTACAAATCAACAAAAGCATATCCTAATATTCTATTCTTTGATTATACCAACTTAGAGAAATTTACAAGCATAAAAATCTCCACATCTTCTTACCTACTTCTTGAATTAAACAAGCTCTTAATTCAAACTCTTTTTAATAGACAACCTAGAATAACCTCTCTAAATTAAATTCATCAAAAGCATTCAATTTTAAAAAGCAAATTGGATCAAGGTTAAACACATAAGCTTGTCTTAATTATCTTGAATATTAATTCTTATTGCAAGCAATTTATTAAGCGATTACGTACCTAATCAACTAAATTAATTAACAAAGAATTAATTTGATTATTTAATTATACACTTAAATAATCAAAAAAATTATATAAAGATTAAAACTGATAATTAATACATAATAAAAAAAGATGAATAGAATACTATAGATCTTATTAAATATTATAATACATATCTAGGGCTTTGAAATCACTCACAATAAATTATAAAATTAACTACTCATTGAAAACAATAAATTAAAAAAATTATTCATGATAATAATAAAAGAAAGAAAAAGAAATATTAGGATTGACGTCTTTAATTCTGATTTTCACTTACTTTGATTGTTTATTGAATCTTCTTCTTAATTCTTGCCTACAACTTTTATTATTCTAAAATCTATATTTTGATATTCTCCTTCTATTTTAGGGGTGATATTTTGTATCTATATTGATAAAACTAATCTATTTTAAGTTGGAGTAGGATTCATTATTTGAAAATCACACCCCACCTATAGTAGAAAAGAAAGATAATGCTAATCTGTTTAAGTGACATTTGACCATCTCTCAGATATAAAGATATATATTTGAGAGACACTTGGTAGCACGTAGACATGCGCAAGGATATTTAAGTTTTGGATTTTCTTGCTAAGCAAATCCACCTATTTTTTTAAATACATCCATCTATCAAATAAAAATAATAAAAAATCCATAAAAATCCCAAAAATTTTAAAAAATAGTATTTTTCCAATATATACCAAATAAATAATTTAATTCGTTATAATAATAAAATATATATATGAATATAAAAAAATTGATATAAAAAAATGTTTATAAAATAGCACTTATCACTTATACTAATTCGGCTAGGTTGACCTCACAAACGTAAATTAAGCAAAATAACATGCTCGATTCAACACATAATAAAAACAACTAGTAGTAAGAAGAATAAATTGTGGTAAACAAACTAATAATGGTGTTCCTCATAGGCTTTTGTCTAGGCTAACAACATGCATCAACATAGAAAACATCACACAACAAGCACAACAATCATACATACTAAAGGTTATTAAGGATTTCCAATCACTTCAAGACCTCATATGTAAAAACATATTCAACAAATGATGATTGTACTTTCATAGCATGCAATCAAGCAAAACACAACTTATCAAGAGAAAGAGTCCAATGTCTAGTACACAACTAGAGTAATAAGATATTGATGCCTTAGAGATTCACACTAAACTCATATGTAGATAAAAGGTATAAGTAATATAAATTAATCAAGAACTAAGTAGATTCATTTAATACTACAAAAGTAATAAATGGAAAGCTTACAGCAAGCTACGCGTAAAGAAAAGAAAGTATGCAACTACACAAAACAAAAAGCTTTTTAATTAGAATCTAGATCTAGTATATTTATACATACATGATATAAACTCATATTATACTAACACAACAATCTAATCATGCATTACAACATTGAAGAAGTCCAAGATCCGATACATAATCAAATTAAGGAGATACTGACTCCTTAAGGACTCGACCCAACCATGTATACAACAAAAATATAAACACTTAATTAATAATCATAGCAATAGTATAAATAAACAAAAACAAGCAGCAAATAAGTAATAGATATATTATCGGTGATTAGAAAGCAAGCAACAAATATTAATGGCTTTCTAATCAAAGTTTAAATCTCAGTATGTAGAAACATATAAAATTTAAACTTAGATTGTACTAACCAAATAATAGAGCATGCATAACACCAAATATAATGAGGTAAACCCACATAGAGCACCTGACTATGTGGTAAAATCTTTGGATTACTTATGGCAACCACTTAGTAGAAAACAAATCCATAAGTAATTAAATAATTACAACCTTCACATAAATAAAACCCCTTATTACCTCTATCAGTCAAAATCATTGTCTAAATTTCCTATTATTGCCCTCGCTTGCTGCCTCTACAATGACTTGGTTCGACACAAAAACCTAACTTTCCTCCAAATCTAACATTACCCAATGTGGTATGGTCAAAATGATAGATCAGTAATGTATAAAATGAATAATCAATCATGATAACCACCCTTAATAATGAACAATCAATAACCACCATAAGACACATAGTCAATCCATAAATTGCACATAACCAAAGTCAAAAACATAGTTCACCACTTATTGCACACAACGAAAGATGTGACAACTCAAAAATTCAACTCAACCCACTCTCACAAAGTTGTTCTCACATAAGAAAATGTTGTGCAAATACAAATACCATCCAATACATAGCTCGCAACCATATAGGCTCCTCACATAAGAAAAATTTTCACGAGAGCAATTACCAGCCAACACAGGACTCACAATGACATAAGCTTTTCACATAAATCCACTTGTAAACACTGCCTTGAGTACTCATCACTCAAGAACATGGTTTTACCCATAAAATCATGAATCACTAATATCTAACAACACTCAAGGTAATGGTGATCCAAAAATAGAAAATATGAGATGTCAATTTAATAGATCT
This sequence comes from Hippophae rhamnoides, assembly GCA_033030585.1. NCBI lineage: Eukaryota > Viridiplantae > Streptophyta > Magnoliopsida > Rosales > Elaeagnaceae > Hippophae > Hippophae rhamnoides. The sequence goes on along the minus strand of CM065438.1, from coordinate 28,396,537 downwards.
TTACTACATATTTTTTTGGATAAGAAACAACAAAGAGATGGGATATTTATAGATATCACCCAAGCTCAGTGACCAATCTTATTACGACCTCACTAAGGATCCTACACTCAAACTAAACAAAAAATTGCCGAGTAATTTTCAAAATACTTGCACTCGAATTGAACAAAAAACACAAGTAATAACTTTAGCTCACTTTCATGCTCGCTCGTTAAGAACCACAACACTAAACCTAACATACACACTATGAAAACAAACCTCATTATGTGTGTCAACATGTTTGCATACAAAGTATACCTAACTATATGCATGTGTGCATTACTAATCAATAGTAACCGACCTTACACAAAGGAAGATAATATAATAAGTAAAATAAATAAACTCCATGTTTTGCATATGGGAAGTCAACATAGACATAAAGGACTTCCGAACTTACATATTTCATATATTTAAATTTAATTATGATACTAAAAACATTATAACAGTTAAAATAAGAAAAAGAAACCTGATGAAAAAATTCAAACTAAAGCAATTAAGGTTTTTTCATTCATATTGTCAAATTTTCATATTTTGTTTAACTTTAAATTTTAATTTTTAAATATTATATTATTTCACATCTTATTTCAATAATTGTTTTATTTAAAGTTTTTATTTTGAAGATGTTAATATTTTTTCCCTTAGTTTTTCAAACATTTTTATCACTACTACAGAACCTACTCATTTCATTGGTTCAGGAAAACAAATGAAACAAACGCAAACAAAAAAATATTTTTATTTGTTAGTCTTTTATTTTTTTATTAATATGTATTTTGACTATACTCTCGAACTTAAAATCCTAATCATATTTTATTCATTATAATCTAATACATTTCTTTTGGTTTTAGATTTTAAGAATTATACATGTATGATATTAATACTTATTAAATTAGTATATATTTATTTATGTTAGATAATTTTGATTTTAAGTTATAATATGTTAATTTTATATCTCTTTTGTAATATAATATGAAAGTTTCCTCTTTGAATGAGAAGAGCTTATTGTAGCTCTTAACTTCTTACTTATCTATATCATAATATTTGTTTTTACTCCTAAATATTTAAATACAATTGACTATTTTACATAAAAATAATTTACAATTCAATCACCCTCAAAATATATTTTTGGCTCTGCCATATTTTTATTAATATAAAAAATAAATAATTATAATCTAATAAAAAAATATTAATGTATATATTGAAATAATAAGATATATAAGATAACTCATTTAATTAATTTTTTCCAAAAGATATATAAGGTCTCTCTATAGTTATATAAGACGAAAATGAAAAGTGACAATTGGATAAAAATTATTAAGGATAAAATTGTTTAAAATGAAAAATGACACGTAGATAAAAAGATATATTAAGAATACCAAGTACATATTAATGTGTTTAAAATTGTGAAATGCAATCTTACAAAAAAAAAATAGAATGTGTAGAAAGTATCTCAAAGTATTACAAAACCCTAGGAAAATATTTTTATTTTGTTGTGTTGGATGATTTAACTATATAGTATTTAAAACTTTTAATTATTTAATAATTATTTTTAGCTAATGGTAACTTCCTAATTATTTAATAATTATTTTTGTCTCGTGATAATATTTTATAAGTGAATCTTAGAAAAATAATTTTTATAATAAACATAAATTTTATGATTTTTAGATCATTATTAATTGGTGTCATTTAAGATTTTAAAATTTACAAATCTATACTTAATCGAATCGACCTATATTTTACTAATACATGTATTTATTTATTTTACATATTTATAGTACATTTATCATATATGCTTATAATCATATAATTTTAATCAAACTTTTATATCAATTGAGAAGGTGAAACAACTTATATTATTCCTTATTATTATTCATTTTTATAAATATTTACAATAACTAATAGAATATCCTAATTATTTTTTGTTCTCGAATTCTCAATATTTTACTAATTTTCTTTTTTTTTTTTTTTGTAATTAACAATGGTACACAATTCTAATTTAAATACTAATGTACGAAATTGTCAATTAAACATTAAATCTTATTTACTAATTTAAAATTAATATAAAATTAAAATAATTTAAATTTAATTTAAAGAATAAATAAATAAATTTAAATCTATTTTTTTGTTTTGATAAAATTAACCCTTATTCATAAAAAAATAATTTTTTAAAGAATAAATAAATTATTTTATACAATTATACAATTATGTATCAACATTATCTGCCTCTATATTAAATATTTAAAATTATAACAGCATTAATAAAAAAGTAAAAAATGAATCAACTTTATCTTTTAATATCTTAATTATTTTTTAACTAAAAATAAGTTTTATATTATTAAAAATATAAGATGCTTAATAATTAAATTTTTTATCGTACTAATTTAATTTAATGAAAAAATAATAATTTTAGTGATGTATTGGAACAAATAACAATTTTATGTAAACATAACTTAACGATCCAAAAGTGGAATAAACAAACTAAAAGGATCGAAAACTTATAAAGTCAAGGATTTTACCTCTAACTATTGAAATTGTTCTTTATGCTACAAAACAAACAAACTATTTTGCTCTTTGTGTTTGGATCTTCTAAACTCTCAACAACACTCATATTAGATGGTGTATTTCGATGAAAATTATGTGTTGAGTTTAGGGACCATAACAGCCTTTTTATAACCGTGCTTTCCATCAAAGCTTCGACAACGTTACCAACTTTCAACCATAATAGATGAGTTATGGTTCTTTAATGACCAAAATGTATGGACCACACTAAATGATCCATTAAAGAAAAACAGATTAAAATGAAATTGGAGAATAGAAATGAATCGGTTACATTCTCCCACTTGGTCCAACATTTCAACTTAATCCCATTGATTATTTTTCTTAAGAAATGAACACATGAATCATGGTAATAAGTCCTCCAAGAGCGAGTATTAGCTTCCATGTATTACAATGTATTTAGTTTCTCAAGTATTACAATTTATATGGTAACAAAACTTAATGAATAAATCCTTTATTTATTCTTGATCCTATACAAATATACTCAAATAAATTAAGGTGTACATGAATATGAGAAAATATCACAATATATAAGAGTTTCAATAATAAAATGCATATATACATTTAGAAAGTTGAACCAAGTCCTATTTTCTCTACATGATCCTTAAGTTTTAGTGGTGACATGCCATTTGTTAAACGATCAGCAATCATCAACACAATGCTAACATGATCAATGAACACGTTATCTTATGGCCAAGTATTTGATGTCGATAAGCTTAATACGACTATCACTCTTGTTGTTCTTATCCATAAACATAATAGCTGAGTTTTCACAATAGAATCTCAATGGCCTAGAAATAGAGTCAACTACTTAAAGCCCGAAAATGAAACTCTTCAACCATACACCATGTGATGTAGCCTCAAATCATGACACAAACTTGGCCTCTATAGTAGAAGTAGCATTCAAGGTCTGTTTCACACTCCTCCAAGACACGGCTTAACCAACAAGCATGAAAACGTAACTAGATGTTGATTTGCATTAATCAACAAAGCTAGATAAGTTCACATTGGAGTAGCCAATCACTTCCAAATTTTCAGTTCATCTATGCATGAGAATATATTCCTTGGATCCTTGATGATACCTCATCACATTCTTTGCAACTCTCCAGTGGTCCAAACCTAGATTACTCTGATACTGTCCCAACATTCCAATAGTAAATATAATGTTAGGCCTTGTGCAAACCTGAGCATACATCAAGCTTTCGACAATATAAGCATATGGAATGTTCTTCATTTTTTTCTCTTTCAAAATCATTCTTTGGGCATTGGTCCAAATTGAACTTATCGCCTTTCACAATAGGAGAAACACTTGGTGAACAATCTTTCATTTGAAATCTCTCTAAAACTTTATTGATATAGGTTTCCTAAGACAAACCCAAGATGCCTTGAAGTATGTCTCTATGTATCTTAAGGCCAATGACATAAGATGTCTTACCCATATCTTTCATATCAAAATTTTGAGAGAGGAATTGTTTTACCTCGTATAGCAAATCCTTATTTTTGGTTGCAAGAAAAATTCATCCACATATAAAATCAAAATAAATATCTTACCCCTACTAACCTTCTGGTGTATACATTGATCCATGGGGTTTTCAACAAATCCAAATGAAGAAATTACCCCATGGAATTTATAATACGATTGGCAAGATGCTTGTTTTAGTTTGTGTATGAACTTATTAAGCTTGCAAACCAAATGCTCACCATCAGTAGAGAGAAATCCTTCAGGTTTTTTCATGCAATACCGTTTAGTGGGTTATCTTCCTCTCCATAATATCTTTCAGATCTCCTAATTTTTTTTATCAAAATACTCAAATTTTTATACCCATTTTCTCACTTTCAAAACACCCATTTTGTCTTCATTTCCTTCATTTAGTCATTTCATTTACTCTTGTAAGTATTTCTATTAATCCTACGCACTTATTATTCAGTTTGCTTTATTTTTTGTATATATTTTTGATTTATGTATGTTTTATATTATGTTTGACTGATTTTCTATAGAAATAATATCTGGATGTCGTGAGTTTGAGGAACTAGAATACTTACCATACATGGATAAATTTATTTACATATAAATAATTAAATTTTATTAAGTAAAAGTAATACAATTTTAAAATGATAAATTTTTGTATTATGTATGTTTTGGTATAATACATAATTAATTAATATGCTTAATTAATGTCATTAATAGAAAATGGATAAATCTTGGATGTCAACGTGTAGAATTGAGCAAGACTATATTTTTTGAGTTGAAAGTTTCATGTAATTTGCTTGTAGAAATAGTAATAATGAAATTAGTATGATTCGATGTCCATGCGTTAAATGTAAAAATGAGCGATTTCATGAAGTTGACGATGTTAAGTATCATCTTATTCATAGTGGTATTCTTTTGAGTTATAAATGTTGGTATTATCATGGAGAAATTATTGAGAATACTCATGGGGAAGAGATAAATAAGAATGTGAGTGGATTACATACATCTTATCATAATGTGCAGAAAAAAAATATGTTTCATGGTGTTGAAGATGAACTACGTGAGGATGATCTCAAAACCTTTAAAAAACTTCTAGAAGATGCCAAAAAACCATTGTATCCAAAATGCAAGAAATACACTAAAATTTTGGGTTTGGTTCATTTGTACAATTTGAGGGAAAAACATGGTTTTCTGACAAGTGATTCACAGAATTACTAAATCTACTAATAGATATGTTTCCTGAGGGTATTGAATTGTCATCTTCAATGTATGAAGTGAAGAAATCTCTTAGTCGATTTGGCATGGAATATTATAAGATTCATGCTTGTCCAAATGATTACATTCTTTATAGAAAATAATATGAGACTTTAGATGATTGTTCGATGTGTAAAGAATCTAGATTGAAGCATGCTACAAATGAGACAACAACTAATAAAGGCGTACCTGCAAAGATTCTTTGGTACTTTCCTCTGATTCCTCACTTTCAAAGGTTGTTCAAAAGTAAAGAGACATCAAAGATGTTGACTTGGCATTCAGATAATCGATTTGATGATGGGGTGCTATGACATCCTTGTGATTCTCCAAATTGGAAAGTAGTAGATAAGTTATTCCCTCAGTTTGCATCTGATCTGCGCAATCTTCGTCTTGCCATTACTGCCGATGGAATTAATCCATGTAGTTCCCTTAGTAGTAGATATAGTTGTTGTTCAGTAATTATGGTAACATACAACCTTCCTCCCTGGTTGTGTATGAAAAGAAAATTCATGATGTTAACATTATTGATCTCAAAACCGAAACAACCCGGTGTTGAAATTGATGTATATTTGCAGCCTCTGATAGATGATTTAAAGACGTTGTGAAATGATGGTGTAAATTTTTATGATGCACATAAAAAAGAACACATAAACTTGAGGGGGTCCTTTTATAGACAATTAATGATTTTTCTACCTATGGGAACTTATCAGGATATGCAACAAAAAGGTTACAAGGGATGCCCTATATGTAGTGATGGCATTTTTGAAACTTATATTTTTCATGGTTGAAAGATGTCTTATAGAAGACATAGAATATTTTTTCCATCTTGACACGAGTTTAGATACCAAAAGAAACCGTTCGATGGTGAAGAAGAACATGATCATGCACCCTAACCTTTGCAAGGTGTTGAGTTATTAAGGCAATTGAATGGTATGACATTCAAACGATATGGAAAGATTAAAAAAAATACTCACTAAGGTAGGGAAATGAAAGAGGTCAACTAATGAAAAAAGGGTGAAAATGAAAAAGGAGGAGAATCAGTAGACCATGGTTGTTGGAATAAAAAATCAATATTTTGGGAATTACCTTATTGGAAAGACCTACATATTTTTCACATCTTAGATGTCATACACATTGAGAAAAATGTATGTGAGAGCTTGATTGGTACATTACTTAATATACCAAGAAAACTAAGGATGGAATTAAAGCAAGATTGGATTTAAAGAAACTAGGCATACGACCTGAATTGACACCAAGGGTGGAAAATGATAAGAATCAAATATACTTGCCACCAGCATCATATACAATGTCAAAAAAAGAGAGAAGGATGTGTTTTGTAAATGTTTGGCGGGTGTGAAAGTTCCTAATGGTTACTCATCCAACTTAAGAAATTTTGTGTCTATCACTGATAAGAAACTTTATGAATTGAAATCACATTACTGTCATATCTAAATGCAACAGTTATTATCATTTTCTATTAGATCAATTCTTCCAAAATATTTTTGATTATCAATAATTCTTCTTTGTTCATTCTTCAATAAAATATGCAAGAAATCTATATCAATTGACGAGTTAAACTCTTTATAGAAAGATGTTGTAGAGAATTTGTGTCTAATTGAAAAATAGTTTCCTCCTTCTTTCTTCGATATAATGATTCACTTGTGTGTTCATTTAATTCGAGAGGTTCAATTATATGGTCCTACTTACTTAAGATGGATGTATCTTTTTGAGAGATATATGCAAGTCCTTAAAGGATATGTAAATAATAGAAATCGGCCAGAAGGATGCATGGTGGAACATTACATTGCTAAAGAGGCCATTAAGTTTTGTTCTGAATACTTTAGTGGTTGCACTAAAATTGGGAATCCTATGCACAAGTTGTTCTTAGAACATCACATGATCCAAGTAGGTAACCATATTCTTGGTGGAAGTAAGAAAATTTTTATTGATTGCACTCGATGGGAAAAAGCACACCGAATCATTTTGGTAAATAATAATGAGGCATAACTGTACATAGTAAGCGATGTTTAACCTTTCCATTTATGCAAAAATTATTTTTTATTTAACTATTAATGATGATATCTACTTGATATATCATTAATAACATTACAGGATGCATTTAAACTTATTGAAGATCGGTCCTCGTTATAAAAAAAATGAGAAGAAAAATGTTTCTATGATGAACATAAGCGAGAGCTTATTAATTGGTTTCACAACCATGTAAAGGTCACATACAAGAATTCATTAGTACTTCTATGTAATGTTTTAAAACTTTGCTTTAAACACATTTCATGTTTTTGTATACATAGATTCGAGATGAACTCAAGAAACCCAATCATAAAATAACAGAGTTTAGAATGGCTTGCACATGGTCCAAAATTTGATGTCAAATCATTTTATAGTTTCACAATTAATGGATCAAGGTTTACGACTCAAGTTAGGGACAAAGTCTGAGTAAATCAGAATAGTGGTGTGAAGATGGTTGCATAAACTATGCAATTTTCCAGTTCAAAAGATGGCAATCCTGTACTTTCTGATAGAACATATTATGGCATAATTCAAGAGATTTGGGAATTAGATTATGAGGTCTTCCATGAAATAGTTTTCTTGTGTGATTGGATAAAAAATTTTGTCAATGTTGGATATAAAATAGATGATTATGGATTTACCCTTGTAAATTTATCCAAAATAAGTCACACTGATGATCCTTTCATGTTAGCACTTCATGAAAAACAAGTATTTTATGTGAGAAGTAAAATTGACACAAGATAGTCTGTTGTGTTAACGCCTCCACAAAAAGAGTTTTACTATTGTGATGCTTTAGAATATGACGACCTTATGCTTGATACATTAACCAATATTAGTAATTTCTCAAAATAATTTCCTAATGTTTGTGATGATCTAGTTGATGACAATGATTCTTCATCATGGACTCAAAGTGATTGTGAAGGAATATATGTATACGATCAAGAACCTAATTAAACATAATGTATGTTCTATATTGTTGTAATAACTCTTGGATGTTTATATATATGTATGTTCCTAAAATTGTCAATTAATTTATATTTCTTTATTGTTTGCAGATATTTCATGGATCCTCGGGTAACAAAGCTAGTAGATCCAAATGATCCATGCAGCTTTTGAAAAGAAAGGGTTGGACGAATATACCAGATGCTCAACTTAACCCAGATGATAGAGTACCCGTTCTATTTGATGCTACTAGTAATCCAATAGGGGAAAATGGCCAACAATTGAAATCCTCTATTGGTAGACTTGTGAAGTCAAGTATACCAATCAATATAAAAGATTGGACTCAGGTTGACGAAGCTGAAAAGTTAAAAATATGAAAAATCATTTGTGTAAGTCTCTTATATTTTATAGCTAATTACATATATTATATTTTTTTGTATTATATATATCTAATATTTTGTAGTGTGTTTTTATAGAATTGTTACAAAGTCGATGACAATTGGAAGAACAAGTGTTATAATATTGCAAATATGGTGTGGAAGGAATACAAAACTTCCAGATTGGTAAGAAATTATGTGTTTCCATATTTGGAACCATTTGATGAAGTAGAGCTCTACAAATTCCCTGAAGGACACCCTTGGATTACACCATAAGTTTGGAAAGACTTCGTGGATTATAGACATACGGATGAATTTCAAATTATTAGGGAAGAACATCAAAATATACAAATGCATAATATTCTTCCTAACCGTATTGGGAGGTCTTTAAATCCTGAAGTTAGATATAGAATGGTATTATTAATTTTTGTTAATTTATAAATATTTTTATATTTATTTTCCTCAAATTTAATTTGAAGTCATGGTTAATAAATGTTTCATAATTTATGTAGGAAGGTGAATTGGGTAGACTGGTTACCCGATTTGAATTGTGCATAGAAACAAAGACTCCCAAAACAAAGAAGTCGAGACCGATGACTAAGTGAGGATAAGAGCAACTAAATAAGTTGGCTAGTAATTTCGGTTGACACAAAGTCTATATGATTTTTAATAATTGATGTAATAATGTATGATATGTTCGTTTGCTTTATTATTTGTAAAGAGTTGTTCAAGAACAAATATCCAGGGGTGAAATAATCAAAGAGTCTGGGAGAGATGCTATATATCATGCATTCGGACGCGATCATCATGGTCGTGTTAGGGGAGGTAGCCAATATGATGGTTATATAGAGTATTTTAACATTCCAAAAAAATAAAGCCTCAGACGGTCAATAAAGAGAAGTACACTAAAATTGAAGAAGAACTCGACTCCTTTAAAGCCTCAACGTTAAGTGAGATTACCACTATAAAAGAATATCAAGCACAACACAAGTTAGGCATGGCATCATTCTACAATCAGAGCATACTATATTGGCCAAGCATGCAACCATCAATTCCAAGCATGCCACCCATGAAATCTCATAGTGCTCAAACTATATCCAGTATAGGATATAATTATCCTATTGGTCCTCCATTTATGCCATGAATACAGATGTAATCAAGTAGTGGTTCATTTTCTCCAATGCAATCTGCACATTCTTACCATCAATCACATCACAATGAACATTTTGGTGAGAATGTACATCCAATAGCTACCTAACATGGGAGTCTTCCTCTATTTGATGAATCATATGTGCTAAAATTTTAATTTCTGGTGTAGATAATCTATTATTTTTATATTTTATTACGTGCATGTTTTATTTATTATATATAACACTTAATTTTTTACAGAATATGAAATGTTTGTTGAAACATCCTTCATCAATGGACTTTGTTGCTATTGGATAGGTATAAAAATTGAGGTATGATTGGATAATTCATAATCAATATTTTCCCAATCATTGGCGAATAGTAATTGATCAATTATTTCTTCATGATTTTCCACTACATGTGCTTTCTGATGCTACCACAGTCTAAGAGGTAGTTGGATAGTATGTGGCTTGGCCATCAATTTAAGTTGTTCTAAATTTTGACATGATACTATTTTTTTACTTGAAAGATAACACTAGTTTACTACTATTATTTTATTATATCTTTTATTGTTACTAACGTACATAATACTTCTTTTTTAGTCTATTATACCAGAACTCTTAAGCGTGGCACATTTAAGAGATACGAAGCAAGTATCTCGTGTTAAATCTATGTCTAGTGGCCAATCATTGTGCACTAAGTCATTCAAGAAGAAGCCTGGGAAAAAGTATAGTTATGATTATGCTTTAAACTTCAGCAAAAATCTTAGCGCTTTGATGAATATTGTTACGAAGGCATCTAGCATAAATGATGGATGGATTGTGCCACTTCCCATAGAAATTTCTAGTGTAGACCTCGGCCAAACTTATATATCGATCGAATGCATATTGCATCTATTTGAATATCAAATGATAGATTTAAGTATTATTCAAGTGTGGACAAGGTGAGTCCTCAATCAGTAAAATTCTTTCATTTATGTAGAACATATATAATTATATTTATATTATATAATTATTTATATATATATATATATTATATATATATATATATTTCTTTTATATAAGGCATGTTATTATAGCAAGGTTCTATGATTCTTCATATGTCAATCAATATCAAGAGAATGATGTTAGCATCAGAGCTAAACAATTATATGATAAGGCATTAACGCTTAACAGAAGTCAAAAGTTGATAATCTCTTGGCCACTAAGGTTTGAACAAGTCCAAGATCATTGGATGTTGGTAATCCTTGATCTTTTCAATAATCATGCTTTCTACTGTGACTCAGCTTCCATAGAATTGAGTAAAGATACAAAAGCAGTTGTTGAAATGTAAGAGTTATAGCTAGCTATTTTTCTTTTATTGTTCTATGTAATATTTAATAAAAAAACTAATCGTTTTAAACCTTGATAGGGCATGGAAGATGTGGAACAAGTTTAGGGGCATTGCCCTTAAAAAATCTCATAAGCTTATATGGCATAAATTTATGGTATGTACAAGCAAATATTAATATTTTTATTAATTTTACTATTTAATAATAAAGATGTTCGAATATGGAAAATCATGTACACTTATTTTTTGTAAGTTCCACAACAAAATAATGGAGTCGTGTGTGGTTATTATTTCATGAAGTTTATGAGCAAAATCATCACAAATATGAAAATTCTAATTGATGATGTGGTAATATTTTTTTACCAATATACAGAAATTTTTTTAACATATGAGTTATTTTCTGTGAATTCATGAAATTACATTCTTATTTTGATTTTAAATACATGTCGTTCTTTGGTTGGAACAAAACAGGCTTTGACCAGTAAATGTTTGATGATTTACGAGAGGAATGGGCAGAACATATGGTTCAAATTATATCATCACAAGAAGAATCAGGAGAAGATTCTGATGATCTTGAATAGCATGTGATAACATAACGGTAATTTTTATAATGATTTAATTTCTCTATTCCTATGTCTAAAGTCCCTTGTTTGATGGATGTTTTGTTTGATGGATGTTTCTGTGCTCATGTATTTAGGGAAATGCATTGTTTTATGGACCTATTTTTTCCCAAACTTCATATCATCTCTCTTGCCTACTTTCCTTATGACAACATCATGGTAGCACTTTATTAATCATTTGTCTATAAATATGAAGCTATCTGGAATCAAGCTGGTATTTTTAATGCTATAATGAGCTCTAAATAAGAAGTCAAGTGTAACTCTGATTTATTACATGGCTTGGTTGAGTTTTGGTGCCCATAAACATATTACACAATTGTTCCATACGTTTAAGGGCACCAAACTCAAAAAAGCCAAGTAACAAATTGGAGTTACACTTGACTTCATATTTAGAGCTCATTATAGCATGAAAAATACTAGCTTCATTTCACATAGCTTCATATTTATAGACAAAAGATTAATAAAGTGCTAATATAAGTTCGAAGGAATAAGGTTATTATTATATCACTCGGATTTCGATGTGGTAATCTCTTTTACTAATCTTTTAACATATATAAGTTATTTTTTGTGAATTCATAATATTACATTCTTATTTTGAATTTAATTAATTACGTATATTTCTTTGGTTGGAACAAGTGGGGCTATGATATGCATATTTTTGATGATTTATAAGAAGAATGGACAGAACACTTTGTTTAAATTATAACATCAGGAGAAGAATATAATCTTAAATAACATAGGACAATACTATGGTAATAATTATAATGTTTTAATTTCTCCATTCATATATCTCTGAAGTTTAGACTGCTTGTTTGATGGATGTTTACGTGCTCATGTATGTAGGGGAATGAATTGTTATATGGACTAGCTACTTGTTGGCCAGTTTCCTTCTCACTATGCTGGTGATTCTAAGCCAACCAAGTTTGCTCGTAAAATCCATTACACTTTTACGACATCATTTTATTTGTAATTTAAGTTAACTATATATAAAAATTATTATTTTTTAATAAATTTAATAATCATGTAATTAATTACATTTAAATTTTCAATTATTCGTATTATTATTTACACTTTATTAAACAGATTTTAGTTTTTTTATGCTATATGTGATTGAATACAGGTTATTAGTAGAGTAGAAAATGAGTACAAATATGAAAAAAAATCAATATATATTGTAAAGTCGGTTCATGCATTGAACCGACTTTATATTTTAAGTCAGTTAATTTAAAGTTGGTTTTTAACTAACTTTAATGGCCCGTTTTGTAGTAGTGAACCTCCACATGTGAGCCCATCTTGTTGTTGGATAAGATGTATTGCTCACTTACCACTGGCTTCCTTAGGTTTCACATACCCTACAAGGAGTTTGCCATATGGATTGTAGATCTAGAATCAATCCACCAAGTGTTAATATTACCATTAACCATATTAGATTCATAAAAAAATGAGGCTAGATTACCTTTATCCTAAAGCCATTTCTGGAATTTAATACATTCTTTCTTCATGTGTCCCTTCTTTTTACAGAAGAAACACTTGGATTTTTTCTTAATATAAACCTGAGGTGGAACTTTCCCTTTCCTTTTCTGTTTGTTTTGAGATTTACCTTTCCTATGAGTTGTAGCCAACATTTCACTTTCACCAAGCTCTATAACAAGCCCTCCCTTTTGAACACACATGGTCATTAGTTCATTGATTGACCATTTATCCTTATCTGTGTTGTACGATATTTTTCACAGCACGTACCATTGTAGGAGAGTGTTCAGGATATAGTGCACTAAGAAGGATCTTGATCTCAAGATTCTTAAGTTGAACCACATTGTCCCTCATTTGCATAATGTGCTTGCGCACACCTTTCACACTGGTGAGTCTTAAGGAAGAGAACTTCATAATAATGGTGCTTACCAAAGCCTTATCTGAAGTGAAGAACTAATCATCAATGGCTTTTAGCAAATCCCAAACATTGTTATGCTAATCAAAAGAACCACGAATCCTAGAAGAGATCTTAATATTAATGAACATCATGCTAAGATGATTATATCACTCTCATTGTTCATAAAGTGTGATATTCGTTGGAGCGTTGATTTCAATAAATTTAGGTGGTTCATTTTTCCTAATAGCATTGTCAATATCCATCCACCCTAGATGAAAGAGAATTCTGTTCTTCCATACTTTATAATTATCCCCTTTCAATTCGGGAATATCACAAAACATATAAGATAAATTCACAAGTTATGAAGCTACAATTAAAGATTATATGCTTATTAAAATTTGAGACCTAAATAAAATTCATTCTTTATCAATGTAAATCATGGAAAAATATGAATCTAGTGACATAAAACTTGTCTATGGGCTAAAGTTCTAATTCAATTAGATTCATTCTAACAATACGATAAAACTATCAAATTATGTTCATTTTCCTAATCCTTGTGGGTAAATTAGAAAATATAATTTGATATTTTATCTTAATTAATCACACCAAATATAATAAACATTCATGTGGGATAAGATTTATTATATCACTTATGATTAATTACAATGAATATTTATTTTCTAAATGTGATTCTAAATAAACCTTATTATAGTTTTAATTAATTAAAGATATTGAATCTACTCCTTAATTAATTAAACTATATGAATCACTTAATTATTAACTAAATCCTTAGGCTCAATTATTACATAAACCATAAGCAATATTAATTTAATTCCAAATGTACAAATATTATCGAACTTAAGATTGCATGTATAAAGAATTGATAATAAATTATACAAGCAAAATAAATAATATAAGTACAAATTAAATTCGTAAAGAGCCATTAACAATTAATTCCATTATGAATAAATTATTTAACCAAATTTCATAACGCAAGACCAATCAGGAGCTACCACGTGTCCTACCACGCAATCAAGGGAGCTGACTGAGTAAGCCACGTGGACGCCATGCAAGTACGGAGAACGAATCACGCTATGTTGCGTGTGTGGAAGATGAAACATGTGCCACATGTCAGCACAACGTTTAATCCGAGTTTGAAGTCCGGTCAAACTTCATTGCCACATGTCTCCACCCGATTGCTCGTCACATTCAACCTGTACATCACGCCATGCATTTCGACAAATCACGTCATGCCATGTGGCACTGACTTAGCAAGCATTGACACTGATCGGTCTCTTCTTCCATACGTCGCTCTTTGATTTGCTCAGTGAATTTACCCTACCACGTGTCGCGTTGTGATTGGTTAATGCTATCAGTTTTACTTTTTTTGATCTCAACCCTTGATCTGAAGTTGATCTGACGATCCAAATTGTACCCGAGCAATATTTAAGCCTTTAATCACCCCATAAACCCAAAGGGGCCATCATTAGCATAATTTTGGTCATTTTTTGGAGCTAAAAAGAGAGAAAATACATAAAAATTCAAGATGGAACACAATTTTGGTGGAGATTCAAAAGGAGATTAATACTACAATTTAAGAGATTGATTGTATTTCTTCTACTCTTTTCTTTATCAATATTTATATTTTCCTATATGAAAAATATGAACTTTATGAACATAATTCTGTGTAGTTAATTTATTAATCTAGAATCTTATGAACCCACTTTTCACCATTTGATGATCTAATATTTTACCACAATTATAATTATAATTTAATTATATTATTTTATTTTATTTTTATATTATTAATTGTTTGACCAACAATTTATCTATAGAGGCAAATTAAATATATTTGAGAGAATTATTTAATTGTTTATCTTAATTAAATAACATGCATAAATTCTAGGAAGAGATGTATGATTCTTATGTATGTGATCCATAATTGATGAACTTAATGAGTAGTATGTAATTTAATTGGCATGAGAGTGTGATTAAATTAACTACTATATGGTGTGTAGTTTACTTCGGAGAGAAATACATGCTAGGTTAGATTCAATTGATTATGTAATTAGTTGATAATTATATTTGAAGAATTTTAGCAATTCACATGTTTAGAAAATTGGAGAATTAAGTATTCCTAGATATTTTCTCATATATCTTTTTAGTTACCAAATTTGATTTAATTAATTATTTCTATTTACTTTTAGTTATTTTAATTTTGCTTCCTTAAAATATAAAAATACAAAAAAATTAATTTTTATTTTTTTAAGTTATAAAAATTAGTTTATAATCAAATAATATACGTGGGAACAATCTTTTCTTATCATTATATTATTTGTTTTCATGCGTATACTTGTGTATTTATTGCACACGCTTCATATGTGGCAATCAATTTTTGGTGCCGTTGTCGGAGATTATAAATATTAGAAATTAATAATGTTTTATTATTTTATTATTTTAGGTATTTTTCTTTACTTTAATTTTAATTTTAATTTATTTATTTTCTTTTAGTGACTTATTTATTTTTTGCATTAATTTGTTTATTTAGTTTTTATTTATTATTTATTTTTAATTTAAACACATCATTTAGTGCTATTAGAAGCATAGAGTAGAAAATGACTAGCAATAATTATCAATGGTCAATAAACATAATGATAACTATAAGAATAGTAGGTGGTATGCATGAGGTAAATGATATCATGGTACTTACAACTCAAGTGTCATCTTTGGTAAATATTTTGATGGTTCAAAACATGACAGCAAGTATATATGAGGTCCTAGATTCAAAGGTATCGTGTATGTCTTGTGATAAAGCTCATTTGTTTGATAATTGTCCACATAATTGTGAATCAGTCTTCTATATGGGTAATGTGAATCAAAATAATAATTCATACTCAAACACATATAACCCAAGATGGAGACAACATCCATATTTCTCTTGGAATAACAACAATCAAAGTGATAATCAATTCAACCATCAATGATTTCCACCACTTGGTTTTCAACAACCACATCAATTACAAGCCCAAGCAAAATAAGCCACATACTAAGGACAATAAAAATGCTTTAATAGGGATGATGAAAGACTTCATCCAATCATTTAATACAAAAGTGTCAACTCAATTGGCTTTAATTCGAAATTTGGAGAACCAAATGGGGAAACTTACTCAGGCTATAAGTCAAAGGCCTTAAGATAACCTTCAAAGTGACACAATTGTTAACTCAAGAAGAGAATTTAAGGACCAGTGCAGTGCCATAGCCTTAAGGAGTGGTAAAACTTTAGAATAAGAACATAAGACAGAAAAGGATGAGGAGAAACAAGAAATTAATAGGGATGAGAAGGAACTAGTGAATAAAGAGAGCATTGGAAAGGAAATAATTCAGCCAAAGAAAAACAATCTTTACAAACACACTATTCATTTCCCTCAAAGATTGTAAAAGAAAAAGTCAGATACGTAGTTTTCAAAAATTTTGGAAGTCTTCAAGAAGCTACACATAAACATATCATTTGTACATGCACTTGAACAAATTACATCATATGCCAAATTTATGAAGGATATACTATCAAAAAAATGGAGGCTTGAAGATCATGAAACAATAACCTTGACTGAAGGTTGTAGTGCCATCCTTGATAGAAAACTCCCACAAAAATTGAAAGATCCAAGTAGTTTTAACATCCCTTACACTATTGGGAACATTCGTTTTAGCAAGGCATTATGTGACTTGGGTTCTAGCATTAAGCTTATTTCTTTACCGGTCTTTAAGAGATTGGGGGTTCATAAAGCCAAACCCACTTCAGTAACATTACAAATGGAAGATATATCAATTAAGAGACCTCAAGATGGTATAAGATTTGCTAGTGACAAATTCATCTTTCCGACAGACTTCATTGTGCTAAACATGGAGGAGGACCATGACATTCCTATCATACTTGGTAGTCCTTTCCTAGCAACCGTAAGGGCACTCATTGATGTACAAAAAGATGAACTTATAATGAGAGCGTAAGACGAACAAATAATGTTTAAAGTTTTTAAAGCATTTGAACCCCCTGACACTGATAGTACGAATGAATGTTTAAGAATAAGTGTTACTAAATGTGGGGACAACTTAAAAGAATCTGTTAAGTCACCCATACTTAAGACTGTTACACGTGATGCTATGAACAAGGACATAAACTCACCAGAAAATAACTCAACTTGTTTTAACTTTGAAAGTATAGCATTGAAGATTGATATTGTGGAATGTGTGAACTTTTTAGAGGACGTGCCTCTTATGTGTGTATCAAAGGTGATTTTTTAAAATTTTGAGATAGGATCTAAGATCAAACCATAAATTGAAGACCCACCAATTTTAGACCTTACATTGTTACCCTTCCATCCCTAGTCAAGTATGAAAGTGAAAGAGTCCAATGGAGAGGTGATAAAGCTATTAGAAAAACATAAATTGGATTAGTTACGGTAGAATGCCAAAAAGTTCAAAAAGAAAACAAAAATATGAAAAAGAAGAGAATGGAACACCGTGTTTGAAAGCCAAAACATAAGGTATTATTGAAAAAATCAAGACTCAACTTGTTTCCAGGCAAACTCAAAAGTAAATGGACACAAAGGGATGTGCCTTAGAACTTGATATGACCTTCTAGTCAAGGACGTTAAACGTGACCCTGGTTGGGAGGCAACCCAACATTATTTTACTTATATTTTCATTATTTTTGTTTTGTAGGTGAATAAATGTGGAGAGAAATGGCACAACAAGAATGAGCATTTCAACGACACATGTGGTGTGCCAAGACTAAGGGAGTTTTATTTTCTTTTACCTTTTCATATTTATATGTGCACATTGGGGACAATGTGAAATTTTAGTTTAGAGGAAGGAACTTTATTCTCTACATTAGTATTTACTATGCATTTTAAATATTTAGGAATTTTATTTTTAGGAAATTTTTTTTTATTTTTAGGATGTTTTTAATCATGATTAGGGTATAATATGAACAAATACATGGAAACTAAATACATGCATGCTTGATATGAAACATATGAACTCAATGATAAAAATCGGTTGTCATGACTAGGATGAAGAATGTAACATATTTATTAAGATATTTACATTAATCATGTGATATGCTTGCTAGTTTTGATTGGATTGATTCAAATTTTTATGCACATGTTCATGATTGATTTTGGTGTTCTTATTGAGAGAAAATTTGCAGTGAGTTATGCAAGTTGATGAGATCTACCAAGTTTTAGAATCTATTTGATCATCCCTTTAGTCGGAATCCTAAATAGTATTTAGCAAGAGAAATGATTTTGGCCTTATTTGGATCGATTGAGCTTTTCAAGCTAATCACTATTAATATCTTTAGTCACCCATTTGAGCCTAATAAAGAACCTATCATATCTTTAAGCCACATTTAATACCTAACTAATAAGTATTATCTTTAGCCTTGCACCTTTAGCTTGTATGAAAAGAAAAAAATGCAATCATGTGTTATGTTATAGAGTAAAGTGAAATGTAATGCACCTTAACAAAAAGAAAAGAAGAAGAAGCAAAACTCATAACACAATTATCCCTCTAAATAAAAAGAAAATAGAATTGAAAATAAGTTTGGGGGTGTTGTGAAGTTACAAAAAAAAAAGATGTGGAATAAAAGAATATGAAAAGAATGACAAAAGAGGGTGCACTGAAATATCAAGTTAAAGCTCAATTGCAGTTAAAAAGTGCATAATGAAAAAAAAGCTAAGGTGTAGAAAGAGCCTAAAATGTCTTCATTTATCAACCCCTACCGAAGGCTTACATTACAAGCATGTAAAGCCCTTAATGATCTTGAGCTAAGTGCATACTTATATTAGTGGAAAGGGATGTGAAAAATAGCCTTATAAGAGTTGTTCTAAGATTGAATTGATTAGCATGCTCATATAGGTTGATTTCATGTTCAACACACACACGAATCAACTTTTCAAAAACCTTGCATATCCTTGTATTGATGGAAAGTTGGTTAATGAATATGTGAACCTTCTTATCATAGGATTGTAAGACTTTTGAGAGAGATAGCTTTCGTGAAATATGCATGTACTAATAGAAGTATATTTATGAATATACTACCCAAGTTATTTTATTTAGTTATACATGGCTTTGTTTGAAGACAAGCAAAGAGTTAAGTTTGGGGTGCGATGACTCTATGAAAGTAGAGTCATTAGCGCACTCTTTTACTTAATATTTACTTGTTTTATTCAATAAATAGTATTTTTGGGGTCAAAAACATTAAAATATAAATATTTTAGTGAAAGGGGGTGAAAAAATAATTTTTTGAAATTGTTTATGAATTTTTAACATAGGACCAATCAGGAGTTGCCACGTGTCTTACCCCACAAGCAGAGGAGCTAACTGAGCAAGCCACGAGATGCCATGCAAACACGGAGAATGAATCACAGTACGTTGTATGTGTGGAAGATGAAATGCATGCCACGTGTTAGAACAACGTTTAATCCAAGTTTGGAGTGCGATGAAACTTCATTGCCACATGTCTCCACCCGATTGCTCGTCGCATTCCACCCATATGCCATGCCATCCGTTTCTACAAATCACGTTGCACCGCATGGCACTGATTCAGCAAGCATTGACTCTGACCGATCTCCCTACCATGTGTTGCTCTCTGATTTGCCTAGTAATTTTCCCTGCCATGTGTTGAACTGTGATTGGCTAGTGCTATCAGTTTTGCTTATTTTGATCTCATCCCTTGATCTGAAGCTAATCTGACAAACCAGATCGCACCTGAGTAATATTTAAGCCCTTAATCACCCCATAAACCCAAAAGGGCCATCATTAGCATAATTTTGGTCATTTTTTGGAGCTAAAAATACAAAAAAATACAGAAAAATTCAAGATGGGACACAATTTTGGTGGAAATTCAAAAGGAGATTAATACTACAATTTAAGAGATTGATTATTTTTTTCTTCTACTGTTTCCTTTATCAATTTTTATGTTTTCTTTTATGAAAAATATGAGTTTTATGAACACAATTATGTGTAGTTAATTTATTAATCTAGGATCTTACGAACCCAATTTTCACCATGTGATGATATAATATTTTATCCCAATTATAATTATAATTTAATTATAATATTTAATCTGATTTTTATGCTATTAATTGTTTGGCTAACAACTTATCTATAGAGACAATTAAATAGATTTTAGAAAATTATTTAATTGTTTGTCTTGATTATATAACATATATAAGTTATAGGCTTGTCGTAAATCTTCATCCTTCGTTATACTAGCTTATTTAAAAAAAATTAATTCCGTACCATAAATGAAGTTTGTCAAATGAATTTTTATTTTTAAGCATATGTTATCTTTTTTTTTTGTAATTTAAATATTTTTTTTCTCATGTGGAAAAATATTATTTTTATAACTTAAAAATATGTTATTTTATGAGATGTTAAAAGTGAAATTACATTAGTTATATTAAAAAACTTACATTATATGTTTTTAAAACAGAATATTATTTTATTAGTTATCATAACAATTATATATATTTAAATCCTTGAATAAAAAAATTTGTACAAACACATAATGAAAAAAACTTTGTTGAATAAATTTTGACTATGCAATCAAAAGATGTATGATTTGAATAGAAGATTTTGCACAATGTTTTAGCTATTAAACTTTACAATAATCCATATCTCGCCAAACATCTTGAACAATAATTTTTATTTTCAACACATAACTAATTGTAAAACTCCGAATTATTTGCATTGCTGCTAAACAATCATTTTTAAGCAGAAGATTTGAGGATCATTTCTCAATAGCCAATTTGGAACCCTCCATAAGACCAAAAGTTATGCAACCTCAACACGACATTGTCTAATTTCAAAATTTTAGCAGTCAGAAACTCTCCATTCATAGATTTAGTCACCGCTTTTAACCAGATACACACGATTGCGCATCCCAACCTACATCAACGTTGATCTTATAATAACCTAAAAGTGGGGGTCGTCGTGCCGAAGATATAAGCCACATAGGATTAGTAACAATACAAATTTAAATAGATAATTTGGTGATTACTTAGCAGCAATACAAATAATTTAGAGAATATTGCAAATGTTGAGATTGCATGACTATCGGTACAAATCAAGAACAAAAATGGTTTATAAAGGATCTTATGCCGAATACCTATGGAAGGTTTAAATTTTAACTAGTTATTGAATATCCCTTTCATTTTACTACAAACAAATTCATCTGTCTATAAAATCAATTACAAAAAGTACCTATCTATAGTTAAACATTTACAAGATCCAAATCCTCACATCCACATAATGAAACAGGACCAAGGAAATCACCGTCTATGCTGGCTAACATCTGGAACTCTCTTTTTGCATATGCTGCTTCTTCTATCCACCTAACACCAAATACTACAAAACGAACTACAACATTGATTTCAATCTTCGCCAGCTCATTGTTGACGAAAAATGCATTTTTTCCATAGGCATAAACGTACCCAGGCATTTTTCGAGCTGAAAGAAAAGCATATTTAAGAGGTCCACATCTCATCAAAACGCCTATTCTTTTAATGACATGAACAACTCCCTGTAAAATCTCTCCCTTGGAAGGGAGGAATGTTCGACAATTGAAAAGAACAGGAAAGGACATATGCGCTGAATCGTCCACAATCTCTCCATTGCCTATTTTCTTCAATCTAGTCACTGCAAGAAAGTAGCCATGCTCCTCGGTGGCCTTCTCCTTTAACAAGTCCTCCAAAAGTTGAGTCACAATGTATCTTCGGGAAAGAAATACATCCTTGTTCAAGTTTTCAGCAACAATTGCCACATTCCTCCTTAGCTCCACTTCACGAAACATATCTGATCTGATATCTCCTTCAAAACCACAAAGAAAAAGAAGATTAGCACAACTCAATGACCAGCTGAACCTTAAGAGTTAAGGAATGGGACAGAGAGAAAGGCTCCCAGTAGCAGTGTCAAACCAGTAGTTTTCTGATCAACTCATTAAAAGAGAAACACCAAGTGACGTAAATGGATAGTCATATGCTCCCAGAAATAGGAACCACTCGAAAAAATGCAGAGAACATAAAATTCCAAACAATTATGTAGAACCATGGCTTCAGCTTTTCTCATATACTTCCAATCCTTTCACAATAAGAATGAATGTGCAAAGCAATATGTCATTTTAGTACAGTATGGTCACCCTCATTTGAAACTACAACAAAGGTATTCACAGGAAACGAGGTATGCGACCACATCAAAAGCATGCTGAAAAGCTTTCATTTTATGAAAACTTCAAATTCAAATTGTTGGTCACACGAACTTCACAATTGAAATACCAATAACAGAATTAACTAATTTTGGAACACTATTAACATGAAAAGCCGAGAATGTGATGAAAGGAAAGCAAAAACGATGTGACAGAATATGTCATACTATAAACCTGTATCACAATGTCATAAAGATTATGGATATCTTTGTTACTCTCGTTTAAAAAGAAGGGAACTGTGGTACAATCATATCGAGTACAGTTAAACATCATTTGAGATATGAAAACATGTTTATGCAAGATTGTGAAAGTTTTAAGATATCCAATAAATTTTTTTCATTGTAACAAATAATTAACTTCTATTAATACAAATAACAACACATCAAAAACAGTTATAGACAAGAAAACTGCAAGGAAAATTTATTTTCTAAACATTATCATGAAATCAAAGAAAAATTAAAGGACTAAAGGCAATGAAAATGCTAATTGCATCTTCTTTTTTGAGCTCAGATATGCTAGTTACATCTTATTGATAGAAAACTAATATGCAGCACAATTGCATCATCCAATGTTGTATTTAACTTATGCATCCTTTTTCTTAACGAAGTAAGCCTACATGCAAGATTGAGTAAGTGTTCAATAGTCCATTGGAGCCATTGGAGCCACTGGAGGTGTTAAGAATTTCTTTCCCACTAATAAACAACTGAATTTTATGAAAATTGAATATAGGACATCAAAAACAAAGAGTGGACAAGAAACCCACAAACACAACATTGTCTAAATCTAAACATGAAATAAAGCAGAACTAGGTCATTAGGGAGCAACTAGCAAGCACTAGACCAACAGAAGTTGAGACCATATATGGACATGCTTGTACAATTTATGCAAGGAGGAGTGAGGGCAGAAAATGATAAGAAAGAGAATCTCCCGAGTAAGCTAGCTTGTAGAGATTAATTAGCTGATCAAGTAGATAATAAATTATCTTTTAATCTGATAGATTTTGTTTCACTTTGTTGTTCAATATACAAAGAAATTCTTTCACAAATCTCCCTTATCTACACACTCCTCCAGTTTCTCCTTTCCCAAAAACTATTGGTTCTAACTTTACACTTGTGTCATAAAACATTAGTAGTAAGTAGTAACAACAATTTCAAATCGAGAAGATAGCATCTCAAAGGTAATTCTTGTGATGTCTTTTTATCTCAAAGAACTTCTTTCTTCTTTTTAAATAGACTGGTAAGTAAATGAGAAGATATCAGCAAAGAATGTAAATACAACTTAGGTAACCCTACGGATTAAGCCTATTCATCAATATCCTGACTTCATGGAAAGTGATGTGAAAACTACCTTTCAGACTTTGCAATTTGCATAAAGTGCTCCCAAGAAACTTTATAATAATGTTGATAATCTGATAAGAGCTCACATTGTGCTAGATAACTCAAAAGTTTTACAAAGTAAAAAATGTTACGAGGTAACCAAGCTGCATATAGAACTTCAACATGGATGAAATCAAGATTCAGGAACCAGGTCAGTAAGGAGTCAAGAAAGGGAAAAATAAAGGAGTATTCGGAATGATGTAGAACTATTACTTTATTGTTATCAGTTATGTTTATTTTAAATATTAGAAGAGGACCATTGGGATAACACTTATTCTATAAATAGGTATGTTTTATCGTATTGCAGAAACTTCTGATGAATATTCATCAAAAGGATCAGAAAATACAATTAAACATACCTAATTAATTATAGCATAAAGTGTTATCTTAACCGGCCTCTTATAATTGGTCCTTACAGTATTCAATATTTACATAGAGGGTGAGTAAAAAACCCAAACTAAAAGTTCTAGTTCCGACGTCATGGAAGCTGGGAAATGGATACTGTATCCTTATTGCTATGATAAGATGGTGTAGAACCTTTTATATCAGAGCTGTAATTCTGACTACAGGATCTGATATTGCAAGAGACTTAAAATGTTTAACAAATATGAAATAGTGATGTGAGGCTGGATGCATGTAATTGTTCAATATCAAGTGCCTAGTTAAGAACCAGTCCTGAGTTTAAGATTAAATCTTCCATTCTTTTGATTTTACTAAAGTTTTGGCTAAACTATATCATTGGCCTCCAAACTTTGACTATGTTCACATATAGATCCCAAAGTTTTAATAAATACGATTTAAATCTCAAACTTTTAAAACTTAATATAATTTACTCCTAAACTTTTAAAACTGCACGTATAAGTCCCAAAATTTTGAAACACAAAATAAATATTTTACTAGTTAAAATAAGACCTATCTATGAAATTTTAAAAATTTGAGGACTAAATCACACAATTTAAAAATTTAGACGCCTATGAGAAGTTTAAAAATTTTGAGGACTAAATCATACGTTTTAACAATTTTAAAACATGTGTTGAAGTTGCCTAAAATTTGGAGACTAATGAAGTAATTAAGCCTAAATTCCTGTACATTCCTTAAGAGTTAACTAGTTTCCTGACAAAAATAAGAAATCAGAGCTGAATTCTTGACAATTACTTTGGTTAATACATTCCATCTTGTGGTTCCGAATGAAAATGAAACCCGAACACTACAACAATTTCTTTCTTTTATCACCCTTAGTTTGCACCCTCTAGTGTGTAGTTGCCCAAAATTAATGCTAATGTAAGAAGTAGGAAATTCAGAAAATAATAATAGATATTTTAAGAAATTAAAAAAGTAATATTGAATTATATAGTGTTATTTTTCTTAATTTATATCATTTAAAACCTAAATTCAAAAAGGAACAACATTTGGCCAATAGAAACAGAAAAAAGAACATCACCCCTTTCTTTCTTTAGTTTTATTAACGTTCACATTTCTTATATCGAAGGTTAGATGTCTAAACTCCAATACTTTTTACTTCTTAAGTTCTCAACAGGAAAACAGACAAGGGCAACGATTATGGTTTATCTCATAAACACTGGACTCTTTTTTAACCCTGGACATATGAAATGGAAATTCACTAAACATATATCTATTACCGCATAAAACATCAGTATTTATGCTTAAAAATACTAGAAATTGCAAATTAAAAAGCAAAAAATAGTTCAAGAATTCATTTTCCCACAACCCCGCCACATACATACAGCTTAACGATAAAATAAAATGTGGTAGATTGAAACCCTCCTCTCCAGCAATAGAACTAGCGAATATCAAACCAAAAAACTCCATACCCTTAATAAAACACTATGCGAAGGAATAAATGATGATCTAAGAGACGGACCTTGCTCAAGAACTCAAGATTTGATGGGAATTCAGTAGATAATTTGAACAATTTTGAAAATCTCAGAGAAGAGAAGTTGAATAAGGTGGAGGCTTAAGGGTGCGCATTACGCACTTGTTGCTGCATAGTAACATGGGTAGGACATCTGGTCTGGTCATACTCGATTCATGGTGTTTTGATTTGTATCGCGCTAAATGGATTATTTTGGGGGCGGAGTTATGACAATTTCGTATATGATAGGGTGTAATTAAATTTTATATTATAAATGGTTTGATAATAATTAAAATTATATTTTATACTATAAATATATGTAACATATTTTTAAAATATAAATTATTATATTAGTTATGTTATTTTTATTTATATATAATTATAATGAAAAAATCAAATATTTTTTTCTAGAATTTAAAAATACTAAAAATTATATATTAGTATAAAAAAATTTACGGGATTGTAACCCACTCCTAACCCCAAACTCCGCTCGTTTGGGAACTTAATTATCGATTATACTAAAAATTACTTCTATTTACCTTAAGTAGTTAGTAATGCTGTGACACCATCTAATAATTAGGCAGTGGGTTATTTTTTTAACTAATAATTTAATACATATCAATTACATTAAACACAATTTAATATAAAATAAATTTTTGAAAGAAATAAAAATATTATCTTTAATATTTATAATTATAAAAATAATATTAGTTATAAAAAATTATATATTTTTATTATTAAAAATATTATCTAATTAAAAAATATTCAAATTAAACTACAATCATTTATAAATTTTTAATTAAAGATACTTGAATTGAATATTATTTAATATTATTTAAATTTTATTTTTGTTATTATAATTTAAAAATATTTTTAAAATTTTTTGCTAGATTATTGTATCCTAATTCATTTTTTTATTTGTAATTTTAAAATGAACTAGTTAAAAAGCAATTTCTTACAAGTGAATTGTTTTATTCTTTTTTAAAAAATTATTATTTAATAAGCAACATCTTTGATTTTAGAAAACCATGTGTATATATTTTTCTACTTGATAGAAATATATATCTTCCATGTGAATTATTTTACTTTATTTATTTATTTATTAATTTTTACAATTTATTTGAAATAAAAAATAAAAATTAAATTCTTTATGCTTTATGCTTTAAAATTAATTGTGAAAATAATTTCATTATTTAAAATATTTTGTAATTAACAAGAGATTTATTATTATAAAAACTCTAACCATTTTTAACTAAAGTCTTTAATGATATTTTTCAATGAATTTTAAATAAAAAATATAAATATGAGATATTTATTAGGAAAATAAATTCTTAATAATATAGAAGTCTTTTTTATTTAAGATGTAGGATATTTTTTCAAAATTTAAAGTAAAATATAAATGAAAAATATGGCTTATTTTAAATTATAAATGTTTTTTGTTTAAAATTATTTTAGTTGTGATTTAAATTTTATATAAATTATATATAAGTTCATAAAATATACATAAGAATAAGAATAAGATATTTATTACCATATAAATTTCTTAATATTATCAAAAACAAATTATTTATAATGCTTAGTTATATATTTTTATCAAAATTAAAATAATTAATAAAGAAAATATAAGTAGTTTTTATAAAATATAAGGATATTTTTTTAAAAGTTAATATAAATATGATTTAAATTTTTATATATAATATATTGATAGATAGATATAGATTTGTTCTCTTTTTTTTAATTATTTTTTGCTAACTAAACCGATTAAATGTAAATGCGATGTGTACGCTTGTTCAAATTTCCAAGTCATTAATAAAGCCTCTAATCAATAATTGTATGAATAATTATATATTTTTATATTTCTCTTTATATCTTAAAATTAGAAAACTGCACTAAAATTATAATATTTTATTTAACTATACTAATAAATAAATAAATAAACCCATTTTTTTTTTTTTGTATTTTGGGCTATTTAAAATGTAATTGGTAAGTTTTTTATTAGTTGGAAATTTATCTGTAGAAAACTAAATCAAGCACTTAATTATCTTACATTTTAATTCAAAACATTCAAAATAAGAAAACTTCAAAGGTTTTCTCTTCTTTTTTTTGTTTAAAAGCAAAAAACAAATACTATGAAATTAAACCAATTATACAACTTATAAGAGGGATACCACATATCAGTTGTACTGGTTACAACATTGATACAATTGGCTCTCAAACTAGTATATATGTGTAACAAAAAGCAAAATCATGTGCATAATTAAATATGCATAATTTTTTAGGATTTTTTTCTCAATAAAATGAGAAAAGCAAACATATATACGAAAAAACTGCATAAGTGAAAAATATCAAAAATATAAATGAATCCAGGAAATTATGAGAATGAAAGATATACAAAACCACGAAACAAGTGAAAAATAAAGAAGTTGAAAAAATATATTTTTAGTAATTATCACCGTACAGGAAGATAGGAGTAACCTCAATGACCCTAACGGGTGGAACATAATATGGACTACACGGTGTTGTAGTCACTGCAGAAAATATATTATTTGAACATATTGATTGCCACGGAGGTCGGCCTGAACCTACGTTATCACATCGAGCTTTATGTCATATGAGGTCTACATGATCGAACCAACTCATTTAACATACCATCAAGTATGAAGTCGATCCTAAGAGGTCACATCTCATGTATGGTCGAACACCAACTTGAGTTAAGGTCAACTTCAATTTATAAATGTTGTACTAATATCAACTGTATCTCTTACTGATACATACATATGTGTATACATTCTACGATCGACACATATACATGTAATGTCTTATAAATAGATGGATCTTTTATGAAACTTATACATTCAACCAATTATCTTGACTTCTCTCAAAATTCTCTCTCCTCATTAGATCAATCCTAAACATTTTGGCACCTACCGTGGGACTCGTATTTTGAGATCAAGCTTAAGTTTATGACCCCGTATTCTTTAGGATTGACTCCGAGCGTTGAGAGAAGCTTGAAAAATTTGACATTTTCTATTCAAGAACTGCGCCCCAAACTCTCAGACATCTATCATGAATAAAACATGGAAGGGACTCGCACTTGAAGGAATTCGAAGTTGGCTAACAAAGAAACCAAGGCGACTCAGAGAGATGCCTCACGAGTCCTCAAGGAGATCAAAACGAGATATAACCTTCGCCATCAGGAGATGGCTCATCAACTTCTAAAGCTAAGAAAGGAGATAGAGGAAGCTAGAAGAGAGAATAGGAAACTACAATCCCAATTAGGGGGAAGGACCGTGAATGATCAATCAATCGACCTAGCTGACAGAAACATAGCAAGTCAAGCTCAGCCCAAGCCACATTAGATAAAGCAGGAAGATGAAAGGAACCCTCATTCTAGCTTGGCGAGACCTAGTGATGAATAATGGATTTAGGATAAGAAAGTTGGTAGGCCCAATTTTAAGCACTAGAGGAGGCCACAAGAGGCAAGACCAAGCTTTGAAGGCAGCAAACTAGAAACATTAGAAGGGTAAAACTCCTTATGATATGGATAGAGGCTGTGACCAATTGTGTATCTCTCCATTTTCTGAAGAGATAAAGAATGACGAGCCATCAGTTAAGTTTAACGCTCATAAATGCCCTGACTATTTTGGGACAAAAGATCCGATGACACACGTACAACATTTCAAAAACTTCATGGCTCCTATGAGCCGAACCCAAGGAAAGAGAGATTTCATGATGTGCAAGCTATTCATCATGCACTATGCTTGCAACAAGCCCTTGAGAAAAGAATCACACCACCTTTTCTCCATTATTTAGAAAGGAGGATAATCCACTAAGGAATACATGAAACGATTCAAGGAGGAAAAATTGGAAATCTCTCATTTCCCTAGCTTCATTACCATAGAGGCTTTTAGATGAGGTCTATTAAGTTTTTCAATCTTGAGAAAGAACTTGGGTAGGTAAAAAGCCAGCATGCTAACCATGAAAGGATGATGGATAAGGAGAAGAGAAAGACAAACCTAGACAAGGCACAACAAAACAACAAAACCAAGCGCTTCACGCCAGATAACAGAAGACCCACACCGTGGGCAAGAAATAGATGACCCTAGAGAAGGTCATTCTCTCTTTTTAGGGGGCCCCTTTTGAGAGTAAACTTGGCTCGAGTTGTACTAAGGATGGAGGAAGAACCTAACATCAGGTGGCCACCAAAGATGAAATCCCCACTGAGGGACACATCCAAATGGTGTGCCTTCCATAAGGATGCGGGCCATGAAACGAGGGATTATTTACACTTGAGAAAAGAGGTGGAAGAATTTTTAGAAAAGGGATACCTGAAGGACCTCTTCATGAAAAGTAGAGATTGGAAAAATCAACAAAACAAGCGAGAGATACCAAAAGCAACAAACTCGTCAGACTGTAGGAAGGAGACCAATATCATAACTATATACACTATACACTAAGGGCTTGCGATCAACAAAGTCTCAAATAATTCGCACAAAAGGTTTGCAAGAGAATTATGCAACGCTTCCCATGTATACACCTTAGACTAAAAAAGGCCCATTGTAGAAATTATTTTTAGTGAAAAGGACGAGACCTTGACCCATCATGAGGACCTCTTAGTGATTACTTTGAGGATTGGATCTTGTGATATTTGTAGAATAATGATCGATACAATGAGTTCAGTTGATCTTCTTTTTTTGACCACCCTAAGTGCTCTAGGAGTAAAGAATCTTGACATTGTCAAGATAGAGCTCCCTCTTGTGGGATTCAACAATAGAACCATTTATTCCAAAGGAACGGTAGTGCTGCCTATTATGGTGAAAGGAGTGATAATAATGACCAATTTTGTAATCATCGATGCTTCCAACTCATTACAACACCATCTTTAGAAGGCCTTGGATACATAAAATGAGAGCAAACCCATCCACCTTTCATCAGGTAATCAAATTTCCCACTAACGAGGACCTAGAGGAGATCAGGGAAGACTAGGAGAAGGCCATAAGCTGCTATAATGCTACTATGAAATAAATTTCCCCCAAGTAGTAGTTACCAAGAGGTCTCCCTCAAAAGACACCAAAAATAAAAGACTTGATTAGGTTGGTCAACCTAAATAGTGTGAGAGACATCTAAATGGAAGTTGAATGTGAGAATCACCTCTTAAAATTAGGGGGGGACTTAACGATGGAATTGGAAAAATAACTCTCACAGTTCCTCAGATCTAACACGAATGTCTTTGCATGGACCCTAACTGATATGCCTGGGATTGATCTAGAAGTCATGATGCACCGATTAACTATCAATCAAAAGGCTAGACCCATTCAACAATGAAAAATAAAATTCCTTAGAGAAAAGAATGAGATAATCAAGCACCATCTAGCTTCCCTTAAAGAAGTTGGGGTCATAAGAGAAGTCAACTACCCTTCATGGCTGTCAAAGGTGGTCCTTGTCAAGAGATCATGTGGGTCATCTCATATGTTTGTGGCCTTCATAGATTTAAACGAGGCATGTCCCAAGTATTGCTTCCTCCTCCTAAGTATTTATCAACTAGTAGATAACTCTATTGGATTTAGGTTAATGAATTTTCTAGATGCATACTCTAGGTACCACCAAATTAGAATGCACCCTTAAAATGAGGAGAAAATTTATTTCATCATGAAAGAGGGAACATTTTGTTATAAGAGAATTCCTTTTGGATTAAAAAACACGGGCACCATATATCAATGTCTAGTTAATAAGATATTTGAGAAGCAACTCGAAAGGAACCTAGAGGCATATGTAAACGATATGGTGATGAAATCAGCTCAACCTTTGAACCATATCAAGGACTTAGAAGAGATATTCTCAATAATTTGGAGATACGACATGAGGCTCAACTCAAAGAAGTATGAATTTGGTGTTGTGGTAGGAAAATTCCTAGGGGACCTCGTGTTCACCTGAGGGATTGAGGCCAACCAAGATAAAATATAAGCCCTCATCAATATGAAGCCACCTTCCAACCTTAAGGGAATCCAGCAGCTAAATGGCGAGATAGTATACTTGAACAAGTTCATCTCTAAGTGCACCAATAAATGTATGCCCTTCTTCAAAATGCTAAGAAAGGGCACATCAGTCTTTTAGGACAAGAGCTATGATAAAGCCTTTGAAGAAATCAAGAAGTATCTGAGTAACCCTCATGTCTTAGCTAGCCCTCACCCATGTGAGATTCTATACTTGTATTTGGCAGCGACCTCCCATACATACAACATCGTACTCTTGGTCAAAAGATATAGGATTCAACGCCCTATCTACTATGTCAGCTAGGTTCTGATAGATGCCTAAAACAGGTATCCAACAATTGACAAATTAGCATTTTCTCTCAAAGTTAGTGCGCAAAAACTCAGGAATTACTTTTGCTCATACATGATTGTAGTGCTCACTTCTCATCCACTCAAAAGTGTCCTAATGAGGCCAGATGTAGCATAAAGGCTAGTACAAATTTCCATAGAGTTGGGAGAATATGATATTAAATACATGGCTAGAGCAGCCATCAAAGAGCAAGTCATTGAAAGGCCATAAGTCATCAACAAAGAGAAAAGGAGAGTGTGTAAAGTGGATAAAAAAGAGACCAAATTTGGTAGGTGTTTGTTGATGAAGCGCACAACTTCAATGGTTCAAGACTAGGGGTAGTCATAGTTGACCACACCAACAACTGTTTTGAGTATGCAATAAGACTTGATTTTCAAGAAACTAATAATATTGTAGAATACGAGGCGAATATATTTGGGGATATGTTTGCAAAGAAACTGGAAGCACATAAGGTCACCCTACACAGAGATTCCAAGCTAGTGGTCAATTAGTTTTTAGGGACATTTGATGCTATAGATGGAAAAATGAAAGGGTACTTAGAGATATTAAAGAAGGAGTGCTTCAAATTCTCCAAGTTCGAGATCAAAGAAATAGCTCAAAATGAAAATGGTCACGTCGATGCTTTAGCCACTTTGGCATCAGTACAAGAGACCAAGCATAATCGAGAGGTGATGGTAACAATGCTGTCAGAATCATCATTGGAGGAGGCTGAAAGAAGGGTCAGGTGTGTATATGCTCCCACTATCCCATGGTTCACCCCAATCCATGACTTCCTAGAAAGAGGGGAGTTACCGGGAGATAACAAGTTCGCAAAAGAAATCAAAGCCAAGGTAGGATAGTACATGATAGAAGCAAGGAGATTATACAAAAAAACCTCACTTAGTTCAGGGATTTTATGCATAGCCAAGGAAGGGTCTAAAAGGTTGATAAATGAAGCACATAAGGGAGATTGCAATTCATATTCAGGAGGGATGAGGTTATCACAAAGAATTATGAAACAAGGCTATTATTGGCGCACTATGTTGGGAGATTGCAAAAAAATACCCAAACATGTAACAAATGACAAAAGTTTGCCCCATTATCACACACTCCCCCAAATGTCATGAATAGGGTGGTGAGTCCTTGGCCTTTCTACAAATGGGGTCTTGACATAGTAGGACCCTTACCTATAGGAAAGGGTCAAAAGAAGTTTCTACATATGGCTACCGATTACTTCTCAAAATGGATCAAAGTAGAACCTCTAGGTAGAATATAGGAGGAAGAGGTGATTCGGTTAATATGAAAGTCCATAATTTTCCCTTTCAACCTACCCAAAGAGCTCATCACGAATAATGAGAGACAATTCACAAGAAGAAGTATCAAATAATTTGATACTCGAGTACAACATTAAGATGTGCCACTCCACGCCATATTATTCTCAAGCTAATGGTCAAGCAAAATCTTCTAATAAACTAATCAGCCTATTAAAATAAAAAGCTGGAAAATGAAAAGGGGAAATGGGTGGAAAAGCTTCCTAGCACATTATGGGCCATCATGACTACACATTAGGGAAGCACTAACAAGATCCCTTTTCCCCTAGTCTATGGGATAGAAGTTATGATACCAATTGAGGTCATGATATCCACTACCATGTCAATTTTAACAGAAGAACAAATAAGATAAGTAGAGCAATTGAACTTACCCTTGTAGAGGAGAAAATGAATGAAGATCTAAGAAGGATGACCGAGCATAAGATGAGGGTATCAGATTATTACAACAGGACTATGTGTTTCAAACAATTTCTAGGGGAAATTGTGTCCTTAGAAGGGTTTTCCTTAACAAGAGAGAGTGGATGGTCGAGCATTACGAATACAGGCCCCTAGGCATATTTTCATTATTTGAAATTACAAATTTTTGATAAAACTTATTTATACAAAGCTGTACCTCACCAAGGGTCAAGAATTCTTTAAATTCTTTGACATACGACCAATGTATGGGTCGCCAGTCTCTTCCACTAAAGGCAAAAGCTCGACCTAAATCTCAATAATTTTATTTTATGCATGGGTCACTACATCGGATGAGTTGACCTCAACACGAGCACTGCTCGCTCCAACTCTTCAGTAACCTTCATCACCTTAAGGAACATTCTCTTAGATAGCTTCATATAGAAGCTCGCCTAATAAGAATCCCTATCTATAAGATTGGCCATTTTAGACAAGGTCCTCTTTTCTCGAGATTGAGTTTGGCATAATTTCTCTTTGTAAGAAGCAAGCTAATACTTTCTCTCTTTAAAGAGATATACCTTAGACTCGAGTTTTACCACCTTGGTTTTTAACACATCAACCTCGTTTTTAAGCCTGCCATTTTCCACTCTCAAGGCTCGAACTAAATGTCTATTTGACCGATCATAATCCATAAAGTTCGACCACAAAAGGTGGATGAATTGAAGCATGAATCAAAAAATTTCCCTTAATCTAGTTTTATAGGAAACCAATACTAAGAAAAAGGTAAAAGACACATATTCCCATAAAAAAAGTGGGTAGGTCAACATCATAAATACATAATAATTCAGACACATTAACTTTTCTTTAATGAAGAAAATTGGTTTTATTCCACAAAATGTGATTTAAAAAAGTATGATCTTGCGTTCACACAAACAGATGTGGTGTCGAGCTCGAAAACACAAAAAGACTAGCTCTTAATAATTATTGATCCTCGCCCCTACATCTACATCTATTTCCTCGGGCTCGTCCTCACCCTCACTTGAGCCAGATTCCTCATCTTATCCCCACTCTCTGGAAGGAGTGTTCATGTATGGTTGAGTGACTAAGATATTCAAAAAATGGTAATAATACTCACCTAGGTCATTTTTCTTAGCCTCTATCTTAAAAGACTCTATGGCCAACTCACACCCCCTTTCTAGGCTCAAATCGATATGTTTGACAAGGACATCAACCTCGGCCTTTGCCTTATGGGCTTCTTTAATAGTAGCCTTAGCTTTCTTTTTCTCTTCCTAGGTCTCTTCTTTAGCTCATCTTCTATCCCCTTCGAGCTTGGTAACATGCTTAGCATAGGCATTTAGCTTAGTAGTGGCCCTTTTTAGTTTTTCCTCCTTATCGATGGCCTTCCCCTCCCACTTATTTTCTTTTGCTAATAGCACGATATACCAAGATCAAGTCAACACATGAGCATTTTTTTCCTATGTTAGCTCGTTCTTCAAAATCCCAACGCCATGAGTCCGATTGAAATCATAACGTAGCACCGACTGAAACAAAATAAAAGTACAAGGTCAAACGAATATGTTATGAGATAAAGCTTGTCAAGCTTATTATCATAAATATACGCAGGATGTGAGGTAGTATACCTGATACAATTGGCAATGGAAGACCTCGTCAGAGTCCATATCCTTATAAAGTGCCTGAGTTGCTTATCGAGTGATTCACTAGGAAGCTGGCTCAGATAATGTTTGAGTTGCTCTAGATCTAAGCCTCGATTTAACAAAATCTTGTCTACATTAGTCATGATTTTATTCAAAACTACATTTTCCTTCCTTTCATCTCGGGCTGAGTAACTAGGCTTTTTAGAGCCAAGGTAGGGAGGTGGAGTTCCAAGTTCCTCTTGCGACGAGGCTCGAGGCACATAAATATTTAATGGCTCTAGGATGAATGTGAGCTCCTTCATGGATCCTTTCTTCTTCTTTTTAGGGACGCATAACGACCTTCCCGTCTAGAGTATTTGCTCATCTTCTTACCCTTAGATGAGCCCTCTCCAAAAACATAAAGTATACCCTTATTGGAACTGGCCCTGGTAGAAGCCATCTTACTTTGTAGATGAGACAAAAGTTGTACAGTAGTAGGCTCCATGAGATCTACGAAACAAAAACAAGATGCAAGGTTATTTTAATTACAATATACCAAATAAATAAAAAAATAGCGAAGAGAGCCCAGGCCCACTTCACCATCATTAGTAACCACTTCAAATCGACCCCAAAGTCCATGGGAGGGGTTCTGTGTCTAGGAGGAGCTCGGGGTTTTCGAATGATCCTAAGGGGGGCTTTACTACACCATGCCTCAAGATTTTGATTAAAAAACCCATATTTTGTATCATGACCTTAGTGTTGTTCCAAATACTCCTTATTAATTTGGTGTTAGAAATGGGCGATTCCCACCAGCTTGAGACATAGAAAAAATATTCTTTCCAATTTTTCTCATTCTCGGGGAGAGACACATTCATACCTCAAGCTTAATTAATAGACATATATACCTTCCTCGGATCTGTAGGGTTCTGCTTGAGGACGTACACCTCGTTAAAATTGGGCATCTCTAAATCCACCCCAAGTTCTTGGCATATCAATGTCAAATAGAGTAGATACCTCCACCCATTAGGCATCGGCTGTCCTTGCATGAACTGATTCCTAACTAACAATATCCTTATGAGAGAGTATAAGGATAACCTCACCCTCAACCATATTGCCTTCTCGTGAAAAACGGTCCACCCAGACGGAGGCTAGTCACTATCACTGGCTCCCTCAGAAGGAATCATTATCTGAACTGCGGAGGGGATGTTGTAGGTTTTTCTGAACCTTTCTACATCCTCGGGAACAAGCAAACTAGTCTTAATAACAAAAGACCAACCTATGGTGTGACTTGTTGGTTCCCCAGACCCCTTGTTTCTTATATTTTTCCTCCACATCAAGGACACAGATATTTAAGTTTGAGGCATACTCATCTTAATTGTTGGAGTAGCCTAAGGAAGAGTGGTTAAGGAAGAAGGTGGAGGCATTGACTGACTCATCTCCCTAGAAGAGTCGACCCAAAAGACCCCGAATCATCACTAGCATTGGAATATTAGGAGATCTCCCAGGAGCACGAGCCTAAGGTTAAGGTCTCTTCTTTACGCATGATCTATAAAAAACAAAAAATATAAAAACAATGGGTAAGGAACAAGGAGAAGGAGTTACCTAGGATGGAGTTTGAAAATAAAAGGAAATGATTCTTTAAAATTGACCTAAAAA
Source organism: Hippophae rhamnoides (assembly GCA_033030585.1). Classification (NCBI taxonomy): domain Eukaryota; kingdom Viridiplantae; phylum Streptophyta; class Magnoliopsida; order Rosales; family Elaeagnaceae; genus Hippophae; species Hippophae rhamnoides. Next base: position 28,359,083 of record CM065438.1, on the reverse strand, counting down.
TAAAGTATAAAAGCATTACACTCTTGAGATTTGCACTCTAAAAACCCAAACAAACAAGACTATAATCTAAGCCAAATTTTCACCACCAAATTGAAAAACCTTTAATAACCCAAGCTGACGTGACATAGGATTTTTTTCTTCACTATTTATTTGTTGTGTAGGAAATGATGATAAGTCCTGGCCTTGACACCTCTTTATATAAGGGCACCCATTTTCTCCTTTCAATCAACCAGCATGCATTTATTAAGGGAGTTGAATGGTTCATATTCAATGCCCAAGAATTAATCTTCCACCTATACTCAAGAAATTGAGCTGAATGGTTCATATTAATTGCCCAAGAATTACTCTTTGACCTCTACTCAAGAGATCGAGCTGAAAGAGAAAATGGACTAGATGTTTGGACACATTGACCAACCTAGAGGTTAGCGCGAGCCTACACGATCACACCAAACTTTATGTCAGACGAGGTCTACATGATCGAGCTGAGCTCATTTAGCACACCATAAAGTATGAGGTCGGTCCTAGGAAGCCATGTCCCATGTAAAGTCGACCACCAGCTCGAGCTGAGGTCGACCTCAATTCATAAATGTTATACTAATACCAATTGTATCCCTCACTAACACATACATATGTGTATACATTCTATGATCGATACTTGTATACGTAATGTCCTATAAATAGATGAACATTTTATGAAATTCACACATTCAACCAATTATCTTGACTTATCTCAAAATTCTTTGCTCATTAGACCAATCCCAAGCATATATTATAAATTATGGTTATCAATTCTTTTTTTTTTCATAAAATTTTTTAAAATGAATTTTGAAAGTCAATGATTTATGAAGAAAAAAATATGTAATTAATGATTTAGGGTTCATTAATAAGCTTGATTATAATTTATAAAATTTCTTTATTCATGCATGAATCATTACCTATATAAAGACCATCAATGTCCTGTACTTGACACGTAAAGAAATAAAAGCTCTTTCTCTTGTATTCTTATATCTACAATTCATTTCTTCTTACTATTCTCTTAATTCTTACCATGTTATTAACACTATGGTTCATTAAGTATGAGACGATATTGGCCAAATTTTTCTACATACCTTTAATAGTTTGTAGCAAACCCGTTCACATATAGATTAATGAATTCATGAAAACGTGTAATTTTTTCCCTTTTTATTTTTTTATACATAAGAATTGATTGTTTTATCTATATTTAATCAAAGATTATAATTGTTGTATTGATTATCACATAGAAAAATAAAATATGGTACTAAATGTTCTCAATAATAAATCCAATAAGTTCAATAACAAATCTACGATTAGTTTATTTTCACTCATTTTATAGTTAAAAAGGTTCAATATAGTCATATCAATAGGTTGTTAAAAAGTTGTAATTGCAAGCTTTAGAGTGAGGTTTCTTTTAAGTGATAAAATTCGTGAAGTTCAACCAGAAGACTCTTTCATGATGAAATTGAGGAAAAAAATTGAAAATAGACAATTGGCTAATTATTCAACGTGGGATTATGAAACTATAATTTTCAACATTTATGTACCAAATGATGAAAATCTTAAGAAACAAATATTATAAAATGAATATAACTCAACTTATGCAATACATCTGAATAATACTAAGATGTACCAAACTCTAAAGTTACCGGTGGTGTGGAAGGAAACTAGAAGTTGCAAAATTTGTTGCAAGGTATTCAATTTGTCAATCAATTAAAATTTAACATAAAAACCTATAAAACCTCTTAAGCCACTTTATATTCTTTAATGGAAATGGGAACACATAAAAATGGATTTTTTTTTCTACCGCCTTCCTTGTACTCAACATGTACATGATGAGATATGGGTAATTGTAAATCGTCTAACCAAATTTGCACACTGTTTTTTAACAAATTTTCATTGGTTAAACTTGCTAAATTATATTTAGAGTGTGAGATTACATCGAGCTTAAGTATGCAATGTTTTCCATAAAAATTTAAGGTTTACATCTTAATTTTTGTCTAAATTATAAGATTCCATAAGAACGAAGTTATGCTTTAGTACTACCTTTCATCTTCAAAGTGATTAACAATTAGAATGAATAATTCAAGCCCTTGAATATATGTTATATGCTTGTATTTTATAATTTAAGGGTAATTAAAATGATCAGTTACCATTAATAGAGTTTTCCTAGAATAATAACTATCATTTTTGCATTGAGATGGCCCATATAAAGTACTAAATTGTAGGAAGTGTAGAAGTCTAATAGCAATAATTCACCTATCCTATTTTTGGTTTGCCATTTTGTATACTAACAGTGGTGGATAAATACATAAACGAAGAGTTTACATTTTATGGAACAAAGGCTCATACTTCTAGTCACTTTATCTATGAATTTATTGCGTATTGGTGACATATATAATGATACACTAAAAATAACATAGGAGAATTACACTCTAGTTACATATAAAATTTACAAATTTATTCATTATTAAATCTTATTATTTATTATTATCCACAACCAAAATCTTTTTGAAATTTTTTTTTTAAATTTTCAAAATATTGAATAGTTTACTTATTATGTTATTATTATTTAATTTATTTGTGTAATCCATATGTTTTTTTATTATAAATATATTTTATTGACTAAACATATATAATGAAAAAGGTTTGGATAATATGCTAACACAACCCTTTTTTACACACATAAAAAATTATAAATATGTTGTCTGTATTAAAATAAGATTAATAAAATGAGTTATCTTAGATTATTTTTCAAAATGTTTAGTAAAATATAAAAAATAACAATCTTAAAATTCATAATAAAAAAATATCACGTGAATGATATTAAATGACGTTCAAAATGAAATGATGTGCTAAACTTTTTTTAATATTAAAAATATAGGAGTTTGAAATAAAATATGCTATTTTTTTATTACAAGTTTTAAGTGCTATTTTTATTGGTTTTACAAAATATTTCTAAGAGTTATATAACCCCAATATTATGAAGAAAATAAGGATATATAATTTATCCATGAGTATAATTCTCCTGTATTATTTTTATTGTGTCACTATATATACTACCAATATGCGATGAACACGTGGACAAAATAGTTAGAAATATGACCCTTGTTTTATAAAATGTAAAATTTTTGTCCACTTATATTTACGAATCACTAATAACATACAAAGTGTCACAAAAAAATAAGATAAATGAATTACTTACTTCATGAGTGCAATATGTTTAGGTGTTATGCTTACTGTATATATGTCACCAATAATATTTAAAAATTATCTTATTCATATCCTTAGAATTTCAAAATATTGAACTCTGAAATAGTGCTTATAACAACCTACAACATCAATTTCTTTTATCTTCTAATTCCTACCATAAAATAAATTTAAGAGATGATTTTTTATGGTATAATCTTATTCATATCCTTAGACTTTCAAAATATTGAACTCTGAAATAGTGCTTATAACAACCTACAACATCAATTTCTTTTATCTTCTAATTCCTACCATAAAATAAATTTAAGAGATGATTTTTTATGGTATAATTCTAGACAACAAGTCTTTAAATTGTTCCTAGAAATCAACAGAAAAATAGTTATTCCCTTTTAGGGAAAAAAATATCCCGGAAGAGATAATTAATGCATACTTCGTTTATCCAAAACAAAATTGAGACACATTATCTTTTAGCAAAAGAAATGAAAAAATAAAATTAAGGAAATACAATAATTGAAAAAAGAGATCCTATATGGCATTATTTTGATATGTCATTTTTCGTTTAGATAGAATTCTAGTGTTTTTTTTATGTATATGAATTTCAAATTTTAAGTGAAATAATCTTGGCCTTTAAAATAACTAATAATAAACGTAACGTAAGCATATGAAAAGTTTAGTGTTTTATTATAAATTTAAAATGGAAAATTAGCTTAAAATAAATTTATGATGTTGAAATAAAATTCTAAAAAATAATTCAATTTTAATTTTAATAATGACATAGATAAGGTTTTTTAAGTATAGATATGCACGTTTTTTTTAATTGGTGAACTAAAATAAAATATTTACGTGGTTAACTGATCTTAAAAAAGTATGCATTTTAAAATTAGTTATATATATAAAAAAAAGAATAGAATTGCTTTTATATTTTTATTATACCTTATTTTTATATTGATTATTTTTTATTGATTGCTTAAAAAGGAGATAAATATCAATAATGACATCTTGTAATTAAAGCAAAAAACTTGGATAAAAAGTCCATATATATATAAAGCATGCTTCTAAGAACAAATAATTTTATAGTATTATTTTTCTACTTTTTAGGCATAACAAGATCACTTTGGACCTTGTTCTTATTTAAGGAGCATTTTTGTTTGAGTTCTGGTACTTCAGAGACCACTATTTTATTGCAATTAGCTGAGAAGTTTGAGGTGGCCTTACAACAAGCTGGACTAATCTTGATATGAAGATCGAATTAATGCACTTGAAGAATTTGTTTCGGACAAGTATCGACGACTTTTAGTGAATTCTAACATTGTTAATTTTCAACCTTACTTATAATCAAAGGCAGATATATACACATTTGAGTAAGAATACATGTTCTATCACAAATCTAGATAAATAAATTTTTAAATGGATAATATTTATAAAATTATAAATAAATTATATATATATAATATAAATGTGTCTCAACATGATTTTAAATTCTAGATTTTTAACGGGCAGTAACTTCCTACAAATTTAATAATTACGTATATTTTTATTAAAATAAGATATATATAATATTTTCATAAATAAAAATAATTAATACTATTTTTTATTATTACGGTGTACTATCATACTGCTCCAAAGGAATTACCAGTTCAAATTAGCAACATTACAACGAATGAAATTACATATATATATTGGCATCAAGAACTACACTGATGGATTTTGATTTTGACTACACTTTTTTCATCCATGTAGAAAAGAATTGGTAGAGTAATTAATTGATTGTCATTTCACTACAAATTCTTTAGGAATGTCTCTACCAGCTGTGAAAAACCAAATGTGAAAGAATGGATTTCATTACCTATTGCCTATAATTACCTATTTTACTACAAATTGATTGTCTCCACCTTGAATACATAATGTAAGATAAAGAAAAACCAAATGTGAAAGAATGGATTTCATTACCTATTCACAAAACAAAAACAAGAGTTACACTTTTATACTAGAATTATAAATCACGATATTATTCTATTACCTATAATTACAATTGACTAAATATAAAATAAAAAAATAAATAATTAAGTATCAATTCACAATATTGACTTCTTATTTTATGAGATCTTTTTTAACACTCTCCTTCAAGTTGGAGTGTATGCTTATGACACCCAACTTGCTAAGTAAAATTTCAAATTATGTCGAACTCAATAGCTTAGTAAACAAATCAACTGGTTGATTCATGGTTCCTGTGTAAGTTGTTCTTATCATCCCCTTCTTGAATCTTTTTGCACACTAGGTGAAAATCTATCTCTATGTGCTTTGTTCATTCGTGGAATACCAGATTGAAAGCAATATGAATAACGGTTTGATTGACATAGAAGAGTGTGACTGGTTATGTATGATTTACTTTCAAATCTTTCAAGATGCTTTTCAGTGATGTAATCTCACAATAAGTAGTACCCATGGAATGCTACTCTGCCTCTTCACTTGATCAAGATACAATGCTTTGCTTTTTCATTTTCCAAGAAATTTTTGCTTGGTCGAGTAGAATGCAATAACCAGTTATTGACCTTCTTGTATCAACACATTGAGCCCAATCGGAATCACAAAATTCCCATAATTGTAATGAACTCATGGAAGGTAAGAAAATCCCTTACCTAGGTGTTTGCTTGATGTATCTGAGAACCTTATACGTTATTTCAAGGTGTGGCTCAAAGGGTTTATCTATGAATTGACTCAATACATGAACTGCAGATCAGGTCTTGTGATATTCAAATAAATTAATATACCTACAAGCCATTTGTATGAAGATGGATCATTCAGTAGCATCCCATTTGTCCGTGTGAGTGAAAATTTTGTTCCACTAGAAACCGTGAAGGTTTATCACCTAGGAACCTGACATCATCCAATATTTCTAGTACATATTTTTGTTGACATAAAATAATACCATGTTTTTACCTTGCAACCTTTATCCCTAAAAAATATTTAAGCTGGTGTAAGTTTTTGAACTTAAAATCTCTTGGAAAGAAATTACTTAGTCTCCTTAATGTCCTGCAAGTTATTGCCTACCAATATGATATCATCAACATAGACAAATAACGCTATGAAAATACATTGACAATTTCGGACAAACAATGAGTAATCTGACAATGATTGATGAAATCTAGCAACTTTGAAAGCGGTTGACAGTTTGAGAAGCCATTGTCTCAAGGCTTGCTTTAGTCCATACAAATATTTGTTTAACTTGCACACACGAGTCTCCTCTTTTTCTTTGAAACTAGAAGGCAAGGTCATGTAAACATCCTCATCAAGATCACCGTGCAAGAATGCATCATTTATGTCGAGCTGGTGTAAGTGCCATCCTTGTAAGACTGCAATGTTAAGAAGCACACGAACGATCACCAATTTTTCCATAGGGGCAAATTTTTCTCTAAAATCAACACCCTCTATTTGATTGTGCCCTTTTCCATTAACCAATAATGGCGTTTATAAGAAGGCAAGGGAAAAGAGTCCATGTTTTGTTAGCTTGCAGGGCTGCAATTTCATGTTGCATGGAATCTCACCACTTTGGATTTGTAATTGCCTGTGAAAAACTTGTGGGTTCTTTGAGAAGAGTGAGGTGAATGGTGAAGGCTTTTTGAGTAAAGGAAAGGTGATTATACGACATAAATTGTGAAAGAGAATGAACAGTACCTAAAGACTTGTCCACATTCGTGGAAGATGAAGGTGAAAGTCTTGATAAGAGGGCTACCTTGACATGAAAGTCCTGCAAAAATGGTGGTAGCTTGGTTTGACGTGCATCACATGGTAACGGTGATACTGTTGAAGTAGAATACGATGAGGGTGACAGTAGAGATGGAGCGATGGTACTATGTATAGTAGCGAATCATGGGGTTGTAGAAGGTGAGGTGGTAATTATGTGTTCTTGTGGTGTTGGGAAAGAGGTAGTTTCTTCTAATATGTTGCTTGAAGCTACTAGCTTTGGGAAAGAGTCAATATCTAACGTCAAAAAAGGGGGATATGGTTGTGTAAATGGATGGGGTGCAGTGGAATAAGCATGATTTTGACAAGGGAATTATTCTTCAAAGAAAGTAACATCTATTGAGATAAAAACCTTTTTGAGGATGGGATCAAACACACTATACCCTTTCTGACGATAAGGGTATCCAAGAAAAATGCAACGAGTTGCACGAGGGTCAAATTTTGAAGGCTTTTATGTGTGGGTGGAGAAAAAACATAAACAACCAAATACCCTTAAGTGAGAATAATTAGGAGTTTGATGAAACAATTTCTCATAGTGAGTTCTACCGTGAAGAAAAAGGAGTTGGTGTTCTATTTATGAGATACTCTAAAGCAAGAATTGCATCTCCCTAAAATTATCTAGGTAGCCCGGCTTGAATAAGCAAGGCTCGTGCCATATTGAGCAAATGTTTATGCTTGCACTCAGCAACACCATTTTTTTAGATGTATTGATGCAACTAGATTGATGAATATTAATGCCTTTGAAGGCATTAAAATTTTCAAGTTTGAACTTAGGACTATTCTTATTATACACTATTTTGACTTTGAATTGAATTGAGTTTCAACCATATGAATGAATTTAACTAGATGATACCTTGTATCAATTTTTTTTTTCATTAGATAAACCCATGTACTCCGAGTAAAATCATCTACGATAGTGAGAAACTATTTTGCACCATAAAGAGAAGTAATTTTATAACTACCCCAAATGTCAACATGTATCAAATCAAAAGATGCTTTATTGGAAATGAAACTCAATGGAAATGGTGATTTTGTTTGTTTGGCCAATGGGAAAATTAGACACTTATCTATATTACAAGATTTAATTTTGGAAATGGGAAATAACACAAAAACTTTGTTTGACAGATGTCTAAGGAATTGATGCCAAAGACCAATGGCTAGAGTTTGAACAAAGTTGCATATTCCTTACTTTTGTTATTCGAGATAGTAGAGTCCCTTGATAATTGTATATTATACAGTTATTTTGTCCATTATATTAATTATAATTTCTATGTTCTTAATACTTTTAGTTAATTTTAATAAATTAAATTAATATTTATTGTTAGTTTTTTAAGGAATATATTTTTAAATAAAATTAAAGAATTTGAAGTGAAAAATGACTTAATTGCAATTAATAAAAGTTGAAAATATAATTTGAATTAAAAGTGGGCTTAATTGCAAATATCAAAAGTTTAAAATTTAATTTGAATTAAATTTGAGGTCCAAAATGCAATTAAATAAACTATTTTTCTGCGTAGGAAAAGGAGGACCACACACCGTCAAATCAAAATCAACGGTGATGATCAGGCGCATGAGATGCACGCGCCACACAAGAGATTGGACACGTTTCCTAGGTGCCACGCTGCTCAGCGCGCAGAGTGGGGCCTACCTATCTGCTGCGCGAAACATTCTCATGCGATGAGGTCCATGTAAACTATGTGCGCCATCCAATTCCACCAAATAAAAAGATGCCACGTGTCTTGATTATTCCTCTAGCAAATCAGATGACGACACGTGGTATGATTTTTGTAAAATGAAAACATAGAAAGGACGCACGTTTTAGAGCCGCTTCTGTGTCACCCACATGTCTACGCAAGTAATGTTCCCGTGTGACGCGGTCCACGTGCATCCTATCATCACAACGAATTAAAATATGTCATGTGTCTCGATTATTCTTCCAGCGAATCAAATGCTGACATGTGGCATGCATGATTTGAAATAAAAATTCAGAAATGGCGCATGCTGTCCATGGTTTTTATTTGCACTATATTTCTCACTTTTTAACGCATCTGCTGAAGAATAATTTTGTCTCCCACACGTAATATTTTTTATATTTTCTTGTAGCTATAAATAGGATTATTGCGATAAAATTGGGGGTTGGATGGAGCTATGCAGAAGCCATTTTTGGCTTCTGTTGTGTTCTGCGTAGTAGAAATTAGAGAGTAGAAACAATTTTAATTTTCTTTTTGTTGTTCTTTATCTAATATTCCTTAAATGCTTTAATATTTGCCTATTGTAATTTTAATTTTTGTTATGAAGTAATTTAATTTTTCTAGGGTTGCGTTGTAGCTAAATTTATGAAGCTTGAATAAATTATTTTTGAAAGATTTATGAGATTTTTAATTTGTTTATTCTATTTGTGCTTAATGCTTTTGATTGATTGGAAGATTAATCAATTGATTTGTGACACATAAATAAACTTAAGAAAGGCATTTTTGTGATACTTAAATAAACTTGAAAAAGGCATATTCGTGTAATTGCTCGTGGATAGAATAACATATATATATATATACATATATAGGATAGGAATATACCTTTATTGTATGTGTGGCTATTTGAGAACTTTGAACGTAATGAATCTTGGTGAATTTAACTCTCATAGGAATATAGTGAATTATTTTAGCAAGATGTGTCTATATGGAGCTCGGAAGAGATGTATGGATAAAATTAGTAGTTCTTGGTTGAAAAATTAAATTCAAAAATATAAATCAAGAGAAAATAATATGATTTGAGTGGATTAATTGGTGAAACTGTAATCCTAGAATTTTCTTATTTATTGTTTACAAAAATTAGTTGTTAAACTTTCATTAATTTTCGTTTGTTTGGATAAAATCAGAGTGAAACAATTTTAGTACTTAACAAATTGTAATAACAAATCTCCATGGAAACGATATTTTACTTATCAATTTTATTACTTGTTACCATGTATACTTGCACGTTTTTATGTTCTCTTAAAAAGACAACATTCCTCCCACTCAAATCCTTTCCTGATCATCTTCCCCAAGCACAGGTCCTATATGACACAAAATTGGCTTAGAAATATAGTGATACAAGAGGAATCTAAAGCCAACTTACTAATGGAAATTAGATTGATTCAAAAAAGTGGTACACATAAAACATTATGGAGAATGAAATTGGGAGAGAAAACAATTTGTCCAGTATAAGTGACTTGAGAAAATGAACCATTTAGCAAATTAGATGATTTTCAACCATTTTTGAATTTGTATGCAAATTAGAGCTATAAACCATATGATTTATAGCACCACTATCCAAGATCCATGTGCTTGTCTTGCCATTATAAGTGAGGGAAAAAGCTTTACCTGAAAGTTCTTCAAGATTTAAAGAATTATCAACTTGATTGGCCATGGAGGATTTGTTCTTGCTCAATATGTGAAGAATCTCTTTACATTCCTTCTGTGAAAAAGGGAAATTTGACATTGTTGCCTTCTTGTCAGATGTATATGTTACAACCTACTTGCTCTTTGAGAGACTACCTTGTTCAACCCTTAATGCTACCACTCTCTTACGACAGTAATCGAATGTGTGACCTTTCCAGCTACAAATTGTGCATTTGAGATGACCACAATAATTCTTGGTTCTATGATTCATCTTGTGGCACTTTTCACACCAAAGGCCCCTATCTTCTGAATCAGACTCACGACTCGAGTTCTATAAGACAAAAATGGCTGCTTCTAGTTAAGCAAAAATTTTCCCATTTGAAATCTTCGCCTACCTTTCATGTCGAAGGACTAGGGAATATGCTTTGCTTACTATGGGCAATGGTTCTAATAAGAACGTGTTACTACAAATTGTGGCATATAAGTCATTTAGACCAATGAGAAATTTCATTATTTTCCGAGTCTCCATGTATGAAGTAGTCTCCTTGATTGTCCCAAAACTATACGGTGGAATTGAGCACAACATGTCCCGTTCATCCCAAAATCTCTTAAGTTTTGTAAAATAGGAACTCACAGTTATGCTTCCATGTATGCAATCATGAATTTCATTCTCGATATGAAAAAGCTGAATGGTATTCACATAATAGAATCCTTGTTAGAGATCAAGCCACATCTAACGCATCTCTTTGTAGTTAATGACGCTCTAAGCAATTTCCTTCGTCATTGACCTCAATTGCCATGTTTTGGCTAAAATTTTGCAGCACTTCCATTGTTGCAATTCATCAGGTTTATCCACACTTGGTTCTTTGATCATCCCATCAATGAAGTCAATCTTGTTTTTGACAGTTAAGGCCATACTCATGGACTAAACCCATGTGATATAGTTATCTTCTACCAAAGTTTACGTGATAAGGATTATGTTGGGTTGGTCTGCATGATGAAGGTAGATAGCATGGTTAAGGTTTTCCAATTTTGGCTTTGAAGGCATGCCTATGTCGGTTGACTTCTTTTCAGTGTTGTCACCCAAGGCTATGTTGATAGGGTGATGTTTGTGTTTGGTTAGGTTTGTTAAAATTGGTCGCTCTGATACTATAAATAAAAACCAAATGTGGAAGAATTGATTTCATTACCTATTCACAAAACAAGAGTTACAACTTTATACTAGAATTGTAAATCATGATCCTATTCTATTTGTCTATAATTACGATTGACCAAATACAAAATAATAAAGTAAATAATTAAGTGTAAATTCATAATATTTATTCCTTATTTTGTGTGATCTTCTTTAAAATAAGACATACTAGCAAAACTAACACCAAAATTGACTTCTTCATTCTAAAGCTCTTGCAATTATCTTAAGGTAAATAATGGTAAATCCTTATTTAATTTTAGAAAATTAGGTAAAATTAAAATCTAAATATATTGTTGGGTTCTCAATTTTTTTATAACTATTTTTTAAAGTCAAATAATAACAATACACATTCATGCTACTTTATTTTTTAAAAAAGAAATTTGTAATTGTATTTCAATGTTAATGGTAAATAAATTATTTCTTTGTGGAAATAAAAATTAAATACCTTTCCATAACATGGTTTGGTGCACAAGAACAAAATAAATTGATATAAAACATGAATTTTTAAACCAGATACAATCAACTATGATAGTAAAATTTTGATATGAAAGTCACACTATTATAAATAATTAATAGATACTTTTAAAAATCAATTTTAAGTGAATTGGAATCTCATATCCATAGACACTAACCTTACAAAATATTTCAAAGAATTGGTTGTTTAAACTAAGTAATCAAGTAAAAATGTTAATTCATATGATCTAGTTTTAAAAATATTGAATATCCACTCACAGTATTATATCACTACTATTGTTCTAGTTGCATTGAAATTTTGTCTGGATCAACCCATTCTATATGATCATACTTATGCTAGAAACAAGAATAATACCATAACTAATTTGGCTAATCAAAAACTTAATGGTACTCTAAAAATATTAAAACATGGGTTGTTAACATATAACTTAATGTCCTCTTCAATACTTAGGTAGAAATTAATATTTTGTTTGTAGTTTTAAGATTCTTATGCTCATAGTTTCAAATCAAAATGGCATACTTTGAAATCCATCAAATTTAAAAGTAAAAAAAGGTCAAAAATTGTTAAAAAATATATCACTGAAGTACAAAAATTGAACTGAGCTATTTAGTCATGAACATGGATAAAACATCTTTTGAAATTATCTTCATTCAAACACACACAATTCTAAGTGAAATAGTTCAAATTAAAATATGTAAAAACACTCAAAAAGTAGAAATTCTTATCTTTTTAGATAGCTAATATGTGTTATTTTTATATCATCGAAGCTATTTTATAAAATGAAATTCCAGTTTGTGTCATCATACAATAAATAGTTCTAAAACATTTATGACCTTTTTGATACAAAAGTATGTATAACTTTTCATAGACATGTCCAAACATAATCCTGTAAAAGTGATAACAAAACTAAATATTGTAAGCTTTAAAACAAGATGTTAGAAGCTTATATAAGATTAGTAAATCCCTTCCTTAAACAAAAAAATATTGTAGTTCAAAATATGATTTCCATCACATTTTCACATACATATTCTTGGTTAAATAAGTATAACTTTGTCTTGAAAAATTGAAATAACAAACCATAAAATTCATCTTAAAATAAACATCCATGCCTTTACCAAAAATATAAACCAAAGTTTCATTCAAACTAAAGGTTTTCCTATTCCAATTTCAATTTTTTTCAAAAATAATAATTTAACTAAACTTTAACTTGGAATCTCCATCTTCTTCCACTTCTTATTTCTTTCATTTTCCTTCCTATTTCTCCTATTTCTTCTTTGTTTTATGCTTATTTTATCCCAAGCTTCTTAGAGAATTTTATATTAATGCTTAAGGATAGAAAGATTTAAACAATAGGACATGTATCCTTTGTTGACTAACTCTTCGATATTTTGTTGAATCAACTCTTCAATATTTTTTTTATTAGTCACAAAGACATATTCCCTCTTAAGAATAGAGGGAAAAATCAAGCTAAAAAAATTAAACAAATAATTTAAATAAGATATAATATTAAAATAATATTGAAGGTATAATTATAATTACCCAAAATATATTCTTAACAATAATTTTACTTCTATATAATGGATGGTGCAAATATTTTTTCTTTTCTTTAATATTTGTATAACTTACTACACATTATACACTCTATCAAGCCTAAATTCTTCCCTTTTATTTTCTTTTAAAGATATAAACAAACTCGACCCATGGTCCTTTTCTAAAGCGTTGGTGTGGAAATAATATCAAACTTCTTACATCACATTATAAACCTCAAAAAATTCAGGAAGAAGATTTTTGGTATTTATAGAGGTATGTAAAAAAAAATTTAGTTAATTTATTGTTAAGTTTTTCTTGTGGTTGGTTGATTAGTGAACTCTTGTTTTTCCATCTATTTTGCATAGGTGAATATGTTACACTAATGGGTATGTTCAAATTGTTAGTAATTATGGTCACTCTTTTATATGTAACATTGGTTTATTTGTGTAATGACTATGAGTATTGGCTATTTTCGTGGACAAAATATTTACTTGTAAATTTGTTTTTAAGCCTATTATCAAGTTTATCAAGAAAAGCCGAACAAATGTTCAAGTTCCAGATATTCGTACTTCATGTATGTTTTTTTATAACTACGATACATAGGATTGCATTCATGCATTTAATAACACATTTTCATAAATCTGAAATTATATTTTATGTTAAAATATTTATTCAAACTTTAATTAATTTATAAAATTATTAATTAAATATTTTTATAATATATCTTAAGATAATATTAAATTTTTACATTTAACCTAACCCTAATATGTTTAAGCATTATTATTATCTATATAAGACATATTAAGGTTAATTAGTTTCGGGTGCTGAGGAAAAAAAAGGGCTGCCGATTGAAACAAAGAAAAAGAAAAACATTCAAAATCTGGTAAAGAAATAAAACAACGACACAATGAAGAAAGCATTCAAGAAAGGGCACAGGGTGAAGTGAAGGTGAAAAGCTAATTGATATTTGCAATAGTGAAGATAAGAAGCTAATTAACGTTTGCAGCAGTGAAGGTGAGAAGCTAATTAATATTTGCAACAGCGAAAGTGAGATCAAAGTTAATTAATATATATATATATAATTGAAGGCGATAACTTTACTGCGGAGAAATTAATTTATAATATATTAGTTGAATATTTGATTAGTTTCTGGTATCTATTAGTCTATTTATTTTATTTTATTTTCATATTCATATAACTTATTTTATGATTAAAATCTTAGATATTTAAATCTAATAATTATATGGGTGATCATGATTATTTGATTTAATTATTAAATATTAAAAAGCTATTTTTAGTAAATTTGGGCTTAATCTTTTTGCTTTAGAATTTTTGATTCGATTTAAATGACATATTTTGAATCATCTAGTTAAGATTATTCATTGTTAAATCTGTTCTAGAACACACACGGGTACTTGTGCTTTTGTGCTAACTAATTTGCAGTTACTTTGTGAACGATCTGATTGGCAGGGAGCTTATTGGAACGTTGGTCTGGAAACTGCTCACGCTAATATTGGTAACTGTGAAAACAGAGCAGGGGCTCGTAAGTAAAGTACATTGGGGTAGTATCCTAAGAAGGGTAGCATAAGACCAAGTTTGTACTTGAACATTTGATTTTTATAGTGGAAAGTTAGGTGGTCCGGTGGAACGATGGTTTCCTTCTTAGGTCATGTTTGTGGCCTACGTTGTTTCCACCTAAAAATATTGTGTGTTATTATTTTATTTCCGCATTTATTTTTACACATGATTGCATATCTAGCTGCTTTGTTTAAGTTATTAAATTATAAATTAGTAAAAATTAAAAATAACCTATTCACCCCTCTAAACATTTATAACCCTAATTACCTATTCATGCATTTCAAAATTTAAAAATAGATTATAAATTAAGTAAATCATTTATAAACATACTTGAATATGTTTTTCACCACTTGGATGCATCATTCTTTGACAACTATGTGTGAGTCCTCTCATCCTCATTCTTAAGGTTTTCCATTGCTCCTTTATATTGGTGAACAATTGTTGCTTGTAAAATCCTCCTAAAATGTTCACATAATGAAATTCTGTATAACATGCCTTGCACAATGTCTATACACTGCATTCTTTAACATCCCCATTAGGGCTATTATGATGATATTCATCTGACATAAAAGTTCACCCATGCATTTTGCTTTAAGTTTTAGGTCTTGCTTTTACAATGAAACAAATTATTTACAACTATCACCACTATGTCCTTTAATGAATGCATATACTATTGAATATACATCATAATTGACATATGTACTAATAACATATAGTTGTCCTATGTGTTTACCTCTCAAAAAGGCACCATTTATGTAAATAAACTTCCTACATCCTTACTTCAAATCTTTCTTTATTGCACCTAAAGATAAATAAAGTCTTAAAAATATGCATATCATAAAAGTAAAACAATTAGCAATAATAATAATTTAAACCATAAATTCCAAGAGTAAGTAGGAAATTGTTTTTTAAAAGAGTTTAGACTAACTATTAACTCAATTTACTCTTTATTCAATCACACTTCAAGAATTGTGTTTGGATTGCTTCTCCTTAATTCATATGCATAACTATTCATATTGGCATATTACCTCTCATATGTACCATTGATCATTTTTTAACTTTCATTTTTTTATTTTTTAGGTTGAATCTTTGTGATATCTACATAATGTCTCTTTCTTACATAGCCAATGACTTGCATCCAAATAATCTTAAGATTATTCTTTAACATTTTAAGTACATCTTCAGCTATAAAATGAGAATTAATTTCTTTTTAAATTGCAATTCCTATCACATATGTAATGATTATCTCTATGACACCTTATAATTAGGAAAATATTTAATCCACTAACTATTGATGTTGTCATCTCCAATGTGCAGCTCTTGTCACCTCATTTGTTCATGCATTTCACCTTCAGTTACATCCTAGAATTTTTAGTCTTCATTAACCTTCTACCATGTTTAATTTCATAGTTTGATTGCCTTGAGTAACGCTTGTTTACTAACAAATTTCATTTTAATTTTCAACTCAATAGTTTCAACCTTTATTTCTTGTAAGAACCATGTCTTATTTGCCTTCATAATGAATTCATCTACATTATCTTCTTCATCTTTATCATCACATTTTTCTTCTATTAGAAAAACTTCATTGACTCTCATCGTATCACCACCTTTACACATTTATTGATATTCATCAATATCCTCGCCATTGCCTCCACCAATATCCTCATCATTACCCCACCAATATCCTCACAAATTGTCTCACCCTCACCTTCATCTTCACTTTCCAACAATTTATAAATATATCTATTTTCACTATATGGTTCAGAATCTTCTTCTTGTCCTAATTTTCCCACATAAACCCATAATTCTTATTCTTGTAATTGGATGAATTGAACCAACCCTCCTTGCATCTGCATCTTTCATGCCTTCATACAATTCTCTGCTATCATTCACACTTGGTGTTCTTCAATAAAAAAGGATTTGGTCAAATTCTAGCTTCAAATCAACTCATACCATCTTGAATGTCCATAAACTCATGTCTCTACTAGGCAAAAATCATAAAATTGATAACCCCACCCTTTTATACTACTTGTTTCCATTCATAATTATAAAATTACCATCAAAATTGATCTTCATAGTGAAGAAATAACTTAATGGATCTATAAAAAATAGGAAGATATGTATGTTAATAGACATACAAAAGACAACTTTTTATGTGTAAACAAAAGGAAAAAATGTCTTTATTCAATAAATAGAGCTATAATAATTAAAAAACATTAATAAACAATTTTGCAATGTGTATACTTAAACAAACTAAATAAAAACCAAAAGACAAAAGAACAAGGACTTGTTTGAAAATGGTTTAGCTTTATTATACTTTATTAATTAGAAATTTTTATAAGTTATGGATGTCAATCACTTTTATATTAAAATATTTTTAGAGTGTTTTTTAGGTTAATGTTTTCATTGAGAGAGCAAATGTCTGTTCATATCTATGGTATTTCTTTATTATGCTATTGGTCTTAACTATATAATGGTACTCTATGATTTTAAAATACATGCAATAAGAAATAAAAAAACTCTTTCTTCTAATTTTCTATCGATTCCTCTTTTATTCTCTATTATTTTATGTTCTTAATTCATAACATGTTAAGCATATAGCCTTTATTCAAGACATGTTTTAAAAAAGTGTGATGACCTTGGAAAAATCATTTCACAATATCTTATAGCATTGGGGAAATCACACAAAATCACAAGTTCTTTAATTCATAGGAGCGAATATGTTTCATTATGTATTACACAAAAATTGATATATTTGTTTCCATACTAACGAGTGCTTGAAAAACATTAATATTTCATGATTTTATTTCACTTAAATATAATAAATAGATTTAAATATGCATATTTCTATCATTATTTATGCAAATCTATATATTTAGAATCATGGATAATATTTGCTGTATTTTAGGTATTTTTAGCTTCAAATGTATAACTTGATCAACACATGAAAAATTACGCTTGAAGCACTCATTTATACCTTAAAAACTTAAAAGATACATGTAGAACTAGTCAGTGTGTAAGGAATGTAAAACAAGAATTAAAATCAAGTATTGCATGTCGTGATGAGGATTACTGTGGGCCTAGTGCACTCCTCAATGTATAGACTCACTAGGCACATCGTTTTTTCTGTGCCATGGTGTAGAAATGTTGGGCCGTAGAGCGACCTGTTTGGGGTAACATAAGGTGAAGTACTATGAGTCTTGGGCCACGAGGCATGTTTAATTATCTCATCCAAAGCCCTCTAATTTCAACTAGCCTATAAATAAAATTTTATAGTCATTCAGTTAGAACGTGTAGAAACATTACGTTTTATTTTATTCTTTTGCCATCAGCTATTTTGTTTTCTTAGTTTTTGGTTTATTTTTATACAAAATTTAGATTAGACAATAGTAAATAAGAGACAACAGCATAGAGATTTTTTAGATCAAGTGATACAAAAAGGTTGTTGAAATTTAGAAAATATTGTGAAAATAAATATCATAATTATGGAGTAGTGTACACCCATCTATCTACTTATCTGTATTCTTATTTCTTTTCATTAAACATTCTTATATTTCTTGAATATGTTAAAATTAATTTACTGATCATTTATTATTTTAAGCATGTATGACTAATTGTGATAATGAGATTTTAGTTTGGTTGTTATGTTTGTGTAAATTATTTAGGCAAATATTTTTAATAATTATTAAATACAGTTTATTTTCTATTTCAAGATTTTTAGAAAGTTTATTATTGAGGAATTTTATAACAAAATATTTTTTATAATAGATTTAAAATATGAAATTTAGTTTCAGATACATTAATCTAAATCTAATTTAGATAGTTTGAATATGAGTTAAATTGGTAACCCAATTGAAGGTATCCGGTTAGATGGTCTGTTAGTTCCTTAGAATTAGTCATAATTTAGTTAAATTAATTGAGACCCAAAGGCGTTAAGTGATTTAATTAATAATAAATAGTGACCTAACCAAAGGTGTTATTTATACATGAAATAGAGAATCAATAATTTAAATTTATATTTTATTAACCTAATTAATTATACTAAGCATAGTCAACTAACTAAATTTTTCATTAATTATTCATTGATTGTTAATTGTATATCTACCTCTAATTTGTTTGAGCCCAATCTATCTTTTATCTTTTTATTATTTTTATCATTAGTTTAATTTTTCAAAAACAAAAATATTATTATAGAATCTTAAGGTTTAATTTTCATGTTTGTTTCTAAGAAGTCTATTGAACTATTTAAAACTATATAATTCATTTTTAGACCGACATTAGAAATATATTTATCGCTTATTATACATGATTCGTGTACTTACAATCTTTTTTATAAATTTATAGAATTTAAGTATCAAACTTTTGTGTATCACATAAATCTATACCGTTTAACTTTTTGGATTTATCATATGTATATATTGGTTTTATATGGAGTTCAATATTGATGATTTTAAAATTTGTGTTAGATTACACAAAAATCATGCCTCTTTATCCATGATAGATTAATTTTATTGTAGATGATTTGAATTGTTTTTATCACTTTGAATCCTTTAGTATTCATTTGATATTTATCTTAATATATGTTAAAGTTTCAATTGGATTACTTTTTATCAAAATCATACTGATTTTGTGTTTTACTCTATGAGTACATGTTAATTTTCTTATTGTTTTCAGGTTCATGATTTTTACTAAATGTGGAATGGTGTTGCTGCCAATGATTACACCTGTAAAGTCGTGTCCTTTTATCTTTGTTTTTGTCTCCACTTTAAAATTTTCAGATTTAGTTCATGCAAATTAGTTACATCTCAAATATAATTTTTTAAATATAATATTATATATATATATGAGTCGATTATTATCATCGAGTATCTTAAGGGTGTGCAAAAAATCCGATCATCCGATCAATCTGATCCGATCCGTTGATTTTTCATCCGATCTGATCCAATCCGATAGTCGGATCGAATGGAGATTTTTTTCATCCGTTAAGTACGAATCGAACGATGGATTTCACTGCGATTCATCCGATCCGATCGAAATTAATTATATATATATATTTAATTAATATATATTTATTAAATTATATATATATATATATTTAATATATATTTATTTAATTTCTTAATGTTTTTTATAAGTCAAATAATTTTATGTTATGATTTATGTAAAAATTTAAAAAATTTATTTAAAAATAAAAAAATAGAGTTAATTAAATTTATTGGTCGAATTGATCGGATGTCATCCGAATAGTTTACGGATCGGATGTAAGAGGTGATCGGATGTAAGAGGTGATCGGATCGGTTGCGGATTAAGATGTTTCAATCCGAACGGATAGTCGGATCAGATCGGATCGAATGACAATAAAATCAACGATTTCGATCCGATAAATTGCACTAGAGTATGCCATGTGTCTTGATATAAATTTGTTTATTTTAAATATTAAACATATTATAAATACATACTTAAGACATGCTTAAGACATTTGTTTACTTATTACTAATTATAATGTGTAAGTCGATATATATGATACAAACTCTTTTTTTTTTTACTTACGTAAATAAATTAATTTAATTAATATGATTATATATTTTTATGGTTAATTTATATTAACTCATAAAAAAATTAATTATATTAATATCATAATTATATAATTATAATTTTATATGTTGAAATCTATAGATATGATACAAACTTTTTTAATACTTATTATATAAATTAATTCAATTATTATGATTATATGTTTTTATTTAACACATAAAAAATTAATTATATTAATTATATATATATTGATTTTGTTTTGATTGATCTCTTTCAACATTAAAATAAGAAATTTTTTGTGTTATTTTTACTTTAGATTGCTTAAAGCCTCCAGTGATATTGTTCATCGTGTTGTGTTATGTATCAGTTGGGTTTTTTTAATGAAATATTGCAATTGACAGATTTAGTATACGCACTAGAACATCCCATTATTAAATATAGAAAAAAGAGATATAAAACAAATCTCGGTAAAATCTAAAGATTCCAAAGAACCTGCAAAAGGACAACTAAAAAAAATGAGAGATTTTCTACGCTAAGTCACACAAGAAGCATATAAAAGGGAAGGAAAAGTCCCTCTTATTTAATTTTAAAATTATGGGAAGTGTGTACTATAGAGCTACCTATAATATAGTAGATCATGAGAATGTTACAAAAGAGGCACACATGGTTTGGTCCGAACTCTTCAATTCCCCAACCACACATAGTGAATAATAAGCTTCTATGGGCTTGCATCTTTCTTTAGTTGAATGTATCCAAACTCTAGTATCTCTAAAGTAATATCCATGAAGGATTTTTTAAAAGATTATAACATGTATCATATATTAACTTATAAATAACCTCTTACTAAAAAATGTAACGACAGATCCATTCAGAGACTATTCGTCCTTTAAGTTAGAGAAATGTCCAACAAATTATCAGTTCAAAATTGTACAATACAGTTCTTTAAATCAAACATGATGGAAAAACGAACATGATAATTTTGTGGAGCTTTCTCCGTATCCAAATAACGTCTACGTAAATAAAGTAGTGTGTTAGAGTTCTTCGTTATAACCCAATAGGCAAACTTTATCAATATATCATCGTTAGCGTTACAAAGACCTCTAATTATTTGTTTATAAATTTAAAAGATAATTATACATTTTTATATATTATTATTATTATATATAACTTCTCAATTCTTATTTGGCTTTAAGCTACCATGTATTCATTCTTGCATTTAATTGAATTTAGAGAAATATCCGAATAACAAAACACAAAAAGGAATGACGAAAATCGGTAATTAATATATATATATTGATTTATAAGAATAAATATTAATTAATACAATTATAAATTGATGATCTTTCTCTTTAAAATATTTTAACAATTAAAATTTTATATGTATTAATCTATTTATTTCATATTTTTCGTATTCATATAATTTATTTTGTGATTAGGATCTTGGATATTTAAATATAATAATTGTACGAACGATCATGATTATTTGATTTAATCATTATATGTTAAATAAGCTATTTTTAGTGAATTTGTGCTTAATCTTTTTTTTCTAGAATGTTTTAGTTGATTTTATTAGAGTGATATATGTTTTGAATCATCTAGTTAGAGTTATTCATTATTAAATCCGTTCTAGAACACACACGGACACTTGTATTTTTGTGCTAACCATTTTACAGTTAATTCGAAAACATATCTAATTGGCAAGAAGCTTATTGGAACATTCGTTTAGAAACTACTCATGATAATTTTAGAAACTATGAAAATAGACCATGTGCTCGTAAGTAAGGTACAATGGGGTAGTATCCTAAGGAGGATAGCATAAGACCGAGTTTGTACTTGAACATTTGATTTTCATAGTGAAAAGTTAGGTGGTCCGATGCACCGATAGTTTTCCTCTTAGGTCATGGTCGTGGCCTAGGTTCTTTCCACCTATAAATATCGTGTGTTATTCTTTTATTTCTCTACTTTATTTTTACACGCGATTGCATACTTAGTCTCTTTGTTTAGGTTATCAAATGATAAATTAGTAAAAATTTAAAATAACCTATTCAATTAGTATCAAAGTCAACACTAGACACACTTAGTGAGTTTGATATTTAGGACACACACTTCTACTTATAAACCTAACGAAAGAAAGTGAGTCATCTGTTAGACCCCCACTCTTTAATGAATATAATTATCCTTAGTGGAAGGCTTGCATATAAGTCTTTCTCAAACAATATGAAAAAATTTGAGTTGTTATTTTTGATAGTTAGAAACCACCTTCAATAACGAAAAATGGTGTAATAATCATAAAACAAAGAAGAAATTGTACCACTAAAGAACGCATTCTTAGTGAAGCAAACCAAAAATATTTAAGTTCAATATTTATTGTAGTATCGATGGATGAGTTTCTTCACATCTTCGGCTATAAAATTATTAAAGATGCACAAAACAGAGTGAATTTACCAAGTGAATCACGCATTAACATTAAATCGTGAAGTTTTATTTTCTTTAATTGCTCGTACTTTCCTTTAATATGTGATTATGCCAAGCATTTTTATTATTTGAATTTTTATAGAAAAAAAAATTGAATGCTCTTAATAAACCAAATATATTATTATGATACATTTCACTTTTTGGATATTGAATGTATTTTTTCTTGATATATTATTTTTTTAGTATCTTAAATTTTAAAATAGCATACATAATGTTACTTAATTAGGCTAATTAATGAGTTATTTGTTTATAAAAAAATAACTCACTCTTATAAGAAAATATATCTTTTGGTTAAAAAAAAGGATTTCTTGAAGTGAATAATACTTTTTTTTTATCTAATGTCATGATTAAGTATTATAAATGTAAAAGGAAAATCATTGATCATAAGTTTTTGACTTGTTACTCAAATATTGAACCTAATAATGGCCTCCCAGTTCTAAAGTGATTTTAATCAAAATTAATAAGTTATTTGGATAAATTTAATCCTTAAGAAGCAAAATAGATAATTGTGTTATAAATATTTATATATGGTTAAACTTGCAAATGCGGTTTTTACAGGGGACTTCAATAAAACATATATAGTGAGTAATTTTATGTATTATACACCTAAGAATTAATGAAAAATATTTATATTTTTTGAACTATTTTCTTACTTATCCAAATATACTTATATTTTTGAGCTAAGAGTATTATGCATGAATAATATTTTTTTCTTCTAATAATAAATAAAAAATACTTTCCCCAACAATATTTTTTATATTAAATATTTATTTTATTTGAAAATAATTGAAATTCATATTACTCGCATATTAAAAGGTATCTGGACGAACCCACATATCTATGTTCACCGTGTAACACATTCTTTTCGTCTTTCTTCATCCTCGAACCTGGAACCTAACCTTTAAGTATCTTAGATTTTTAAAAATTGGTATCATCTTAACCATGTTAAAACAATTAAGATTTATAAATTATTTTTTTAAATATAACTTAAACTAAATATATAAATTAAATATTTAATAATAAAACTATTAAATATGTTAAAAATGATTTTTAAGATCAAAAGAACATAATTAATATTGTTCAAATTTTTGGCATTAAATAAATAAAATGAGTCTTATTAAAAGATACATAAACTCAAATTATTTGAATTAAATAATACTTCTAACTATCTAATGTCATACCATCATCTAAGGATACTATGAAGAAAGTTATTCAATCACCTAATTATGAATCTATGATTCACTATTATACATATAACCTATAATTTTTTATCCGAATGAATTTAAGAAATTTCTTCATTAATTATGCTCTTGAAGAAGCTGAATATAGAATGAGCATCATAAGGATTCAATATTATTCCCTGAAGTGAATACATATTTGAAGTGCTAATCTCATGAAGAGACCGTAACTAATTTTATTTTTAGATGGGAATAATTTTAAAATTACAAGCGGTCATAATTTATACACTATTACAAAAATCTCCTTTTGGGACGGTTAATAACAGTTTCAAAAGTAGCCATCCCAAAAGATGATCATTTTTAAAGAGAAACAAACATTCCAAAAGATGTTTAATAGCGTTTATAAACTTACTTTTTGGTATGGTTAATAACTATCACAGAAAACTTACTTTTTAGGAGGTTAGTAACCATGCTATAAGACATTTTAACAACTGTCTCAGATACTTTTAGAGAGATTTTTTGCTAATATAACTGTCCCAAAAAAAAATTAATTTAAATCTTATAATTATATTATGTATAGAATATATTTATAAAATATATTACATTCTCAATATATCTACCATCAATAGTATCATCATTTAAGTAATATTAATAATTATATTTGAATAAAATTATACATATTTAACTAATAATCACTGATATAAAATTAATAATTAATTAATTCCAAAACTTAGAGTATATGTCTTTATTACATTTAAAATGCCATTATTTGTTCTCGTTTCTATCAAACTAAACAGAAAATAATAATATCATATTGTATTTATTTTGTTGATGAGATAAATAAACCATTCATGTCGACAAACATCAATTTCTTCTTTTTTTACCTTTTCTTTCACATAAAATACATAAATAAATATATCATATTCAAATCAAGAGAATATATATATGTATTACATAAAGCATTAAAATAATCCAATTATACATCCTAATTAATACTTACTAATTCTTGACAATCTCTTTTTAGATTATTTATAGTATCCCTCATATGTCGAATGACATAAAATTCACATTCAATATCATTAGGTTGTATCGGAACCTATGAAACAAATTATTAGTTAGTTTTATTAAAAAATGAATAATAGTGAAAAATATTGATGTTAAATAAGTAATGTATTTGTAACAAATACTTACTTTTATAGGTCAAATATTATAAGGTGGTTTAAATGAATGTGTAATGATCATGTACTATTGAGAGATAACATTACAAGAACATACATTCATGTTATAGCACATCATATATTTTACTTAAATATATATTAAATACGGTTTAAAATGGCATATTTCTTACCCAGAAATTAATTGAACAAATTAGTCGAACTATTCAATTACACCACTATATAGATGTACAATTTCAAGCATCAAATGATTTCTATAAATAATCTAAAATCATCAAATAATACCACAAGTTTTAAAAAATCCACGTAAATTTTAACATAAGGTAAATTACTCACTCTATCCAATAAGACACTATAACTAGTTCATCCTTACTAATATTAATCATTTGTTGAACAAGAGCATCAATTTGCTCATCTAAATTGGGACTCCATGCATTAGAAATCAAAACAGGATTTACTAACTGGTATAAAGCTCTACTGCATGAATTCATCATGCTATCAAACAATATTATACATCAATGCAACAAAAGAATTAATAAAGCATCATGGACACATTGTAATCTAAAGATGAAGTTAGAAATTAATAATAAATAGTTATTACCTCTCATAAAAAGCAATAGCAGTTGATTGAATCCAAGTAATTGTACAAATAAAAATAACATCCATATTTAATAATCATAAAAAGTCTCAATGTCTAATGCATCCAAAACATCAATTGAGAACTAAGTTTTATTTGTTAACATTTGGGTGTATGTATATTGTAACATGAAATATATAGGTCCCTTAACATTTTCTTCTAAATTAGAAGACTTTATTTGTCACGTACCTTTATTAAGTGATCCAATATTGGATGCACAAACTTTTTGAGATGGTTTAGGCATTAAAGAAGCAATTTTTTTACTTGGCCTAACATTTGATGCACAAATGTTTTAACTTACCTTAGTCCTTTAAGAAGCAACATTTATCTTACTTGGCCCAACATTAGATGCATAAAATTATTTTCTTAATTGGTATCTTTTATGGCTTGTATAAAATCATGCAACATATCGTCAATATACATTAAATTTAAAGAATATTCAATTTCCAATGAACTAAATGGTATACTAACCAATTTTCTTGACGTAATTGTCCAAGCTTTTGGCCAAACTACAAAGTATCATTGAGCTTCACCTATATAAATGTATTCATCCTTAACCAGAATAGGCAACAAATCATCTTACATGATTGGCTCATCTATAATTACTGGTGCATTATATTTTCCAAGAGGAATATAATACATTACTTTCATTAGGTCACTTGTGAGGTAAATTTTACCACTAGCCACGATATTATTCACATCCCCAGTGCCAACTTACAAATAATTTCCCAAGCTATGATCATAAGAGATTTATTATATCACTCCAAACTACTAAGTTTGATGATAAAATACTTATATTCAAAACATAACAAGAAAAGTCAATAAATAACATGATATTTTGCATATATACCTATGATAAGTTAAGTGGAAGATTGATAACTGTATTTTATATAGTTATTTTCATCAATTTTAGTAATGATAATTGCTATGTTCTTTTCATATTTAGTTAATTTTTGTTAAATAAATTAATATTTTCCTTTTATGTGCTAAAAATACATTTTTAATAAAATTAAATAATTTGTATCAAAAATGTACTTAATTTCATATTTCTGTCCACAAATATAATTTCAGATAATATAGTTTCTTAATTACAATTTATATCAATCGAAAATATAATTTAAATTAAATTTGGGCTTAATTATAATTATTAAAAGTTTAAAAATTTAATTTAAAATTAGCAAAGGGCTTAACTGTAATTTAAGAAAGGTTAAAATGTAATTTGAAATATATTTGTGGGTGAAAATATAATTAATAAAAGTTATTATTCTTCGGCAGTTAGAGGAACCACGCGCCAACAACACGCGCCAATCACGAATCATCTAATCAAATAAGAAATGGCTACGATGCGTGCGTCCGATCATGTCCTATGAAATCGCGTGTTCCTAGATTCATTCACGTGGCTCCTGCGTGCCCGAGCGGCCCACTGCCGCGCAAGCACTGGCGTGCGCAGCCGGGACCCACGTTTCGACGCGATCCACCGCCGCATGCACGCCCCGCCTCCGATCCCGTGCGTTGAACTCGCGTGAAACCTGAGTTTCAAAGAAATCCGACCGCGACGTGTCCACTTGAATCCATTCCTCGAAATCGAAATTGCCACGTGTCCCACCTACCATATTTCATCCAATAATGTGATGACACGTGGCATATTATCACGCGAGCCGCGAAAGCACAGGATGAAGTCCCCGTTCCAGCCGTTGTCTCCCACGTTCGGCGTGCCATTATCCCGTGCGCCGTTCCTGCGTGCAGCCGGTTTGTTCACCCAATGATATGCTGCCACGTGGCCTTAGGGAATCTTGCAGCGAATCAGATTTTGACACGTGGCATGCACAATGAATAAAAAAAATGCAGAAATGGCTCTTGTCTCGCGTGAATTAAAATATTTTTTTTATTTTCGCGTGACCGTGGATTTTAAGGGGAATGTCGGGGTTTTATTTTCGATACAAATTTTAATGCATTTATGATATTTTAATATTTTTGATGTATTTTTTTAGCTATAAATAGGTGATGTTATGATAGAGTTAAAGATTTTTTTTTGGTTTAGAATTTTTGTGGTGTTCGGTTTTGGACTGCAGAACACGCAGAAGCCAAATATTTTCGTTTCTTGATGTTTTAATTTTCCTTATTCTTCATCTTATTTTTCTTGAACTGTTGTAATTTTTATTTTTATTTAATGAAGTAATTTAATTTTTCTAGGGTTGCATTTGATCTAAATTTATGAAGCTTTAATTTTAATTATTTTTTTTATAGATTTATAAGACGTTCGATTTGTTCGTTCTATTTTGTGCTTAATGCTTTTTGATTATTTATGAATCTTATCAAAACGATTTGTGGCATAAAAATAAACTTGAGAAAGGCATTTTTGTGTATATTGCTCGTAAATAGAATGACATGTATGATGAAGGATAGGAATATACCCTAATTGTATGTGCGATCATTTTAGAACTTAGAACTTAATGAATCTTGATGAATTTAATTCTCATAGAGATATAGTGAATTAATTTAACGAGGTGTGTTTGTACGGAGCTCGGAAGAGATGTATGAATAAAAAAAAAGAAGTTTTCGGTTGACAAATTAAATATACAAAAAAATATAAATCCAAAGAAAATAACATGATTGGAGTGGATTAGTTTGGTGAAAAATTGCAATCCTAGAGTTCTCTTATTTTTTTTGTTACATTTTTCCATATCAACGATTATTTTGGATAAAATCAGAGAGATACAATTTTAGTACTCAACAAACTATAGTAACAAATCTCTGTGGGAACGATCTTTACTTACAAATCTTTATTACTTGTGACCGTGTATGCTTGCACGATTTTTGTGTGTTACAAAACACCACAACAAAGATCCAAAGTTAAAGGAGGAGGAATATAAGAATTTCTCCCTTGTATGATACCGGAACTTTCTCTTCTTCACTTAAGAGATTTATTCTCTTCCAACAACTTAGAAACTTGTTGTCTAAGTTGTTTTTTTCCTTATCCTCTTTTTCATATATTCCCTTATTTTTTTCTTGTTTCTTCCATCGATTTGTTTGCTTATGAAATTGTTTAAGCAAAGTCACTCCAAAGCTAGATCATCTAACACATTCGGGGTGCGCCTCTATCCCCAATTCCATAGTCAATATGTGATGGTGACCATATATATTAGTGAAAATTTACTTCAATTGCACATATGAGATTGATATCTATAAACATGTGGTTTATCATTTGCTCCAACACTAATGTCATCTCCTCATCATATGAAACTCCATCTTTACAATGATCATCTTTCCAAGAAACATGTCTTTCGGGAATAATTGCATCAATATAATTTACCTTCTATAATAGCAAAAAGTTATATGAGAATATATTATATTTATGATTTGTTAAAATAACTAATTTACTTACCATTTATTCCTCTTTATCGGTAAAGGTGCATCGACCCATATATGCTAAATAACTAACCCACTCCTGACTTCTTTTGCGATCTATGCTTAGTTCTACATGAGATATATATTCATAGTGACCAATTTTGAAATACATAAAATTAAATGAAACTACATGGATTGGAATTTACTTTAAATTCATCGAATTGGGTCCAATGTACAAACCAATCCCACTATTCTTGATCAATAGTTTTAAAATCTTCATGAATCACTTGTAACATATCCGATTTATTGAGGCATCATATAATCACATTACAATGCATGCTTGTTCTTTTTCTATAAACACACCAACAGACTCATGGCATATGTGGGAGCAACATTCAAATCAATATCAAGAAATGTAAAAGTTTCGTATAAAATAAAACAAGTACTCAATTATAAGCATAAAAAATAAAAATAAAAAATTGTTAGTGAATGAATAGTTCAATATATAACATAACATCTACCCATGCCTTGTTCTTATACTTAATGGCTACTTTTAGCCATACCTTATAGTTCATAGGTACACTATAACGTGCATGTTCTCCCAAATAACTCTTAAAGTTTGTACCATTTTTGCAATAGATACACCCTTGATGCTGAAATGTATCTTAAGCCGTGTACCATCACTCCATAATATCACTAAAGAGTTCGTCACCATAATACCTCTTTTTCTAGTAGGATTGTTGGCATCTTGTGATGAATGCATCCTACAATTTAAAAATTGAAATAAGATGATAGCTAAAAATGAATAATATTTAAAACTAAACTATAAATGAATATCAAAAATAAGGAATAATATGGATATACTTTATACCTTGGTCATCAAATACAAATATCAAGTTTTACACTCTACATGAGTCTAGCTTATTTGATTTTCATCTTTTTTATCATCACTTATGACATTTGCACCTAAAACTTTATCATGTTGCATAATAGTGTCACCTATAACATCATTGTTCATGGTATCATTGTAAACCCGATGAGGAGAAGTTAAAACAACCCACTATCATGTCTCTTGATAATCTTAAATATAAAATACTAGTTTAGTTTTGGATGCCATTATGAAAGAGTCATTTTTATGACTTATGTGATTATGATCAATCAATGAAAATCCAAGAGTATCTTTTTTCACACTGGGTTTACTATCTACTCATTGACAATTAAATAACAAAACTCTAAACTTAACATAATATGTATCCCATATTTCATCAATATCTCTATAGTATTAACAATCTCCTTCAATGGGCTACATATCCTTAGACTAGAAAAATGAATAGTTTTTACCACAATAGAAACTCTACTATATTGAGTAACATGATTGTCGTATCATTGTTTTGTTTGGTAGTAAATTCCATTTATGATATATCCATGATATTTAATGACATTAAACTTAGGGTATTGTTCTATCCACCACAAGTCTTTTATGAATTGGCAATTTGGTTATCATAATTTATTTGAAATCTACATATATAGTAAAAGAAAAGGTTAACATGTAAAATATATACTATAAATGTGTTTGAAAGAATATGTAAAGTACTATATAAGAGCTATAGTAACTTACTTGGCCACAAAGCCAATAAATGTGATCGACACACACGAAGTGTTTGTAATGAATATACAAGTATACATATCGCAACAAGTATTATAATGATAAGAAAATATCGTTCTCCTATAAATTATTTTATTAGAAATTAATTTTTAAAATAAAAAAATAAAAATCAATTTTTTGTGTTTTTTATATTATAAGGAAGCAAAATTAAAATAACTAAAAGTAAATAACAATAATTAAGTAAATCAGATTTGGTAACTAAAAAGATATATGAGAAAAATATCTAGGAATACTTAATACCCTAATTTTCTAAACATGTGAATCGCTAAATTCCCTCAATATAACTATCAATTAATTACATGATCAATTGAATCTAACCTAACATGTATTCTTCTCTCAAGTAAACTACACACCATATAATAATTAATTTAATTACACTCTCGTGCCAATTAAATTGCATAATACTCATTAAGTTCATCAATTATGAATCATATACATAAGAATCATATATCTATGCCTAGAAACTATGCATGTTATTTAATCAAGATAAACAATTAAATAATTCTCTCAATTTTATTTAATCGCCTATATAGATAAATTGTTGGCTAAACAATTAATAATATAAAAATTAGATTAAATAACATAATTAAATTATAATTATAATTGTTGTAAAATTTTAAATTATCACATGATGAAAATTGGTTCATAAGATCCTTATATTAATAAATTAACTACACATAATTTTGTTCATAAAACTCATATTTTTCATAAATGAAGATAAAAAAATTGATAAAGAAAAGAGTAGAAGAAGAAATACAATCAATCTCTTAAATTGTAGTGTTATTCTCCTCTTAAATATCCACCAAAATTGTGTCATCTCTTGAATTTTTGTGTATTTTTCTCTCTTTTTAGCTCCAAAAACTAACCAAAATTATGCCAATGATGACCCTTTTTTTATGGGGTGATTAGGGGTTTAAATATAGCTCATATGCGATCTGGACTGTCATATAGCTCAAGGGCTGAGATCAAAACAAGCAAAACTGACAGTGTTAGCCAATCACAACGTGATATGTGGCACACATAATTCACTAGGCGAATCAGAGAGCGACTCATGACAGGGGAGATCAGTCAGAGTCAACGCTCGTTGAGTCAGTACAACACGGAACCATGCAATTCGCAATAATGACTAGCATGGTGCACAAGTGGAATGCGGGGAGCAATCATATGGTGACACATGGTAGTACTGGTTGACTGATCTCCGAACTCAGATTGAATATCATGCTGACACGTAGCATATGGTTCATCTTCCTTACATGTGGCATAACATGATTCGCTATCCCTGCTTACGTGGAGTCTACATGGCTTACCCATTCAACTTCTCTACTTGCGTGGCAAGCCAAGTGGTAGCTCTTAATTGGTCGTGCGTTAAAAATATAAAAAATCTATAAAAATCCTAAGAAATTCCAAAAATTAGATTTTCACCATTTTTCACGAAAAAGTTTATATTTTAATATTTTTGACCCCAAAAATACTATTTATTTAATAAAACAAGTAAATATTAAGTAAAAAAGTGCGCTTATGACTTTACTTTCATATATTCATCTTACCCTCAAACTTAACTCTTTGCTTGTCATCAAATAAAGCCAAATATAACTAAATAAAATAACATGGGTAGTATATTAATTAATATACTTCTATTAGTACATGCATATTTCAAGAAAATTATCCTTATCAAAATTTGTACAATCCTACGATAAAGAGGTTCGCATATTCATCAATCATTGTTTCATCAATACAAGGATATGAAATGTTTTTGAAAAATTGATTCGTGTATGTGTGCTACACATGATATCATCCAATGCCCTCATGAAATCAATCTATATGAGTATGCTAATCAATTCAATCTTAGAACAAGTCTCATAAGTCTATTCTTCACATCCCTCTCAACTAATATAAATATGCACTTAGCTCAAGATCATTGAGGACTTTACATGGTTTAAATGTAAGGCTTAGGTGGGGGGTCGATAAATGAAGACACTTAGGCTGTTTCCACACCTAAGCTTTCTCTTTTTTTCATCATGCACTTTTTAACTACAATTGAGTTTTAACTTGATATTTCAGTGCACCCTCTTTCTTATCATTTGTTTCATATTCTTTTATTCCACATCTCTTTTCCCCTTCTTTTATTATAACTTCACAACACCCCCAAACTTATTTTTAATTCTATTTTATTTTTATTTAAAGGGATAATTGTGTTGTGAGTTTTACTTCTTCTTTTTATAGGGTGCATTACATTTCACCTTACGCTATAGTAGAACACATGATTGCATGTTTTTCTTTTCATACAAGCTAAAGGTGCTAGGGTAAAGGTAATACTTATTAGTTAGGCATTAAATTTGGCTTAAAGATATGAAAGGTTCTTTGTTAAGCTCAAATGGGTGATTAAAGATATTAACAATGGTTAGCTTAAAAGGCCCAATCGATCCAAATAAGGTTTAAATAATTTCTCTTACTAAATATTATTTAGGATTTCGCCTCAAGAGATGATCAAATAGATTCTAAAACTTGGTAGATCTCAACTCACATAACTCACTACAAATATTTTCTCAATAAGCACACCAAAATCAATCATGAACATATGCATAAAAATTTGAATCAATATAATCAAAACTAGCAAGCATATCACATGATTAATGTAAATATCTTAACAAATATGTTACATTCCTTATCCTATTCATGACAACTATTTTTATCATTGAGTTCATATGTTGCATATCAAGCATGCATGAATTTAGTTTCCATATATTTATCAATTTCTACCCAAATCATGATTAAAAATGTCTTAAAAATAAAACAAAATTCCCTAAAAAAATTCCTAAAAATTGAAAATGCATAATTGAAATATTAATGTAGAGAATGAAGTTCTATCCCCTAAACTTAAATTGCACATTGTCCCCAATGTGCACATATACATATGAAAAGGTAAAAGAAAAGAAAACTCTCTTAATCATGGCACACCACATCACCACATCTGTCGTTAAAATGTTCATTCTTGTTGCGTCATTTCCCTTGAAATTTATTCACCTATGAAACAAAAACAATGAAAATATAAGTAAATTAATGTTGGGTTACCTCCTAACCAGAATTACATTTAACTTCCTTGATTAGACAGTCATATCAATTCCTAAGGCACATCCCTATATGTCCATTTACTTTTGAGTTTACCTGGAAACAATTTGAGTCTTGATTTGTTAAATGTTACCTAATGCTCTAGTTCACAAACACGGTGCTTAATTCGCTTCTCCTGCCATATTTTTATTTTATTTTTGAACCTTTTGGCATTCTTATAAGCACTCCACCATAACTCATCCAATTTATATATTTCTAGCATCTTTTTCATCTCTCTATTGGATTCTTCTGCTTGCCTACTTAATTGGGGATGGGATGGTAAAAGTGTGAAGTCTAAACTTGGTGGCCTTTCAATTGATGATTTGAGCTTAGATCCTATCTTAAAATTTTCCATAATCGCCTTTGATACACACATGGGAGGCACATCTTCCAAAAAGTTCATACATTCCACAATATCAACATTTCATTCCATACTTTCAAAGTTAAAACAAGTTGAGTCATTTTCTGGTGAGTTTATGTCCTTGTTCATAGCATCACGTGTAATATTCTTAAGTGTGGACAACTCAAAAGATTCTTTTTAAGTTTTTCCCACATTCAGTAACATTTATCTATAAGCATTCATTAGCACTATCAATGTTAGGGGTTTAAGATGCTTTAAAAACATTACTTGTTCATCTTACATTCTCATTGTAAGTTCACCTTTTTGTACATCAATGAGTGCTTTTCTAGTTGCTAAGATGGGTGACCAAGTATGATAGGAATGTCATGGTCCTCTTTCATGTCTAGCACAATGAAGTCTGTAGGAAAAATGAATTCGTCTACTTTTACTAGCAAATATTCTACCACACCCAGAGGTCTCTTAATTGATCTATTTTCCATTTGTAATATTTTTGAATTGGGTTATACTTTACCAAATTTCAATCACTTGAAGACCGATAATGGCATGAGGTTAATGCTAGAACCTGATAGGAGTCAAATTATTGCATTTTTGTTATGATTTAAAGGTTGATATTTGTGTGAAAATTGTGTTTTATTTTATTATTTAATCCACAAATGTCATTTCACGGGTATTTCATGTTTAAAGTGCAATTTTAGGTAAAATCGTAATTTTTGAGAAGTTTGGGACAAATTTCAATGACCGGGATTGAGTGCAAATAAAAAGAAAACAAAAGTTCAACATTTGGAATTTCGCCGCCGGCGAAAATCTTACCGAGAAAATGTTGAAAATCACGCAGGGAGCACAAATTTTGGCAAAGCAATTTCGCCGTCGGCCAAGTAAATCTCGCCGCCGGCCAAGTGCATCTCGCCGCCGGCCTAGTGAATCTCGCCACCGGCCAAGTTCATCTCGCTGCCGGCCAAGTGCATTTCGCCGCCGGCCACAATAATCCCGCCGCCGGTGAGATTTAGCGGAACCGAAATAGTAAGTTTTCCATAAATCATTATGATTTAGCGAGAATAACTTCGCCGCCGGAGAGTTTCGTTCGAAAACATTTTTTTATGCTGTTTTGTTCCAAAATTGCCCTCCAAAACCCTAGATCTATATATACATTATGATGGAGAAGGAGGGGACGGCAGAAAGCAGAGTTCAAAGGCATTTTTGGAGAAGAGAAGGAAATTTTGGAGAAACTTGAAGGATATTCACCATTGTTGCTACCAAGCCTTCATCTTCTAGAGTTTTTCATCTCTTCTCCTTAGTTTTTATATTCTGCAGTTTATTGATATTTGTTATTCATGGATTCAATTGAAATAATGTTTGTTCTTATTTTTGTTATGAACTAATTCGTTTTTGCTAAGACTATGATGTAGTTGAATCATGAAAATCTGATTTCTTTTGTTATGGTTATATGAATTCATTGTTTTCAAGTCGAGTATTTATTTCCATGCTTAATGCTTTTAAATTTCTGATCAAGATTTAGATGATTTGTTGCATTATATTGAGACCGAGAGGAGATGTGTAATGAATGCTTCTTGTGATAAATACCGTATGTTGAATGCGAGTTTGACACCTAATGCATGATGTATGTGGTTATTCCAGAAATTCCATAAATCGTAATGTGCTTATTTGTGATTAAATCTTTATAGAAATATAGTCGGTTTTCATAGATAAGTAATTCTAATATAACTTGAGAAAGAGTATTAGATAAGTTTGGGTTTTTCAACCATCACTTTTAGCTTTGATTTTCATATAACATGACTTGAAATCGGATTGAATTGATTTAGCGAAATCAAATGCCTTAGCGTTTTTAATCATTTGTGAACAACATTAAATTTTGTTATTTGCGTTTAGTTTTATGTTAATTTGCTTTTAAAACAATTTCAACAATTTGGTTTTCAAATAAAATTAGGGTTAGTCAATTTCGGTACTTAGTAACGCCATTCCTTGTGGGTTCGATATCCGTACTTTTGTACACTTTATTACTTGAACGATTCGTACACTTGCGAAAATAAGCATTAGAACCCACATAGTACCTTGCCAAAAGGGATGTTCCCAATAGTGCAAGGGATGTCAAAACTACCTAGATCTTTCAATTTTTGTGGTAGTTTTCTATCAAGAATGGTGCTATAACATTCAATTAAGGTTATTGTTTCATGATCTCTAAGCCTCATTTTCTTTGATAGTATATCCTTCATGAATTTGGCATAAGATGACATTTGTTCAAGTGCCTCTACAAATGGTATGTTTATGTACAACTTCTTGAAGACTTATACAAATTTTGAAAACAACATATCTGGATTTTGCTTTTGTAGTCTTTGAGGGAAAGGAATAGTGGGTTTGTAAAGATTGTTTTTCTTTGGCTGAATTATTTTCATTTCAATGCTCTCTTTATGCACTTGTTCCTCTTCATCCTTGTTACTTTCTTGTTTCTCCTCATCCTTTTCTATCTTATGTTCCTATTCTAAAGTTTTATCACTCCTCAAGGCTATGGAATTGCACTGGCCCTTACCTTCTCTTCTTGGGTTTACAACTGTCACTTGAAAGGTTACCTTGAGGCCTTTGACTTATAGCATGAGCAAGTTGCCCCATTTGGTTCTCCAAATTTTGAATTGAAGCCTCTTAAGCTGACACTTTTGTATTAAATGATTGGATGAAGTTTTTCATTATCCCCATTAAGGAATTTGTATTGTCCTCAGTAGGTGGCTTTTCCTATTTGGCTTATGATTGTTGTGGTTGTTGAAAACTAGGTGATGGAATTGATTGATTACCACCTTGACTGTTGATATTACTCTAAGAGAAATTTGGATGTTGTCTCCATCCTAGGTTATATATGTTTGAGTATAGATTATTGTTTCGATTCACATTCCCCATATAGAATATTAATTCAGGATTATTTGGACAATTATCAAACAAATGAGCTCTTACACAAAACACACACGACACTCTTGAATTTTGGACCTGGTTTATATGTTAAGTTTTAAGCCTCTAAAAGATTAACCAAAGATGAAACTTAAGTTGTAAGTATTGTGATATCATTTAGCTCATGCACTCTGACTACTCTTCTTGTGGCTGTCATTCTATCCATTGGCCCTTGATAATTATTACTAGCCATTTTCTTAAGTAAATCATAAGCTTGATTGTAAGATTTGGCTAGAAAAGCTCCATTAGCAGATGTATCAACAATAGTTCTTGTTTATGCATTGAGACCATTGCAAAAAGTCTCCATTTGAATCCAAGAAGGAATACCATGATGAGGACACTTCCTTAGCAACTCCTTGAATCTTTCCCAAGCTTCATATAAAAATTCTCCTTCATATAAAAATTCTCCTTCATATTGTTAGTGGGAAGTAATGTCATTCCAAAGCTTGGCATTCTTTATTGGTAGGAAGTATTTCATCAAGAATATCTCTGCCAAACCATTCCAAGTTGTAATGGAATTAGGTGGCAAAGAGTTTAGCGAAGCTCGAGCACGATCTCGTAAAGAGTAAAGGAATAATCTAAGCCTATATGCCTCATCTGTCACACCACTGAACTTAAAATGAATCTACAACTTCAATAAACAATCTTAGATGAACATGAGGATCCTTTGTTGTTGGTAATCCACTAAATTGTCCAATTGTTTGTAGCATTTGAAACATCACTAGCTTTAGTTAAAAATGATTATCTTGAATGTTTGGCCTTGTAATACTTGATTCAGTCGTTCCAACATAGGTATTGCATATTCATTCAAATCTATATCTCTATCATTCATCAAAAACATTTGATTGTTCAAGTTTAACTCATTATTGTATATTTCTAATGGATTAGTCGTTTCTTCCTCTTAGGTGACTTATTGTTTTCTAATTGATCTCAACGTACACTCAATTTCAAGATCTAATGTTAAGAATTATCCCTCATAAAATCTACTCATGCAATAGATTCAATTATGTGTCTACAATATGAAATGAGATTTCCAAATAAAAACTAAATAAAAATTCAAATAAATATATAAATTAAACAACTAAATGAATAAATTAAAGTTAAAAAATAAATAAATAAAAGAAATTAACTAAAATAAATAAATAAGTTAGTAAAAGAAAATAAGTAATTAAAATAAAATAAAAATAACTAAAATAAAATATTATAATAAAAAAATTATTAAATTTTAATATTTATAATCCCCAACAATGATGCCAAAAAATTGATCGTCACATACGAAGTGTGTGTAATGAATATGCAAGTATACGTATCGCAACAAATAATATAATGAAAAAAAATCGTTCCTAGGGAGATTATTTTATTAGAAATTAATTTTGTGTTTTTAAATTTTAAGAAAACAAAATTAAAATAATTAAAATTAAAAAACTAATAATTAATTAAATCAGATATGGTAACTAAGAAGATATATGAGAAAAATATCTAGGAATAATTAATCACCCAATTTTTGAAATATGTGAATCGCTAAAATCCCCTTAATATAATTATCAATTAATTACATGATTAATTAAATCTAACCTAGCATGTATTTCTTTTTCAAGTAAACTACACACCATATAGTAATTAATTTGATCACACTCTCATGCCAATTAAATTACATACTACTTATTAAGTTCATCAACTATGAATCACATGCATAAGAATCATGCATCTTTGCCTAGAAACTATGCATGTTATTTAATTAAGACAAATAATTAAATAATTCTCTCAAATCTATTTAATTGCCTCTATTGATAAATTGTTGGTCAAACAATTAATAGCATAAAAATTAGTTTAAATAATATAATTAAATTAAAATTAAAATTGGGATAAAATAATAAATCATCACATGATGAAAATTGGGTTTATAAGATCCTTAGATTAATAAATTAACAACACATAATTGTGTTCATAAAGCTCATATTTTTCATAAATGAAGATATAAAAATTGATAAAGAAAAGAGTAGAAGAAGAAATACAATCAATCTCTTGAATTGTAGTGTTATTCTTCTCTTAAATCTCCACCAAAATTGTGTCATCTCTTGAATTTTTCTATATTTTTCTTTCTTTTTAGCTCCAAAAACTGACCAAAATTATGCTAATAATGACCCCTTTTTATGGGGTGATTAGAGGCTTAAATATAACTCAGGTGTGATCTGGACCATCAGGTCAACTTCATATCAAGGGCTGAGATCAAAACAAGCAAAACTAACAGTGCTATCCAATCATAACATGACACGTGGCACCAGAAATTCACTTGGCGAATCAGAGAGTGATACGTGGTAGGGGAGACTGGTCTGAGTCAAAGCTAATTCAGTTAGCACCATGCGGTGCTATGTGATTTACGATAATGGCTGGCGTGGCACACGGGTGGAACACAATCATATGGTGACACATGGTAGTGCAAGTTAACCGATCTCCAAATTCGGATTGTACGCATTGCTAACATGTGGCACCTGGTTCAACCTCCCCACACGTAATGTGATTCACTGTGCCTACTTGCGTGGAGTCCGTGTAGCTTGCCTATTCAACTCCTCTACTTACGTGGCAGGTCACATGGCAACTCCTAATTGGTCATGCGTTAAAAATTGATAAAAGAATCCATAAACATTCTAGAAAATCCCAAAAATTTCAGAAATTATATTTTCACCTTTTTTTAAAAAAAAGTTTATATTTTAATATTTTTGACCCCATAAATACTATTTATAAATAAAACAAGTAAATATTAAGTAAAAAAATGCACTAATGACTCTACTTTCATAGAGTAATCAAAATGGAGGAGCAATTATGCTCATTTAATATCCATTTTTCTGTCTTAAAGTGATTGGTATATCGAAGATATTTCATATGTATAATAACAATATATAGTTGTTAAGAATATTAATCTAAATATACTCAACATTGTCATTTTAAAAAAATGGAAAGATGACTTACTCATTGTAAGGTTGAACTTCTTCCATGTTGTTTAAAATATACATATGTGCTTGCTCCCACATGATACGACCAATGGTATCAACACGTCCTCTTTTCCTCCTTTATTTAGCTTCCTTGATACGTTTGAATCATTTGGTTGATGTAGGTCAACCAAAAGACCAATCGGTTTCACTTCAATTAAATTTTTTGAATAAAATTATATTGCTTCTTTAGCAAAAAAATACTTTGCTACATATCCTTATGGACAATTACAATTATGGATTTAAATTTTAAGAAATTTCATAATGCTCTCAAATGGATACATCCACCTTAAATATAGTGACCCATATAACACTAACTCCCTCGTGAGATACATAGTAAGATGTATCATCATACCAAAAAACGAGGGTGGAAAGTACATTTGAAACTTACATAAGGTAAGTATAACTTTCCACCAAATATCTTCTAGTTTATTCACATCCAGATACTTTTTGGAAATAATATTAATCTCTTTCTCCAAAAAATTGAAGTATCAATAAAGTTTCATTGTTCTTTTGATTTACCACGAGGAAAGGTTATTCTTTCAACTTCTTTCAAAATCTATTCCCCTATTTGTGGTAATAGAGATGGGTCAAATTCTATTATACCATCAAAACATCTCGATTGCTTTCGATAAGGATAATCAAAAGGGAGAAACTTATGATGATCCCTATAGCACGTTTTATGAGAATGTGTTAATGAATTTGAAAATGTATTCTTGCTACAAATTGGACAAGAAAGTTTACCATTAATAGTATGACCAAATAAATTACCATAAGTTGGAAAATCATTTATAATCCACATTAGGATTGCCTTCATTGTGAATTTTTCCTGATGATATACATCAAACACTTCAATACTCTCATTCTATTGAGTTTTTAAATCATCAATCAAAGGTTTTAAAAACACATCAATGTCTTTTCTAGGTTGTTTAGGACCTTATATCAATAGAGTTAACATCATGAACTTCTTTCTCATGAAAATCCACGGTGGAAGATTATAATTGAACATTAGAATTGACCAACAACTATACTTACTACTCAAGGAACTATGTGGATTAAAGCCATTAGATGCAAGTACTAGTCTAAGATTTCTTGGATTTGATGCAAACTTTGGCCAAGTTTCATTAACTAGGTTCCAAGAAAAAGCATGTGATGGATGTTCCACTTTTCCATCCACCATTTTTATGAAGCATTCCACATTAAGTTTGTTGATGTCTCAATGCTTTAGTACATCCATCTAAATTGAAAAATAGGTGAAAAATACCACAATACCAAAGCAATGATATTCCCAAAGTACATCATTTAATTTGGCTTCCAAATCCTTTCTTGAATGCCACACCATCCCTTCTAAGATACCCTTTATTTGTCTATTTCTTAACTCTACTTGACCGAAAGTTTGTGAATGGCATAGTGTATCTATCTTATGTGTGATATTATAGTGGTCATCT
The DNA here is from genome assembly GCA_033030585.1 of Hippophae rhamnoides. NCBI lineage: Eukaryota > Viridiplantae > Streptophyta > Magnoliopsida > Rosales > Elaeagnaceae > Hippophae > Hippophae rhamnoides. The sequence goes on along the minus strand of CM065438.1, from coordinate 28,317,086 downwards.
CCAAAATAGTGCCTATAATTATGGAAAAGTCTTTTCTTTTCTTAGAAGAGAATGTTAGGCCTCAAAATACCACTAGTAAGATAATTGACAATGTAAGCATACCATAGGTTTAAGCATATTGTAAATAGTTTTCATCAGGAAAAGTTTCAATAATATCCATTTTCTTCTCACTCTTAATAGTGTCAAAATCAGAAATTAACCTACATTGATTTTTCAGCCACCACCATTTTTATTTCCTTTCTTATTTCTAACCTCTGAGTCAACTCTTGTAAAAGAAAAATCCACCTAATTAGTATTGGCTTAACATTTTGTTTACTCAATAAATATCTCAAAGCAGCATGATCAGAATGCACAATAACTTTAGACTCTATCAAATAAGATCTAAATTTATTTAAAGAAAATACAACATCCAAAATTCCTTTTTAATGGTAGAATAATTAATTTTGGCATCATTAAGTGTTTTACTAGCATAATAAATGACATGTAAATTCTTATTCACTCTCTATCCCAAAACAACCCTTATGGCAAAATCAAAAGCATCGCACATAATTTTAAATGGCAAAGACCAATCAGGTGCCATAATACTAGGTATAGAAGTTAATTTTTCTTTCATGGTTTTAAAAGCAATAAGAAAATCATCATTAAATATATAGGATACATCATTGTCTAATAGATTACATAAAGGATGGCTTAGTTTAGAAAAATCTTTAATAAATCTGCTATAAAAACTTGTATGTCCTAAGAAACTCTCACTTCCCTTCACATTAATAGAGGGTGGCAATTTAGCAATTAAATTAATGTTTGCCTTATCAACTTCTATATCTTTACTTGGAATAATATGTCCTAAAATAGTTACTTATTTAACCATAGAGTGACTCGTTTCCCAATTAAGAGTTAAGTTGCATTCAATGCATCTTTCGAGAACTAAAATCAATTTATGTAATCAATCATCAAAAGAGTTTCCAAAGATAGAGAAGTCATCCATCAATACTAAATAAATTTCTCCACCATATATGAAAATATAGACATCATGCATCTTTGGAATGTTATGGGAGTATTGCATAGACCGAATGTCATCCTCCTAAAAGCAAATGCCCTAAAAGGAAAAGTGAATGCGGTATTCTCTTGATTTTCTAGTGCAATTGGTACCTGGTAATATCTTGAAAGACCATCAAAAAAATAATAAAAATAATAATGCCCATCTAATCATTCTAACATTTGATCAATAAAGGGAAGATGAAAGTGATCTTTCTTAGTGTATAAATTTAACTTTCGAAAGTCAATACACATCCTCCATTATGTGATGACTCTAGTAAGAACTAACTCATTCTTTTCATTTTTAACCATATTAATTCCTTATTTCTTAGGTACCACATATACCGGACTAACCCTCTTGCTATCAGCAATAGGATAAATAACTCATATCTCTAAGAGTTTCAAAATTTTAGTTTTCACTACTAGGTTTGGTATTGTCTTCTAAATTAATTTTATGCATACATATAGATAGACTAATACATCTAATGTCTCAAATACTCTATACTATATCTTTCTTTAATTTCTTAAGCACTTCAACAAGTTATTTTTCTTGGAATTTGGTCAAAGTTAATGAAATAATAGTTGGACAGGTATCCCCTTCTCCCAAAAACAGATATTTCAAGTGCTTAAGTGATTCTTTCAGCTCCAGCTTAGGTGGAGTATTTTATTCTCCATATGGGATCTTAGGTAGATCTAAGGGTATACTAGGCTCCTCTATTGGTTCATCAATAGCTAAAAAATTCATGATACCTTTTTGTCTATTTGTCTAGGTCCTCCTCTATTCTATCAAAAATTAATGTATAGTAAAGCTTATCCTTCATCTCATCCTATAAAAAGGTGTTTAAGCAAGTGTATCTACACAATCAATATATGAATACTCATCATCTATAAAAATAGAGGGAAAGGAGAGGAATCAAAGACTTTGAAATTAATAGTCTCTTCCAAGACTGTCATAGTTAATCTTCCATTATGAATATCTATAATAGTCTTGGTTATGGTCATGAATGGCTTACCAAGAAGAATAGCATGGACATTGTCCATTGATGGGTTTTCATGCATACCTTTAGGATATTTGATAGATTTATCAGCCAATTAAAGGGGCATGGTTGTGGGCTTCAACTCCCCAAAACATAGTTGCAAGTATATTGAGTAAGTCATGACATTAATAATTTCTCCTAAATCTAGAATAGCTTTAACCATCTTTTTATCTCCTACAGTAATATCAATAACAAAACTACTAGGGTCTTTCAATTTTGGTGAAGGGTTTTCTTGAAGTATTGCACTAGGAACTACTAAGATAACTGATCGTCACACAAATTGTATGTGCAATAAATACGCAAGTATATGTATTGCAACAAGTAATATAATGATAAGAAAAGATCGTTACCACGGATATTATTTTATTAGAAACTAATTTTTAAAACTAAAAACAATAAAAATCAAAATTTTGGTGTTTTTATATTTTAAGAAAACAAAATTAAAATAACCAAAAGTAACTAACAATAATTAATTAAATCAAATATCGTAACTAAAAAGATATATGAGCAAATATCTAGGAATACTTAATCCCACAATTTTCTAAACAATCGAATCACTAAAATCCTCTCAATATAATTATCAATTGAATGTAACCTAAAATGTATTCATTTCTCAAGTAAACTACATACCAATTAAATTCATCAATTATGAATCACATACATAAGAATCATACATCTCTGCTTAGAAACTATGCATTTTATTTAATCAAGACAAACAATTAAATAATTCTCTCAAATATATTTAATTGCCTTTATAGATAAATTGTTGGCCAAACAATTAATAGCATACAAATCAGATTAAATAATATAATTAAATTATAATTATAATTAGGGTAAAATATTAAATCATCATATGGTGAAAATTAGGTTCATAAGATCTCTAGATTAATAAATTACCTACACATAATTGTGTCCATAAAGCTCATATTTTTCATAAAAGAAGAAAAGAGTAGAAGGATAAATATAATCAATCTCTTGAATTGTAATGTTAATCTCCTCTTGAATCTCCACCAAAATTGTGTCCCTTCTTGAATTTTTCTATATTTTCTCTCTTTTTAGCTCCAAAAATTGACCAAAATTATGCTAATGGAGGCCACTTAGGGTTTATGGAGTGATTAGGGGCTTTAATATTGCTCAGGTGCGATATGGACCATCAAATAAACTTTAGATTAAGGCCTACGATCAAAACAAGAAAAATTTCCAACACCAACCAATCACAACTAGACATATGGCAGGGGAAATTCACTTGGCAAACCAGATAGCGATGTGTGGCAAGGGAGACTAGTCAGAGTCAACGCTCGCTAAGTCAGCACCACGTGGTGCAATGTGATTCATCAAAATAGATGGTGTGGCACACGGGTGGAAAGTGATGCGCACCAGGGTCGCGACACACGGCAAAGTGCTGGCCGACGAGCAAATCGATCAACGCCATGCTGGACACACGGGCGATGCTTGTCCTCCTCAAACGTAACGTAACGTGATTAGCGGTCGTTGCTTGCGTGGCTTGCCCAGTCAGCTCCTCTACCTACATGGCATGTTATATGGTTGCTCATGATTGGTCCTGCGTTAAAAATTCATAAAAAATCCATAAAAAATCCCAAAAATTTCCAAAAATTATATTTTCACCCCCTTTTCACTAAAAAGTTAATATTTTTGACCTTAAAATACTATTTATTAAATAAAAAAGTAAATATTAAGTAAAAAAGTGTGCTAGTGACTCTACTTTCATAAAGTCATCAATAACTACTCTTTCTTAACATCATATTTGTTTCTTCTTAATTAGTGTTTAGTTATTAAAAAAATTGCATAGGAAGGAACATTCCTAATGACATCTCTAAGAGAGGTAGTTTAATGTTAACCTTAAAAAGCATATTAAATAAGTTAGAAAATTACTTATCTTGTTTAGCGTCCTTAAAATTAAAGGTGTGCAAATGGAATGGGCAGTTCTATTGTCTATGTAATGTATGTGGGTTAGATAACTCTCTTTGAATTCATTTAGAAGGCTTTTTCATTTATGTCTCCACCTTCCTTGGGTGCTACTTATACTCCATCTGTGTTTCCTACATTATTAATCGAATCATTAGAAATTTGAGGAAAAGTTTTATTCATTACTTTACCACTTCTTAGAGTTATTATAGTTTGAGCTTGTTGAGATTGACTAGAAAGCTTACCTATTTCTTGTCTTTGCATTTGCTCAGTTATTTGCCCAACTTTTGCTTTCGTCCTCTACATATATGCCTCTAAAGAGTTCAACCTTTGATTATGGTTTATTTTGTTATCTCGACTTACTTGAATGAAAGCATTCAAGTTGTCCTCCAAGGTTGGCTCTTTAGGTAAGTAGGGTGACATGTTTTGATTTAGGTTTAGGTGTTGCATTTGGTTTAGGCATGTAGTGAGTTAAGATTTGCTACCCATGAGGAATTAGAGTGATTTTTCCACCGAGAATTATTAGTGTTAGTGTAAGGATCATACATGGGTCTATAATGGTACCCATGTATAAGGTAAACTTCCTGACTAGTACTTACATAGGGATAATCTACAAAAGAGTAAACATTAGTATCATTGATCAAACATACCACAAACTCCATATACCTTTTGATTTGGTGTGTTCTTGGTAGTTAGAATTTGAACTTACTCCATCAATTTTGCAAGTTGCATGGATATCTTGTTCTTGGAGCCTATTTCATTGACTTAAGCTCTTCTTACTCAAGTACTATTTGGTTGGGAGTTAACACCCAATATTTCATAGAGATCAAAAGTCTCTAAGACTATTATTTCTCCTATAGCTTCACCTACAGTATTGTCAACTGTGAATTGACACTATTGTATCAATCCATCATAGAAAAATTGATTTTGTAGCTGCAGTGGGAAGCTGTGGTATATACATTGAGTAAGAAGTAATTTGAACCTACTCTAAGTTGCATGGAATGGTTCTCATTCCATTTGAGAGAATGTAGCAATTTTTACTCTCAAATCGAAATTTTTTTGCTCTTCTCATGAATATATTGTAAACTCCTTCTAAGTTATGAGGGAACATGGTGGGAGAGTCATTAGCCAAAACTTAGTCTTTTCTCTAAGGGTGTACATGAAACATCTCATATTTAATTGGTCCTCAGTAAGACCAAGCAAAGGAAACTTTTGTACAGTTCAGTAAAAAATCCCTAATGAAGGTCAATGTATCTTTGTTAAGCATCCCATTAAAGGATGGAAACATGGAAAAATGAATACGTTTTAATTTATAGTTCCTAGCCCCCTCCTCTCCCTGTATAGAGGAAATAGCAGTTGCAATGATTAGCATTGCATACTCCTCGTTAGTATCCCTCTTAGTAAAACATCCTTCATGTTAAAAGGCTCGAAAAGTGGCTCAAAAATAATAAATGAAAACCAAATTAACAACTAAAATAAATAAATTAGAGAAAATAAGTAAAAATAAACAAAAACTAATTTGCAAAACAAAAGGAAATAAAAAATAAAAGAAAGGAACTAATAAAAATACTAAAAATAAAATAAATAAAAAAAGTAAATAATAAAAATAATAGTAAGTAAATAAATAACTAAAAAATAATTTAATAAAATAAATAAACAATAAAAAAAAGTTACTAAACAAAATAATGAACAAAAAAATTAAAAACAAAAAATTAATTAAAAAGAATTTAGTTAATAATTTAAATAATAAAATTGAAATTTGAAATTTGAATTTTGTTGTAAACTAATAAATTAGGTATTAACTAAATTTGATTTTTTTATTCATATAATAAATTTGACAACTTTTCAAAAAAAAAAATTGAATTTATTATTTTTTTGAAGTCAAATAAATGAGACAACTAATAATTTTTTTTTTACCTTTTGAAGAAAATTTAAATTTTAGATTTTTTTTATTTTTATATTTTAAGGCTTTCACTTTGTTTTAAGATTTTTTTTATCTTAAAATTTTTGATTTTTTTGAATTTTTTTAAAGATCTCTTTAGATTTTGTTTTAAACAATTCGCACATATCCACAAATCATAAAAATAAAAATAAAAATAAAATAAAAAAATAAAAAAATATGAAAAAAACTAAAAAAAACAACTAAACAATTTAAAATGTCAATTCTCCAACAATGATGCCAAAAACATAATACACAATTATTTATGGAATCGCAAGTAAACAACTCTCTAGGAGTTGTGGTTGTTTTAAAAAGTAAAATTAAATTTCTAATATAGTTAAAAAAATAAAAAAAAATGCTAACCATTCTAACAAGTTGTTGGATGATCTGTAAAACTATAAATTCTATATGAAATTATATCTAAAGAAAATAAATAAAGTAAAGTGATATTTAAAATAAAGTTAAACTTAAGATGATGGATATATATGAGATTTTAGCGAGCATAACTCTTTATGAAAAGAACAAATTAAATGATTTAAATATAAACTAGATTTACTGATTTAATTTCTTTTTAAATAAAACTCCCTATAATCATGGTGAGTTTTCAATGATAGTCTATTAATCAATTCGTCCAAATCTAGGTTTAAATTGATTAATTCATAAACTTAAGAAATTTATATATACCAAAATTCTCAATTGATTGATAATTTTCCTTAATCAGACTTGAGATTAAAAATAGATAATTGTTGTGTCTTTTGGAGAACATAAAAATGTGCAAGTATACACGGCCACAAGTAATAAAGATTTGTAAGTAAAGTATCTTTACCACGGAGATTTGTTACTATAGTTCGTTGAGTACTAAAATTGTATCTCTCTGATTTTATCCAAAATAATCGTTGATTATAACAAGTTAAGAAAAAGGTTTAAAAATAAAATAAAAGAAATCTAAGATTGCAATTTTTCACCAAATTATTCCACTCTAATCATATTATTTTCTTTTGATTTATATTTTTTAGTACATTTAATTTGTCAACCGAAAACTTCTAATTTTATTCATACATCTCTTCCGACCTCCGTATAAACACACCTCGTTAAATTAATTCACTATATCTCTATGACAATTAAATTCACCAAGATTCATTACGTTCTAAGTTTCCAAAAGGTCACACATACATTTAGGGTATATTCCTATCCTTTATCATATATGTCATTCTATTTACGAGCAATACACACACAAATGCCTCTTCCAAGTTTATTTATGTGCCACGGATCATTTTGATAAGATTCGTAAATAATCAAAAAGCATTAAGCACAAAATAGAATGAACAAATCAAACGTCTTATAAATCTATAAAAAATAATTAAAATCAAAGTTTCATAAATTTAGATCAAATGCAACCCTAGAAAATTTAAATTACTTCATTAATTTAAAATTAAAAATTACAACAGTTCAAGAAAAATAAGATGAAGAACATAGAAAATTAAAACATCACTTAAAACAAATATTTGGCACACGCGGAACACAATAGAAGCCAAAATGGCTTCTGCGTGTTCCACAATCCAACCCCCAAAATGAACCTGTAAACCCAACCTCCAAATTTTAACAATAAATGCCCTATTTATAGGGCCAAAAATACATCTAAAATAATACATTTTTTGGACACGCGTGAAACATTTATACCGCAAATAATAAAAGAACGTGTGCCACACAAACGGTTGAATCGAAAACATTACTTTAAACTGAGTGGGAGACAGACGTGGGATTCTGATTTTATTTTCAAAACACACTGCCACGTGTCGAGATATGATTCGCTGAAAGCTTAAAGTGGGACATGTGGCAGCGAATCATTGGTTATCACGAATGGGCGCACACAGACTTGTCGCATGGGATAAGAGCGCGAAACGTGGGGGACAATGGCTGGAACGGGTGCGAGATTCTGCACTTTTGCATTCCCCGAAATGTACCACGCTTCCGCTCTTGATTCGTGCAAGGGGAACGTTGGACACGTGGCATACTTTAAATGGATGGGGGGAACGATTGCACGTGGATCAACCGCACGAGATCACAACCTTTGGCAGACGCGTAACAGACACGTGGGTCCCACCTTGCATGCCGGCCTATGCGGCAGGTGGGCCCCACTAGCGCCGAGCCGCGTGAAGAATAAAGACCTGCACCCACTCGCTTTGGTCGGGTGTGATAAGGACGCGCGAATCTCAACCGTTTCTTCTTTGATCGGAAGGTCCACGTTTCACGCGTGGAGATTAGCACGTGGATTCTTCTCACCTGCGTAAAAAATTAAACTTTAATTAATTGCATTTTGGCCCACAAATTTAATCCAATTACATTTTCAAACTTTCTTTAATTACAGTTAACCCTTTTCAAAATTTAAATTAAATTTTCAAACTTTTAATAATTGCAATTAAGACCAAATTTAATTTAAATTACATTTTCAACTTTTATAAATTGTAATTAAGAACTCTATTATTTGAAATTATATTTGTGGACATTAATTGGAAAATAAGTACGATTTCGATTAAAATTGTTTAATTTTATTAAAAATGTATTTCTTAGTACAAAAAGGTAAATATTAATTTATTTAACAAAAATTATACAAAAATGTCAAGAACATAACAATTATCATTAATAAAATTGACGAAAATAACTATATAAAATACAGTTATCAATAACTAAGGTAGATATATTTTTTAACTATAAACAAATATTTGGGTCATCTTGAATTTATAATTAAATTTTTTTTCTCAACCGTCTAAATTAATACAAATCAATGAAATTAAAATATAATCTTAATAATTATGGACAATTTAAGCTCAAATGATATGTCCTATGCTTAAATCTAAAATAATTTATTTAATCATAAATTAAGACTTGAACCTTTATTAATTTGTCATTAAATATTTGAAGAATATGAATATGAAATAAATCATAGCTTTTATTTATTTAAATTACAAAATTGTTCTTCTAATCAGTGGGAGGAAAAACTAAAATCTCATATACAGATTTAGCCAATCATAGATAAGATTTAAATAATGCAATAATTAAAAATACCATTTTTGTTGAAGACGACTTCATATCAGTACAAAAGTTATCACTAGCTTCTCAAATACTTAGATATTCTTCACAATTAGGAAGATCTATTTCTATATATGTATATGGTGAACGGCTAACCTAATTCTAAAAATAAAAATAATCTAAGAATAGTTACTGAATTAAAGAAAAGAAAAGAACTAATTGTTCAGGGATGATGAAAACAAATGAAGGAAGGGTGTTTATATAGGTGAAGAAAATGAGAGAAAATAACGGATCGTTAAATTGGGTGGTGCGATATGCGTTGAATCTGGATGCATTGAATCTGAACGTGCCACAACATATCTTCAACTTCTTTTTGTTTTCCCCCCTTACAAGCTTGGTTAGTACATATGTAAGGCTTACATATGTTATCCTTTTATTCTTTTAGGTTGCATTTGAGTGTTTTTAGGTATGGTTCTTTAAGTGTTTTTCAATTGAATCATTTTAAAGCCAAAACTACCTAGGAAAATAAACATACCATTGATTTCAAAAAACTAGATTTGCTAAAATAATGATAGAATTATACAAATTCAAATCTTTTTGTTTCATTTAAGTGCAAATAAATCACATACTATTAGTGCTTTTTAAGCACTCATCAACCTTTATCATTTCCTTAGCAATTTCAAAAACAGCAACAAGATCTTCAATTTAGGAGATTTATTGATGTTTTTAAGAAACTCCTTATCAACATTCCATTAGTGAAAGCTTTGGAACAAATGCCCAATATGTGGAGATTATGAAAGATATCTTAACCAATAAGAGAAGATTAGGTGAATTTGAGATGGCTGCATTGATATGGGATAGTAGTGTTATGTTGACAACAAACTTCCTCATAAGTTCAATGACCTTAGGAGTTTCATAATTCTATGCTCTATAGGAAATCAATATTTTGGCAAGGCGTTATGTGATTTGGGCGTAAGTATAAGAAGTTAGGGATTGATGAAGTGTTGTGTGTTTTGCAACACACATAAATCGTGCAAGTATATACGGTCACAAGTAATAAAAATTTGTAAGTAGAGTATCGTTCCCACGAGGATTTGTTACTATAGTTTGTTGAGTACTAAAATTGTATCTCTCTGATTTTATCCAAAACAATCGTAGATTAAGAAAAAGGTAATAAGAAAATAAAAGAACTCTAAGATTGCAATTTTTCACCAAATTATTCCACTCCAATCATATTATTTTCTTTGGATTTATATTTTTTAGTACATTTAATTTGTCAACCGAAAACTTCTTTTTTATTCATACATCTCTTCCGAGCTCCGTATAAACACACTGCTAAATTAATTCACTATATCTCTATGAGAATTAAATTTAATAAGATTCATTAAGTTCTAAGTTCTCAAATGGTCACACATACAATTAGGTATATTCCTATCCTTCATCATACATGTCATTCTATTTACTTAGCAATATACACAAAAATGCATTTCTCAAGTTTATTTTTATGCCACAAATCGCTTTGATAAAATTCGTAAATAATGAAAAAAAAGCATTAAGCACAAAATAGAACGAACAAATCGAACGTCTTATAAATCAATCAAAAAATAATTAAAATCAAAGCTTCATAAATTTAGATCAAATGCAACCCTAGAAAAATTAAATTACTTCATTAAATTAAAAGAAAAAATTACAAATGTATACTGAAAAATTAAAGGAAGAAGAAGGAAAATTAAAACATCACGAAACGATATATTTGGCACACGCAGAACACAACAAAAGCCAAAAAATGGCTTCTGCGTGTTCTGCAGTCCAAAACCGAACACCACAAAAATTCTAAAACAAAAAAAAACTCTCTAACTCTATCATAATATCACCTATTTATAGCCAAAAAAATACATCTAAAATATTACATTTTTATTTTATTTTTTAATAAAAAACGCGTAATAATTTGTATCAAAAAACAAAAATCACGCATATCGATTTTCGTATCGAAAAATGTTAATTAATTCACGCGTGAGACAGGGGCGCCGATTCTGCATTTTTTTTAATTCTTTATACATGCCATGTGTCAGCGTCTAATTCGCTGAAACAAATAGTGGGACACGTGGACGCATCTCATTCGTTCAAAGGAACGGACGCACGCAAAAACTGAAGCACGGGATTGGGGCGCCGAGAAAGTGAGGCAACGGTTGGAATGAGGACTTGATCCTGTGTATTCGCATTCATTGTAAATAGCCACGTGTTGGAACATGATTTGCTTAAATATTAGTGGGACACGTATGCGCATTCTTATTCTCGTAAAACCGAGGATGCACGCCGCTTTCCATAACCCGGCCACACACGATTTTTACACGACCCGCTCAAATGCGCGACACTGTTCCACGCGCTTCAATCCGGGACCGTTCAAGAGATCCAACGGCCGCCACGCGCTCGTGGAAATCTCACAGGTAGCCGACATGCGGTCCCACTCGACGCCGGCTCGCGCGTAGGCGGGCCCCACCGGCACGCCGAGGCCCGCGATCGAAGACACTCTATACCCACTCTCCTTGCTCCAAGCTCGATGAACACTCGCGAATCCGAGCCGTTGATCCTTGATCTGACGGTCCACGTTTCGCTTCGGGAATAAAGGGCGTGGCCTTCTTTCTCTTCTGCGTAGAATTTAAACTTTTATTAATTATATTTTGACCCACAAATATATTTCAATTTACATTTTCAACTTCGTTTAATTGCAATACAGCCCTTTTGGTAATTTAAATTAAATTTTAAACTTTTAATAATTGAAATTAAGCCCGATTTTAATTTAAATTATATTTTCAACTTTTTTAAATTGCAATTAATAATTCTTTTATTTGAAATTATATTTTTGGGTCCAAATTTTCATTTAAGTACGTTTTCGATACAATTTACTTAATTTTATTAAAATATATAAAAAATAGTAAATACTAATTTATTAAACTAAAATTATCTAAAAATACAGAGAACACAACATTTATAATCAATAAAATAGATGAAAATAACTCTATAAAATACAGTTATCATGAAGCAAGGCTTACTACTGTGTCTTTGCATTTATCGAATTGATCGATTGCTCATATGGAAGGGAAAATTGAAGATATATTGATGAAATTGGATAAGTTCATCTTTTCCGCGGATTTTATTGGGCTGGTCTAGAGGTGGATCCAGAAATGCCTATTATATTTAGGATGCCATCTCTTACTATAGGTAGGACTTTGATTGATGTGCCAAAATGTGAATTAAATATGAGAGTTGAAGATGAACAAGTTACTTCCAATGTGTTCAAGGCCATGAAATTCCCTCAAGTGCTAATCCATCTCAATTGTGGATTCCTTGGTATCTACAAAGCTTGATATATATTGCTATGCTGATTTCCTAGAATTACTATTGCAATATGATTTGGGTTTGGAAGAGGAAGATGAGGAGCAATTAGCTTGGTTAGAAGCAAACTCGAATACATATTGGGTAAGAAATAAATTTGGGTCCGTAGACATGTTATCTCGAGATTTCAAGCTTCCTAATCCTTGGTTCAAGAATCACCTATTTTGGAGTTGAAGCCTCTTCCTTATCACTTGGGCAGTTCTTCCACTATCTTAGTAATAATTTTAGCTCATTTTTTGAGGAAAAAGAAAAAAACATTAGTTGAGGTGTTGAGAATTTACAAGAAAGATATTAGCTAGACTATTATTGATATTAAGTGTATTAGTCCCTCATTTTATATGCATAAAATCCTGTTAGAAGACAAAGAGAAAGGGTCCATAAAATCTAAAAGAAGACTCAACTCGATTATGAAAGATGATATGGAAAAAGAGATCATCAAATGGTTTGATGCAAGCATTATTCACCCCATTTCTGACTGCTCTTGGGCTAGCCCAATCCAATGTTTTCCTAAGAAGGGAGGGATGACCATAGTGGAGAATGAAAATAATGATCATTTCCCTTTTCTTTTATTGACCAAATGTTGGAATGCCTTGTGGGAAAAGAGTTTTATTTCTTTTTACATGGGTATTCCGGGTATAATCAGATTGATATAGCACCCAAAGATCAACACAAGACAACTTTCACATGTCCTTATGGTACATTTTAATTTTAGAGGATGTCATTTGGGCTTTGCAATGCACCTGCCACATTTTAGAGGTGTATAATGGAAATTTTTACTAATATGGTAGAGCATTTTGTTGAGTTATTCATGGATGAATTCTCAGTGTTTGGAAATTCATATGACTCTTTCTTGAACAATTTGGCTAAAGTCTTGCAAAGGTATGAAGAAATAAGCCTAGTCATAAATTGGGGAAAATGCCACCTTAAAGTAAAGGAAGGGCTTGTTTTGGGTCATAAAACATGTAAGAATGGACTTGAAGTTGATAAAGCAAAAATTGATACTATAGAGAAGCTACCACCACCAAATTTGAGGCTTCTCTAAAACCTTAAAACCTTTGTATAATTTGGTGGAGAAAGACAAACCATTTTGATTCGTTGAAGCATGTTTGCAATGCTTCTTAGAATTGAAGAAAAAACTTATTTTAGCTCCTATATTGTTGATTTGGATTGCTCCTCACTTTTTGAACTTATTTTTGATGTTAGTAATGTAGTGATAGGGGCTATTTTGGGATAGCAGAAAGGAAAAAGGTGTTTCATTCTATACACTATGTTAGTAGGACCTTGCAAGGAGCTTAACTCAACTACACCGTGATAAAAAAAGAGCTACTAGTCGTTATCTTTGCATTTGAAAAGTTTCGATCCTACTTGGTTGGAGCTAAAGTCATTATATATGTCAACCAATTAGCCATCAAATATCATGTAGAGAATAAGGATTCCAAGTCACAACTCATTTGATGGGTACTATTATTGCAAGAATTTTATTTGGAAATCAAGGATCGAATAAGGACCATAAATCAAGTAGCTGATCATTTCTCTAGATTGGAGCAAAAAGAAGAGAATTCAGTTGTGATTAATGAAAATTTTCTCAATGAGCAACTCTTTTCAATTTCTTAAGTTTAAGTACCTTAGTATGCATATTTTGTCAATTTCTTAGTTAGTGGATTGTTGCCATTTGATTTAAACTCCCAAAAAAAGAAAAAAATGTTTCCACAATGTGAAGTTCTACTATTGGGATGAACCATTCTTATTTAAGTAATGTGTAGGCCAAATGATTATTGATGAGCGAAAACCGACATCGCCGATTCTCGCAAATACTTTGGTTTTAATATTTGTAAAACTCTCGCAAGTGCACGAATCATTTCGTAGAAAATGATAAGTATACTCCCAAGGTCAATCTAAGGAAGGAATGTATGTGGTTTTTAATTTATTATTCAAATTTTTAAAAACGAAATTAAATCCTAAACATCCTGTCACGATAGTTTGGTTTTTGTGTTCCTAATCTAATAACATAAAATAAACATATATACAGATTAATTAAATATAATAAAAATAAACATAGATACAAATTCAATAAATATTTATCTAAAAATAAATATAAATACAGATTCAATAAATATTCATGCAAATTTTATCATTTATATTAGTGGAGTATTTATGGATATAATAACTAAATTAATTATGCTTGCTCATATTATCTAGGTTATTAAAGATATAAATTGATATTTTATTGATTGTCTTTTTTTGGTATAGATGCCACGTTTTGTGGGTTGAGATATTCTTTTGTAACTAAACAAATCAATTAACAGGTATGGGTGGGGTTGTTAACTAATTTGGTTAATTAAATTAATTCTTTTTTTCTAAGAGATTAAAAATAAACCATTTAAATGCCACATTTTGTGGGGTTAGACAGTTTCAACTTTATTCAATGTGTTCAAATTAAACCTAAGAATCTAATTATTCGAGTACTAACTTTCAAGTTTCAAAACCATTATTGAAAATATGTTGTTAATACATTTTCGAATAATAATTCTTATAAAAACTTTTGACATAGAGTTTCACTTTAACTACCAGGCGATTGTACCAATAAATAAAAGAGCACTGCTCTAAATTAGATCGGATAACTAAACCTTAAAATCTAATTTTCAGATTTAAGTTTGTAATGAAAAATAATATATTTCTCTCTAACATTCTTAATATAAAATCTTGAATAAAAAAATCAATTCATTTTAGAAATTTTCACCTATTTAATATTTCATAAGCATAACAACGTTATTATTATATCATGATTATAAATGTATACAGCTTAAATTTAATCACAGACAAATTAAATATAACATGTAAGAATAAAGCATAAAAATAAGCGTAAAGAAAATAAAATCCTTACGTAACTTCGACGCTATTCCCGTTGCTAGAAAACCTCCAAGCGAATTTGCACTTCCATTTATTGAATCAAAACTAAAATATTACAAAAACATTACAAGTTCCTCTCAAAAAGAGAAGAACTCTAAAACTAAGAGAATTGAACTAAAAACTAAGAGAAAAACTAAGAAAAGCTTAGAAACTAAAAACGAAACTAAGAAAACTCAAAAACTAAGAAATGAGAGAAAGAAAGAAGAGAGAAGTGAGTTTTGAAGGTGTGATTTGAAGTGAATGGAAGGGGGTATTTATAGGTGAGGATGGAGAGAAAAAATGAGTAAAAAAATGTTAAAAAAATATTAAAAAATTAAAAACGTGTAATGGAAATCCGAGAGGTCATCAATGACGTCAAGATGACGTCTGCGGGCTGCCGCACGTGAAAAATGGGGTGAAAACGCTTGCGTAGCAAGGGCAAGGCTAAAAACAATAAAAATACCCGTGATTCCGAAAAAGACAAATTTATATAAATATATGATAAAACATATAAATATATATATTTTTAATCAATTAATGTGCATAAAATCATGGTTATTTTAGTGCTTTTTGAGCACTCATCAATTATAAGGTGTATTCTCGAATGAGAGATGGTGAATATCTTGCAAGAATGTCATTCCTCAATTATGAAGGCCATTTTGGAGGAACTAGAGCAACCTCAAAGGCTTTGCGATCTGGACTTTATTGGCCTTTATTATCAAAAGGATGCTCATAACTTTGTGCTTCAAGGTGATAGATGTTAAAGGGTTGGAAAATCTATAGGAAGCAAGAAATGCATCTAAACAACATCTTGGATGTTGAATTGTTTAATGTTCGGGGAATAGAGTTTATGGGACCATATCCTTCAAGCTATGGTAATCAATGTATATTAGTGGGTGTGGGCTATGTTTTAAAGTAGATTGAAGCCATTGCATTTCCTACTAATGATGCTAAGCTGGTGGTTGATGAGTGCTTAAAAAGCACTAAAATTACCATGATTTTATGTATTTTAATTGATTAAAAAGATTTACATTTATATGATTTTATCATATTTTTATATAAATTTATCTTTTCAAAATCATGGGTATTTTTATTGTTTTTAAGGTATTTTTGCTTCAAAAAAATAATTTAAAGACTCGAAGAAAAATACTGAAGGTAATATATCACAAATATATTGAGAAAATAAATGAAGAAAAGTCAAAAAGATGAAAAAATTGGACAAAATGGATCAAAAATGTCAAAAAAGAAAACATTGCAGCGCAACGCGCCACAACAAGCTGAGCATCACCGAACTTGCATGCACCGTTGCGCCCATTTGTGCACATCCAACCAAAACTGCCTGCACGTTTGTGCCTGTCTGCACCCATTAACACCTAACCACGCCCCATCTCCCTAAATTTGCACGCCTTACTACCTATGTTAGCGCTTACATCAACGCTTGTCCTTTTTACATCAAGGATGACATCATCGTTTGCTTATTACGCATTTTTCCCATTTTTTCCACTTTTTTACTCTTTTCTCACCTCTAAATGCCTCATCTCTTTCATTACACAAATCACACCTCAAAAACATCTTCTTATCATAAATGTTTATTGAATCCATATCTATGTTTATTTTATGTTATTAGATTAGAAAACACACAAAACCCAAACTATTGTGATAAGATATTTAGGATTTAATTTCATTTTTAAAAGTTTGAATAATAAATTAAAAACTACATCTATTCCTTCCTTAGATCGACCTTAGGAGTATACTAATCATTTTCTATGAAATGATTCATGCACTTGCGAGATTTTTATAAATATAAAACCAAAGTATTGAAAAGATTTACGATGCCAGTTTTGCTCATCAGTGGTGAGATTACTAAAGAAAAACATTTTCACTCACTTTTGTACTCTTCAGGTCATTATAAATGATGGAAGAACTCACTTTTGCAACATAAAATTTGATGCATTGTTGGTCAAATATGAAGTTAGGCATAAGGTTGTAACACCTTACCAACCCCAAACTAGTGACTAAGTTGAAATCTCTAATTGAGAAATCAATAGGATATTGGAGAAAATTGTTGGTCCAAGCCATAAAGATTGGTCTACATGGTTGAATGACACATTATGGGTCCATAGGACGGCATTTATATCACCAATGGAAATGTCAACTTATAAGCTTGTATTCATAAAAGCTTGTCATTTACTAATAGAGCTTAAGCATAGTGCATATTGGGCTATCGAGAAGTTAAATTTTGATTTACTAGCAACTAGAGACAAGAGGTTACTACAACTAAATGAATTAGATGAGTTTAGAAACCAAGCTTATGAAAATGCCAAGCTTTATAAATAGAAAACAAAAAAATAGCATGATAAGAGGATAGCTCCCAAAACCTTTAAAGTTGGACAACATGTTCTTCTATTCAATTCATGATTGAAACTCTTTCTTGGAAAGCTAAAGTCACATTGCTCTAGTCCTTTCCAAATAACTTAGATTTCCCATTGAAGGCAGTGAAATTAATTAAAGAAAAATTAGGGAGAGTTTTCAAGGTGAAGGGCCAAAAAATCAAACACTATTGAGGAGACAATGTATACCACCAACAAACCTCCATTCCACTCACCAAAGCATGACAAATAAAGAAAGTCAGATATCTACTATAAAATAAGCACTCATGGTAGGTAATTCATGTTTTGTAATAAATTTTGTTTTTGAATTCAATTTGCAATTATGTTTTTTTTTCATTGTTAATTTATTTATTTTACGAGTTTTATATGTTATTTCAGGACATTGATTGAAGATCAAAGAATTTCAACAAAACAACATGACATATTTGAGAAAGGAAAATTAGACAAATCTAGGAAAAATTACAGTGACATTGTTGAAGCAATGCAATGGCAAAACTTCCTTAGTTTTTCTTCATTGAAACAAGTAATGAATATTGACCTAGGCTGAATTAATAAATAATTTCAATGAGAAAGGCTCTCATGAAGGCTATAATTTTTATAGAGAAGAAAAAGGCCCATGAAAATACAATTTTGAACTAAAATGGATAAACCCAATTTTTGGCCCATTAAGGCCCATGTAGAAGATCATTTGTTTACCCCACCCCACCCACTAAATCACTCTCACAATTCCTCTTTACACTATGAAGAACCACCTTTAAGCTTTTGCAAATCATTCTCACCATTTTCATTTTCATACCAAAAGCTTTGGCCATAATCTATTATCTCAAGCTCATAGAAATTTAAGTGAAGTGCAAGAGTTGTTTTAGATTTGCGTTGGTCCATAAATCTTTGAAATCACAATAACTCTCAACAAGTTAAAATTGTCAATTTAAGGGGTTTTCAACAAAGACCAAATTGGGTATCATAGTAAGCATTTCAAATTTAAAATCATTACTTTATTTCAACTTTTTGGGGGTTTGATTTATTGCAATTTATGGACTCAATTCTATGAAGTTTTTTGGTTCAACATGTGATGATGTGAGTGAGATAAGTGATAATGTGAAGAACAAAAAGTATAGCTAAGAAGGAAATTACGGCAAAAAAATTTACTGGAGCAAAATCAAGGGCAAAATATGATGAAATTGTTAGCAAAAGTTCAATATGTGCTGAAAGGGGTTCATATCTACTACTGGGGAAATTTTAGGGGTACTAGTCTATATGCACGAAATTGTTGAAAGAAACAATTGGAATGAGTTTGTTAAGAAGCCAAAAAAATGTCGTGGCACTAGTGGTCTAAAAAGTTTATTCCAACTTTCGAGATGATGATCAATAATGGGACTTTTATGAAGAATTGAGATCTCTTTTGGAGAGTTTGATATCAACATCTTCATGATAAGCACACACAAAGATGGCTATACTTATTACATTTGATCATTTGATGAGTATAGTTGGGAAGAAATTTCATTGAGGGTTTGTGGACCTAGAATAACATGGGACAAATCAACTTAATGAGCCCTGACCATCAATAGGACATCATTGCTACTAGCTGCAAATATTTGGTATCATTTCCTGAAAATGACATTATGCACTCTAGGCATAGACAAACTATCAACAGGGAAAGGGTAGCCTTCCTTTGTGCAATCTTGTTCAAAATACAACTTAATAATGTAAGGATAATATCCGGGAAAATAAGAATTTGTGTTGCAAGAAAAAAAAAGAAACTTGATGTTTCCTTCAATTATCATAACTTTATATAGGGCTTTTGATATGCCTATTGTTGAAGAAGAAAAAAAGCATAAAGTAAATGGAAAAATCACATAAGTTTCCATTATTGAGATGTTACAAGAAAAGAATGAGCTAGAAGCACTTGTTTAAGAGTAACCAACCTTTCCTTCCAGCTTAGCCATTAAAATGGAAATTATTTAAGCAACTTGGAAGTTCAACAATTTGAGTTCATGCAACAACAAAAACAATATTGGAAATATCAATTAGATAGATATATTGCACCTCAAAAGAACATTACATCTAACTCTAACAGGTTTTTCTCATGTCCAAACTTACCAAAGAACATTATTCAAGATGAGGATATCGAAGAACAAGAGAAACCCTAACCCGAGCACCACACCATACCCATGAAGGCTGAACATGAAGAACCAAACATTGTATAGGATGTTCAAATAATTGGGCAACCAAACTCTTTAAAAAAAAAGAAGGTAAATCCAAGCTATCAAGCATAACTAAAAAATAACATCAAGGAGAAGAGGGCTACGAAGTGACTCTAAATTTTTTAAGAAGTATATTGTCATCACAGCAAAATAGAGGCATTCCCTTTACTCTTTCTCATTTTATTGAATTTTAGTTTCTTGTTGAATTTTCTCTATTTTGTAGTATTGTTTTGAGTTATTAGCAGTGATGGCACTACATGGTTTAAGTTTATGGGTGGAGTATTTTTATTGTGATTTGGTTTGATTGGTGACATTATTTTGAATTTTACCTTGTTTGCTTTGGTTTGTTTTACTTGCTTTGCTAAAATGAGATGCTATGATGTTTTAAAATCTAACGTTGTTAATGTTTAGTCTTTTATTTTAAGTTAATTTTGTTATAAAAACACCTTTTTATTTGTGTAAAGATTTAATTTAATTAGGTTATTTTAAAGACTTTAAAAAAATTGTTTTGGAATGCTAAGCTATAATAATATATGCACTAATGATGGTTTGGTTTTGATGGGAACTTAAAGAGAGCTAAACTCATAGGAGAACTTAAGTCTCAGAATGGTTTAGAGAGCCCCTCAAGGAAAAATCCTAGATGTCTATTGGCTAATGAGATGATTTAGGCATTTTTTGGATCCATTGTGCCTTTCAAGCCAACCTTGATTTACATGGTATCCTTAGTACACCCCTTTGAGCTTATTTAAATCCATCTATTTCCTTAACAACATATATTATAACTTAGCCTTTTGATTTATATCATTTATTTACCTTATAAGCTTCATACCACTTTAAGGATTGATTTAGAGCTAAATTTGAAATTTTGAGAAATATTGAAGAGTTTGGGAGGAGTAGAGGAGCTTTGTATAGTTAAGACTTTATTAGATTTTAATTATATTTGGTATTTAGCTTTTAGTTTTTTTTATTGTTAAAATGTATGTTCATAAAAAATAAAAAAATTCACAAGATTGATTGTTGTTTCTTGCTTTGAGTTTTGTTAAGATGAGTCTTAAAAAAATCACTAGAGGTTTGGTAGTAGGTTGTGGTGATAAAAGATAATTGGGGAAAACTTTGAGTATGTCAAACTTTGTTGTATTAAAAGCTCTAAAGAGGTCCTTGATTGATATTTATGCTTATGGATTATTGAGCCTAAACATATATTATATCCTACTTTAATCCAAGCCTTACATTATAAGCTTAAGAAAGTCCTTTTGATCTTTGACTATTTGGTTATCAAAATGAATGGAGAGGGGGTCAAAAGACCAATATATGGAGACATGTATTTAGGCTTAAGGACCATGGTATAACTTGATTTGGGAGATCTCAAATGACTAAATATGGATATCACACACACACACACACATAGGGGGAGTATTTTGCATGAGCTGAGCTAGCACTTGAGAAAATAGATTTGGATCATAAATGGGAGGTTGTTTCTTTCTAACCTTGAGAAAACAAGTTTCATTTGTCTATTGTTATGCATTTTTGTTTCTAGTAACTATTTTTAGTTGCTTAACCTTTTGTTGTTTAGATAGTGTTTTGGGATCTACTTGCTTTAGGGCAAGCAAGATGCTAAGTTTGGGAGAGTTAATAACTCTAATTTACTAAAGCTAAAATTACCTTTACAATCTTAATAACTTGCTTGATTATTTGAGAAAATATACATATTCTGCTTAACTGGACTTTAATTATGCCTTTTGGAATTGAGTATGCTCTTAAGCATAAAATCTAAATTTAGCTTGTATTTCATTTAAAAATTAATATTTTAAAGCTTATTCATGGAAGTTATACTTGCTATCATCGTAGCAAATGAAGAGAATAAAAACTAGAGTGGTTCATTGTTAGAACAAGTATGTGAAAAACTATGTAAGAACAATATTATCGATATATTGAAATATACTACTTAGGTTAGGTCGCGGACTAAGTCACTCTCCTTAAGACATTTTGTGGCTCTTCCCAAACTTGTGCAAGTAAACACAACCTCGCCGTCCCTAGGATAAAACAGTCTAGAATCTTTTTTCTATCTTAGAGTTTCACTACACTAATGAAGTCTGGAATGCTATACCTCTCAAATATTTATGTTGCTCAAAAACTTCAAAAATAATTTTCTATATTTTTCTTTGGTTTGCTACCAAGAATAGTTTCTGAATTATTGAGTTGTGTCTTAAAATAAGGGTTATTTCCCTCTATTTATAGTTTAAAAAAGATGTGTAACAGTCACATAATTATGAAAATAACGGTCATAAAAATAACGACCACATAATTATAAAAATAATGGTCATAAAATAACGGTCACATAATTATGAAAATAATGGTTACATGATTATGAAATAATGATCATAAAATAATAAAAATATTTTTTATTTAAATTCATTTTCAACAATCCTTCACTTGAATTTTACATAAAAATAGTTTCATCGAGCAACCGATCAATTAAAAGTATAAGATTATGCATAAGCAAAAGGTGTCTATCAACTTGAACCTTTGCATAGTGTTGATGCTTTAGAATATACTAGAGTAACTCGTAGTTTTGAACTCTATCTCTAACAACATTACACACACAACCTATCCAAGGTGTAGATCGAAAAGCCCATGCTTTACGGCCATGCACGTGTATCCCAATATAGTGAATGCTCTAGTAAATTTTGCCTAAATTTTCATAGGAAGCGACCACACCTCCACATTCACATAGATGAGTATATCAAGAGTACTCTTGTACCTATGTACTCCACTCCACAAAGAGTATAGAAATCATTAAGAGTTAATAATTAACTCATCCTTTTATGTCGCTTCAGGATTTCATGCTTCTAACAATATAGAGTGGGACTTCAAAATAGCATGATTTATCTCATATCACTTCATGACTTGTTATTACCCATTGAACTTATTTCTTAGGATCTCTAGTCTATAAGTTGGGTTACCATCATGAGCAACTCTTCATTATAAGGGCATTAGTCCCATTTCTTTTGAGGTTTTGAAAACCTTCTCTCTTGATAATCCTTTCATCAAAGGATCAACCAAATTTTTATCAGTACGTACATGATCCACTCTTACAGCTCCTATAGAGAGAAATTCTCTAACAGTATTGTGTATGTGTCATCTTTTGCTGTTGTAATAACGGTTCTAAATCTTTGTAATAGCCACGGTACTATCGCAGTGGATTAGGACAACTAATATCGGTCTTTCACATAAAGGGATCTCAGCTCATAGACTTCTTAACCAGCCTACTTTTTCACTAGCAATAGCTAATGCTATCATTTTAGACTTCATCATAGATTAAGCCAATATTGTCTATTTCTTAGACTTCCAAGAAACAGATCCACCAACAATGCTAAATATTTAGGTGCTAGTTTCTTTGGAGTGTTTCGATCAGCATCGATGTATCCTTCTAGAACAACGGGAAATTTTTTAAATGTAATCCAATGTTCATAGTTCTCTTAAGTTATCTCATGACCCTTTCAATAGCATCCCAATGCTCTATAATAGGTCGATTGGTAAACCTACATAAGTCCCACAATATAAGATATGTTTGGTCTAGTGTAGTCAGTAGCATAACATAAGCTACCAATGATGTTCGCATACTCAGTCTGTCAAACACCATCTCTGGTGTTCTTGAACAACTTTACACTATGATTATAAGGAGTACATGCAGGTTTCCAATTTAAAGTAATTATATTTATTTAAATTTTTCTCAATATAATGAGATTAATCTAGAGAAAGTATCTTTTCAGACCTAGTAATATTTATACTAAGGATTACACTCACTTCTCCAAGATCTTTCATATCAAAGTTAGCACACAACAAAATTTTCACATTAACATTAATATTTGACCCAAAAATAAGCATGTCATCCACATATAAACATATAATAGTGCAAATGTCATTTTCTAATTTATAATAAATGCATTTGTCACTTTCATTTATTTTGAATCCATGTGAGATAACTAGATTATCAAATTTTTCATATCATTGCTTAGGTGCTTGTTTTAGACCATAAAAGGGATTTATCTAGTTTACAAACTTTATTTTCTTGACCTGGGACAACAAAATCTTCAGGTTGGTACATATAAATTTCTTCTTCTAAGTCACCATTTAAGAAAGCAGTTTTGACATCCATTTGATGTACTACTAAATCATGGATAGCGGTAAGAGAGAAAAGTACATGTATGGAAGTTATTCGTGTGATTGGTGAAAAGGTATCAAAGAAATCTAAATTTTCCCTTTGCCTATAACCTATGACTATAAGACGAGCTTTGTACTTTTTAATAGTACCATCGGGTTTTAATTTCTTCTTTAGTATCCATTTATATCATATGCTTTTGCAACCAAAAGGTAAGTCAACTAAATGTCAAGTTCTATTATATTCAAGAAAGTATATTTCATCATTTATGGCTTCTTTCCATAAGTTGTCATCTAAAGAAGATAATGCTTCTTAAAGAGTTTGGGGATCTTCCTCTAAGGTATAAACATAAAAATCAGACCCAAAATCCTTAGATGTTCAAGCTTGCTTACTTCTCCTAATTTCTATGTTTAATTCCACATTTTGTTACTAGTTATAGTTATGGGTAAATTATTAGAAGACGAGCCCCCTTATTTTTCAATTTAATGGGAAATCTATGTTGATAGTAGTGAGCATTATTTGATTCTATAACTACATGATCATTTAAGTCATATAATTTATAAGCTTTACTATTCATAGCATATCATATGAACACGCATTCATATGTTTTACTAACAAGTTTATTTCTTTTCTTTTTTTAGGATCAGTGATCCTAACATAGACTAAACAACCCTATGTTTTAAAATAATTTATTAAAATTTCTTATTTTTCATGGTGAAATTTTGCTAGTAAATTTAGGCACTCTTTTTAGCACATAGCAAATAGTTAATAAAATTTATCCTCACCAATGGAAAGCAACACCAGAGTTTAATAAAATTACAATAACTAATTTAGTAAAAAATCTATTTTTTTTTCTTTCAGTTTTGCAATTCATTTAAGGAGAATCAGGAGAAGTTTTTTTTCGTGTATATTTCCATGAGTTTTAAAAAAACATTGAAAATATTGTAATCACATTTAGTGCTTCTATCACTTCAAAAAAAAAATTTATGCATAGGATAATTTATCTATAATAAGAGTAACTTGAAATCGTTCATCTAAAATCATACCTTTTGAAGTTATTTCATGTACTATCTTTCGTAGTTCATGTGATTGAACTTCTACAGTATCTCCAACTTCCTTAGTTAATCACATATTGTCTCTAGCAACATAGATAAAGCCAACACATTCTCGGGTGAGGCCTCAGATGATTCTACATATTGAACGGCAACTAATGTGGCTACAGATGCCACAACCAAGTCGGTTTTTGCCATTTACTCATTTTTTTAAATTAGATGAGGCTGTTGTGCTAGCAGCAATAGTAGCCACATTCGCAACCACTCTAGTAACAGAGACAATAGTGTGTAGCTGGGAATTGCCATTAGGTACGTCAATACTTTGTTTCTGCTCACCAGATTCTAAAATTGAGTTTCTTTGAAATCAATCTGCATCTTCGTAGTATACATTTTTCGTTTCAGATCCAGTACCAACTTTTAAGGGTGAAGAAGGATTAATGAAGTGGAGCAGTAATCGGAACGAAAAATTTATCATTCCATATGGGGCAAGACGGTGTTCCGGATCAACCCAAAAAATAGCATTGGGTTTTAGATCTCCTTTTTTCCAATTGACATTCTTGAGGTGTTTGGCAGAGATGAACCTCAGATCGAGATTGATGGGCTTCGGTTGTGGTGGGCGAGATGAAGCCATATGAGTTTAAGACGTCTAAGCTAGCGTACACTGGTGCGTGTTGAAGCAGCAAAGCAAAATCCCATATCATCATCTTTGTCATCATCATCCACAGTGGTTTTGTGAGGCCATGAGCCAGAGACATTGCTGGAGACGAACCACAGTTTATCAGATGTATAACTCCTAGGTGTGTTATAAGCTTATCCACAATTGGATCTTCTCAAAAATTCGTAGAATTTGAACCCATTTGTGTTGATGACTCTTCTGATAACTCTTCACTATCCAAATCATCAATAATTTGCTTAATCATGAAGCTGTTTTCTTCTCTTTGCATAAGGAACCAAATTTAAATTATGGGTTCTTATTAAGTTGATCACAGTCATAGTCACAGTATTTAAATATGAATTTCCATGGGCAAAAAACCTGAGGCTATCCCGGAGAATCAAAGCTCGAAATAACAGATGGAGCAATCATTTAGTAGTTGAGAGAAATTCAAAGCAACAACCAAAAAATAGGCAATAACATTGGGTTTTCATTAACTCCAGAAAGGGAATAAAATTAGGTGACTAATTAAGCACAGTAATTATTTGCCAAAATTACCCAAACAAAAATTGTGAAATTTTCTCTAATAGATGAAAAGAAACTCTAATAGATGAAAAACAAGTGAGCTTGGAAACTCAGCAGAAGAGTAATTTAGAAAACTTTTGATGTTTGAGCTCAGTAGTTAATATTTTAATAGACATGGTAGATAAAAAACATCTTAAAATTGTTAGAAAAAGTACGTGAAAAACTATGTAAGAACAATATTACCAATATACTGAAATATATTGCTTGGGTTGAGTAGCAAACTAGGTTGCTCTCCTTAAGACATTTCGCGATTCTTCTTAAACTTGTGCAAGCAAACACTGTCTCGTCATCCCCAGGATAAAACAACTCATAATCTTTTTTCTATCTTGGAGTTTTACTGCACTGATGAAGTCCAGAATGCTACACCTCTCAAATATTTATATTGCTCGAAAAACTTCAAAAACAATTTTCTATATTTTTCTTTGGTTTGCTACCAAGAGTAATTTATGAGTTGTTGAGTTATATCTTAAAATGAGGGCTATTGCCCTCTATTTATAGTTGAAAAAAGATGTGTAACAATCATATAATTATGAAAATAACGGTCATAAAAATAACGACCACATAATTATGAAAATAATTGTCATAAAATAACGGTCATATAATTATGAAAATAATGGTTACATAATAACAATGCCAAGTGGTTGGGAGCTCGAGCATCAACATAACAACAGATGAGTTCCATACTACTATGTTGCTATAGCTTTGCTCATACCCACTATCACAACTTAAGATAAACAATAATTTGATTAACTTAGCATCTCACTCATATTTACAAATATTTAACACTGAAAAAGCTTTTCTCATTAGTAAAGGCAAGAAAAGCATAAACTTTCATGCCCAATAAAGATCTTCCTAAACCTCAGGATTCAGGTCTACTAACTTTGTTACAGCTCTGAGTAGAACTATTTACCAACATTTCTTTCCTATTCTAATATTGTAAAATCAACGAATCAAAAACTAAGATAAAATGAGATATGTTAAAACTCCAAAGATTTAAGATAGAATAATATTAGCCTAAAGTGGATTCCATGCTTTAACTAAAAAAATGAATTTTGAAACTTTTAAATGTGACTTTAGGGAATCTAAAACCAGAACCAAAACTATTATCTTAGTATTTTTTTCACCCCTTCCTAATTCGCATAATCAAAGAATCAAAATCTCACAAATAGTTAAAAGTTCTATGATCTCTTTAACAAAGAATAAAGAATCATTTCACCACTCAAATCCTAAAATGTGAAACTCTATAAAAACGTAAAACATTTTTAAAAGAGAAAAATAATATAATAAAAGGAAATAACAACTAACCAGATTTCATAGAAGCATCAGCTTGAGCAACATTCCTAGCCATAGCAGCCAAGAGTGTGATCCAATGCTCAGTAGCAACAATAATGTTAGTTGTAGATGCATTAACCACCAAACAACCATGTTTAGTAGCAACAGCCAGATCAACATTGTCAATCCCCACACCAGCCCTACCAACCACCTTCAACCTTCCACCATACAACTAAAACACCTCATGACTAAATTTAGTCCCACTCTATACGATTATAGCATCACAAAGCGAGATCTTGGTACACAACTCTTTAGGAGTCAAATTATATGAACAATTCACATTGGCAAAACCTTTTAAAAGATCAAGCCTAGCCTCTCCTAGTTTCTCAACTATGAGAACCATAGGCTTGGCATCAAGAGATGACATCGATACCACCACCACTAATGGCTGGGCTCAACGGCTAGAGCCTTTAAAGCTGACACTGAAGGAACCACCTCCTGATTCTCAAAAACATCGAGGACAGTTGCTAGTTTTCCTTCTAACTATGAATGATTCACTCTATGTGAATGACTCACTTACGATGATAGACCTGTACAACCTTTCCGTCACGACCCTTATATGTGCCTCGAACCACTTGAACCTCATTGTCCTTGCGAATTAGCATAAACATTACTGGCATAGATTGGTGGAGAATGGCACTCTCATTAACCCTTAGACATTTTTGGTGAGCTAGGGTTCCGAACGGCTTTGAAGGAGATCGAATGTTGAGGAGTGAAAAAAAAGGAAAAAGAAAAAAGGAGAGAGAGTTGAGGGGAAAAAAGAAAAGAAATGCTACAATATTAGCTAGGAGTGAAAAAAGATAGATAGAGAGAGAGAGAGTTGAGGGAAAATGGAAAAAAAAGGAAAATGAAAAAAAGCGAAAAAGAAAAAAATGAGGAAAAAGAAAAAAAGCTTTATAACGTATGTCTATGGCCTCGGTTTTGAATTTAAATTTCTGAGACCATATATATGTATTGTAGTAGTGACATACTAACACATATGGTGATATATCGACAATCACCAAAGTAAAATATATTTTGGAACTGCAATAGGATGTCGATTTGTTCATTTATCGATTTGTTTATTTATGATCAGTTATGAAAAATTCAAAAGAAGGATTATCACCTATCATTAAAATTATAGTTATATTCATACTTGTAGAAAATAAAATTTACTTACTAAGGGAGACATTTAATCTATTTTTTTGGCATTCCCTTCTTATGTTAATATTTTTGTGAAGAATTAGTTAATCAAGCTATATTGTTCGATTGATCGAGTAGCATATTTTCACATTATTCCTATTATGTCTAATATGTAATATAATGTGTATGAGAATAGATTTATACCTGATATGTGATTGCGGAGGCTCAATAGTTTCTTCGGCTTGAAAATATTCTTGTATAATGTGTATGAGAATAGATTTATACCTGATATGTGATTGCGGAGGCTCAATAGTTTCTTCGGCTTGAAAATATTCTTGTAAGACACACCTAGAAACTAAAATTACAATTATACATTTTTTTCTTGAATATCACCAACACTTACATAAACTTTATAAGTGTGTACCGAAGATAGAAGGATTAATTGTGGTGCCAATGAGTCAAATGAATTGATACCACCAAAACTATTATGGATTTAAGAGTATGCATGGATTTTTGCAAGTTGACACAAAGCAAACCAAAAAAGCATTTTTCTATACCATTCATGGACCAAATTCTAGATAGGTTGGTAAGGCACTCTTTCATTTGTCTTCTTGATGGATATTCTGGCTACAATCAAATAACTGTAGAATCCAAAGACAAGGAGAAAACTATTTTCACATGCCTTATGAAACCTTTACTTTATAAAATGCCTTCCGAGCTTTGCAATGCCCTTACTACCTTCTAATGTTGTATGATGTACATATTCTCTTATATGGTGGAGAAACATCTTGAAAAATTCATGTATGATATTTCAATATTTGGGAATAGCTTTGATAAATGCTTACACCAAATATCTTTAGTACTAAAGATATATGAATAAATAAACTTAGTTCTAAACTGGGAAAAATGTCATTTCATGGTGCATGAAGGTATTATTTTAGGCCACGAGTGGATTCAAAAGGTATTAAGGTAGATTGAGCAAAGATTGAAGTAATTGAGAAATTAGCATCTGAATTAGTATGAAAGAAGTTAGAAGTTTTCTTGAGCATGCAAGTTTCTACCAAAGGTTCATTAAAGACTTCTTAAAAATTTCCAAACCTTTATTCAATATTTTGGAAAAAGAAGTACCTTATAAATTCGATGACAAGTTCTTACAAGCACTTCAAGCATTAAAAAGAAGCTTGTGTCATTACAGTTTTTATAAAACAATATTGGAGCAAGCATATGAATTAATGTGTGATGTTAGTGATTTTTCTAATGAGGCTATTTTGAGATAGTGAAAAGACAAAGTACTTCATGCCATTTATTATGCTAGCAAGATCTTGAATGATGCACAACTGAACTATGCCACTACGGAAAAGGAACTTCTAACCATAACCTTTGCTTTCGAAAAGTTTGAAGCTTATTTATTGGGGAGAAAATCATCATCTATATGGATTATTCGATCATTAAGTATCTTATGACAAAGAAAGATGTCAAACCAAGATTGATAATATGACTATTTATTTTGCAATAATTTTACCTAGAGATCTCGAATAAAAAAAAAGAACCAAGAATTTAATGGTGGATCACCTTTCAAGGTTAGAAAAAGAGCCAAAGTGGGGGATGATGCAACTAATGGAGAATCTTTTTTGAATGAACAACTCTTGACCATAACACAAGTAGATATCCTATGGTATGCATATATATCTAATTGCCTTACTGGTAAAACTATTCCAGAAGGATTAACATGACAACAAAAGAATAACTTCTTTCATGATACAAATTCATATTTTTGGGATGATACTTATTTTTTAAGGAATATAGTGATGGTACATTAAGGAGATGTATCTCTTATGAGAGGTTTAGAGTTTTCTACATTATTGCCATAGCTTAAAGTGTAGAGGGCCTTTTGGGAGGACAAGAACCACATCTAAGGTACTTCAATATGGTTTCTATTGGTCTATTATTTTTAAAGATGATTTCTTGTATGTTAAAACATGTGACAGGCTAGTGCTAGATGCCAAGAAGTGAATAACATGTCTAAATGAGATGAGGTGAGATGTGATTGAATAACATTCTCGAGGTTGAATTATTTGATGTATGGCTATTGACTTAATAGGACAAATCCACCTTCCTTTGGCAACCAATACATATTAATGACTAAATATTATGTCTCAAAAGGGGTAAAAGTCATCGCTAGTTATACATACGATGCCAAGCTTGTTTTGAAATTCCTAAAGAAAAACATTTTTAATATATTCAGACCTCCTATGATAATTATTATTAATGGATGTAGTCATTCTTGCAACATAGTATTTAACTCACTACTAGGTATAGAGTAAAGAATAAAGTATCTATCCCTTACCATTCTACAACAAGTGGCCAAATAGAAATCAAGAGAATTTTGGAAAAGAATATGAGTATGTCTATAAAGGATTAGGCAATATAGTTAGATGCTTTATGGCATACAAAACTGCATTTAAAACACCCATTGAAACAATTCCTTATATATTGATCTTTGGAAAAGCTTGCCACTTACTAGTATAGTTAGAGCATAAAGCTTATTAGGCTTTGAAAAAATTGAATATGTCTTTGGATGTTACTAGTGAGAAGAAAATTATTTAATTGGATGAGCTTGATGAGTTATTATTAATTGCTTACGAAAATGCTAAACTTTACAAGGAAAAGAAAAAATATTGGCATGACAAGATGATTTCAAACCATCATTTTGAATCAAGACAAATATAATACTATTTAACTAAAATTAAAGTTTGTTTATAGGAAATCTTAAAAGTAGATGATTAGGATCATTTGATTACTAAGGTATCAAGCCATGAGGCCATTGAGCTTGAAAACAATAAAAATGAAAGATTTATGGTCAATAGGCATTGAATGAAGCACTACTATGGAGATCTTTATCAAATGAAATATCATTGATGAAAGTGATGGATGAATCTTATGGAAGTTGCAGAAACAACTAGTTAAGGATGTAATATATGGAATTTGTTTAGAGGCAACCCAACGTTTTTATTACTTATTTTTTCGCCAGGAATAAAATTAGAGGCAATGTCACAATACTTGGAAAGGCTTTGGGGAGTTTTCTTTGTCTTTCAATGCTTTAATTTATTATTTGTATATTGGGGAAAATTTGCAACTCAAGTGTGGCAGAGAGAATTTTGTTATCTACTTTATTAATGTGTCATCTTTATTTTAGGTAGTATTTTGTTTTTGTTATTTTTCATTTTTTAGGACGTCTTAGTTTTCTTTTAGATAGTATATAGGTAGAAATTGATAAATATATTGAAACAACATTCATATTACTTGATATGAAATACATGAACCAAATGATAAAATTGGTTATCTTAATTATTAGAAGGAGTCTAGCATATAACTATTGAGATACTAACATTAACAATATGATATGCTTGTTTGTTTTTGATTGAAAGGATTCATTATAAATGCACAATACATGTCATTTACTATTTGATGTGTTTAATGAGAGAACACTTAGTATAAATATTGTTATATGATATGAGTCTTCCATGTTTTAGAATCTATTTGATCATCATTTGAGGTAAAATCTTATTTAATATTTAGTTTAAGAAATAATTTAGTCCTTATTTGGATCGTTTGAGCTTTTCAAGCTAACTATTGATTATATATAAGCTTAGTCACCCATTTAAGCCTAATTGATACCATTTATATCTTTAAATTACATTTGAGCCTAACTAAAGATATTACCTTTACTTTGACACCTTTAGTTTCTAAGTATGTGAAATCATGTATAATGGTAAAGACTTAGACGAAAGGTGATGTATCAAAAAATAAAAGAATAAAATTAAAGAAAAATAAACTGACAACACCGCTATCCTTATAAAAAGAAAATGAATAAACTTAAACATAAGGTTGGAGGTATTGAGTTGCAAAAAATAAGGACAACATCAACAACAATTTCAAAGGAAGAAAGAGATTTAGAAACTACCAAGTTGTGGCATATGCATTTGGGACATGCTGGTGAAAAAGTTTTGTAGATTCTAGTAATGCAAGGTTCGAGGTGGAGAATTTTGATGGAATTGGTCATTTCGACATGTGGCAAGGCAACGTTCTAGATGCTCTATTTCAACAAGGTCTAGACATCGCCATTGAAGAAGAGAAATCAGATGGAGCAGATGAAGTAGAGTGGAAAAATACCAACCGATTGGCATGTGGTACAATCCGTTCGTGTCTCTCAAGAGAAAAAAAGTACACATTCATGAAGGAGACATCTGCAAGTAAGTTGTGGAAGGCACTGAGTACACAAATGATCCATTTATGAAAGTTTGTGAAGAAGAAGGGATAGTGCGACACTTCACTATTCGAAAAACACCACAACAAAACGGAGTTGCAGAACGTATGAACCAGACTTTGCTGGAGAAGGTTTGGTGTATGTTGTCAAATGTTGGTTTAGGCAAGCAGTATTGGGCTGAGGCTATGACATATGCATGTCATCTCGTCAACCGTCTACCATCGTCTGCTCTTGAAGGCAAAACACCTATGGAGGTATGGTTTGGAAAACCTGTTAGAGATTACGATTTCTTACATGTGTTTGGTTCAATTGCATACTACCATGTAATGGAATCAAAGTTGGATCCAAGAGCCAAGAAATCCATTTTTTTGGGGATCCCTTCTGGTTCTAAGGGATATCGACTATGGTGGCTAAGGGCTACGCTCAGAAAGAGGGAATCGATTATAATGAGGTATTTTCTCCAGTTGTAAAACATTCCTCCATTAGAATTTTGTTGACCTTGGTAGCACAGTTCGATTTGGAACTAGTTCAACTTGATGTAAAAACTACGTTTCTACACGGTGACTTACAAGAGGAAATCTATATATCTCAAGAAAAAGGGTTTAATGTTGCTGGTAAAGAGAATTGGGTTTGTAAGTTGAACAAATCATTGTATGGATTGAAGCAATCTCCAAGGCAGTGGTACAAATGATTTGATCAGTTTATGTTGTAGTAGAAGTACACTAGAAGCACATATGATCATTGTGTGTATTTTTGCAAGCTACAAAATGAGTCTTTTATCTATCTCTTATTATACATCGATGATGTGTTGATTGCATCGAAGAGCCAAGTAGAAATTGAGAAGTTGAAGGTTCAACTAAGTCAGGAGTTTGAGATGAAAGATTTAGGAGAAGCCAAGAAGATTCTCGGTATGGAGATAAGCAGAGACAGGATGAATGGGAAGCTTAGTTTGACCCAGAGTCAATATTTGAAGAGAATACTACAACGTTTTGGTATGAATGAACAGACAAAACCTGTAAGTACTCCGCTAGTTCCTCAATTCAAGCTTAGTGCTAAATTATCTCCTAAGAATGATGCAGAACGAGAATATATGGAAAATGTACCATATGTAAATGCGGTTGGTAGCTTGATGTATGCAATGGTGTGTACAAGACCTGACATTTCACATGCGGTTGGTGCTGTAAGCATGTACATGCATGATCCTGGTAAAGGACATTGGTTGGCTGTGAAATGGATTCTACGGTATATTATAAATACTGTAGATGTTGGCTTAGTATTTCAACAGGATAATACCATTGGTCAATGTGCAGTCGGATATTGTGATTCCGACTATGCAGGAGATTTAGATAAGCGTCGGTCAACTACTGGTTATGTGTTTACTCTTGCTAGAGCACCAGTCAGTTGGAAGTCTACCTTGCAATCCACAGTTGCTTTGTCTACTAAAGAGGCAAAGTATATGGCAGTTACATAGGCTGTAAAGGAAGCTATTTGGTTACGAGGTTTACTTGAAGACTTGGGAGTTGGTCAAATACATATTAAGGTGTTTTGTGATAGTCAGAGTGCTATTCATTTAGCAAAGAACCAAGTCTATCATGCACGTACAAATCACATTGACGTTCGTTATCATTTCGTGCGAGAGATTATTGAAGAAGGTGGAGTACTAATTCAAAAGATTAGTATGATAGAGAATCCTGTAGATATGATGACCAAGGTGGTAACATCAATCAAGTTCAAACATTGCCTGAACTTGATTAACTTCCTACAAATCTAAATTGGCACTGGCGTCGCTGATCTAGTGATTGAAGAAAGCATTTAAAAAAAATCACTAAGTCGCTAAGGTGGAGATTTGTTATATAGCTCCTTAGTGAGCAAATTAGAAAAGTCACACATTGGTTAGGAATGAAGATGGGTGTTGGATTTGGGACTATAAATAAAGCCCTCCTTCACCATTTGTAAAACATCACAAAATTTGTAAATCTTCCTCTCTTTTGTAAGGGTAATTGATTAGCTCAATTTTGCCCAATTAGTTGTAATTTGGAGTTCATCCATTTGGAGATAGTGGAAGTGGTCAACGATGCTCGAAGACCTAGGTAACATTTATACCGAATCTCGTTAAATTTCTGATGTTATTATTTTTCTACTTTAATATTTCTGTTTCAATATCTGTTTTAGTTTATTTTAGCATTATATTTCCAATAGCATTATTTTGTCGGGTTAGTTTGAGTTCTATTAATTTAAATCATAAATAAATAGTAACTACTTAGAATAACACATTTTCATAACTCTAATTTCATATTGACGCTCCCTAATATTATTATTTGCATGGATCTTTTGTCAGTTTTGGGCTATTTAAAATTTTTCTTTGACTAGAATCATATCAATAAGCATTTGTACGGACTTAACATATGTTATTTTCGATTTATTATTATAAATATGTGATAAATATGTTAATAAAATACCTAAAATTGTGGGCCCTTGTTCTAAAATTAAGAAAGTACATATTGAATAATTCTAAACACAAAAATAGTAGTCTAATTCTAAGCATTTTCTTAATTTTTATATATTTTATTTTTTTATTACTAAAATATATATTTATCATATTTTTTTTCATATTTATAAGTAATGCAATTTTTTAAGTATCAAATAATAATAACAATACCTTAAAACTTATATAAAATAAAATAAAATTTTATTATCTAATATTACTTACGTTTTTAACTATTTTAAACTATAACATTTTAATAATACCACTTTTATTATATTAGAAAATTAGAATTTCATCTTATTTTAATAAATAATAAATTTTATTATTTGTGTAGAAAAGGATGAAAGAGAAACTAAAACATTATATTTTTATTTATTGGTTATAAAATTAATCTTTAAAAAATGCATTAATAGGTATTTTTCTTTATTTTTAAACATGTTAAAAAATGCATTAATATGTATTTTTTCTTTATTTTTAAACATGTTAGTGACTAAAATATTTTAAAATTGGTTGAGAGAATATACGATTATGCATTTGTTTTATTAAAAAGTAATTGTCTCTTTTTTTACTAATATTATCTCATCTAGAAATAAGAATTTTTTAATTTCTTAAGATTAATTTGACACATTAATAATAATAAGATCCGTTGTGTTTAAGATAATAATTTTAAGATTTAAGTCCATTTTTAAACATAATTTCAAAATTACTCTTATGTCTTTTTTTATTCTAATATTTTATAACATCTTTAAATTAATTATCTCAATTTTTAATATAAAAATAAAAATAATATAAAATAAATAAATTTTGGATTTTTATTTATTTGTATGTTTTCTATTAATGTTGATAAAGTTTACAAACTCAAAATGTAATAATAAAGTATATACATTTTTTTTTGTCTATGTATATATTATTTTTTACGATTTTTTTAATTTATGACGTGTTGTTTTGGTAGTTGTTGATTAGGACATAAAATGTCTCTTAATTTTCATTTTTATTTTAATAAAAAAGTAAATTTTTTATCCATAATAAATATGTTAATGTAATAAATTATAATCATTAATCATATCATATATATTAAATTTAAATTCATAAAAAAAGAACTAGTAGTATTTATTTATAAGTAATTGTTATAGATTTTGGTTGGAATTAAGTACGGTAAGAGTGATATTAGACTAATTTAAGATAATTTCAATTCGTTTAACTCTAACATATACATTATTAATATCAGAAGTATTTATATATAAAATAAAAAGAGATAAAAATAACATGTTTATTAATTAAAAAATAAATAAATATATATTAAAAAATTAAAATAACTTTATATCTGATCTTCGTTTATATTACCATTAAACTTCTAATAATCACTGCTAATGATCTTGGTAGAAATCCGATGAACATTATTGAGAGGCCTGATGACTACCGTTGGTGGCATTTTAGATATCAATAAAGTCTACCACAACTAACATTTTCTCCCGTGAGATTTCTAGAGTTTTTTTTTATTGTTATATTTGCTAAGCTCAACTACCTATCCAAGATTGAGTTTTTCTTAATAATATCACGTAAAATCATCAATAAATCCAACATTCATAAAATATAAATTGATTTACAATTTAGATTTTTTTTTAATAATTTACATGTAACAACATCCAAGTAGTCGTTTTCTTTAATATAATTTTTTAATAATTATTATGAAAGAATGATTTTATAATATAAACATTTACTTTTTTTTAATTAATATAAATTTATTTTTATTTTTATAATTTTTTTATATATTTTTATAATTTATGAAAAAATTTCAATTTTATTAACTTTTTAAATAAAATATAAAATAACATATTGAATATTTTTTTGATAATGGTAAATCGTTTGTTAAAAAATTATATAATAATTAAAAAAGGTATTAAAAAAATAAATATGATAAATTTTTTAAAATATATTAAATTTTGTAAAATCTATAACAATCATCCACGTATATTCAAATTTACATTGAGTTTTCAAATTTATCATAATTTCTCTAAATCTTTAATTAGATTATACCTTTCTTAGTGTATATATTCCAAAAATAATATCGCTTCTGCAAATGACTACTCCTCTATCGCTTTGTGCAGGAGCCACACCCTATTAGAAAGTTTCCAAACGCCCCACGTCATCGCGCCTAACGCTGTCGAGCCCCATACCGTCGCGCCTAACGCTGTCGAGCCCCATACCGTCGCGCCTAACGCCGTTGAGCCTTTACCGTTTCCCAGTCATCTCGCCTTCACCTTCGCGTTTTCGTCCATGCTGTCGAGTGAGGTTCTGCGAGTTCTGTCTTTTGGAGACCTTGGCACGCTGTCTTCCGTCTAAACCCACGCCGTCGTGCCTTAGCCCACGGTGTGAATTGAGGTTCTATTTGACCTCTGCACGCTCGTCCAAACCCAAAATGTGACTTAGGTAATGCTTACTCTCTGTTCGTCGTGTTAATTTGGTCGTCCCTCTTCTTCATGTTAATTTTGCAACCGTTCCTGTTATGGTGTTTGATTTTTCTGTGTTATTTTCGCCCCTGTTGGGTTACCCTCTTGTGTTAAATTGGTTTGTGGATATTTTTTCCGTGTGAGTGGAATCAGTAAGTAAACTTTTAATCTTTCCTATTTGGTTTGACTATCCCGTTTATTAGTCAATCTAATTCTAATAAATGGATAGTTTATGTTGCTTCAATTCTGTCTATTCTCAGGTGAGTTTGATATCAAAATTTCCTTTTTAATTTTGTTTTTGTTTATTGGGTACTTATTTGTACATGTATTCTATTGGTTTATTCACTTAGTTGTCTTCAAGAAATTTGGCTATTTGTATTGTTTGGATTTTGCAAATTTAGGACCTGGGATTAGAATATGATCACTTTGGAATTGGAGTGAGGTTTGTTTATCTCACTTTCATTTCCTTATTTATGCAGACTGTAATTTTGACTGGGTCTTTATGTTGTTCATTAAGAGGGAAACATAATTCTTTTTATCTTTTTGTTCGAACGGTGAATTGCTTGGGATTCAGAAGTGAAAGAAATCATTTTATCTACTGCATGTAAGATTAATGTGATATTTAGTTCTTTCTCATGGGTAGTTGGGGGACAATCTTCATGTAACTCAGGCAAGGGTAGTAGCCATCAAGTTCCAGTCAAGTATGGCTATAGCCTCGCAAAATGGAAAGTCCTATCTAGATTGCTAGCATTATAAACATTGTTTATTAAGGAAGCAAATAATCACCTGTAAGTGAGTAGCTGAAAAATCTTGTGAAACATCTAGGACACTGTCTGATGAAGCTTGTTTATTAATATCATTCTGCTAAGATAATGAGAAAAACTCATATCAATTTTAATTGAAACCCATTAACAATGCATGCGAAAAATGACTTAAAACGTGGTATGTATACTTACCATTGACAAGCTGTAGAAAGGAGAACTAGGAGTATCATCTAGAAAAGATGATTGATTTTCTTGTTCTACCGAGATCTTTTTTGTTTAACTTTTTGCCTTCTTCTACACCATTTTTCAACAAGTTAACATCTTTGAATGCAGGAAAAAAGGACGAGTTATGATCTTCATTGAAGTAATTAGCTTCATATCTGTGGAGATTTGAGGCCCAAAAGATGTATCATATACCATTGACAAGTCTCCTTCATATTCTTCACAAAAAGTACTCTTTCTCTTAACAAACTCATTACCCTTAATGGAAGCATTTGGAGAATCTAAAGATTGTTCCAATTAAAGAGTCCAACCTGAGTCACACCTGCTATTGCATTCTTAAGGAAAAACATTAATTCTTTTTTAACTCTTAGAGAAAACCCAGTTGGGATTTCTTATGTGAGTTTTCTTTTTACGAAGAAAAGACAGGAAGGTAGATAATAATAATAGATGAAAAAAACTATTTTTGTCACTAGTTTTAGCTTATAGGGTCCGTGAAAGTGGAATGCGTCTACTATTGGGGCTCACCACCAAGTTATAAGTCAGAAATAAGTTCACCCCTTTTGCAATAACACTTCTCTTTCTCTCTGTAGAGAGCTTGCATTTTGATTTGGTTGACCTTTGCAGTAACTTTTGATTTCCTTAATTTCTTATATTTCTTATTTAGTTTAGTTTTAATATATTAGTTTGAATTTAGGTTTATGAAATTTCAATGAAATAAGGTCCGTCCAAACCCCCAAAAACTCAGAGGGAGTGAAATCAAGATTTTCAAATTCTAGCTATCATCAAGATGGCTATGTTTTGCTTGACTTGCTCTTCCCGAAGGCTTTTGAAGCCATCGTATCTCTACTCCTCATCACTCTACCTTTCTCTTAATTCTTTTTCACCATCAATCACAAAATCTAGTCCTAAGCTCAACAATTCCTTCAATCATAGTCTTTTAAACTCATTTGAGCAAACTTTCACTTGGAAGCACATTCAAGAATTCAATTTCAGATCAATTGCACATCTTTCCACTTCTTCATCGTCAGATACTGATCAAAAAGACAAGTCACGTGAGTTATGTTGTAGTTGGATTGACAAGTACTTGCCTCGACATGCCCAACCTTTTGCTCGACTAGCTCGCCTTGATAAGCCCATTGGGACCTGGCTGCTTGCTTGGCCATGTATGTGGTATGCTTTCATCTCTCACACACTATCTCTTTTATTACTGTAAGTATGTTTGCAATTTGACATGGATTTAACTTGCTTTGGTTATGAATGGTTTAGTTTTAAGTTTATTGTGCCTGTTATTCAGCTTTGATTTATGAGTATAAACTGAAGATGTTAAGTTTATTGTAGCAAGTCATTATCTTTGATTAGCCATAAAAAAAATGAAAAACAGCAAAGCAGAGTGGTGTAGATGTATTAAAAAAGAGAAAGAAAAAAGCCTAATTTTGGAACTGTATCCTTTTCAATGTTTCAACAATATTCTTTCTGAAAAATAACTACAAGAACAGAGAACAGTATCAAATGTCAATGTTTCCAATGTCACTATTAAGAAAGCAGAAAAATAAGAGCTACAGTGATACATTGCAAAACAATCCTTATAGAGAAAATGATTAAGTAGACCTACTCAGTATATTGGTTTGTGAATGCCAACCAAGTAATGTACTTATGTTGTAGGAAATCAACCTAGGAGTATGGTCAGTTTCCTGATTTCCAAGGTGAAACTAACCTTTGATTTTAAGAGAGCAGTTTCCTGTATTTCAGGGTGGAACCAACCCCTGTTTTTAGGATGTTAGTTTCCTGATTTTCAGGATGATTTACAGCTGTATACTAATAACTTCCAACAGTATATTAGGCATAAAAATGTATATATATAAAGGGATCTAATATTAAGAAATAAAGTAGAAGTAATTTTTCTGGAAAATACATAAAACTTCATGGTATTAGAGCTGCGGCGAGAAAAACCAACTGCTCTTATCTATCTCTTTTTATTTCCAAATAACCTACGCCGTGGAAGAACATTCCTCTGCATCTAATCCCTCTTGTAATACTCTGCTGCTCCTCGGTTAACAGGGCGAAAGACGGATAATAATCTCACTCCTATCATCAGCACCTGAACTTAATGTGGCCAAAACTAACTTCAATGGTCTCGATCAACGATGATGTTCGTAGCGGCTGAAACAAGGATGAATATATCATTGGAAATATCCCAAAACCCGATCCCAACATCTTGATTGAGGAATGCAGTGCAGGAAAATAATCTGGTTATGTCTTGGTTACATGACAATAGAAATAGGAGAAAATTTCTTGTTGTACACCACATGAAAAGAAATATGGGGAAGTTGCACGAAACGTTCTCCAAGATGGTGAGAACACTTCCGAGCTCTTACATGTGGAGAGTTCTCTCGGACTTGCGCTAAGGCGACAATGTGACTATTTATTTCCATGACTCTTTTCGTCATTGGCAACAGGTGGACTTGTTTGAGATACATGAATGGAAATGTCCAGAAGATCATGCATATTTTAGAAAAATTGTGGGGACTAAGCGTGTCTTCAAAATCTTGATGGGACTCGATAAATCACTTGATGAAGGAATGGGAATAATTCTTGGAACAAAACCATTACCAAGTCGATGCGAGAAGCATTCTCACGAGGTCTTGTGAAGGAGAGAGATTAAAACGTGTCAGCGCCGGGACAATCAAATCCTTTCACGATTCACGAAGTCCGAACATTTGCAGTCAGCAATTCACGGATTTTTGGTGCATGTGTTGCCGCGAAGCAATACTCAATCTGACACTAATCGAATAAGGAAAGGTCGCACGTGGTGTGACTATTGTAGAAAGCACGGGCATTTTAAGGAGATCTCTTTGGGAAATTACATGGAAAGCACATTGATTGGAAAACAAATCGAGGCCGGAGACAAAGGGAAATCTTTGTGATCTTGACGTATCTCAATCGATAATCATGTCCCATTCACAGGATCAGTTGGATCTCCTCCAACAACTTGTACAAAAAATCAAACATTAATCCCATTTCGTAGCTACAGTAATTCGGCCAATGCGTGCACTCAAATTTCCCTCTTCATCTTGGATAGTAGACTCGGTGCTTCAATCACATAACAGTGATCATTCACTTTCACAACCTACTTCACCTTGTAACAGGACTTGAGCCGGTGCGTGTGGCGATGGTACTCGAACCACGGTGGTTGGAACAGAGGAACCATCGTCTCTCGAACAACCTACCCTCAAATCACGTGTTATTTGTGCACGATTTTATGATCTCATATCGGTTAGTAGACTTAATCATGATCTTAAGCGTGAAACTAAATTCTTGGCTAAATCTTGTGTTTTTCGGGACCTGAGCTCGGAAGATGATTGGAAATCTTGATTTTAGATGCGGGCCTACATGTTCTTGGCGTCAACACTCGCTTGATCCATTACATTGGTCATCATGTCAGTTGAGTCATAATCTTAAGTCCCAATAGTCGTCTTGATAAAGAAAGTGAAATCATGCGGTGGCAACTTTCGCCTAGGTCATCCAAATTTTACGTACTTGAAACGTTTGTTTCCATCCTTATTCATCAATATAAATCCAAATTTATTTCGTTGTGAAGTTTGTCAATTGGCAAAACATACTGAAACACTTTTCACCACGCACGCACAAACCAAGTCACCACTTTTTCTCTCATTCACGGTGACATTTGGGGGAATGTCGCATTCACGTGTCATTGGTGCTAGATGGTTTTTCTTGTTAGTTGATGATCATACTCGATTGTGTTGGACATTTCTTATGAAAGACAAATCGAAACCAAGCACATATTTCCATTTTTCATGCCATGATCAAAACTCGATTTAATACACGTATTCAAATCCTAAAAGCCGACAATGCTAGGGATTTCTTTAATTCGATCTTAGTGGATATCTCAAAATCACGTGGTATTGTCCAACAAAGCTTCTTGCGTTGACACACCACAACAAAACGGTGTAGTTGAACGTAAGAAGCAAAATTAAATATACTTGAGGTTGCCGAACTTTGCTCTTTCAAACTAATGTTCCTAAAAAATTTTGGGGTGAAGCCATTCTTCTTGCACACACTTGATCAATCGAATGCGCTTCTCGAGTTCTCAAATTTCACTCACCTTTATACAAGTGTTTCAGGATCAATATTCTACCTCACTGACTTATTGTCACAAATTCCTTTCAAGATTTTTGGTTGCCCTTGTTTTTGTCGTATTCATTCTGATATCGTGGTAAACTTGATCCTCGTTCCATAAATGCATCTTCCTTTGCTACTCACCAATCAAAAAGGCTACAAATGTTTCTCTCCCGTCACCCATAAGTTTTATAATTCCATGTGGACGTTACTTTCTTTGAAGAAATTCCATTCTATTCTAATTACGCAATTCGGGGGAAAATCACATGAATGAATTCTGAGAATTGGGATTGATAAATCACTTTCGTTGAACCAAACCTACCATCCTGATTATCTTCCACTACCTTGTCCTCTTCCAACCTAGTTCCCATTCCAAATTCTCCTTCCAAACTTAATCAATCTCCCATTGTCTATCCTAGACATCTTCTCCTTCCTAATGATGCCATAAAAGTTTATGAAAGAAAGAAAAACTTTGACTTGCCCACACGAAATCAAAGAAAGCCAGAATATCTCCCGTGCCGACCGGAATCGAGAGATTACAAGATGAAGCGAGAATCTAGTCCAACACTAGGTTTTGATCCTGAGTTGATCTTCCTATTGCACGAGAAAAAGGTGTTCGATCGTACACACAACATCCCCTTCGAAGTTA
Organism: Hippophae rhamnoides; assembly: GCA_033030585.1. Classification (NCBI taxonomy): domain Eukaryota; kingdom Viridiplantae; phylum Streptophyta; class Magnoliopsida; order Rosales; family Elaeagnaceae; genus Hippophae; species Hippophae rhamnoides. The sequence goes on along the minus strand of CM065438.1, from coordinate 28,273,361 downwards.
CATTTCTTATGCAAATTTGTCCCCAAAATTTCGAGGCATTTGTGACATCCCAGACAACATCAAGATTCCTAGTGCATCGACGAGGCTCACAGAGTTCTTGAATGGCACGAGAGCAACCTTAGAAGAATACACGCACTTGAAAAGAATAGTACGTGGATGTTAACAAAGCTACCACGTGGAAAGAGGAGACATGGGTTGTAAATGGATATTCTCGGTTAAATGTATGCGGATGGAAATATCGACGAGATATAAAGCTCGATTAATGGCTAAAGGATTCACCCGATCATATGGAATTGATTATCGAGACCTTTGGTCTGTAGCAAAACTTAACACGGTTAGGTATGTCTTGTTATCTATTGCAGTTAATAAGGATTGACCAACTGTAACTTGATGTCAAGAACGCATTCTTAAATAGAGATTTGATCGAAGAAGTTTACATGGATGTGCCTCACGGCTTTGAGACTAAAGATACACGAGGAAGGTATGCAAGTTGAGAAAGGCCTTATATGGACTTAAGCAGTCACACAGAACGTGGTTCGAAAAAAATTCACCAAGGTCACTCGAAACAGGGATGGATACTCCGGGACGACGGAGACCACGCTTTATTTATCAAACACTTCGCGAGATGGGAGAATTACAACTTTGATTGTATATGTTGATGATATAGTTCTTACAGGAAATCATGTAGGAGAAATGAAGAGACTTAGGATGCTATTATCCAAGGAATTCGAGATTAAAGACTTGGGATATTTGAAATATTTCTTAGGGATGGAAGTGGCCGTGACTAAAGGAATCTGGTTTCCAACACAAATATGTTCTAGATCTCTTGCGTGAAGGCCTAGCGTGAGTGGGTGTAAACTGTTGAAACACCCATGGACCCTAACACCAAACTAATGCCTCGAGCCGATGAATTGGCAACTTACGAGGGGGCAATATCAACGTTTGGTAGGTAAGTTAATTTATTTGACCCATTACACGTCCAGGATATAAGTTTTGATCAGGTGTTGTTAGCGTTTCTTGTGACCCATATTAGATCACTTGGAAGCGATGAAACCGTATTCTAAGATACTTGAAGAGGATCACGGAAAGGGAGCTCGTGTTCAAGAAAACAATTAATAGGAGATTGGAAATTTATACCGATCTTGCGATTGAGCTGGATCTCTCTAGTGACCGAAAATCTATATCTGGATATTGCTCATTTATTTGGGGAAATTGGTGACATGGCGTAGCAAAAAGCAAGGTGGTAGCAGTAGTAGTCTTGGTGAGTTCCGTGCATTGGCTGGGGCGTACGTGAAGGAATTTGGCTAAAACGCTTATCTACCTACGAACTCGGGTTGAACATTGAGAATCTATTAGAATTATGTGTGACAATGAGGTCGACAATTGCAATTGCAAAATCCGATCCCAGCGTGATCGAACTAAACATGTGGAAATTGATGACACTTCATCGGTGAGAAAATTGATGGCAAGATGATCTCACTCAACTATGTTCCATACAGGCAACAAGTAGCGAGATATCTTATCCAAAGCTTTGTTTTCGACACAATTTCACGAGTTAAATGTAGCACTTGGTTTGGAAAACATATATTGCCTAGCTTGAGGGAGTGTAGGGAAATCAACCTAGGAGTATGGTTAGTTTCACGATTTCTAGGGTGAAACCAACCCACGATTTTAAGAGAGCGGTTTCTGTATTTCGGGGTGGAACCAACCCCTGTTTTTAGGATGTTAGTTTCCGATTTTCGGGATGATTCTGTTGTATACTAATAACTTCCAGCAGTATATTAGGCATAAAAATGTATATATAAAGGGATCTAATATTAAGAAATAAAGTAGAAGTAATTTTTCTGGAAAATACATAAAACTTCATATGTTAATGTAAGACTTGCAAGTTTTGCTCATTCGTTTTGGTAGTTTTTGACAAGTAAACTTATTTCTCTTGTTTTGAATCCCAATTAAGTTGAAATGCTTGTAACAGATTTCAATGTTTTACTTTTGAACCTTTTTCTCTTATATATCTTGTTTGGTGCTCTAGGTCCATTAATATGGCAGCAACCCCAGGACAGCTTCCTGATTTCAAATTGTTAATACTATTCGGGTGTGGAGCTTTGATTTTAAGGGGTGCTGGATGTACCATTAATGATCTCATTGATCAAGATATTGATACAATGGTAATGTCTATTCTGTTCTGGCCCAGTTGGTATGTGCATTTTCACATATTTTTTCTGGAAAACATCATTCATTTTGGTCTTGTTATTGCCTATCAAGTTGCACTTCTTGTATAATTATGTTTGTAGAAGTTGACTCCGGGATATATTTGAATGGGGTTGAATATATATCTTACCACTAAAATATAGGGTATGTGTGGAAGTTGCCACTCAATTTTGTTTCACCTTTTACCATTGAACTTCTAAAAATTAAATATATATAAATTATATGGGTGTTGATGATTAGAAGAAAAAGATTTCCCAACCTGCAACAATATTTTAAGGCCTTAGGGGACATTTAGGTGTGATTTTATGGTTTACAACTTAAAAAAGGTCACTTGTGGCTTTCAAGATACATGATCATCTTCCACTTGTTCAATCAATGTACATTAGTTAGATGATTTTCATATTTTTTAATGTTCGAAAATCTCTGATAAAAAAGTTGACATGTGAAAGTTGATATACAACTCCCATGCCGCACCCATAGATTATGGAAAAGCATGTATTTAATCATATTTGAAGGCTATCAAGACACTGACTCTACATTTATAAAGAGTATAATAACCATAAAGACTTTGTATTTTGTGAAATGTATTTCTGAACATTGAATTATCTTTTTCCTACATTAGTTTACTTACAATTTATAGAAAAAGATTAGGACTAGAAAATTAAAATGAATATCCTAATTAATGCTGTGATAATATTCCTAATTCTGACTAAGTTAACCAAGGAAAAAATATTGCCTAATAAATTCAAAATATTCTTAATAATGCTCCTAATCAATATATAGTCGGAACTAAAACTTTGTGCATTTAATTCTTGAGATTTCAACATTTTTCTCAAGTTGGATCGTAAATATTGATCATATCCTACTTGTTAATAAGATCATCAAAGTATTTTGGTGAAGATATCAACTTTTTGTTCATTTATTGGACATAAGTCATGAAATTCACTTTAATAAAGTTGCTATCAACTTTCCTATGTTTTTTTTGTCATTCTGAATTGGATTAAGAGAGAGTTTGATAGCTATCTTGTTGTCACAGTATAGCTTGATTGAATGTTGTTGGAATTTGAAATTCCATTAAGAGTTTTTGTAGCCACAACACCTCACAGATTCCTTGTGTGATTGTTTTAAATTCTGTTTTGGCATTACTACTGGCTATTACATTTTGCTTATTGGTTCTACAAGTCATTAAGCTTCCAAAAACTAAAATGCAATATTTAGTAGTGGATCATCTGTTCCTTAGTGAACCAGTTCAATCTGCATCTACTTAGACCTCTAAGCTTCTAGCTTCATTTTTTTTTTGCAAAGTAATCCCTTCCTGGATGACCCTTTGAGGTAACTGAGAATTTTGTAAATTGCTTCAACGTGAACTTCCTTTGAAGAGTGCATGTGTTAACTAAGTACATTGACTGCAAATGCTATATCTTGTCTAATGTGAGATATCAATTTTCTTACGAGTTTTCGATATCTTTCTTTGTCCATTGTTTTACCCAAGTTTTCATATTTATTTTCAGTCTCAATTGAAATGTCACTTGGTTTGCAACCAAGCATACCTATTTCGGTAAGAAGGTCAAGGACATATTTACATTGTGAGACATTGATTCCCCTTTTGATATTGCAACTTTCATTCATAAGAAATATCACATTTATCCTAGATATTTGACTTCAAATTCAGCAACCAAGTTTTTCTTTAATCTCTCAATTTCTTATAAGTTGTTACTAGTCAATATTATATCATCAATATATACTATCAAAATTGTTTTTTTTCCCATTTTGATTTTTTGAAAAAATAAGGTATGGTTTGATTGTCCTTGCTATTATCTTTGCTTCGTCATTATTTTAGTAAACTTATCAAACCACACTCTTGGTGATTGTTTAAGGTCATACAATGTTTTTCCTATTTCGATTATTTGAAAAAACAAGGTATGGTCTGATTGTCCTTACTAGTATCCTTACTTCGTCATTACTTTAGTAAACCTATCAAACCATACTCTTGGTGATTGTTTAAGGTCATACAATGATTTTTTCAAATTTCACACTATATTTGCTCTTTCATTGTTGAATCCATGTGGCATGGTCATAAAGACTTCTTCTAATACTCAAATGAGAAAAAACATTTTTTTATGTCAAGTTGTTGAAGTGGTTAGTGTAGATTAGGTACTAATGACAGAAGCACACTCTTGTAGTATTTAGTTTTTACACTGATGCAAATGTTCTGTATAATTAATTTCATAGGTTTGTGTAACTCCTTTGCAACTAGATGGGATTTGTGTTGTTCTATTGTCCCATTTGCTTTGTACTTTATTGTAAATACCCATTTGCAACCAATTGATACTTTTCTTTTTAGTAGCTATGTTACATCCCTAGTTTCATTTTTTTCAAGTGTTCTTATTTATTCTATAGCAGCCTCCTTTCATTTTGGAATTTTTAGAGTCTCATGTATGTTTATTGAAATTTTTGTTCTATCAAGATTAGAGGAACACTATCTTAAATGTCCTTGAGGTTTGACATATTTTCAATTATGCCCTCGAGGTTTATAAAATGTCAAAAATGCCTTTACATTTTGACGGTGTTAATTTTTCATCAATTATTATTTAGTTTACTATTCCTAGGCTTTGATACCAATTAGTTGCTTAATTCTAATTCTGAATCTATTAATTATCGTTTAAAATTAAAAATTACTCTTTCATTTGTTAAATCTAATAGTTTTAATTTATGTATTAATGATTCGATATTCATAGAGTATTATCTTGATAAATCATATGTGTTGAGTGTATATTATTTTGTCCTATTCGTAGTATACAAGTAGGTTTTTCTTGTGTATAAATAATGTATTTATAATCTTCAAAGTAGTATCCAAACATTAAATTGTTAAATTCTTCTTCCTCTATTCTTACATATTTTTGATTAAAATAGTCTTTTAATGTTCTTGAAACAAAATGGTCTATGATGTTTGTGATAGGTTTAATATAGTTTGTATAGATATCTAATAAGAAAAATTTCATAATTTTCAAGAAAAATTTCATAATTTTCATCTTTAAAATATTCATTTAAATGATAGAGATAACCTTTATCAAATGTTTCTAATAGAATTAGATTTTTATTTTTGATTTTCATTGGAATTATTAGTTTATTTCTAAAAACAATTTCTATTTTTCCTGTTTTAGCAATATTATGTTTTGTTGTAAGCAAATAATTAATCATTCAAGATTCTTAACTTTTGATGGGTCTACCATGGTCTTCCCTTTGTTCGTCTTCTTTTATTATACCTGTTATGCCTTAGCTTTGCTCAAACCTCAGCGCCCTCCTAGTAATGGCGAACCTTTTGCATCCGTACATAAATAGTGTCTAATAGTTGACTTACTAAAGAAGAGTAACTGAACTCCATTGTTATTCATAGCATAATAATTATTACAATTTAAGGCCAATTAAGAACCTTGAAAGGGGTACTTAGCTGCTCATAGTTACTGGGTATAACATTATTGGTTTTGAGGTTTTCTATGCTAGAGTGTTTCAGAGTAGAGAGCTCTGGGTTTTTGTGTATTCGTGTATGTTCCTGAAATAATAATAAGGGTTCCTTTTATAGAACAAGGAATCCCTGTTTACAAGACTAAAATTATTATTTTACCCTTACTTTAATAATTCATTTGTTTTTCTACTTTAAAGGATAGTCATTACTTTTTCTTTGGCATTTGTTGCAGCTTAAGATGTGGGGTCTACATTTTTATCTCTTTTGTCGCCTTCTGTCGACAGTTTCTTTTGTTATTTTTCTTTGTCATTTTCTGTGGATGGTTCCTTTGATGACGTTGATGATGACGTATCTTCATCTTCTCGGTCTTTGATGCAGAGAATGCATTTGTGGTCTTTGGTGGCTTTTCTGGCATAGAAACATAGTACCTTTTTTATTTTTTGACCAATTTCTAGGTTGCAATTAAAATTGGTTTCATATTTGATGATTTTTTCACCACCTTCTGACAGAGCCATGTTACTGTGGAAAATGATGATAACTTTACTAGTTGAGTAATTTACTTTAATCTTAGTAGAATTTTCAATTTTTTTGAGTTCATAGTAAATTTAGCTTAGCAATTGACCTCTTAAATATACAGAGTTTTTCTGTATTGAATTCCTTTTCTGGAAGTGCCCTTGGTTTGGGAACTTCTTTGTTTGTGTTGGAAATCTCTATCTTGACGAAGTGGTAGAGACTAATACTTCTTTTCTCATTCTAGTCTATTAATGAATTGAAAAATCTAAGATAAATAGGTTTATTACCTACTTTAATTTTTCTTCTGAAATTCTTGATTGCTTTTTTAAAATTTTCTGAGAAATAATTTAACTCACTTAAATTAATTCCTGGATATATATTTTCTATTAGTCCTGCATGGAATGCTTTATACACAAATATTGGATCAGCTCTTTCCAATGTATTGAATGTACTTCTTGCAGGAAATTCCTTGTTTGTAGTATAGAATCTCATATCTTCAATATGTTGGGTAGATTTTTTGGCCAAATTATAAAGACTCAACCATTGTGGTTTGCTGAGGTTTTTATATTGGTCATTTTCATCTTCAATGATTGGATTAGTTCTAGGAGATGTCTCCCTGAATAGTATTGAATGCTTTACTATTTTTGATGTCTTTGGAGGAGATGTTTCTCTAAATAGCACTGAAGGTCTTGCTATCTTTCCAAGATTTGTCAATCTCCTTGGAGCTGTTGGTTGTTGTTGTAGTACTGTAGAATAATTTTTTACTATCTCTTCCAGAGTTATTAGTTTTGGTGCTTTGTAGTTGGCATAATTATCTTCAGCTTCTATTCTGTTGGTGAAGGCTCTATGAGTTACTTCACTAATTCCTAGAATATATTTGCTAGCTTCTGTCCAGTTGTTATAAATTCTTGATTTTGGTTATTATAGACCACATAAACTTTTTTTTGTTATTCTTTTTTTGCCTCATCTGCTCAATTGAGATTTGTGGTTTCAGAAGTTTTTTGTGAACTGTTAGGTTCTTCCTTTTTCAATGAAGGTTCCTCGTTTGAGTTTCTGATCTCTAGAGGTTGTTTTGAACAATTAAGTTCTTCTTGTTTTTCTCTTGTCTCCATAAGAGATTTCTCAAGATATAGCAACTCGAGTTGTTCTTATAGGATTTTTATCTCCTTTTCCTTTATCTTGATTTTGATATCATGATGTTCCATTCCTGAAAGCATAAAAATAATTAGATGTGCTAATTCTTTGGTAAGAGCATTAGCTAAGCTATTTTTATGTCTTGGAAGATGTTCAAAATCAAAATTGTAATGGTTGAACCATTGTTGCCATTTAACTAATCTTCCTTATTTGTAATCACCTGTAATATTAGTTCTTAGGAAATAACCAAAATTCTTGTTATTTGTTCTAACAATGAATACATAACTTATAACATATATTGCAAATTTCTTAATAGCTTTTTTAACAGTTAAATATTTTTTTTCATTAGTATGATAATTTAATTCTGAACCTTGGAAAGATCCTGATGTATATCTACAAAAATATTCATCTTTGTCATCTACTCTTGTTTTAAAAACTGCTCTCTAATATTCTTGTGAAACATCTGTTTCAATTATCATCTTATCATCTTATCATCTGGTCCTGCATGGTATAAAGTAGGTAAATTTTTTACCTTTGTTTTTACTCTATCCATATATAGAGTATCTTCTTCTGTCCATTTCCATATATGATCTTTTTTCAATTTTGCTTGTAATGGCTTTCTCATTTCTGCAAGTTTCTTGATGTATGTTTATGCATATGTTAAACATCCTAAAAATCTTTGTAATTGGTTTTTATCTTTTAATTCACTAGGAATACCTTGAATATTATTTAGTATATGAGGTTGTAGATTATGTTTTCCATCTTCAATTTCCAATCCTAAGTATTTTATTTTTTGTTGAGCAAGTACTGCTTTCTTTTCAGAGAATACAATGCCTTCTTTTCTACATTCTTGTAGAATATTGATAATATCCAAATAAAATTTATTTAATTTATTACTAAAAACCAAAATATCATCTGTGTAAACACAAAAAATATCTTGTAATTTCTTAAAATTGTTATCTATATATTTTTAAAAAATACCTGGAGCTTGTTTTAATCCAAATGGTATAACTGTCCATTGGAATTGTCCTTGGGGCAACTAAATGTTATTAATTTTTAGGATTCTTTATCTAATCTTATTTGTCAAAATCTGCTTTTGCAATCAAAACTCGAGAAATATTTTTTTCCTTTTATTAATGATAGTAGTTTTTCATTTTTTGGAATGAAGTATCCATCGTCAATGGTTTCTTTATTCAGTGTTTTAAAGTTTATTACCATTCTTTTTTTTCCTCTTTTTTTTTCAACTTCTTTTTCAACTAAGAATGTTGGACTAGAGTGATGTGAATTATTTGTTATTATGACTTTTAATTCTAAAAGTTCTTGAATTTATTTTCTAAATTCAATCCTATCTTCTGGAGTATAAATCATTGGTTTTACTCTTATGATCTTGTTAAGATCTTTTAATTTTATGTTGATTATTGTTTTAGATTTATTTATTTTTGGATCCAAAGGATTTTTTGAACTGACGATTTTTAATAGGTTTCTAATGCCTGTTAGTGTTTTGTCTTCTTGTATTTAATTGAGAAAAAAATTTTGTTTTTCTTCTATATCTAATGAAATATTTTTTAAATAAGGTTTTTGTTGGTCTTCTATCTCATCACGTTTTCGCTTTTTATGTTGCATAAAAATTGAGTTTGAGACAGCTAAAGCTTTTTTCACTTTAGAAATATAGATGATATCTCTTTCTAAGGTTTGTGAGACTTGTTTTGTCAGAACGTTGTGTAAAAGGTTGATATAAATTTAGGAAATTATTTCTTATTAATAAATCTACTCTTGTTTATTGTTGATATATGGTAGAAATGTAGTTGTATTAATCTTAACCATCTTGTAAATTGAAATTGTATAATACTTCCCTTCAAATAATGGGTAAATGGATCTGTATAATGATAATCAATTTTTACAAATTCAACAACTGGTACCAGAATTTTAGTACTTCTGTTTTGGTTGTGCCATACCTGAATTGTTAAAGATGGAAGGATTAGCAATTCCATATTATATAAGCACCAACTACCAAATACTCCAATGCTGCACTCAACAACTGAAATGTTTGCTATTTTTTATTTTTATATATGTATTTCTGTGCGTGTATGTACCTGTGTCTCCATTATGAACTTAACATTCATAAGGTTAATATTTTGATAAACTTCAATTCATGGAAAATCACCTAATTTTATATCAGCAGATGAGCTATGGGACATGCCCTATTATTTTTCTTGTGTCCTTGTTTTGTTTATGTGGTGTTTATGCCCTATTTAAGTCCTTGAAAGCATCGTATAATTAGTTTTATTTGCTAATGAAATTGTGGAGGAAAGAAGTACAACATTGAGGAAAGAAAGCACAGTATTTATAATTGGAATGGAAATGCATGGGATGCCTTAGAACAAGTAGGGTGAGCTCTATATGTCTCCAGAACTATTTCTCATGGACATAAAGATTTCATTTTCCATAATAGACGAATTGCTGGGAATGGTCGAAAACTAAGATTTTGAGAGTATCCTTGGTGGAGGAACTCTTTAATATCTTGGGATATATAGTTTAAATTATTTCATAATCTTAGTTATAGGGGCGTGAAGGAACTCTTCAATATCTACCAAGTTTTCCTTTCTCACTTTGAGGAGGATACATGGTCTTCAACTTTTGCTCCCTTAGGTTCCTTTCTCATATGAACCCTTCTTTCTTTTGGCATCCTGTTTGGCACTTATTGGAAAACATAACACTAATGATATGCTTCATTAAAGACAGCATCTTTCTTTATATCCTCAGTGGTGCATTCTGTGTAAAAAGAGAGGGAAGACCTAGCTTCATTTGTTTTTGGGTAGTACTGCATTTAGCCTCATGTCTATTCACATTAGATTTGATAATTTTGGCAGATCTCATATAGGAAAACTATTTTGGAGAAATACAGTCATTGATCTAGTTTGATCAGTCTGCATTGACAGAAATAGTAGAATATTTGACATGGAAGAAGAAGGCTAGGAGATTATATGGACAAGGATAACCCATTGTGCCGCTTTGTGATCTTCTAGTTTTATTTTTATTTTTTCAGATGTTCCAAAATTTTCAGAATGATTCTTTGGTATCTATTTATCGTATTTTCCATATATTTTCTGTTTTGCTTCATTTTTCCTATGCTTCCACCTGTGCTGGTTGGACCCTTAGTCAACATTGGTATCTATTCTCTTTTTATTTTATTGAATTAATGTTTTCTTTCTATCAAAATGTTTATTGCATATTTGAGACAACAAATTTGGAACTGGAGCTTATTGTTTCATCCCTCATTTTTTTATTTTATTTTTGTATATTAACTTCAATGTCATAGGTAGGTCAAATTCAAGATTCAGAAGTTTGCTTGTCATGCACAATATTTTTGGGAAAGCCTTACTTGAATTGCTTAACAGCAATGTATCACTTGAAACAAAAGTCAAAAAGATAGTTGTATTATTTTTTCATTGCCAATCTTTGCTTTACTTGGTTATAGATGCATCATTGAATTAATTTAAGGCTCAAGAGTGGAAGTTTTATTTTTGATGCGAGTTTCCCTTGATTCTTTGAATGACATTTAAAGAAACTGTTGTGAACCAGGTTGAGCGTACAAAGTGGAGGCCTGTTGCATGTGGTCTTGTTACGCCTTTTCATGGGCTTTGTTTTCTTGGGTTCCAATTGCTTTTGGGTCTCGGAATTCTTCTGCAGCTTAATAATTTCAGGTGATTAGCCTTGGTATTTGTCTTTGTTGTGCTCTATTTCTTCTTGTTCTTGTATTAATTCAAATAAAAGAAAAGAAAGATTAATATAAACTCAAAACTTTACACAATATATAACTTAGTGTATTATGCACAAATCATTGAATATGCTTGTGCTCAATATTACCTGAAATTGTTTGGAGTGTCCATTTTATGTATTTATCAGGGTGTCCATCTGGTTGTCTCAATTATCTATGAACCTTACACTTATTTGGGGTATCATGTACACATAACTACATTCATGTCATGTCTAATGATATTGATACTTCATGAAAAAGAAGAGTTCATGTATTATAGCTTGTGTTTTGCATGGATTCACGACCACTTGGCTTCTATTGGTCATTTTAGTTTGCAAATTGGTTTTGACCAGTAACCACACACAAGTAGTGTGCTAAGTTGATTGCAATTGTTTTATCTAATGTGGCAGCCGCATTTTGGGGGCTTCATCTTTGTTATTGGTCTTTTCATATCCCTTAATGAAGAGGTTCACATTTTGGGTAATGATCTTGAGTCTTATGCAAGTTCATTTCCTTATTTGAACTTTGATACGGTGTTAAATATTTCCATTTTCTTTGTGACTATATCTCTGCAGCCTCAAGCTTTTCTTGGTTTCACCTTTAATTGGGGAGCTTTATTAGGATGGACTGCAGTTCAAGGAAGCATTGATCCCACAGTTATATTGCCAATGTACCTGTCTGGAGTATGTTGGACTCTTGTTTATGACACAATATATGCACATCAGGTACAGATATAAATTCTTCATAACCTTATCATTCATTTCTTCTTTGGCATGGAATTTATTTTCAAATTTCGACTTGTAAATAGTATAAAGCTACTTTAATAGTACATCAACATACTGCTTCATTGTGAAGAATGTGAGTTTTTATGGAATTAAATTTAATATGGGACCTGAACGAACTTGTATGAAACTCATGTTTTAACACAGGATGCACTAAGGTAATAGCTACATTAATGACATGATATTTTAATTTCTTTAATTACATTATTCATAATAAAGTACAACAGTATTAGAAGGTACAATTCGTAGATATATTGATATATATGCCAAGTAAATGTGATTTATTTACAACGTTCTATATTCTATCCAAGATTGGCAAAGCGTACAAATTTTTGGAATATGCTAAATATGGGAATTTCTTTATTCAATCTATAGTAAAATATCTTCATAAACACACTCAGGATAAAGAAGATGATCTGAAGGTTGGTGTTAAATCTACAGCTTTAAGATTTGGGGATTTGACCAAGGAGTGGATTACAGGGTTTGGCGTTGCATGCATAAGTAGTCTTGCTCTCAGTGGATATAATGCAGAGATTGGTAAGTTATAATATTGAGAACTTTTTTATTTCCGGTCATGGAAACTGTATATTGATATGATTATGATTTCATTGCAACTGTGGAGCAGGTTGGCCGTTTTATGCATTTTTGGCAGCTGCATCTGGACAATTAACGTGGCAAATATGGACCGTTGACCTTTCATCCCGAGCAGATTGCAGCAGAAAGTTTGTATTGTTTTTCAATTAGTTATTTATTAAAAATCTATTGTATGTTCAATATTTTTGCTAATTCTATTTTATGTTTAATATGTTGACTGGATTTTGCTTGCTTTGATTTATGGGTCGGGAAATAAGAAAGGAAGAATTTTAGTAGTTAAAAAGATTAGATTTTAAGTGCATTTATCATTCTTGGTTCAGATGATTTAAGTCAAGGTTGTATATATTTGGGCATTTTGCTTGTAGTGGTATGTAGTGAGTTAAAAAAAAAAGATTCGGAAGCATAAGATGTCCATAATGATGATAAAACATGTAGGTGCATATTGAATTATTCAGTTTCTCCAGGCAGCTATAGAGCATGTAGTCCTTATTTTTGACGTTAATTTATATTTAAACTTGAAAACGTCCAATTTGAACACTTTTATATTACCATTTCCTAATTAAGAACATTGTCTACCATTTACCTGATAATTGTTGTCTCTTTTGTTTCCAGATTTGTGTCCAATAAGTGGTTCGGTGCTCTTGTTTTTGGTGGAATCTTGTTTGGAAGACTATTTTCCTGAAAGTAAGTTTTATCTCAACACATTGATTTCATGTTAATATGATTCATATAATTGTTTGATCCATTTGTTAGCTGCATGGTTGGTGTGCTAATTACATTAATAACCTATATTTTTGAATTTATTTTTTTATCTTAAAAGTACAGGAAGAGTCTTATATTGACATTAATCAAGTTAAAAGATGTACAGATAAAATGACCTTCCATATAGAATATACAACAATTGATTCCTATATATACCAAACACAACACTGCAGGTCAATGTATTGAATACAGAGTGGATGCCGTAATAATACTTCTCTATGGGGTCCATTTTGTGTCTGCTTGCAGAGTAATGGGAGGGAGGGAGAATCATGTTTTGCACTTGAAATGGTCTAAATAGGCAGAAGTGTAAAATGTTCACTCTTTTGGGAAAAATTGGCCAAAATTATCCATTTTTTTTATTGATTATGGATGTTTGCTTATCATGTTTTATTCATCCCAAAATTTTTGAAGTCTTGATTTTGTTTTTAATCCTTCTGTGAATGCTGTCAGTTTATACTCTGAAGTGAATAATTCTTGAATACATGGCACACGATAAAGGGATGACGCCGATCTAGTTAATGTGGAGTTAATGCAGTGGAAAACATTTCATTAATATTGGTAGCAAAATGCAATACAACTAGCAATCTTTTTCATTGTCCAGCAGGCACATTGAAGATGTCCACAAAAGATGAGTAATTCTATATTATCCTCAGTGGGGCCAAAATCTCAATTACGGGTTGATTTTGTATTGGTTTTAAAACACGGATCTTGTTATTAAATCATGTGGGACTCAAACATTTATGAAGTAGGTAGTTTATTTTTGAATGGGGATGTAGTGAGGATGAAATTATAGTGAAGCAACATAGAATTTTTCATAGAATCAAAACCAAAACCAAAACCAAATCCCCTAACATAGGCTTACCCTGTTCAGCAAGAAGTTATTAGGTTGAGGTAATTTTTATATATATAAGAATGATCAATCAACCCTCAAACATGAGCCCAAAAAGGCTAAAGAACAAATCTAACCTAGAACAACGCATTGTAACACCACCATACAAATATCCCTTGAACAATACCTAGAAAAAAGCACAAGACAAAATGCCACAATCCAAATTGAAATCTGGTCATCTTCCTCGAAGTTGCTCACCCAACATTTAACCCAAAATATACTCCATCTAGAGACATGGGTAGTCAACGAAGATAGAGAGCTCTTTGTGCTCTTTGGCAGATTGAGGAAAGAGTTGCAACATGGAATGCTTAAAATTTAACAGTTAAGGCGACCAGTGAAAGGTTAGAAGGTTGAGATAATGAAAGAGAAACTAGGGATTGGAATTGGTTTTGGTGATTTGAGTGGTGACATGAGCAAGTGGAGGGGGGTGGGGAATGGGAATGGAGGCTGGGCATATGAAGGGTAGTGATGTAGTGTTTTTCTAGGGAGTTATCTCGCATAAATTGAAAGGCTTTTTTTTTCTTCCTTTTAACTATAAATGCATCATAATGCGATGGACTGATTTGATTACGAGTCTGGAGTGGTGGTGCTAGAACAACTGTAATCATTGTACTCGGTGTTTGTACAATCTTCATCGATATTTGATTGGTTTGATAGACTCTTGCCACCCTCGGAAGTCCCATTTGTTGGGCGTGATCTTTGTACCATTTGTTATGTTTGAGTTTGCATTCTTATGACTAGACAAATTCGTCAACCAATAATGAGATAAGTGTCGGGAATTTCTTTGCTCAAAGATCATTTGTTGAGTCTCTTAATTCAAAGAGGAGTTGGTATTTTTAGTTATACCACAAGACGATAAGGTTAAGTTTCTTTATTCAATTTCACTATAGCTCTTCAAATCACCAATGTATAATTATAATGAAGTTAAGACGAAATTTGATAGAACATGGTACAATTCAAGATTATAAATCTTCACCCATCGATTCCCGATCTTTGTTTTTTTTAAATATAAATATTATGTAAAAACTCATATGTTTGTTTACATTTCGATAAATTCGATATTTAAAAGTAATTTTTCTTATGTCTAAAATAATATTTTATTATAAAAATATAAAATTATGATATATAAAACAATAATTATTGTACTAATGGTTAAGCTAACAAAACAAAGATTTGTGTTTCTACTTATAGGTTTAATGGGTTATGTTTTGCCAATTCATTATGTGTAAATCATATTTGTATTGAATACATTATTTTTGTGTTAAAAATGACTAAAAATAATCAATTAATATTTATATTGAATTCATTATTTTTGTTCAAAATCATTTCATAACTAAATAAAAAGTAAACAAATATATATTATTTTTAAGCAAAAATGATTTATATTGTTACATGGTGCAAAATAAAAAAGAGTAAGTGTAACTTCAACCTAACATGTAGATAAATTATTAATTATATCAAATAGTAATCTGATTGAACTAGTTTATTATCTAATATGCAATTTTTTTATATAAATGATGAGGCTAATCATATACATAAATTTAAATGTATGTTCCTTTTATTACTAGTATTATTTTTATTTATTAACTACTTATTAAGTTTTACTTCTATTATCTAAATTAATTAGTATATATTTTAAGATAATTACACTAATCACACACCATAACACATCAAGACCTTCTATATGCTTAACTAAGTTATATCTTGTTGAATTACAAGCTTGTTGGTAAGTAACACAATTTGGAAGTATAAAATTAATGATTGCAAAAAATTAATTTTAACGATAGATTAAATACAAAAGTATTAATTAACATCAAATATAAAGTTATTGATTATAAGCTTCATCGTAATATAAAAATACTTATTTTTATTTTTACGTAAAATTTTGAAAAGAGTAATTTTTAAAATTAAAAGAAATATATAAATAAATTAGGTCAATAGCCTTTTTTAGAGATTAGTGGCTTAATTTTGTTGGAATTTGTTTTATTTTTTTTAATGCTATTTACAATTAAGTATATATATAAAAGCATATTTTATACATATAATTATAACAAAAATAAACATAAGTTATATTGGGTGTAAAATATTTCATGTCATGTGACGTAATATAAGAGATCTTAATTAGCAAAACTTGAGTAAGCCAGTCAATGTTGAGCCATCAAATAAGTGTCAATATCAGTTAAATATCTATCATACTAAAGGATAGACATTTAAATTCTTAATTATGTGACAATGAAATAATTAATTAGGTAAAAGTCCAACATTCAAAGCTAAGTCTATCGTTATGGATAAAAGTCATCTGTAGGTATATTCTTTCTTATAAATAATCACTACTATTCAATAGTATAACATAAATTCTTGTTCTCCTAACTTCTCAACTACAGACATTAAGGTATATAATCTCTTCTTAAATATCCCTCTGCATCATAAGGAGAGACATCTAGTCTCCTCCTCCTTCTCACGACCTGGACTTACTACTCTAGAAAAACTTCACTCTACACAGTCTCTAAAGGTCACACCTTTCTATCCTTTTAAGATGAATCAACCTCTTAACACAAACATCCAAGCTTCTGAAAGAGACAATTAAGGTCCCACCTCAAGTCCAACAAGTCACTCAACCACTTGCACAAGTTACTAGAACCAAGACTCTGTCCCTGATAAAGGACAAAGAAAAATGGTTCACACTTCTTATAGTCCCACTATTAGGATCACTCGACAGGCATACCCATCACATAATCTCTAGCTAAGATATGGCTAGACATGGTCCATCAACCATCACCTAAGGAGTGGTTGGACAAAGTGTGCCATACACATAGTGGTCGGCCAAACTCGATGGTACCACCCAAGCATCACCAATTGACCCTCTAAGGACCATAATCTCTTGGACCAAAAAATGTCCTTGCGTCATCTTTCAATGCCTATGGTGCACCGAATTTAGTCCATAACCACACAAGCTTAGATTAGAGATGTCACTCGCCTTCACGAGGTATAATCCTATGGGTCAGACAAACAGGTCCAGTTATTATGGTTCATGAGCCAATGCGTGTGTACCATAGTCATTGTTGCCAAACGATGGCTCATGTTTTGATACCTTTAAAGAATGAGGCGTTTTATGATATCATACATGAAAGGCTAGTCAGTCGGCCACAGTGGGTAAACTCAAAGGGACCCACCTTCCACTTTTCTATCCAATTATGTGTCTTTTGTTTGGATCTCAAAATTTGTGCATCATTTGGAAAATCTGAGACCACCATCTGAAAGATCATGTATCGAATAACCTTTACTCAAAATTTCAATTTGAACAAACATCATAGTGGTCCTTATGCTCCACCATACACCACCAATGTTAATGGACGTTGGAAAAAATAGTTCTGCATTGAATTTGGTAAAAAATGGTCCAGTTTATCAAACAAACACAGAAATCGATTGGGGGTCGATTCATTCACTTTCCTACTAGGTCTCACAGAAGTAAAACCAATTTTGAAATCATCTCAACGAGACGATTCCAATGAATGTATAATCGACACTTTTTGATATACATTCATAAATAAATTTGAAAAAATGTGTGTATGAAGAGGCTATTCACCTATCCAAATTCAGTCAAAATTGTGGGGAAATGATCATCCATTGTTCCATTCATCCAAATAATGTTTGGAAAGATATTATCTACTCTTTTAGTCATCATCACTACATTGTTGTTAAAGAGTGATTGATTATGAACTTGTTCAAGCATTCAAAATGATGACGATAGCATCTTAGGTCATCTTGAGAATGTCTTTCAAGGCCACAGGTCATTGGTTCACTTCCCATCGTAGAGAACAACCGCATGGCATCTTCCAATGATCATAGTGAATAGGATTTGGCTGGTGTCCATATGGAGTTTGACCAACAACGTGACCTACCACGATGGAAACCAGGCCGTACGACTAACAAGACAAAGTTCACCCACAAAGTACAAAGACATCTACCTATGGATGCTTAGAAAGTGTCCTTTCGACCATCCATCGTAGACCAGTTGAGATCAACTTGAGTAGCTTCTTTCCATCACGATCCATATGACCATCTCGAGGCTCATATGTATGGACACTTTGTCCAAACCATACGGCCTGAGCGACTATTGGCCACCTTAGAAATCGTTACCTATGATGGTACTAAAAACCCTTGGAGTACATGGAAAACTTCAGGATATGGAACCACGTGTCCACCTTGACATCATGAAGAACACAATCCAAAATATTTTGGAATGCCTCTACAGTTTATAAGATCTATAACCATTTTTCGTTAACGAGGGCTCTCTATGGCATCATCCAATGCCCAGAGCACCATAATGTCCACTCATAGGCTACAAGTCCATATTGACACTCCAAAGGCCTATGATCTCACAAATAGATGAGACCATGGTTAGGTTCAATATAAACCTACAAGTATAGAAGTGCATGAATCAAAGCGAAGGACATATATGATATATTTGGAACATTCATGCAATGAAATAAAGTGTGCAACCTAAAATTGCACCCTACCAACAAATTGGGTTGTGAGGTGTACAACCATCACATATTATTCAGGGATGTATACCTCTTCATAAATTATTTCAAAATGTTTTATTGAGAATGTCCTAAGAATGCACTTTAGAAATCCACCCAAGTCCTATATGAGAACAATTGGTAAGATCAATATAATTAATCAAGTCTGGACATAGACTCAATAAAGTTACACGTCATGTCCAACTAAAGAACAAAATATATGTGCACTCATATATCGGAGGTCCAAAACAATGTTCCAACTTCTTCAAGATTACATAAGTTCATATGATACTCAAAAGGCACATGCCTTAGAGGTAAGCATGATCCAAGAAGTCCCCCGATAGAGTTTCAAAAAGACCATTCCTAAATAAACACATGGGCTTTAGTCCCCATATATGATCTCCACTAAAAGCTCTAGAGATAATAATTGTATTGAAAGAGTAGAAAGTTGCACAAGATGCCACTCATAAGGAACAATATAGGAAAGAAACAATGCCCCACTTACAAAAAGACAAACAATGCTTTAGGTACACTTTTATTTTAATAAAAAATGTGTTTGTAGCTATTTAGGCCTAGCTTTTTCTACATTCATAAAATTCGATAAGGATCGGGGAAGTCCAAACTACAAAGGGACTAATAGGTATGGACTATGAAAAGTCACACACCAGTATCCTCAGGGTTAGGACTTGCTACAACTTCTGCGCTAAACCTCTGTGGGCCATGTTGGACCTTTGAATAGGCAACAACTAAGTCTTGGGTATGGGAGTTGCTAACTCTTTTATGCCTCACCTCATGGGTTATGTTAGACCTTTGAATTGATAACAACTATATCCCAAGACCAGGAGTTGTTACAACTTTTATGCTCTACCCTTACGAGTAATGCTAGACCTTTAAATAGGTAGCAACCACGCTCGAGGTCAAAAGTTTCTATAATTTTATGCCTTACCTTTATGGGCCATACTAGACATTTGAATAGGTAGAAATTATGCCCTCTATCCAAGAGATGCTACAACTTCTGCACCCCATCTATGCAAACACAAATTTACTCATGTTAGGGACCTTAAGTTTCTAACTCTAGAAGTTGATAAAACATCCAGAAACAAGCAGTGTAATGACATTCATGACATGATGGAATAATCGACCAAGGACTACAAAATTTTTCTAGGATTCAAGACCAAATGCTTGATGACTCGATAAACTTAAGCACACCAACTAGGGGCTAATATATCGAAAAAACATCAACAATATCCCTGAGGTTTATAATATCTTCAAAAATACTCCCATGGTTTGAATAATGTCACAAATTCCCTATCATTTTAATGGCATTAGTTGACCATTTGTAAACCACATGGGTATTTTGAAGATATTGTAAACTCCATAGGTATTGTTGATGTTTTCTCGTAAAAAATAATGTAAAAAATATCATTCATACTTATGAGATTTATCTTCCTTTAACAAATATTTTTAATATTTAATGAAATTAAAGTTCAATGTATTAACATTTTTATTCATTATCACACATTCTTTTTATTTTTTATTAAATTACTAAAACTCTTTAAAAATAACAATAAAGTAAAAAAATGCATTTTATTATTTATTATATTTGTTATGATTAAAAATAAAAATCTACATTAAATAAACAAATATATAAAAATATAGAAGCTAAATATTTTTTATTTTTTTATCATTTATATCTCTTTCTCTCTCATTAATGTTTTTAAATATTTTTATTTTTTTCTACGTTATCAAAATAATTCTTACTTATGACATTTATTGAATAGAAAATTAATTAACTAATTAATTAAATTTATTAAAAAATATTGTTAAATATTTGAAGATATTATAAATCACATGGGCATGGTTATGATTTGGGCTAAGAAAGAACAAATAAAACAATTAAAATAACCCTCTTTATCTCTTATCTCCAAATCCCTTTAAAGTAGTCTATCTCCGTCTTCAAGTTCTTGAAAAAAGAGCTTCACAAAAGGAGTATTCTCTCTAGTTTGTGTGTTGAAAATGTAAAGTTTGGCTACTATTCACCATGGTTTTAGAGGTGTTTTTAGGATGTATTTATAGGTTGGGTTTATGAATGGAGTGAGGAGAACATGTCACACCATGTGATGGAACTTTTTGTCCAGCTAATGCATGCTGTCTATGACATGCTTTTATTTATGTCGCAACACGCGATGAAAACCAAACGACATGTGAAAAAGATGAGAGAACCTCGCTGCAACATAGCATTTCATGTGCCATGTTACATATTGAAATCCAGCTTCCATGCAAGTAGACTTGAGACCTCTTTATCGCGGCATGGAAATGTCACATTGCAGCATACATTAAATCGCATAGAAATAACCCATAGCTAATTTACCATGTCATGTATTTGTTTGGGGTGCAGCATGCATGATTTCATGATTTTGTTTCTTTTTTGCTTGTTTCAATTTTTCTAAGTTGTCATTTCTTACCCATTTTTCACTCTTTTCACTCGTTTAAGACCCCAATTCTTCCAAAGGCTCCTCAACCTACAAAATTCAAAAAAATCTTTCCAAATTAACAAAATTCTATGATTAAACATAAAAGTAATGCTTAAAAAAAAGAAAATTATATATCAAAAATATGTTTATCAAATTTCGCTAAACCTAAATTTTCTTAGTACTTGCAAAACAAAAACTAAAAAGACAAATAACAATTCTAAAAGAAAAACTATAAACTTAAATCATCAAAATTTCTAATGCTTTAGTTTATTTGTAGTTCATAATTAAGGCTCATGCATAACTTCATCCACAATCTCAACACATAAAGTCTTACCATGCAAATCAGCTCCATATCACAAATCCATATCCCAATAATCAAAATGTATCAATATCAATTCCCCCAAATCTAGTGTTAAGAATTTGAATTCACTTCAAATCTGGACCTCTCAAGATACACTCTTAATAACACACCAATCCTAAGTGTTGAAGCACTCAACAAGGTATATGTGAACAAAAGTTTTGTAAGAAGAAGGCAAATAGGTTTGCATATGTTTATAATCAAGAAAAAGGCTTAAATATGCACAAAGTAGATCTCATGAATAGAATCAAATGATAGGATTATGAAAGCGCCTCACATTACTCATATCATACTCTAATTAAAATAATTAATCAAGCAATATCAAGTATGTGCGTATAGATGAATAAAAATTCATTCGACTTCAAGCCGCTATTTCTAATATCTTGCAACATCCACAATAAAACTTTTAAGATATTAGTTTCATAATATTTATTTATACAATTTCTTTTATTTTCTCCTTTTTTCAAGAAATAAGGTACAACCCCATATATGTATGTAGTGCATATAATAAGTGGCTATTATGTCTCTTCTTATAAGGCCAACTCATATGTATCCTTACTCCTAGAAATCAAGCATGAAATGAAAACATGCCTACACTTTTAATTCCTACTCAAGCCATTCAATCAAAGTAATGAAAATAAGCAATATGAAACTTTATTTGGTTGTTTAAAATCCTAACATCCAATGCAAAACCTATAGAGATTATTTAACAATTTAGAATCATTAGGAAAATGTTTAAAAGAGTAGAAGAAAAATTCTCTCTAAGAATTAAACGTTATAAGCTCAAAAATAATCTCACAAGGTAGTCTCTAGTATTTGATTCTTAAACACCAAATTCGGGTTCATCTTAATTTCAAAATTCAAAGCATAAAATATAGACCATGAATAAGAACTAACTTTTACAACAAACCTTGAACGTGCTTAGGAAATCGTACAAAAAAATGAAAATAGACTCAATTAATTACCAAAATTTAACCATTCACATTTTGTATCAAAAATATTTTTATTGGACCTATTTACCCCTTCCAAACCTAAACAAAATATTGTCCTCAATGTTTTCAATTATGCACATGTTCAAAAAAGCATTCAAAAAGGACCAAACAAATAATGAACTAATAGTAAATAAATAAAAAAGCTAAGTAAAACAATAGGAAATAATACTACCATATACGGTGGGTTCCCTCCCACTAAGTCCTTAGTTTAATGTCTTAGTCAGATGTTGGTTAAGGCTATAATTGTTATATTTTGATTCACTCAATGTCCCCCTATATTATTGACTCCTTATCTAAATTTTTCTCTACCTTCTTGATAAGCAGAATCGTGATCGCCAAATACTTTGATGAACAAAAACTTGATGAACGAAAACCGGCATCGCCGATCCTGCCAATATTTTGGTTTTATATTTATAAAACTCTCAAGAGGCACCTAATCATTTCAGAAAAATGATAAGTATACTCCCAAGGTCGATCTAAGGAAGGAATGTATGTGGTTTTTAATTTATTATTCAAACTTTTAAAAACGAAATTAAATCCTAAACATCCTGTCACGATATTTTTGGTTTTGTGTTTTTAATTTAATAACATAAAAATAAACATAGATTCAATAAACATTCATGAAAATTTTATCTATTATAATGGTGGAGTATTTATGGATATAATAACTAAGTTAATTATACTTGCTCGTATTATTTAGGTTATTAAAGATATGAATTGATATTTATTGATTCTCCCTTTTTTGTATTTAATACCACCTCAAGGGTTAGATATTCTTTGTTAACTAAACAAATCAATTAACACCTACAAGCGGTTGATAACTAATTTGGTTAATTAAATTAATTCCTTTTTTTAAGATATTGAAAATGAACCATTTAAATGCCACCTTTGGGTTGCATAGCTTTAAACTTTATTCAAGGTGTCCAAATTAAACCTAAGAATTTAGTTATCCGAGTACTAACTTTCAAGTTTTAAAACCACTACCGAAAACACGTTTGAATACATTTTCGTATAATAATTTTATAAAAACTTTTGAAATAGAGCTTCACTCTAACTACCTAAGCGATTGTAATTAACAAATAAAAGAGCACTACTCTAAATAAGACCGGATAACTAAACCTTAAAATCTAATTTTCGTGATTTAAGTTTGTAATGAAAAATAATATATTTCTCTAACATTCTTAATATAAAATCTTGAATAAAAATAAAATCAATTCATTTTAGAGATTTTTACCTATTTAATATTTCGCAAGCATAACAACGTTATTATTATATCATTTTTACAAATAAAGCAATACGCTTAAATTTAATCACGATAAATTAAATATAACATGTAAGAATAAAGCATAAAAAATAATCGCAAAGAAAAATAAAATCCTTACAAAGATTTTGACGCTATTCCCCGCTAGAAAAACTCAAGCGGAATTTGCACTCCCATTTATTGAATCAAAGAGCTAAAATATTACAAAACATAACTAGTTCTTCCCAAAAAGGAAGAACTCTAAATCTAAGAGAAATTAACTAAGATAAACTAAAAACTAAGAAAACATAAGAAAAACTAAGAAAAATTAAAGAATCCTAAAAAATCTAAGAAAAGAGAGAAAAGAATGTATTCGAGGTGTTTTTAGGTGTGTTTTGAAAGTGAAGGGAAGGGGTATTTATAGTGAGGATTGAGAGAAAAATGAGTAAAAAATGTTAAAAAAATATTAAAAAATTAAAAACGTAATGGAAATGCCGAGGTCATCAATGACGCCGCATTTACATCACAAGGGCTGCCTGCATCGAAAAATGGGGTGAAAACGCTGCGCGTTGGCGGGCGGTGCATGGGCGCTGTTACAAGCTGCTTGGGGTCATTGGGTCAAGAACTCCTGGCTGAATGCTGCCAGCGTTAAGAAGGCGCCATACATGAACAGAACTCCTATACGTTAGTTACGCCAGTATGAACAGTAACCCGCTGAAGAAGCCGCGCTGCATGAACTGTAACCCGTGGCGCAATGGGCGGACACAGTGCACGCGGGCGGTGGCTAGCCGCTTTTTCTCCTTTTTGACATTTTTGACCTTTTTGACCCATTTTGTCCAATTTTTCCATATATGTCGACCTTTACGCATTTATTTATTAATATATTTGTGATGTATTGCTTCCAGTATTTCTCTTTGAGACTTTAAGTTGCATTTTTAAGCCAAAATACCTGAAAAACAATAAAAATATCCGTGATTCCGAAAAAGATAAATTTATATAAATATATGATAAAACATATATATATATATATTTTTAATCAATTAATTTGCATAAAATCATGGTTATTTTAGTGCTTTTTGAGCACTCATCACCTCTCAATAGTTGAAGCATACTCCTATTAAAAAGCATAATGAGCAAATGAGTCTATACAATCAATATAAGAACACACATCTATAGTAGCAATAAAGGGAATATGTGAGGAATCAAAAATAAAATGTATATTCTCTCCTAAGAATGTCATGTAACCCCTTCCATTGTAATGTCATAGTTAACCTCCCATTATAGACATTAATAATTGTCTTAGTTGTTTCCATGAATGGCCTACCAATAAAATAGTGTACGTGTCGGTAGATGGGTTTTCCTACATATCCAACACTACAAAATCAACAAGTATGGTTAGCTTATCTACCTATTTAAGAAAATCCTCAACCATGTCCTCTGGATATTTAATAGACCTATCAGCTAATTGAAGAGACATGGTTGTGGCCTTAAGCTACCCTTAACCAGTATGCTAGTATGGTATGAGATTGGTACTTGTACCTAAATCTAGCATAGATTTAGCAACCTTCTTATCCTCAATGGTAATATTAATAACAAAAATTCTTAGATCCTTTAATTTGGGGGAGTGGGGCAAGTCTAGTTGTAGCACAACATTGGAAATTTCTAACACAATCACCCTTTCATTCAATTCACATATTCTCTTCTTGGTGCTCAAATCTTTGAAAAACTTAGTATAAGAGGGCACATTTCTTATCACAACCAAGAGAGGTAAGTTAATATTAACTTTAGAAAGCATGTTAAATAAGTCTAAAAATTGCTTATCTTGTTTATTTTCCTTTAGATTATGTGCAAATGGGAAGGGTGATCGGTATGGCTCGGGTGACTTAGGTAGCATGGGAGGGTCAGATGACTCTCCTAGACTTCCCTCAGAAGGCTTAGTAGTTTTAGCATTTGTGTCCACACCTTCCTTGTCTACTTGCATACCATCTATGTTTCCTACAGTATTATACAAATCATCAAAATATTTAGAGAACTTTTTGTTTAGCACCTTACCATTTTGAAGGTTGTAATAGCCTTTGCCTACTCAAGTTGACTAGGTAATTTCCCTCTCTCTTGCTTTTTCATGTGCTTAGGTAGTTTCCCACTTAAACTTCCACCCTTTTCATGAATGCCTCTAGAGAATTCAACCTTTGTTTCTCTCTAGGTAGTCTCTACTCACATGAATGAAGGCATTTAAGTTGTCTTCTGAGGCTGGCTTATTGGGTGGATTGTTTGGCATATTTTGATTTAAAGGTTGGCCTTGCATGTTGGATTGGACGTAGGTAGGGTGTCTACCTTCTAAGATAAATTGAGATGATTTCTCCATCCTTGATTTTATGTACTGGTATAGGGTCATTCCTAGGTCCAAGTTGGTAATCCTTCATTAAATTGGCTTGCTTATGACTAGGACCTACATAAGGATCACAAACAAAAGGATAAGTGTTAGAATAATTTCCATAAGTACTACACACTATATATAACTCTTGATTTGGTGCGTTTTTGTTGGTGAGTACGATTTTCTTAGTCAATCCTACAAGTTGCATGGGCTCTCATTACCTATCTTATTTACTTCAACTCTTTTCACTTTAACACTCTTTTTTTGGGAATTAGCACCCAACATCTTGTAGAGCTCATAAGTTTTTATAGCTATATTCTCTCCCATAGCTCCACCTACAATATTGTCAACTGTATACTGACACTGTTATCTCAACCCATTATAGAAAAAGCAAGTTTATAGTTATAGTGGGAAGTGGTGATGTGGTTATTGAGTGAGAAGTGGCTTAAACTTAGTTCAAGCTTCATGGAATGGCTTTTCTTCCATTTGAGAAAATGTGGCTATGTTTTTCCTTAGATCTGAAGTCTTTTGGTGAGATTAGAATTTTAAAGAATAAATAAAACAATTAAAATACCCCTATTTATTTTCTATCTCCCAATCCCTTTAAAGTAGTTGATCCACTTCTTCAAGTTCTTGGAAAAAGCTTTACAAATAGAGTATTCTCTCGAGTTTGTGTATTAGAAATGTGAAATTTGACTACTGTTCATCCATGGCTTCAGTGGGGGTTTTTAGCAGGAATTTGTAGGTTAGGTTTTTGAATGGAGTGAAGAAAACACATCATACCATATAATGAGGATTTTTGGCCAGTTAATGCATGAAGACTATGACATGATTTTACTTGCGCCACAACAACAAAAATCAAACCCCACTTGAAACGGTAGAGAGAACCTTACCGTGACATTGCATATTGTGAGTCATAGCGCACGTTGAAATCCAACTTCCATGCAAACAAACTTGAGACCTATCCACTTTGGTAGTGAAGCTTTTCCCCACAACACGTGTTGAATCCTATAGAAATAACCTGTGGTTAGTTCGCCTCAGCATGCATTTATTTTGAGATGCATCATGAATGCTTTCATGATTTATGATTTTTTCATTTGTTCTAGTTGGTTCGAGTTTTCATTTCTTGCCCCTGTTTCACTCTGTTTTCTCATTTAGTTCCTTATTCTTCTAAAATCTCATGAACTTACAAAACATGAAAACTCCTCCCAAAATAACAAAATTCTAGAATAAAGCATAAAATTAATGCTTAAAAATATACCAAATTATATATCAAAAATACTTTATCTTAGGTGCTAAGAGTATTTTTTGAAAGATGATTAAGGAATTAGAATCAACCATTTTAGCAAAACTATCATACCCTCCATGTTGTTGTTCTTGTAAGAATGACCAACCAATTTGAGCCTACATGAGCCAATTGTTTGTAACCAATCCTTACCCCTTGAACCAAACATATTGGTCATACTTTATAGTTCAAGAAAAAATTGAGTTTCATAAAAAGAGGATAGACTATGAAAACACTAGAATAAGATCTTAGATTGAAAAGATTACGCTATAATTGATAAAATGCCTACATATGCAAAAGAATCATTTCTACAATATGTACCTCGTATACAAAAATTAAAACAAAACAATAATAAGGGTACAAGCTAAAAATAATTATTAAAAATATATGCGTGTTAAAAAAGAATGGAAAAAAGAGAAGAAAAGAGATTAAAATGATGCTTCGATCCAAAGAAAAGAAATTTGACTCTAGTTTGCTGACATGATTAGTCTTAGGTTTATAGATCTCTTCCTCCTACTCTATGGACTTATGAACTTTTTTTCCCTAATTTTTTCCTTTCATTTGGTTGAGCCTTAGCCTTATTACAACCAAATGAAAGACCTTTTGATTTTAGAAAATACTTTTGGTGAGTGGGAAATAATTTTAGGAAAAGTGTATGGTCCTTGATATAACTCTAGAAATAGGGTTATGTTCTAAGGGAATGCACATGGGCTTTATTGGTTTAACTTACATAGTTTGACTATCATTAATATGGTTGCTACATACACCCATTAAGCTATATTGCTATAAAGGATGCTAGAACAAATGAATGGTTATAGACTCATACTAATGTTTGTTAGATTTTGGAACATTGGTGTTGTTAAGCTCTTGAAATGAAATACTAAAAATAGGGTTTATGATGATATATTTTGTCTTTGCTCAAGGACTAGAAAAGAGTATACACGGAGAGTTTTGTTGGTACCATTTTATAAATATACTTGTGCATCAATTCCCACATATTTATAATTAAGTATTATTTCTTATGTATTTTATGTGTTTATTCTATGTTAAACAAATGTTTAGGGATGAAATAAGTAGAAAGAGACAAAAATATATATTTAGAGCAAAAATAAACACTTGATTGAGGATTGGTTAAGCCCTCTCGGGTTGGAAATAACAATTGTTAGACCTGAGAGTTTCTTTTTAGTTAGGGAACTAATTACCTAGATGAGTATGAACAGATAATCAGGTAAATTATGATAAATTAAAATTTTCACAAACGATCAGACATGTAATCTCGTATAAACAAAATAAATAAAAAATAAATAAAGATTGACACCCGATATTTTTAAGCGAAAACAACTTAAGCCATACCAATGACCTAAGAGGAAAACCACCGGTCTATCGAACCACCTAACTATCCACTATGAAGAATAAGGTCCAATTATAAGGCTAGGATCCAACTACCCACCAAATTAGTGCCCCTAAGTAATTTACTTATAAGTTGCTACTTTTATCATAGTTTCTACAAGAAAAGTGTTTAGATCTAGACCAATGTTCTAATAACTTGATTCACACATGCAATCAAATTTGTTCAACTGGTACCTGAAAGATTAGCATAATAAAAAATGTGCAAATGTGTGTTCCAGAGCATATTCAATAATGAATAAACCTAATTAGATGATTTAATAAGAACATTAGATAAATCAAAATCAACTAGAAACCCTAGAATAATCAGTTTAAAGTATAATATCACAAATATTGTGGGTTGGTTAATTCATCAAACATAATCACAAATGTTTGACAAATTAACTCAATGAAAAAGTCTACTTGAATAATTTTTGCAAAATAATGAGAGATATTAAGATGAAGAAAAGATTACTCTTGTGTTCTTGAATAAAGTTACATGTTTATATTTTTATATATAATATATTTTGAAGTACTAGGTCAAAGTAAAATTGCTATGTTTTCCATAAAATCAATTAAAAGAGTTTTAAAGAAGAAAAAAATAGTAAAAATCCAATTCAATACGTGTTAGAAATAGGTTTTAAAATCAAAGCCTTGGCCTTGGATTAATCTAACATATTCTCGATCAATTGAGTACTTGGTTTGATCGATCCAGTCAATGAAAAAATTAATTAGGGACTTTTTAAATTGAGTATATTGATTCCCTATTGATCCACTCGATTGATCTAGACTTATCTTGATTGATGGAGTAGCCTAATCTCAAAATGTTCCGACATTTCTAATATGAATTCTAATGTGCATAAAAATATAGATACACCTAAATTGTGATTACTAAAGCTTGATAGTTTATTAGACTTGAAAATATTCTTGAAGCACACACCTAGAAATTGAAATTGCATTTATATGTTTTGTTAATGAATATTGCCAACACTCACATAAACCTTACAATCTCTTCCTTTGGAATATTCGCGTGACAAAACCTCTCTCTCACTATATAAGGCACATAGGAAAAATAAATTTTAACATAGTGGTACTATCCTATTATCCGGTAAAATCATCTTTGCTTGAATCTTGAAAGCTCATCTTTACACTGTAAGTCAAAAACCTAAATACCCAAACAACTTGTCCTAAAAGACTCATTTTTCATTAGTTTAGTGTATATAACAATATTAAAAGTGAAGAATATTCATGAGTGAGTAATCATAAAATAGAAATTAAAAGACATTAATATCCTATAGGTAATATTAAAAAAATAAATTCAAAGTTAAATTCTCAAAGTAATTCTCCCTTTAAATTAGCTCATCCTTTTTTTTGTAGATTTTGCAATAAATTTTCCAATTTTTTCTCCCTTTTTATTATACGAATAAGCAATATAATCATGAAGCAATGAAAATAGGTTAAGTAAGAAAGTAATGTATTTAATGGCTGAAAAGAAGAGTACAAATTTTGAAAAACTCAGAACAACTAAAATAGAGAGCTAAAAATAATATGTTTTCCAAAAAGTGAATAAATTTCCTCTAAGTTCTATGAATCCTATAAATAAATTAGACTATTTTTTTTATAAAAAATGACATATCGACGGTCACAAAAGTACACACAAATGATAAAAAATCCCATTCTAGTTAGAGGGATAGATGGAAAAGAAACCATCATTCATTACAATGCTAAAAAAAATAGCTATTTGGTTTAACAATAGAAAATCTATTATCCCCAAAATATTATGTTTTCCTAATATGCATAGAGATTTGTCATAGGAAATAAGTTAATAACAAGTTATTATCCAATAAAAATAATTCATAATTCTATATCTTTACTTTAGATAAAGAATTTGTAAAAATTTCACTTTTACAACAACATAAGTATAAGTGTGATAAAAAAATTGTGCCAATCAAGTGTGGTGACCGTACATTATCCATCAACCAATTTGAGGAAACCCATTGGTTATACAAAATGTTGGAAGAAAATTTTCGTGAAAACCCACTAAAACTTTGGTCGAGAAGTCCAAGATATTGTATTTTAAAATTACGTGACCCTAATGTTATTATTCGTGTTAAACCTATGATTTATACTAGACAAGATATATATGAATTTGATATTCAAGTAAATAAATTATTAAATAAAAAACTAATTGAAGAAACGAAAAGTCCACATTTCAGCCAACCTTTATGGTAAGAAACCTTAATGAAATAAAAAGGAGAAATGCCCGAATGATCATTAATTATAAAAGATTAAATGAGTATCTAGAGTTTGATGAATATTTTATTCCTAGAAAAGATGTGTTATTTAATCAAACTAAAAGAGCCAAAATCTTTAGTAAATTTGATTGTAAATCTAGATTTTGGCAAATTAAATTAACAAAAGAGTCAAAACCATTGACAACCTTTAGTACACCAAGAGGACATTATCAATGGAACATAATGCCTTTTGAATTAAATATAGCCCCACAAATCTACCAAAGATAGATGGATAACATCTTTAAAGATCTTAAAGAATTTTGTGTGGTATATATTGATGATATTCTTGTTTTCTCTAAAACAATAGAAGAACACAAAAAACATTTAAAATTATTATGTGAAAAATTCCAAAATCATAGAATAATTCTATCTCCAAATAAAATAGAAATAGTAAAAACATATATTGAATTTTTAGGGATAATTTGAAATCAATTGGGAACAAAACTTCAAGAAAATATTATACCAAAAGTAGGAGAATTTCTAGAAGAAATCAGCAACAAAAAACAATTGCAAGGTTTATTAGGAATTCTTAATCATGGAAAGAATTTTATAAAATATTTATATAAAAAAAAGATTCCTCTTATCAATAAATTAAAGAAAGATACAAAATCCTCATGGAATGAAGAGGAAAAACAAGTCCTAAGAGAATTAAAAGAAGAAATAAAACATCTTCCGGAAGTTTCTTTTCCTAAATCAGTTGATAAATTAATCTTAGAAATAGATGCTTTAGTTTTTTTTTCTGTGGATGTGTATTTAAAGCTATATCAACAGAGAAATAGGAGGAAAAAGATCTACCTAATTTTATAAATGGTATCAGAGCTAGAAAAGCTCCCATATCTAAAAAACTTCAAAAAGAAGAGTTAATTTGTGGATATAATTCTGGTAAGTTTAAGCCAAATGAAATTAATTATATCATATTTGAAAAAGAATTATTGGCAATAAAACTTGCTATTAAAAGATTTCTTATTATTTAGCTCCAAAATTTTTATTGTTAAAACTGACAACCAAGCAATTAAAGATATTCTTTGTAACGAAAGAAATAATTTTGAAGGAAGAAGATTAAAATGGTATAACCAAATTTCCAAATATAGTTTTGAAGTGGAACATTTGAATGGCATTAAAAATTTTATTACAGATTATCTAAGCATAAATGTTTATGAAGACCATTAACCAGATGTAAGTTTAGTTTTGCAGATGGAAAAACCTCTAGGAGAATGGATTACCATTGTTAAAATGGAAAAAATGGTGGAATAGACATATGTTCCAAAAACTAAATATTACGTAATGTTTTGAGCACACTACGCCAAAACAGAGCTTTAAAGTCGGTTTGATGAACAAACTTTAAATGCTGTGAGTTAAAAATTTAAAGTCAGTTCACAAGATTGAACCCACTTTAAACTCTGTATTTTTTTCATAAAATTTACTCATTTTCTACTATACTCAAAACCCACGTGTAGTGTCAGTTGACACATAGAACCGACACTACGTCCTATGTGTAGCTTCGGTTCAACACGTCAACCGATGCTATAATCTAAAAGTGTTTTAAGTCAATTTTTTAGCAAACCAACTTTAAATTTATTATAAGTTGGTTTTCCTCAAAGAACAACTTTAAATCTCGACTTAAATGCCATCTTTTGTAGTAATGGGACATCATCTTGGAATATATACTTCTTGGAACACTTGTCATTAAC
Organism: Hippophae rhamnoides; assembly: GCA_033030585.1. Lineage (NCBI taxonomy): Eukaryota > Viridiplantae > Streptophyta > Magnoliopsida > Rosales > Elaeagnaceae > Hippophae > Hippophae rhamnoides. The sequence continues at coordinate 28,240,636 of CM065438.1, read as the reverse complement.
AAATAAATAAAGTAAAAATGCTTGTTATCAAACATATAATTCACTTGAAAAAGCTAAATAAGGTTTTGAAGCATATCAAGTAGAATCTAATTTTGCTTATCTTATGTCTAAACAAGACATCAAATTTTTTTGTAATCCTAGTGTTCCAAACAACATCTATGAGGAACTTAATGGAGTATGGAAAATCGATATTCTAGGTGATTCTTATAAAAATAGTTTAGACAAAATATGACTCAAATAGAAGAGAAGATATCTGAAGAAATAGCTACATTATCAAATCTTAAAGAACTATATTTTCAAATCATTAAATAGAAAAATTGGGATGACAATATTAATTTTGAGAAAATCATAAATTTTCTTCAATTATTAGATATAATTAAAAGAAAATTTCCTCATCTAATTTTTGAAAAAATCAAAAGGATCTGCCTATTTGAAAAGGCTAAAGCATTATTAGGATCTAGATATTAATAATTATACCAAAATTTCTAAAGTAGAGTTAAAGATAATAAATTTAAAATAAAAGAAATGTTTCAAAGAAATACTTCATCAATTAATATAATTGATGGATTTCCTAAATTAGCTATACTTATTAATTATGATTTATGGCATATTTAAGATATTGAATGGGGAATTACTAATCTGTTTCAAAGTCTTAATATGATGGAATTAATACAATTTTCATTGACGATCAAATCCATAGTAGAGCATTATGAAAAAATATTTAAATGGTCTAGATATTTAACATTCTACATTGCTAGCACAATTGGATGGAGAGAAAAAGAAAAATTCTTCTAGCCTTATCAAGTTAGCAATAACTGAAGAAAAATAATTTGAAGCAGAATCCCTTAATGACTCTAAATATATAATTCAAACTATGAGTATAGAAGATAATTGGATGCAGAACTTCATCCATACATCTTAAATTTTCAAACAAATCTTTTCTAAACTAGAAGATAAAAGGTCATTCATGGTAACAGATGGTAAAAGACTCTTTGTTATAGAACTTCCCATCAATTATGATAGGTTTGAAGAACAGACAAAGAAGTCATAAATGATTTTGGAGAATCTTGCTAGAAGAAATAATTTAGATGTGTCATGTGAGTTGTCACTCTATGCTGAAGACATGAAATTTTACTATTAAGATGCTTAGAGTCCACTAAGTGTTCCCAATGCATAGCTCCATAATATAATAAATACTATGGAAACACAGTGGACCCAACAACTAAATAAAGGAAAAATGTGGCATAATTCAAAAGAACGTGGCAAGATAAGCATTAAATCACTATTAGAGCCAGAGCATTCAGAAGAACAAGGCAAGATAAGTATTAACTCACTATCAAAACAAGAGAATTCGGATGGATTTGAAACTCACTGAAATCCAAAAATTTGGCTCTATAAATAGGAGTCTTTAGCAATGCATTATAGACATAAGAAAATATAGAAATCCTTTGCATTTTCTTTCTATAAGATTATTTCTCTTCGTAAAATACCTCTATTGTAATATTAGCTTAGGCTTCATAATAACAAGAAGTTTAGTTTCTTTATCTCTATGCAAGTTCATTATTCTTATAATATTAGAGTTATATCTCCTAATTCTTGTAGCATTCTAGTAGATATATATGTTTACTGTCCTTATGCCTTGTTAAAAGTTACAGTTAACATCAACTTTGGCAATCCATTAACAACAGTACACACAAATGATGAAATTAATTTTGTTCAAAGTGTGACTATCCATTGACAACATAAATATATGTAGACAAGTTATACAACCATACTACAACATATGGTGACATATCGACAATCACATAAGTGAGATAATTATTAAAACTAAAATAGTATGCCAATTAGTTCATTTATGATTAGTTTTGAAGGATCTAAATGAAGGAGTATCACCTATCATAAAATATTACAATTAAATTCATACTTGCACTGAATAAAATTTACTTGCTAATAGAGAAATTTTAAAAACATTTTTATTCCCTCTCAATATTTATCATATTATTTTTATTTTGTACGGGGGAATGGTTTTTTATTTTTTGGTTTAACCATTTGTGACTCTTTCTTTTTGTGCATTCAATTATTTTTTTATTCTTTTTAGCTATTTTATTTTTCTTATGCAAAGGAAATGTACACGAGCCAATATACATAGCATGATGACTTTCACATTAGTTGTGAGGTAGCTCTCTCTTCTCACTGTGGTAGCTTTCATACATCATAGTATGTAGCCCTCTTAAAACTAGGTGTCTTTTTATAGCATCATTTTATACAGTGAACAATATAGTTCAACCATAATTTTCACAGTTAAGGTTACCCCATGTCCTAAAATCTCACATAATTAATTATAAACTTCTAGCATAACATACTTATGTTTCCAATAAGTGTGTAAACATAAGTGTGTGGGTAGGTTCGTGTTGACATCAATCACTAGATGTGAGAAATATATAAATGGGGAAGTCATAATATCCATTTTCATAATGCTTAGTCAAAAAAATGAAAGTAATATGCAATGTTTAGCAACAATGTATTTTGATTTTGTAGTAGATAATGAGAGAGAGTTTTGTTTCATGCTGTGCTATGACACAAGATTGTTCCCAATATAGAAGCATCCACCTAAAGTGCTTTTCCTTACATCCAGATTTCACATGTATTGTCATTAGTAAACCAAATACCAAAGTTTTTTGTTCCAAAGACATACCTTATGATCTATTGACATGGTCAATGTATGATTCGTTAGGATTTGATTTATAACATGCACAAGCATCAATATTAAAATCAATATTAGGTCTAATTTTTCTTATGTACATCAACCTTTATATCATGCTTCTATATAGCATTTGATCTTTGCTCTTTCTTGACTCATCCATTGAAATCTTGGCACTATTACTTATGGGGGTTCTAAAATGCTTACTTGTTTTAAGTCCTAGTTTCTTAATTAAATTACATGTATACTTGGTTTGAGAGATAAAGATTCCACTATTTAATTATATAATTAGAAAACCAAGAAAATATGGGAGCTCACCCATCATAGACATTTCAAATTCACTGGTCATTATGTTCACAAAACCATCAACAAGATAATTGGATGTTGACCCAAAAACTATGTCATCGATATATATTTATGTTATGCATATATCTTCTTTGTTCTTTTTAATAAAAAGAGTTTTATCAATGCCCCCTCGAACAAATCCTTTGTTCAAAAGATAAGCCATAAGTCTTTCAAACATCCATTTAGAAGCTATAATTCCTCCTTTCCATTCTTGTGTTTTGTCTTAAGTTCACTAAAAGACTCGGGGAAACTGTTGAGTAGGATTATTGTTTGATCCTCTAGATCAACATTCTTGTCTAGATTGGATAATTGAGCATTAATCATCTTGAATTGATCAACATTGTAATCAAGTGTCTTCATTTGATCAAGCTTGAAGCTAGATAGCCTTTCCTTCAAGAATATATTGTTTGACAATGTCTTGTGATCATACAAGGTTTCAAGCCTTTTCCAGATCTCTTTGGCACTCTTTAAGTCTTGAATTTTACATAGAACATTATCAGCCAAGCATAGCTCAATGTAGTTGCTTTCTTTCTTTAATATTCAGTATATACTTCATAAATAGCCAAATCAATCTCCTGTTGTATCAACACATTCTTTATCTTTCTTTTCTGTAGTACAGAGTCACCCATTCCATCAAACTTATCAACATCATACTTGGGTGTTTCCATTGATATCTTCTAAGGTTTTTATGCCCTCAAGAAGATAAATAGTGTCAAGAATTTTTGAGAACTGAAAAACTTATTTTTGAGTCGCTTAAGCCTTTCTTGATTGCCACAATTTGTATCCCCATAAATCAATCACTTAACCTTCTCGAATCCAGGTCTGATACCACCAATTGTTAGGATAATCACTAGTTCCTAGACCCCATTGACACACGCATTCCCACGGCATTTCCTTGAGCGGCAGTTCAATTTGATGGTGGAAAACAAGCCTATAAAATCATAGAAAAACATAGAATTTGTTACGTGGTTCTTCCTCAATGTGAGGCTTACATCATTGGAACCGGTGTAGTTCCAATCCACTAGTAATGATGAGTAATCCTTATAGGAAATTTAGGCCCTCATAACCACATCTTTCTTGCCTTTGAACCAAAAAAAGATGAACATGAACTCCCAAGAAATGCTCTCTTTTACAAGCCTTTTCTATCTACAATTCCACAACTTATACAACTCAATTTCACACTCTACAATCATATGGTACAGTTATATATATAATATAAGTGATTGCCTCTTATTTATAGTAGAAAAACCACCTTCTGGTACAACATTCCATATATGATCATAGCCTTATCGAGTAATACGCCTATTGTGTACATACCCCAAAGGACATACCACACATCATGCACTACACATTGCCTATGCTATGCACATGCCCTTGTGAGACTAGCCTTTGCTGCAAACTATCAAACACTTATTATCACATGCATACATATATGTTATCACATGTCCACAAATCTCCACCTTGATGAAAAATAACCTATTTGGTAGTTGAAATGAATCCAGCACTCTATGTTCCACCCATCATTCCTAAACTTCAAGTTTAAATCACAACATCACAAATATTTTAGGCTTGTTAATTCATCAAATATAACCACAAATGTTTGATAAATTAACTCAATGAAAAAACATACTTAAATAGTTTTTTGCAAAATAATGAGAGAGATATTAAGATGAAGAAAATAATGCTCTTGTGTGATTGAATAGAGTTGTGTACTTAGGTTTGTATAGATATTATATTTTGAAGCACTAGGTCAAATTAAAATTTTTATATCGTCCATAAAATCAGTTAAAAGAGTTTTAAAGAAAAGTGATAATATAGTAAAAAAGAGAATTCAATTCGTGTTATAAACTGGTTTTAAAATCGAAACCTTAGCTGCTAGATCAATCGAGTACTTGGTTCGATCGATCCAGTCAATAAAAAAGTAAATTTGGGACTTTTGAAAATGAGTAGATCAATTCTCGATTAATCTACATAGCACGCTCGATTTAGATATGTCTCAATCGATTGAGTAACCTAATTTAAAATGTTCCCACTTGTCTAAAATGAATTCTAATGTGCATAAAATAAAGATGTACTTGAATTTTGATCACTAGAGCTCGATAGTTTCTTCAACTTAAAAATATTCTTGAAGGAAACACATAGAAATTAAAATTACATTTGTATATTTTATTCACAAATATCACAACACTCACACAAATCTTACAAGATCGATTGAGAAAAGGGTTTCAATTAATTGAGACATCCAATCAACACTAAAATCTCGCATTTTTTTGCACTAACTTTTAATCATGGCCATTGGATCAAGAAAACTCCAATCAACCTTAGATTAGGCTAAAACGTACACCATATAAACAACCTAAGGGATCACCTAAAGATAACAATTGCAACAAGGAACATGATAGATCAAAATGCACATATGGGCAACTTTTGGAGGAGATTTTTTTAGAGAATATTGGAGATTCTCATATGCTTTTCTTTCTTTCTATTTAATTTTCCATGATTATAATGACGATTCATGTAGAATCCATGTCTAAAAAAACTAATAATATGATTGTGAAAAATTTCAAGCCTTAAACTATGATTTAATTAATTCAATGTCATGATAATTTTAATTTTAATTTCAATTCTTGATTTTTGATGTGTTCAATTCTATGATTGAATGCCAAAAGTATCCATGTATAAATTACAATAATAACTTATTTATTATATGAATATGTTTATTTCTTATTTAAGATGTTAGTACATAATCACTAATATTCTTATTCATTGTGGTTCTTTATGGCTGTTGTCGTAAGTAGGATTGAATATCTACATTAAATGTTGAGCGTTTATCTGTAATCTTACTTAGTTTACTTATCATCTCTTTAGATCTTAATGCAATAAATGAATTAAATCCATCAAGTGTACCTCTACGTTGATCAAGATTTATATTGATTAGTAATCATATCATTAATTCAATACATGGTAAGAAAAGATGGGAAGTCTTAAGCTCACCCAGTTATCTAAAGTTAATTTTAAGAATTCAAAAAATGGCTTTAAATTATGAAAGTGATTTAAAAATTAAGAAACAAATTTCCATTCATGACATGTTTAATTAAATTATAGGATAGTGATGAAAATAATCTCATAATCCCATATATCTCATAAATCTTATGCAATTCACTTTTATAACTTAATTTTATTTCATTCAAAAACAATGAGAACCTCCATTTTACTAATTTTAATTAACTTATTAACAAACTATTATTAGGAGTAGGCAATGTTAACAATCATCATGGGTACGAAAACTCTTGTACAAATTACTTATCATTTGTGGTTGACCACATATACTTGCGTGTCCTCAATCATGTCACTTGTGAAATAATTTTTGGTGTTTTTATTGTCTTTCTTTTAACTAAATTATTATTTACAAATAATTCTTAGCATTGAATGGTATTCAATAAAATATTTTTTTTCTTTTTTTTTCGAACATATATTCAATAAATTATGTAATTACATATTTCTTGCGTTTAAGGATGAAGTAAAATTATACTATAATAACTTCATGTTTTCTTGTTCATCGAAATATAGATTAAACCATTTAAAGATTGGAATATGCAAAGCATATGCCAACAAAACTAGTTATTATAAAATTATTTTTTATCTAATTTTATTAGTTAATTGTTTTCTTAAAATATAAATTACAATATATGTCATCATATTAAAGTATAATAGTATTTTTATCCCAAATTATTTTATGTATGATTTAAACATGAAAAAATAACAAAAATAGCACCTTTAAAACTTGTAACTATAAAATAGCACATCTTATGTCCACCTCATATATTTTTACTATTAAAAAGTGGTACATTATTCCATTTTAAATGACTTTCAAATTAAACTACGATCATTTAGATTATTGTCAGCCACCATCATCGATCACATCGACAAGCCCTCATAGAACACATGAGCAAGGGTAACTGATGAGCAGAATCGTGATCGCCAAATACTTTGATGAACGAAAACTTGATGAACGAAAACCGGCATCGCCGATCCTGCCAATACCTTGGTTTTATATTTATAAAACTCTCGCAAGTGCACGAATCATTTCGTAGAAAATGATAAGTATACTCCCAAGGTCGATCTAAGGAAGGAATTTATGTGGTTTTTAATTTATTATTCAAACTTTTAAAAACGAAATTAAATCCTAAACATCCTGTCACGATATTTTGGGTTTTGTGTTTTTAATCTACTAACATAAAATTAAACATAGATTCAATAAACATTCATGCAAATTTTATCTTTTATAAATAGTGGAGTATTTATGGATATAATAACTAAGTTAATTATGCTTGCTCATATTATCTAGGTTATTAAAGATATGAATTGATATTTATTGATTCTCCCTTTTTTGTATGAATACCACCTTTGGTGGGGTTAGATATTCTTTGTTAACTAAACAAATCAATTAACACCTATGGGTGGGGTTGATAACTAATTTGGTTAATTAAATTAATTCCTTTTTCTAAGAGATTGAAAATGAACCATTTAAATGCGACCTTTGGGGGGGTTAGACAGTTTAAACTTTATTCAAGGTGTCCAAATTAAACCTAAGAATTTAGTTATCCGAGTACTAACTTTCAAGTTTTAAAACCACTACTGAAAACATGTTGTCAATACATTTTCAGATAATAATTCTTATAAAAACTTTTGAAATAGAGCTTCACTCTAACTAGTAGGCGATTATACCAACAAATAAAAGAGAACTACTATAAATCAGACCGGATAACTAAACCTTAAAATCTAATTTTTAGATTTAAGTTTGTAATGAAAAATAATATATTTCTCTCTAACATTCTTAATATAAAATCTTGAATATAAATAAAATCAATTCATTTTAGAGATTTTTACCTATTTAATATTTCGCAAGCATAACAACGTTATTATTATATCATGTTTACAAACAGCTAGCACAGTTAAATTTAATCACAGACAAATTAAATATAACATGTAAGAATAATGCATAAAAAATAACTGCAAAGAAAATAAAATCCTTACAGTACTTCGATGCCATTCCCGTTGCTAGAAAACCTCCAAATGGAATTTGCACTCCCATTTATTGAATCAAAAAGCTAATAAATTACAAAAACATAACTAGTTCTTCCCAAAAAGGGAAGAACTCTAAAACTAAGAGAAACTAGCTAAAACATAAGAAAAACTAGCTAAAACATAAGAAAAACTAAAAAAAAAACCTAAAAACTAATAAATGGAGAGAAAGAAAGAAGAGAGAAGTGTGTTTTGAGGTGTGTTTTTGAAGTGAAGGGAAGGGGGGTATTTATAGGTGAGGATGGAGAGAAAAAATGAGTAAAAAAATGTTAAAAAATGTAAAAACGCGTAATGGACATGGTGAGGTCATTGATGACGTCATGGGGACGGCTGCACGTGAAAAATGGGGCGAAATGGCATCGGCGCGTGCGGAGGGGGGTTGCTGGGGCGCTACGCGCAGCTCGGCGCACGTGAATAGTGCCAGCTGCGCTGGGGCGTGCGGGCTGGGGCGCTGGGCTGCGCGCGCAGCTGGGCAACGGGGCACGATTTCCGTCTTTTTGACATTTTTTACCTTTTCGACCTATTTTGTCCAATTTTTCCATGTTTGTTGACCTTTTCCCACTTATTTATTAATATATTTGTGATGTATTGCTTCAAGTATTCCTCTTTGAGTCTTTAAATTGTGTTTTTAAGCCAAAATACTTGAAAAAAAATAAAAATACCCGTGATTCTGAAAAAAACAAATTTATATAAATATATGATAAAACATATAAATATATATATTTTTAATCAATTAATGTACATAAAATCATGGTTATTTTAGTGCTTTTCAAGCACTCATCACAACCCCCAACCAGCTTCTTGCTAGTCTCTAGTAGGGAATGCGATTTTCTTAGATTGACACAATTGTATATTTTTTATGCAAAAAACCTTCAAACACCTAGGATGCCTTAGTAGATGAGTTTAAGCCTCGTGAGGGCTTTTAGTGATGATACTTACCAATATCAAATTAAATGCAAAAGTTTAAAAGAAATAAAAAAACAACAAACAAACAAATAACAAATAACAAAATAAGAACTAAAATTAACAAACTAAAAATTTAAAATGAAAGATAACAAAGTAAAAAAAAAATACAAAACTTCTTATGCTTTTAGTATCTTTCAAGTTCATAATTAAGATCTAAAGCATAAGTTAAATTTACATCTTAAAGGATCATAGTTTATTTGTAAAAATTAGTTGAAAATCACAAAGTCATATTCTATATAAAAATGTATCAATATTAATTTACCCAATTTCAGTGTCAGGAATCCGAATTTGCTTTGACTTTAATCCTCACAAATCATACTCTCAATATTACATCAATCCTATGATTCAAGCACTCAATCAAAGTTAAAAACGAATAGAGTTTATGTAAATAAATGAACTAATGAGTTTGCATATGTTTAAAGAAGAAAATACTCAAAATAGTTCATAACTTATATCTCATGAAGGAAATCAAATGAAATGATTTATAAAGAAATCAAACACTATTTTCATGCATCAATTAAAATCATCAAACGAAAATATCAAGTATATTCTTTCAGAACTTTGAAGGACTTTTAGGTCATAGTATTTAGTTTATACTATTGATTTTTCTCTCTTATTTTTATACTCATTTTTTCTTTTGTTTTAGAGAGTGGACACATTTACATTTTGTATATATTTGTATGATTTGGTGAGTGGTTAATTTGGATCTTTTTGTATTGATTTTAGAGAACCCAAAATATATCTTTTTTATGGAAGTCATGCATGAATTAATAAGGCATACACTTTCAATTTCTACTTAAGTTATTCAATTTAAGTACTAAAAATAAATACATGATATTTTATCAAATAAAAAATCCTAACATTCAATGCAAAACCTATAGAGATCTTCTAACAATTTGAAATATCAAAAAGAGTATTTAAAGGAGTAAAAAAAATATTTTCTATCAAAATGGAATGATAACATGCTCAAAATATTGCTACAAGGTAGTCTTTACTATTTGATTCCAAAACCCAATTTTGGATTTATCTCAATTTTAATATTTTATCTAAAACACAAATTATATTAAAAATAAATTAATTATCATATTACTCCATGATATGTTTAAAATATTAATCAAACAATGGAAAGACTTAATTATTTACTTAAAAATCAACTAGAGGTATGATAATTTTGTAAAACATTTTAAAAATGAACCTATCTATACCTAAATAAATGAAATAAAAGAATAAATAAAAATAAATGTAAATGTAAACACAAGTTTAATTAAAATTTTAAATTACCCATAATTTATTGTAACTTTTCCTCCACCCCAATCGAGAATTTACATTACCCTCAATGTAACAAATACAAATTTAAGAATAAAGAAGAGAAAAGTTACACATTTGCTATACAAGATCAAGTATTTGTTGTGAAAATTTAGGTGCATCAATCATTTCAAACATTTTAACCCACATAGATAGTACACTGTACTTCTTATACATCTTTACAAATAATTATAAATTTCAAAAATTCCAAATTAAATAACCGAAGTTCACACAACAGGAAAATAAATTAAGGTAAAGTAAAAAAAATTACATAAAATAACAAATACATAAAACAAAAATAATATCCACAAAAAAAATTATACTAGAGTTCACAAAAACAAACTAAAATAAAATACATAAAAACAACAGAAACTCATAAATCCTCGAAGCAACTTTGGAGCTCAATCCTTCATGTCATCCAGTCCTTATGCTTCATAATGTGGTGGTTTAGGTGGTGTAAAAATTAAATCATATCTTTGATTCTTGAGTTCTCTTAAATGACTTGAATCAACTTTGAGATGGTTAAGTGTTAAATAATGCATTTCATAAAAGGTATGGTTATAATCCATCTCATCCTGATGTATCAATTTGTAAATGTAGCATGCTGGAAAGTATACGCTTGGGCATATTTTTCCATCTAGGCAAGTATTTCATTTAAATTATCGATTTTATCCTTCATTGTTATTTTTGACGAAGAAGCAGCCTTCCTTCCCTTTGGGAAATATTAATACCCGAGGTGAGTTCATTATAGTATAAAAGTTTTAGTAATTCACCTTGTTGAAGCAACACCTCACCTTTTGAATAATTCACCCCCTTTTTAGTACATAAAGTAGTAATGATTTGTGGGAAGAAGTAACTCAGTTGGTGATTATTAGCAAAAAAATTATTTGATTGTGAATTATAACTCCAATACCATGGTCATTGTGGACATTATTGCATGAAGTAATGTTGCCCGCTCTCTACCTATAGAGTTGTAAGGAGTAGTAGGCATAAGTCTTAAGAAAATAAAATATTGTTAAGAATGGGGAACCTTACCCATATACTTAGCTTCAAAGCCTCTTGGTTTTCCATTGGCATAATCCCACTCAACCCCTTCTACTGCTAAGTTTTCTATTACTATAACATAATCCACATTGCTCAAATAAGTCTCATACTTACCATGGCCTATATCCTTCAAACCCTAATGAGAATTAATATCAAATGACCAAAATGGGACTAGTACATCCCATACTTTAATCTTATTATCAAGTGTTAGGAACATTGGCATAAAATTCCCAAACAATAGATTTTATAGCGATTTTTGGTTCCTTAATGAACCATCTCCTTCCTAAAGCTCCTATTACATTAGTAATGCCCTCAAACTCAGAGTTTTTCCCCATTTTAAAATTCATACTTTGTTCAACTACACAAATTTTGTTTATCTCAGTGGCCTTATAAAATATGAGTTTGGTCTCTACACTAGAAAATTTTGCCTTATAATACTCTATGGGAGTTTCTACAACTTTTCCTTTTCCAACCTTACTCCTTTTCACTGCCATTTAAATAAAATAAATTTCAATATTCCAGGGGTTCATAGATAATCTAGACAAATCAAACAACACAATAGTAAATAATACAAAAAATTTGTCCACTCTCACTTTTTCCAATTAGGGTTTGGAACACTTTCTAATCCAAAAATTTATAGATATAATCTAAAAAATTAGAGAATTTATTTCAAGACTTAGTCTAAATATTTTTGATTACATGTGTTTTTGAAGAAGATAAACTTTGAAGAACACACATTTGAAAAAGATGAAGATTTGAGGATTTCTTGATATGATTTTCAAAAAAACTTCAATGGAATGGAAGAAAAAAGATAGGAATATGATATTGATTAAGTAATTTGTAAGATTGAAAGAAAAAGATGAGATTTTTTAGGGTAATTGGATGTTATGGAGCAGTGAAAAATTAAGATTTTGTGAAGAAGATGAGAGAATTTGAGGGAAAATATGGTTGGAACACATTAGGACAAGTATTTTTAAAAGCATGACGTGATGTGAGCTTCTAAATTTCCATCCAAAATGTGCAGAACCACCAATGACATAGTGAATTCATGTTTGTGTCATGGCTCGCATAACTGTTCTTCACACTATTTTTTCAATTCAAGACCCCATTTATTATTATTATTTAATCCCTTTATTATTATTAGTTAATTTAACACTATTAAATCAAAGCAATAAAATAAACAAATATTTATAATTATAACAACAATTAAGTATTTTTTAAAAATAGATAACAATTATAATAAATAGTATAAAACAAGTGTAACTATGAAAATAAATTAAAAAAACATATAAGAATAACGAGTTACCTCTCATCTAGGACTATATTTATCAACTTTAGCAAGATGTTTCTTGGGGGCTTCATTTTTTAGTAAAATCAATGTTCCTATGTCATTGGGTTCAGTTATTGCTTTGACAAAGCTATTGTTCTTTTCTTCACTTTTGCAAGTGTTTAGTCAATTGCTCTACTTGTATCTACATTTGCTTCATGGTGCTTCCTAAGAGTCCAACCTTTGATTTTTCTTGGATTTTTTTTCCTTGAAAACTTGAATGAAAGTGTTCAAGTTATCCTCTAGATATTATCTATTTGGGGAATTTTGTGGCACTTGGTGGTGGCACTACTAGCCCTGATTATTGGAGTTTTGGACAATTGGATAGTTGTTCTACCTTCACCAGAAATAAGGATGATTTCTCCACCCAAGATTATAGGTGTTAGGATTAGGTCCATACCTAGATCTTTGTTGGTACCCCTTAAATGCATCGACACCATACCCTCATGTAGTATACACTCCATATTTTTCTTTATTAGGGATGGATTGTATAGCAAGAAGTGTAACTTGCTTGGTTGGTTATGCAGGTTACATCTATACTTGTATACTGGAGTCTATTTCATGGACTTTAGCTCTTCTCACTCAAGAGATTTTTTTATTAGGAATTAGCACCTAACATCTCAAAGTGATTATATATCTCTATGCAAATCTTCTCTCCTATAGCTTATCCAGTAGTGTTGTCAAAGATGAACTAATATTGGTGTGTCAATCCATCATAGATTAATTATGTAGCTACAGAGAGTAGCTATAATTGGGGCATTGAGTGAGGAATAGTTTAAACCTATCCTAAGCCTCGAGAAAAGGTTCTCCCTCTATTTGAAAGAAAGAAACTATCTTTGCTATAAACTTTGATTTTTTCGAATGGGAATAGAATTTTCCCATGAATTTGTTATATACAACCTTATAGGTAATCAAGAAACTTGGAAGGAGGGACATTAGCTAAGCCTTGGCCCTGTCCTTGAGAGGGCAAGAAAACATCATGTCTCTATTGGTCTTCATTGAGTACACCGAGAAGGAAAGTTTGCGCTGTTCCATAGAAGTCCCTAATGAAAGACAAGGAGTCTTCACTAGACAGTTTGTGAAAAGAAGGTAACATGAAAAATGAAATTTTCTCAATTTATAGTTCCTTGTAATCTCACCTAGTTGGATTAAGGTAGTAGCAATGCCAATAACTAGCCTTGTATACTTTTTATGGTAATTTCCCTAGGTTATGGATTTTCCCTATATTTACTGGTTCAACATTAGTGTCTGCATTTGGTTTAGTTAAAAGCTTTTGAATCTCAATATCCAGCCTTCTCAACATTTCTTTATGTCTATTAATGTTATCTACATAAGGTGTAAAATGATACCCTAAGGATCTCTTACCTTGTATAAACTACGAAAACATAAATTAAAAATCACCTGTCAAGTAGAAAAAGTTAAAAGATGAAATAAATATACAATGTATAATATATATAGTTTTTAATACAAACAATATATGATATAAATAATTTATGATGCAACAATTTATGACACAATAATTATAATAAGTTAACAAGGTATATAATACATGTTAGTACACATAAATTATAAACTAAATATTTAACAAAAAGAAGTAAAAATTAATATAAAGTAAAATGAAATAAAAATTAAAAATTAAAAATAATTGAGTTAAAATAAATAAAAGAAAAGAAAAAAAGGTGCTAATTTTTAAAACATCCTAGTCAATTAATAGCTAAGATATATATTTTTATATTTTTTATTTTAAATTCTTTTTGAAATTTTCTTTATTAATATCTAAAGTTAACTTTTAAATGAGACATTATTATTTTTTTAATAAAATCTGAAAATTTTCAAATATTTTAAGATTTTAAGTTTTTTTGAATAAAAATAAATCATGAATATTTACAACACAATATTTTTTAAGATTTCTAATAATAGAAATATAAAACACTAATTTTTCCCGACAAGAGCGCCAAAAATTTGATGATCCTAAATTTTATATTTGATAAATAGCTCACAAGTGTATAAATCATTTTTTTAAAAAGTAAAAAGTATACATCCAAGGTCAGTCTAAAGAGTAATTACTCGGTTTTAAATAATTCAAAAAAACTCTTCAAAAATGAAAAATAAACCTAAAGATACTCTTACAATTGTTTGAATTTTAAAAAATATAATCAATTGATATAAAATTAAAGATACTAGAAGCATTGATTCAACAACTGTTAGGCACATAAATATTTAACATTCAATGGAGAATTTATTCTATATATTTGTTAGTTAATCACGTGATAAGTGCATAAAAAACACTAAAATTACCATGATTTAATGTACTTTAATTGAATAAAAATATTTATAATTTTATGATTTTATCATATTTTTATAAAAACTTGTCTTTTTTCAGGTACTTTCATTCAAAAATAACTTAAAGACTCAAAGAAAATATATTGGAGGTGATACATCACAAATATGTTGAGAAAAAAAACGAGAAAAAGTAAAAAAATGAAAAAATGGTCAAAAGG
Organism: Hippophae rhamnoides; assembly: GCA_033030585.1. NCBI lineage: Eukaryota > Viridiplantae > Streptophyta > Magnoliopsida > Rosales > Elaeagnaceae > Hippophae > Hippophae rhamnoides. The sequence goes on along the minus strand of CM065438.1, from coordinate 28,225,362 downwards.
GCCTAGTCACGTGCGCATCATGCATGTCCCACATGCAGTCGTGCCCATTCAAGCAAAAACCCACGCATGCACCCACACACGCCCAACACACGATCACGCGTAGCTAGCACACACCGTGTCGAGTCCCGCGTGTGCCAACACATTCCCGTTTCGAGTCTCGCATGTGTCATCACATGCCTACGCGTATCCTGTGCGCCACAAACGCCCGTCTGCCATAAATCTTGCCCCCACACACGTTCCAACCTATCCAAAATTGTCCAAAATCAATTTTTGAAATATTTTCCCACCTTTTTTGGCCTTTTTCGTATCTATAAAAGGACCCGCTCTCCCATTGTAAAAATCATCCATCAAATCCCTCAAAATATCTCTCTAACTTTCTTTATCTAGTTTTTAGTTTTTTAGTTTTAAAGTTATTCTCTTTTTGAGAAGAACTAGTTATGCTTTTATAGATTTTTAGTTTTTGATTCAATAAACGAACATGAAAATCCATTTGGAGATTTTCTAGCAACAGAATTGGCATCAAAGTTTTGTAAGGATTCTTTTGAGGTATAATTTTAAAATGAATTAATTAAAGTTATTTTTTATGTTTTATTCTTAAATGTTATGTTTAATTTATCTATAATTGAATTTAACATTGTTGGTTGTTTGTAAATATGATATAATAATAATAACGTTGTTTGCTTGTGAAATATTAAATAGGTAAAACACTTCTATAAAATAAATTGACTTTTTTATTCAAGATTTTATATCAAGGATGTTGGAGAGAAATATATTATTTTTCATTACAAACTTAAATCTAAAAATTAGATTATAAGGTTTAATTATCCAGTCTGATTTAGAGTAGTACTATTTTATTTGTTGGTACAATCACCTGGTAGTTAGAGTAAAGCTCTATATCAAATTGTTTTTATAAGAACTATTATTCAAAAATGTATTGATGACAAATTTTTAGTAATGGTTTTAGAACTTGAAATTAGTACTGGGATAATTAAATTCTTAGGTTTAATTTAGACACCTTAAATAAAGTCTAATTAATTAACTCCACCTAAAGCTGTGATTAGATGGTTTGCTATTTTCTTAGAAATAAAGATGAAATCTAATACTTAATTAATTAATAAGTCTTACCTAAGGATATTAGTTAATTAATATTAAAAAATAATTTGGACCCTGCCTAAGAACACTTTCATACCAAAAAAAGAAAATCAACAAATATCAATTTATATCTTTAATAACCTTAATTAATAATATGAGCAATCATAATTAACTTAATTATTATATTCATAAATATTCCACTACTATGAATGATAAAAATTTGCATTATTGTTTATTTGATCTATATCCATATCTACGTTTATTTTTTTATGTCATTAGATTAGGAAATAAAAATCAAAATATAATGATAGGATGTTTAGGATTGAATTTGGTTTTTAAAAGTTTGAATAATATACTTATTGCTTATAATAAGTGATTTGTGCACATTCTAACTTATTATAAATTTATAAAAATTTAACTACCAAGTTTTTATGCATCAAGTTCTTGATGCGTTTTCCTTAGAGGAATTGTGTTTTAAATTTTTATTATCAAAATTTTTATAAATATTTGTGAGTTAATTAATTTAAATAGTTAAAAAAAGAAAAGAAAAAAATAAAAATTTTAAAACAATTTTAAAAATTTTAAAAATAATTAAAAACTAAAAATATTTTAATTTATTTGTATTTTTACTTTAGCTTCTTTTATTTTATTAACTTGACTTTAGTTCTTACTTTATTTACTCACTTAATTTTCTTTTTAGTATTTTTGTGTAGTTGTTTTTATTTTTATTTTTAATTTATTTATTTACTAACTTTAATTCTTTTTTATTTTCTTTAATATTTATATTTACTTTTATTTTTATTTTATTTTTATTTTTGTTTACTACTTTTTTACCTTTTTATTTTTTTATTTCTTTTCTTTTATTTATTTACTTTAGTTGTTTACTTTCTGTTATTTCCTTTTATCTACTTATTTTCTTTTTATTATTTATTTATTTATTTATTTTTCTTTTTATTTATATTTTTGTTATTTCTTTTTATTTTTATGATCTATTTAGTTATTTTTCTTTCTTCTCTATTTTTATTTTTTTTACCTTTTTATTTTATTTTATCTACTTTTGTAATTTATTCATTTGTTTTTATTTTTATATTATTATAACCATTTAGTATTTATTTTAATTTAGTTCTTAGTATTATGTTAGTTAAAAATATATTAGGTCGTAGCTTGGTTTTTCTACTTGCCACGGAAGTAGAGCTCTTAGAATACAATTGAGTTGAAATATAATTTTTCTCGTTGCAACATGATATTTTTGTGCACTAAGACACATGAGCCTTCGTTTAAATATGTTGAGTTATATTTTTGTTATGAAAGAAAATGTGTTTCAAATTGAACCACACAAATTCTCTTCTTCTTCTTTTACAAATCCTTTTTTTCATGCCCAAACACATAATTATGAATGTACCTCCAATTATTATGAAAGTTTAAATATCAATATCAAAAATGGAGATAAAAATGGGATAAATTCTAAATTAGACTTAGGTACAAGCGTCATTTTAATGTTTTATTCTTTATACTTGCAGTTGGGAGTGGGTAAGCTGAAACCCACAACTATATCCTTGCAATTAGAGGATAAATCTCAAATATATCTAAAGGGCATGGTGAAAAATAATAGTATAGGTAGATAATCTTATTATACCTGTAGATATTGTAATTACATATGTGCAAGAAACCTTGAAATTGGACAAGAAGTATGATAATTGTGTTCTATAAAATAGATTTATATTTGAATAATTTTATTATTATTTTAGAAAATATATCTTTTCAAAATCACAAGTATATTTTATTATTTTTCAGTTATTTATGGCTTCAAAATTATTCAAATGATAGATACTTGAAGGATAGTACCTAAAAGCACTCATTTGCAAATATAAAGAATGAAAGAATAACATATGTAAGCTTTATATATGTTCTAACCAAATATAGGGTGAAATAACAAAAGTGGTTCTAGAAGTTTAGAATAAGCAGACCACATTGAAGGTTAATGTGTTCTACTGCACGAGACAATCAAATCATGAATCAAACACATACAAAATCAACGCATGTTATGGCGCGAAAAGAAAGGCACAAAAAAGAATTCATGTTGCGGTGCCCTACCATATGATTTACATTTTTCTCTTTTTTTGCATCATTTTCTAAACTTATATAAACCCCCTACCATTGTATTGTACACACCAACTATTAGAGGTTTCTTGGTTTTAAAGGAAAATTCTCTTTGAGAATTTTGTTATAGTTTTAGGTTTATAGTTTTCTTAGTTATGCAGTAGTTCTTTCAATTCAATAAAGAATATTGGTAAATTTGTTTGGAGGTTTTCTCAATAATGGATTAGTATCAAAATTATATACTTGGAAAGGTATGATTGAGGTATAAATTTTAAATGTATTATTCTACTTTTAGACTAATTTTTTGTGTTGTCCTAATACTATGTTTAATTTACTCATCATTTATTAAACTTAGCATATCTATGTTGAAAATACTATGGGATATTAGTAATGTTTTTATGCTTGGAAAATATTAATGCTGGTAAAATAACTTTTATAAAATAAATTGATTTTTATTTCTTCATTGAAGAATTCTACAAAATTTTATAGAAAATATGTTGACGAAATATTTTTCCTAATAAATTTAAAATATGAAAGTTAGATTTAGGATTTGATTATTTGGATATGATTTAGAGTTAATACTTTTGTATTTTAGATTTAATTATTTGGATCTAAGTTGTACTCTATTTCAAAGATATTTATAAGAATTAATATTTGAAAATATATCAACGATATATTTTTGTAATATATATTTAAATCTGAAAATTAGTTATGAGATACATTAATTTCAATTCCAACTTTTAACACCTTGAATAAGAATCTAAATTATTTGTTCTACCTAACATAGTGATTAGATAGTTTTCTATTTCTTTATAAATAAATCATAATTTAATATTAATCAAATGGTGAGCCCCACCTAAGTATATTAATTAGTTTTTATTAACAAGGAATTTGGGCCCGATCTAAAGAAATTTTCATACAAAAAAGGAGAAAATAAAAAGCATCAATTTATATCTTTAATAACCTAATTAATATTAACCAAGCATGATTAACTAATTAATATATCCCATAAATTCTCCATTGAGTGTTAAGTATTATTTATCTTATGTTTGTTCAATCTATCTTTAAATTTATGTTATTAGTTTAAACATTACCAAATCTGACAGAATGTTTAGGTTTATTTTTGTTTTTAATAATTTTGTTGAATTATTTAAAAACCACGTAGTTCCTCTTTAGACTAACCTTGAAAGTGTACTTGTCACTTTTTATAATGTGATTCATGCACTTGTGAGCTATTTAAAATTATACAAAATTTATGTATCACATTTTTGTGCATCAAAGCGCAATGTACTTCTGGGTAGGCCATTCATGGCCTCTACTAAACAATTGTTAATGTTCATAAATGGAGTTTATGACTGATATTCTTGGGAGAGACTATACATTTTCAAGCACATATGATGCAATTGTAATGCTACATGATGGTTATTTTCTAAGATATTGTGAATAAGCATTTAGAGAACTTTATGGATGACTTTTCTATTCATGGGAACACATTTGATGAGTGTTTACACTACCTTTCCCTAGTGCTACAAAAATGTGAAGAAGCCAACTTGGTTTTAAATTTGAAGAAGTGTCACTTCATGGTAAATGAGGGTATTATCTTGGGCCACAACGTCTCAGCAAAAGTTATTGAGATGTATAGAACTAAGATAGAAGTGATTGAGAAGCTACCACTACATACTAGTGTAAGAGGAGTTAGGATTTTTCTTGGGCATGTAGACTTTTACGTTAGACTTATCAAAGATTTTTTTGAAGTCTCCAAACCCCTATGCAATCTTTTAAAGAATGATATGCCTTTCATATTTGATAATAAAAGTTTAGAGTCATTTCAAGTGCTTAAAGATAAATTAGTATCTTCACCAATTATAGAAGCACTAAATTGGAGCAAGCCTTTTGAGTTAATGTGTGATGCAAGTTATTTTGCTATTGGGGCTATTTTCGGTTAGTGTATAGATAAGACGTTCCATGCCATATATTTTGCAAGAAAAATGCTCAATGATGCTTAAATGAATTGTGCCACTACAGAGATAGAACTTCTAACCATTTCATATACCTTTGAGAAATTCAAATCTTATTTGGTTAGGACCAAGGTGACTATCTATATAGACCATTCTATAATAAAGTATCTCATGACAAAGAAGGATATCAAACCAAGATTGATCAAATGAGTTCTCCTTCTACAACTGTTTGACTTTGAAATCTGTGATAAAAGAAGGATAGAAAATCAAGTGGTAGACCATCTATCTAGATTGGAAAGGGAGGCTAATATTGATGATAATATAATTATTGGGAAATCTTTCCCAAATGAGCAACTTCTTTCAGTGGCTCAAATTGACATCCTATGGTATGCAGGCATTGTAAACTTTTTGGTTGCCAACATCCTTCCACTTGACCTCATATGGAAACAAAAGAAAAATTCTTACATGATGTCCAAAAATACTTTTGGAATGACCCGTACCTCTATAAAGAATGCAATGATGGTATTTTGAGAAGCTGTGTCTCTTACGATTAAGTTAGAAGTATTATTTACCATTTCCACAACTCATGCAATGAAGGCCACTTTGGAATCACGAAAATAGTAGCTCAAGTGCTTCAATTTTTTTATTTTTAGCCTACATGATTCAAAGATGTCTACCTTTTATGTTAATACATATGATAGATGCCGAAGGATAGGTAATATTTCCAAAAGAGATGAGATGCCCTTAAATAATATACTTGAACTATAATTATTTGATGTTTTGGGCATTGAATTTATAGGACTAGTCCCTTCATCCTTTGGTTACCAATATATACTAGTAGGTGTAGACTATTTGTCTAGAAACCATAGCCAGCAACAAATGTGATTCCAAAGTTTTCATGAAATTTATGAAGAGAAACATTTTCACTAGGTTTAGAAATCCTAGGATTATCATTAGTGATAGAGATAGTCACTTTTGAAATGGAGAATTTAATTATTTATTGTCTAAGTATGAAATTAAGCATAAGGTATCTACCCCCATCATCCCTAAACAAGTGGGCAAGAAGAGGTGTCCAATAGAGGGGTGAAAAGAATATTGGAGAAAATTGTCAATAATTCTAGGAAGGATTTGTCCTCTAAGTTAGATGATACTTTATAGGTGTATAAAACTGTATTTAAAACACCAATTCATACCATCCCATATAGGCTAGTCTATGGAAAGGCATGTCACCTACATGTCTATGGATGTACCTGGAGAGAAAAGAAACTATAAATAAATACTAAGTCTTTTTGTACTCATTTCTGTACGTTGGCTTCTAGTGTATAAAACACAATGTCTGTTATTTCACTTAGTGTGCTTATTTTGTTCTATGTAAGATTTGTTACTATGGTTTAATAATTCACACACACATATACTTATCTACACTTTATATGTGAACATGTTTACATGCATCACAAGGTTGGTTTATATAGTGTGCATGCTAGGTAGAGTGTTGGTTTTCAATGAGCGAGCATACGAGAGAGCTTTTGGTTTTTGGCATGTTTTGGATGCGAGTAATTATGGACAGTACTTGGCATTTTTGGAAATGAAATAGTGAAATTTTTTAGCACTTTGTAACCAAGCTTTCCACCACCTTTTCCATCACCCTTGGTGGGGTGGTTGGCTAGGTGGCCGACAAGGTTGTAAAACCAATCACTATAAACACCCCCAATCATTTCTCTTGTCTTTACCCCTTGTTTAAAAACTGGATCTCTATCAAAATTCACTCTGAGATTTATATCTATTGTCAAAATTACTTTGGAGAGACTATATATGAGTCTGGATTGCTTAGTGAGTTTAGTAATCAAATAACGGGTTGTGTGTATATGTGGTTTGACTATATGTCATATTACATGATTTGATTATAGTGGTGAACCGTGTGTCCTTGAGAGTGTGAGTTGATACAGTTCCAGTTACTGATTATTGGTTACCAATCACACCATATTAGGTGGTGTTAGCTATGTAGGACAATTGGGTTCGAACATTGAACCAAATGGATGTAGAGGTAGAAAGTGAAGAACAATAATAGGTAGTTTGGAGAAAGGTCCCAACTAATAGAGGTAATATTGGTTTTATTGTCTATAAGATTTGTAATTATTTTACTATTTAGTGAATTATTTGCTACTAAGTGTTTTCCTTAAGCAACTCGAGGATATGACCACATAGATATGGTCTCTATATGGGTTAACCATGTTATATCCCTTCTTGTGGATGATCTTCTATTTTGTTAGTACAATTTGAGTTTAATGTGTGTATGTTCCAATATACTAAAGCTTAAACTTTGATTAGAAAGCTTTTATATTCTTATCTATTTTCTGTTGAATTTATATAATATATGTTGTTAAAAGTTATTTTCTTATCTGATATTATATTATTTGTGCTTCTACTGTGTATACTACATAAGTTTTTGATTTCTTATCTTTGTGAGTTAGGGTTGAGTCCTTAAGGAGTCTCCATATCCTTACCCTAGTAGGGAACTGGGTCGTGAACTTTTCAATTGGTATCAAAGTAGGTGCACCATTTTGGGCTTAATTGTTCTTGTGTTGATTCTACTAACTCATTTTTTTCACACACACTCTCTCAGATGGAGTCAAGAGAAGGAGGTAATGTAGGTAGACCTCCATATTTCGATGGGCTAAACTATGCCTATTGAAAATCACAAATGAGGGACATCTTGTGGTTTGAAATAGATCATGTTTGGTTCCTTGTTGAAAATGGCTGGACTTACCTAACCAAAGTTTTACCCGATAGCTCTGTAATTCCTAAACAATTGATTGAATGGACAAAGGAAGAAAGCAAGGAGTGATAATAGAATAGAAAAAAGGTTTATATACTATTATTAGGGCTATGTCCCAAGATGAGTACATAAGGATATAGAGTTATACTACCTTAAAAAAAGCATCAAACATTCTAAAGACAACTCATGAAGGAACATCTACTATTAAATGATCCAAAATCCTCAAATTAAATAGTCTTTGAATAGTGAATTATGTTGGAAGACACAACTTTTGACATGTTTTATGCATGGTTATCTAATATTGTCAATTGGTCCTACAACTTGGGAAGACATATTAGTGAGGAAAAAAAATTGAGAAAATCATAGGTAGCCTTCCTTACAGGTTTCTTGCTAAGGTCACTATCCCTAAATACATGTTCAAACTTAGTGAACTTACTGGAAATGAACTTATTGGTGATTTACAAGTTCTTGATCATCACTGCTTATTTCCAAGGAAAGAGTAACTTATTTTTGACAAGGGAAAAAAAGTAGGACTAAAGAATGGTTAAGAAAATGGTCCTGGTATTGATACTATTGCTACATTAGTTGAGTGTATATTTGATCTCGATGAAGAAGTTATGGCACTACTAGCTTAGAAAGAAGAAACCCTCTTGTAGGGATATAGAAAAAGTTCTTGCTCTAAAGGTTTAAGAGCCATAAAAGATGATGATGACTCAAAAGGTAAGGTGAGTCTAAAAAATATAACAAATGACACTTGAACAAAATCAGATGGTTCAAATGTGGGAAGTCAAGCCATAGTATTGCCAAGTGTCTACAAAAATAGAATTGCACAAAAAAGTGTGAAATGAAATTTGAGGTTACTATTTTGGTTAGTACTGATAGTGATGATAAGGATGATAATAATTTTATGGTCTTTGTTGCTTCTAGTAGTTTCATTAATCCTCCAAATACTACCTTGAATGTTCAAGATGTAATTGCCAAAGATGATAAAGATGAAAATGAAGATGACCAAGATGAATTTCTTGATACCTACAATGCTATACTTTTGGAGTATGCCAAGTCTAAAAAAGATAAGACAAAGGCTATGGAAAGACTTGATGAAAAAAGAATGCAAAATATATGCATTAAATAAAGATCAAGAGGAAAGGAAGTCCTATATTGTTAAACATCAACACGATCTCACAATTAGGTGTGAGGTCATTCAAGAAAAGTACGATGATTTGCCCAAACATTTTAACGGAAATCATGAAGTTGAAAAGCTTAAGGAATAGTTGGTGGTTACTACTTATGGTAAAGCTACTCAATCTCTGGTCAGTCTTATCCATACTCCTAATTAGAAGGATGAAGTTGAATAACTAAAAAGAGAGATAATTATTCTTGAGACCTCAAAGTTATATTTCACTTGCTTGCTTATGGAAAAGGATGCTCAGATTTAACAACTTCATAATAGAGTCAAAATTCTTAATAATTGAAATTCTTATCTTAAATCCTTCCTTAACAAAAAGAAAGATATGGTCACAATCTTGTAAGATAAACTCAGCATATGAGAGAAGGAGCTTGTGCATACCTCTACCATTGTCAATAGAATGACCTCATTTTCAAAAATGTTAAATGATATGATCAGCAATATAAAGTTGACAAAAATGGCATTTTTCATAATGAAGGGGTTTTACTCCTACAAATGGTTCTACTAAGCTTGTCAAAGCTTGTAATCAAGAACTATACTTAAAGTCTACCATTACCACCTCAAGAGATAAATATATTGCATGGTCACAACCAAATTCCTCTAGCAAAACCATTCCCTTACGGCTAGCACTTCCTATCACTCCAGTAATGGTCTACTGCCTTTATCTACTATCATTCCAACTTGTGACCACTATAGTGAACTTGGGCATCTAAGACCACACTACTAGAAATTGACTTCTCATCCTCATGTGAAAGTCAATGTGAGCGCATCCTTTTCTTCTTCTTTGCGTACTACTACTCGGAGTCAGGGATCCCATATTCCTATCTCCATTATTCGTACTTGTTATTGTTGTGGCATTGTTGGGCCGTGTCCCAGATTTGTGAGGAGTACAACTCAAATTCCTCCACCTCAATCTTCCCCATATTCCTTATCAAGATGTAGCTATTGTGGCTCATTTGAGCATGTTTATACATGTTGCATTATACAACTGAGGGAAAAAGTAGAAATAAATAAATATGGCTCAATGAACACATCTTGTTCTTCTTATATGGATGACCCAACTGGTTTTAGTAGAAATTTTAAACAAAACAAATAGCAAGTTCCATATACTCCTTATGCACATATGAGTCAAATACTATCTCCACGTTCTATTACTCCTCACAAATTTATTAAATGGAGGGATGCAATTTTATCACTATTTTTGGGTGATCTTTTGGGGTTGAGTTGCATACTTTCCTTTGCCTCTTTGTTTTCATTTATTTATATGTGAATATATTCCATTTTATTTGTGTTCATTTGTGTGACTCTTCTTCTTATTTTTCACTTACTATTTCCTTGCAGTGTACTGTATGTTAATTTCATATTTGATGATTTACCTTTCTAGATGATCCTTTACTAGTTTTCTCATTATTGCTTTGACATGTCCCTTATATGTGTTTTCCTTACATATTGCCTATTTCTTCCTCTATGATTTTTTGTATATGCATCACATCACATATTCTTCATTCAGCCAAAGTATTAGGATTATGATTTCTGTTGTCTTATCATATTCCATGTCATACAATATATATCTCCAGTGTTTTATTAGGTTTTCCATTCCTACACCTAACATGTTTTGTGTTGATTCCTTGTTTATCTTTTCTTAGATTTTACACCTTTTTATCCTTCTAATGTGTAGTATTTATTTTCTTTGAAGTTAAATGTGATGATATTACAAGTATGTCCCCTTTTGAGTGTTTCACTTTAATGGTTACTCTTGTTTTCCATGTGCATCTGTATATTATTTAGATTACATAATTATCTTTAGGACTTTTGCATACTTGTATTGTTATGTTTAACTCGTGTGTTTTGTTTCACTCTTGTTGTTTAAGATGTGGTCCCTATTTAAGAATGTTTTATTTTATTTTCTTGGAACACATGCCTTTCTCACATGATAAGTGTTTTAGTGGCATCCCTTGTTTCTTCCTCCTCTAAAGGATGTTGATTGTGCTATTCACTAGTTATTTAATTCCTTCCTTTCTCCTGACAAGCGATGATGTGAGTGTTGTTATTGATCTCTTTTAAGGAAATTTTCTCTTCTTCTTCGGCTTTATTCTACTTTGAGTCTTTCTTTGTCTTTTCACTTCCAAATTATTGTTATTGTGTTTCATGAAACTAATGTCTTTTCTCTTTACAATCATACTGCATGTTAAATGTTTTTAGAGGGATTATGTTGATATATGTTTAGCATGCATATGACCTGAATTAAAGTGTGGCTACTTTAACATGTGTATTCATTGAGCATTTGTATAGCTAAATTTTTACTTGTTCGTCTTTTTTAAAATAAAATTTCCTTGGCACATGTCATAAACTTGTGAATTTGTATAGTTATTTTTAGAAGCTTATATAGATATCTTACCCTGATGATTTGTTTGCCTCTAACGATCTATATAATCCACTTTTAGTGTCCCTCAAGGCAAAATCCTAGGTGTCGCTTGGATAGAAAAAAGATTTAGGCCATCCTTGAATTTTTTGATGATTTCTTACGACCAATGTTTTCTTGTCCTTAGTCTCCCTTCTTTGAGCTATTATGTTATTCCTGCATTTCATTGCACTTAAACACTAGCTTAGCTCAAATATTCTTTCCCACCTACCTTATATACCCTTTGTTGAGCTTGCATGCTCTAAAAATATCTATTTACCCTCTTGGTTTCAATCAAAAAAATGAAAAAGAAGAAGGTTGAAGGTTGAAAATGGAATTAAATATATACAAAAATAGAGGAAGGAAAGATAGAGAAATGAAAAAGAAAAATGAAGTGTTAAGGGTTTCTTGTGTTTAGAAAGAAAAGAAGAGAGGAAAGAAAAGAAAAGAAAAATCAATTGTTAATAAGCATGAAAGGGAAGTGGTGTATGGATTTCTAAATTTTGGATACTACTCTCACAACTTCATTGGTCGAAGCTTGAAAAGTAAAGAGAAAAGTACCCTTGTATGAGGGTATATCTATCTTGGATATAAATTGTTTGTTGACTAATTCAACAAATATATGTTTGATCTTAAATGTCTTCTCCCTACCCATACCTTAGCTTATCATTTCAAACTTTGAAACTCCTATTGATTTCTTTTAATCTAGCACTTACATTAATAGAGAGATAGACTAATTATAGACGTGTGAAGCTTAGTTCAACTTGAGTCTATATTTCAATTTGGTTAGTTCACATATGCGTTTCTTGGTGGCATATGGAGTAAAATACTTTTTCATATCACACAATGTGCATGACATCAAAAATTTAGTCATACTCTTACATGAATACATCACGGATTGATGGACATGTGGATGTTTATGTTGAATGTATTGCTGATCCTTTATAGACCTAATTCATTGAACATGCTTAGTTTGCTTCTCTTTTTTTATTTTCCTTGTCATATATTATGTGTAGATGCTTTTGTGTTAGGAGTGGTTTTTCTAGTAGAATGCATAACATGTTTATTATATTACATGCATACTTGTATAGGGAGAAGTGTGTGTCTTGTGCATGTTGTCTAGGAAAGTTCTATTTTTTTTTACTTCTTGGTATTTGTCCTATTTGTGATTTTTGTTATGCTACACATTCATGAAGTGCTTTATTTCCTTTGTCATCACACTATATGAACCATGCATAAATAGAACTATTAGTACAACATACTGCATGGATTGTATGCAATTGTTAATTTCACATGTCCACTTATGTGTTTACCTGCTATCATGTAGTAATGAGTTAGTGCTTGTTTTTCACTTGTTGTTGATATCTTGGATTTTGTTGTGTCAATACACGACACTTGGTTCTTTCTGTTTATTTAGTTTATTGACTATTGCATGATTTTGTATTTCACTTATTCTTCTATCTTTTTCATATGACTAAATGTAATGCATTTTATTGTGTTTTATTTAATATTATCTATATTATTGCATTAGTGTTAAGATTATAACATATTTTTATGCTTTCTCTTCCTCATATAGGGTTATACCTTTGACTTTCAGTGTCAAAAAGGGGAAGAAGTTTATGTGAACAACTATATGATTGTTGTCATGCTATGTGGCGCATGGGTTTTTAGTGTAGGATTGCACTACATCTTGATGTCTTACTTGCAAACATTTAGGGGGAGTGTTGCATGAAGTCAGAAGGAATTGTGCATGTTTACTTGTGTTTATGCCCGTTAGCTTGTATGTGTATAGAGGTAACATTATAGTATGTAAGTTGACTACACATTATTTCTACTTGATACATTTATGGGGTATGTGTTTGTTTCATGTGTAGAGGATACAGTGTAGAGTGAATCCTTTGAGCTTTATATGTGTTGTTTATAGGTGGCACGAAAACCCTAATTTTTAAAAGTGTTAGAATCCATGAGTTGTTTCATAAAGTTGGATGCACTTGGTTAGTTTTGGATTTTTGTGTGTGTCGTTGGGTTATTCATGGGAACAAATAACTTAAGGATATCTTCATGATCTTCTCATGCTTGATAAGTTTATGTTCTAGTTATGCAGTATTTTGACACAAAAACACAAAACACGGTGTCTATTATTTTACTTAGTGTGTTTATCTTTCTTTGTGTAAGATTGGTTAATGTGGATTAGTAATTCATGGACACACATAGTTAGGTACGTTTTTTTATGTGAACATGTTTACAAACACCACAGGGTTGGTTTTCATAGTATGCATGCTAGGTAAAGTGTTAGAGTTTTTACTTATGGTTTTTGGAATGTTTCGAGTGTGGGTATATATGGATAGTACTCAACATTTTTGGAAATGGAAAATGAAACTTATTAGTAGCTCACCACCACCCTTGGCGAGGTGACATGTGAGGTTGCCGACGAGGTGGCAAAACTTAGCCCTATAAATACCCCACTCATTTTTCTTATCTTTACCAATTGTTTAAGAACCAAAGCTCTACCAAAAATTCACAATGAGTGTGTGATGAGTGCTCAAAGAGCACTAAAATTACCATGATTTTATGCACATTAATTGATTAAAAATATATATATTTATATGTTTTATCATATATTTATATAAATTTGTCTTTTTCGGAATCACGGGTATTTTTATTGTTTTTTAGGTATTTTCGCTTAAAAACGTCACTTAAAGACTCAAAAAGGAATATTGGAAGCAATACATCACAAATATATTAATAAATAAATGGGGAAAGGTCAACAAATATAGAAAAATTGGACAAAATGGGTCGAAAATGTCAAAAATGTCAAATAGAAGAAAATCACGCCCGAAGCAGCCCACCACGCGCGCGCCAGCGCTCAGCATGGCCCACGTCCGCGCGCAGATGCACGCACCTTCCCCCAGATCCGCGCGCGCTATCATTGTTCACGCGCGCGGGCGCGCGCGCTGCTGTTGCCTTCTGCGCGCGCCTGTGCGCGCCCCAGCTACCCTCCGCGCGCGCCGATGCCATTTCGCCCCATTTTTCACGTGCAGCCGCCCCATGACGTCATGCTGACGTCATCAATGACCTCCATAATTCCACTCCGCGTTTTCACCATTTTTTAACATTTTTTCACCCACTTTTTCTCTCCATTCTCACCTATAAATACCCCCATTCTCTTCACTTCAAAACACACCTCACCCCCACTTTGCAGTTATTTTTTATGCTTTATTCTTACATGTTATATTTAATTTGTCTGTGATTAAATTTAACTATGCTGGCTATTTGTAAACATGATATAATAATAACGTTGTTATGCTTGCGAAATATTAAATAGGTAAAAATCTCTAAAATGAATTGATTTTATTTTTATTCAAGATTTTATATTAAGAATGTTAGAGAGAAATATATTATTTTTCATTACAAACTTAAATCTGAAAATTAGATTTTAAGGTTTAGTTATTCAGTCTAATTTAGAGTAGTGCTCTTTTATTTGTTGGTACAATCGCCCGGTAGTTAGAGTGAAGCTCTATTTCAAAAGTTTTTATAAGAATTATTATCTGAAAATGTATTGACAACACGTTTTCAGTAGTGGTTTTAAAACTTGAAAGTTAGTACTCGGATAACTAAATTCTTAGGTTTAATTTGGACACATTGAATAAAGTTTAAACTGTCTAACCCCACCAAAGGTGGCATTTAAATGGTTCATTTTCAATCTCTTAGAAAAAGGAATTAATTTAATTAACCAAATTAGTTATCAACCCCACCCATAGGTGTTAATTGATTTGTTTAGTTAACAAAGAATATCTAACCCCACCAAAGGTGGTATTCATACAAAAAAGGGAGAATCAATAAATATCAATTCATATCTTTAATAACCTAAATAATACGAGCAAGCATAATTAACTTAGTTATTATATCCATAAATACTCCACTATTTATAAAATATAAAATTTGCATAAATGTTTATTGAATCTATGTTTATTTTTATGTAAGTAGATTAAAACACAAAAAACCCAAAATATCGTGACAGGATGTTTAGGATTTAATTTCGTTTTTAAAAGTTTGAATAATAAATTAAAAACCACATACATTCCTTCCTTAGATCGACCTTGGGAGTATACTTATCATTTTCTACGAAATGATTCGTGCACTTGCGAGAGTTTTATAAATATAAAACCAAAGTATTGGCAGGATCAGCGATGCCGGTTTTCGCTCATCAAAGTTTTTGACAATCCCGATTCTACTCATCAAGTTTTTGGCGCCGTTGCCGGGGAAGGAATAGCGTTTTTAATTTATTTATCAAAATTTTAAAAATATTTTTGTGCTGTAAATAATTGTGATTTTTTTTTGTTTTTGTAAAAAAATAAAAAAAATAAAACATTTAATCAAATTTCAAATTTCATAAGAAAAAGTAAAAAAAAATTAAAAAAATTCAAAAAAATTCAAAATTAAAAAAATACAAAAAAAATTGTAGCGTGAATAGTACAATAATTTAGAAATTTGAAATAAAAAGTTTTTACCGTTAATGAATAGTAAAAATAAAAAAAAATTTAAATAAAAATTGTAGCGTGAATAATAAAATAATTTAGAAATTTAAAATTTGAATTAAAAAAAAAGTTTTACCGTTCATGAATAGTAAAAAAAATTAAAAAAAAACATTTCAAAAATTTTAAGTTAAAAAATAAAACAAATAAATAAATAAATAAATAAATAAATAAAAAAATAAAAAAAACCAAAATTTTAATTTTTTGAGTTTAATTTTTACTATTTTTTTATTTATTTTAAATCATAATTTTATTTTTTTTATTTTCTTTTACCTTTTTCAATTTTATTTTATTTTATTATTTTATTATTTTTCTTTCTTTAGCTATTTTTTTTCTTCTTGATTTTTATTTAACTTACTTAACTTAGTTTTTTTTACTAACTTAATTAACTTAGATTGTTTTTAACATTAACTTAGGTTTTTACTTAAATTTTCATTAACTTAATTAACTTAGATTTTTTACTTCACTTAACTTAATTAACTTTTTTTTCACTTAACTTAATTAACTTAGATTTTTTTTACTTCACTTAGCTTAATTAACTTTTTTTTTACTAACTTAATTAACTTAGATTTTTTTTAACTTAACTTAATTAACTTAGATTTTTTTAATTTACTTAACTTAATTAACCTTTTCTTTAAACTTAATTAACTTAGATTTTCATTAACTTAAATTTTTATTTAACTTAACTTAATAAATGAAAAGTAAAGATCTAAGGGAGTTCTGTCTAGGAGACTAGTTCTTGGAAGCCTTTGTGCCACTAGTCTTTCCAGGGAATGTTGTTCTGTCTAGGAGGATGGTTTTTAAGGAGCCTTTGCACTACCATTCTTTCCTGGGAGCACTCTTGGTTAATACTGATTATGTTATTTTTTTTCTTAAAAAAAAACAAAAAAAAAACATAAATTCTGAAACTACCTCCAAAATTTTAAAGTTTTAATTACAATCTAAGGAGTTAGTTGCTTTGTTTAATCTAGGTACAATTGTGTTTTTATGCCTTAATTATTTGATTTGTACCTAGATGTGGGTTATCTAAAACTCAAAGTATGCCTCTAGTTTTAAGTACATAAAGAAATCTGAAAATCAATAGGGCATGACTGAAAAAGTATAGGTAGACAACCTTGTCTTACTTGAAGGTTTGATTGACTCAATGATGAGGGGACATTGAGTTTACTTAAAATGCAATCCCCAAGTTACGTCTTGCTAAGACGTTAAACTAAGCGCTGGATGGGAGGCAACCCATCATTTTAGGTAATTTTCTTTTATTTCTTTTATTTATTTAATTATTTCATTTTAATTACATGTGAATAATTTTTAAATTGTTAAAACTAAAAATATTTGTTGAGATGTTAGAAGTTCACAACGATCTATCTGTATACACTTTAATGATGAATATGATGGATGCACCTGCATTTTCCATTACTACTTGCACTTTCTCAAGAAATAGGTAATCTTTCTTCTCTTTTCTCTTTATCTTTAATTTACAGTTGTTACATTGAGGACAATGTAAGTTCTAGGTTGGGGGTGGTGAAAAGTTACCATGCTTAATTAAAAAAGTTTTAACAATTTAAAAATAAAAAAAATAAAAAAATAAAAAATATACTTTTTCATTTTTTGTGTGTTTGGTTTTATTTCTATTTTGTGTGATTTAGTAATTTTTGAAAAAAAAAACTTTTCTCACAAAAATTTATCATTTCTTTAAATCAAATTTAAGTAAATAGTTAAGTCTTTTGTACTGTTAGATTAATTTTTGAAAACATATCATGAAATATTTTGTAATTATTTTTTGATAATTAGTTAGTTTTTGTCATAACTAGTATTTCTTGATAAGATGTAGAAATTATATTAAACCCAAAATCGGTGTTTGTGAATTTTTTTTAGTAGAGACTACCTTTGTGAGATATAATTTGAGCCTAATTTCCTTTATTCAGAGTGAAATATATATATTTTTTCTACTCCAAACACATTTCTTATTTCTTCAAATTTTTAGATGATCTCTATAGGTATTAGCATTGAATGTATGAATTTTTTCTCATCTTAATAGAGTATCATATATTTTTTTTATTATTTTTGCTTAGATTAAATGATTTGAGTAGAAATTGATAGTATATGCTTATATCTCATTCATGCATGACTGCTACAAAAAAAAGAGACATATCTGGGGCCACAAAATTAACCACTCACCAAAATCCAAAAAAAAAATGTACAATCTGTACATGGGTTGACTCTCTAAAATATATATATTGAGAAATATCTTCAGGAAAAAAATAGAGAGATAAAGAATATATAGTATAATCTACATACTATAACCCACATTGCCTACAAAGTTGTGAGTAAAGGCTAATTATAAAAGAAGGATATAGGAAATAATTCCCTAAAAAGTCATTGCACTCTCTTCATTTGTAAAAGGCATATATCTTGAAATTCTTTCTTAATAAGTTTGATTTATGCATGAAAATAATTTTTATATATGATATCTTTATAATTTATACATTTGATTCCTTTCATGAGATCAATGTTAAAATAACACTTTGAGCCTTTATTCTTTATACATATGCGAACATATTAGTTCATTTCTATACATCAACTCTTTCGCATATAAATTAGTATGAGTGTTTGAACCCATAGGATTCAGTGTTTTGAGAGTATTGACTTGTGAGGAATAGAGTTGAAGCGAATTCTGATTCATGACACTGAAATTGGGTAAAAATAAATTGATACATTTTTTATAGGAAATATGAAAATGATTTTTGACTAATTATTATAATAAAATCATGATTGTTTAAAGAGATTAAAATAACTTATGCTTGAGATTTTAATTATGATCTTAAAAGAGATTAAAAAAGTATGAGACATTTTTGTGATATGTTGTTTTCTTTTATTCTTAAATTAATTTTTGATTTTGTTGTAATTTTAGTTTTTGATTTGATTGTTTTTATTTTTACATTTAGTACAATGTTTGTGGGTATCATTACTGAAAACCATCACGAGACTCAAACTCGTCCACTAGGGCAACCTAGGGGTTTAAAGGCTTGTTGCATAGGCTAAATGCAACCGTGTCAATCCACGGAAGTGATTTAGGATAATTTAATTTTTAGTTTTTATCGCTTCTCTTGCTAAGAGACTAGCAAGAAGCTGGTTGGGGGTTGTGATAAGTGCTCAAAAAGCACTAAAATTACCATGATTTTATGCACATTAATTGATTAAAAATATATATATTTATATAAATTTGTCTTTTTCGGAATCACGGGTATTTTTATTGTTTTTCAGGTATTTTCGCTTAAAAACGTCACTTAAAGACTCAAAAAGGAATACTGGAAGCAATACATCACAAATATATTAATAAATAAATGGGGAAAGGTCAACAAATATGGAAAAATTGGACAAAATGGGTCGAAAAGGTCAAAAATGTCAAAAAGGAGAAAATCGCGCCCGGAGCAGCCCACCCCGCGCGCGCCAGCGCCCAGCCGCGCGCGCAGCATGGCCCACGTCCGCGCGCAGATGCGCACGCCTTCCTCCAGATCCGCGCGCGCCGCAGCGCGCTATCACTGTTCACGCGCGCGGGCGTGCGCGCGCCCCAGTTGCCCTCCGCGCGCGCCGATGCCATTTCGCCCCATTTTCACGTGCAGCCGCCCCATGACGTCATGCTGATGTCATCAATGACCTCCATAATTCCACTCCGCATTTTCACCATTTTTTAACATTTTTTCACCCACTTTTTCTCTCCATTCTCACCTATAAATACCCCCCTTCTCTTCACTTCAAAACACACCTCAAAACACACTTCTCTCTTCTTTCTTTCTCTACATTTCTTAGTTTTTAGGTTTTTTAGTTTTTTCTTAGTTTTTAGTTAATTTCTCTTAGTTTTAGAGTTCTTCCCTTTTTGGGAAGAACTAGTTATGTTTTTGTAATTTATTAGCTTTTTGATTCAATAAATGGGAGTGCAAATTCCGCTTGGAGGTTTTCCAGCTACGGGAATAGCATCGAAGTTCTGTAAGGATTTTATTTTCTTTGCAGTTATTTTTTATGCTTTTTCGCCCCATTTTTCACGTGCAGCCGCCCCCATGACGTCATCAATGACCTCACAATATCCATTATGCGTTTTTACATTTTTTAACATTTTTTTACTCATTGTTTCTCTCTATCCTCACCTATAAATACCCCCCTTCCCTTCACTTCAAAAACACACCTCAAAACACACTTATCTCTTCTTTCTTTCTCTCCATTTCTTAGTTTTTAGTTTTTTTTTAGTTTTTCTTATGTTTTAGCTAGTTTTTCTTATGTTTTAGCTAGTTTTTCTTATGTTTTAGCTAGTTTCTCTTAGTTTTAGAGTTCTTCCCTTTTTGGGAAGAACTAGTTATGTTTTTGTAATTTATTAGCTTTTTGATTCAATAAATGGGATAGCAAATTCCGTTTGGAGGTTTTCTAGCAACGGGAATGGCATCGAAGTATTGTAAGGATTTTATTTTCTTTAAAGTTATTTTTTATGTTTTATTTTTATATGTTATATTTAATTTGTCTGTGATTAAATTTAACATTGCTGGCTCTTTGTAAACATGATATAATAACAACGTTGTTATGCTTGTGAAATATTAAATAGGTAAAAATCTCTAAAATGAATTGATTTTATTTTTATTCAAGATTTTATATTAAGAATGTTAGAGAGAAATATATTATTTTTCATTACAAACTTAAATCTGAAAATTAGATTTTAAGGTTTAGTTATTCAGTCTAATTTAGAGTAGTGCTCTTTTATTTGTTGGTACAATCGCCCGGTAGTTAGAGTGAAGCTCTATTTCAAAAGTTTTTATAAGAATTATTATCTGAAAATGTATTGACAACACGTTTTCAGTAGTGGTTTTAAAACTTGAAAGTTAGTACTCGGATAACTAAATTCTTAGGTTTAATTTGGACACATTGAATAAAGTTTAAACTGTCTAACACCACCAAAGGTGGCATTTAAATGGTTCATTTTCAATCTCTTAGAAAAAGGAATTAATTTAATTAACCAAATTAGTTATCAACCCCACCCATAGGTGTTAATTGATTTGTTTAGTTAACAAAGAATATCTAACCCCACCAAAGGTGGTATTCATACAAAAAAGGGAGAATCAATAAATATCAATTCATATCTTTAATAACCTAGATAATAGGAGCAAGCATAATTAACTTAGTTATTATATCCATAAATACTCCACTATTTATAAAAGATAAAATTTGCATGAATGTTTATTGAATCTATGTTTAATTTTCTGTAATTAGATTAAAAACACAAAAACCCCAAAATATCGTGACAGGATGTTTATGATTTAATTTCGTTTTTAAAAGTTTGAATAATAAATTAAAAACCACATACATTCCTTCCTTAGATCGACCTTGGGAGTATACTTATCATTTTCTACGAAATGATTCGTGCACTTGCGAGAGTTTTATAAATATAAAACCAAAGTATTGGCAGGATCAGCTATGCCGGTTTTCGCTCATCAAAGTTTTTGGCAATCCTGATTCTGATCATCAGTGTGTGCGAACGTGGTTTGATTATGTGCCTTCGTATATAGTTTGATTGTAGTGGTGGATTGTGTGTCACTTGAGAGTATGAGTTAATGCATATCTAGTTACTGATCATTGTTTACCAATCACACCATATTGGATGGTGTTAGTTGTGGAGGATAGTTGGGTTCAAGCATTGAACCAAATAGTTATGAAAGAAGCAAGTGAAGAGTAGCAGTAGGCTGGTAGGACTGAGTTCCTAGTTGATAAATGTAATTGTGATTTTATTGTCTATCAGAGTTGTAATTGTTTTATAGTTTAGTGAAATATTTTTTGTTGAGTAGTTGCCTTAAGAAACTCGATGATGTTAACATATAGACATGGTATCTATGTGGGTCTACCTCATTATATCGCTTGTTATGTATAATCTGTTGTTATGTTAGTACCATTTGAGTTTAAGGTGTGTATGTTATGTTATAACATACTAAAAGCATAAATTTTGATTAGAAAGCCCTGATATTCTTGTCAACTTTCTATTGAATTTATATAATATCTATTGTTCAAAGTGATCTACTTATATGATATTATATTGTTTGTGCTTCTACTTTTATACTACGTAAGTGTTTGATTTCTTGTCCGTGCAAGTTAGGGTACAGTCCTTAAAGATTCTGCATCTCTTTAACTTGGTAGTGTACCGAGTCATAGACTCTTCATAAATGATTTATATTAGCTACATTAAAGTGCTTATGAGAATGCCAAGCTTTACAAAGAGAAAACAAAAAGATGGCATGATAAGAAAATTGCCCACCATACTTTTGAACCAGGATAGCAAGTATTACAATACAACTCAAGACTCAATTTGTTTTTTGGTAAACTCAAGAGTAGCTGGTCAGGTCCATTCACCATCACTAAGGCAGCAAACCATGGTAATTCCATTGAATTGGAGAACAAAAACAAAGAAGGGTTCATAGTTAATGGCTAGAGAGTAAAGCATTACCTTGGAAGCTAATTTCCAAATGAAAAGGTTGTGATGACCTTAGTCGATGCACCTTAGGAGTTGACATGAATTTATATCCTATGACTTTAAATGTGACACTTTTTGAGAGGCAACCTAACATTATTTTACTTATATGTTTCCTATTTTGTATGTGAACAAATTTGAAGAGAAATGGCACAACAAATATTGAGCAATTTCAACGAAAAATGTGATGTGCCAAGGCTAAGGGAGTTTTCCTTTTGCTCACTCTTTTTCATATTCATATGTGCACATTGCAAAAAATGTGCAATTTAATTGTTGTGGGGAACTTTTTTCTCTACTTTAGTGTTTAGAATGCATTTTCATTTTTTAGGATTTTTGTTTTCATTTTTTAGGATGTTTTTTTATCCTAATTTGGGTAGAAATTGATGAATATATAAAAAATAAATGCATGCATATTTTTTATGAAATATATGAAGCCAATGGTAGAATTCATGACTAAGATAAGGAACATAATATGCTTATTAAGAAACTTACATTAATCATATGATATGCTCGCTAGTTTTGATTGAATTGATTCAAATATTTATGTACATGCTTATGATTGATTTTGGTGTTTTTATTAGAAGAAAATTTTGGGTGAGTTAGGCTAGTTGATGAAATCTACCATGTTTTAGAATCTATTTGATAATCCCTTGAGGTGAAATTACAAATAACATTTGGCCTGAAATATTATTTAGGCCTTAATTAGATCGATTGAGCCTTTTAAGCTAACCATATTTTATATCATTAGCCACCCTTTTGAGCCTAACTAAGAACCATTCATATATTTAAGCCACATTTTTAGCCTAACCAATAAGCATTACGTCTACCCTTAAAAACGTAACCTGTATGAAAAATGTAATCGTGTACTATGCTATAAAGTTAGGTAAAATGTAATACACCTTGCTTCTTTACATCCACCAAAAAACAAAATTCACAACACAATTATCCCTCTAAATAACAAGGAAATATAAAATTAAAGATAATTTTGGGGGTATTGTGAGGCTATTAAAAAATAAAAAAAAAAAGAAAGAAAGAAAGACAAGAAGAGATGTAGGATATGGTGTACAAGAGAGTAGATCGTGCTCAAACCATGTATAGGCTGTGTATGTCGTGGCCTGGAAAAATTGTGTGATGTGGTGCCAGGCTGAAAAATTCACTTTTTCCTTCTTTTCTCACCTTATAAATAAGACCCTATTTCTTTTGTACAAATATATCCTTCTTTCCCATAACCTCTTTTCTAGTAGATTTCTTAGTTTCTTTCAGTCTTTTCTTTTCTCTTCTTAGTTTTTAGTTCTATCTGGTGGTTTTCCAAAAGTAATTCTAAGAATTCTATTGAAGTATATTTAAATGCATTGTTTTTAGAATATTTCTAAGTGTTATTTTACATGATATATGTTTAATTTATTAACCATTTATTAAACTATACGTGTCTCGCAATAAATAGTATATGATATTAGTAATGTTGTTACGCTTGTAAAATATTAAAATAGATTAAATATAGCATAAATTAAGTTTTATTTCATCGTCAAGATTTAAACCAAAGTTTGTAGATGAAAAATATATTGACAAAATATTTTTCATAATAAACAAGAGAGTTAGGTTTAAGATTTAAAATATTTGAATTTGATTTAGAGTAATACTTCTAGACATTAGGTATATACACATCTAAATATGATCTCGAGGCATTCCTTATTTCAAGGATTTTTATAAGAATTATTATTGAAAGATATATTGACGATATATCATTTATAGTAGCTTTAAAATTTGAAATTTAGTTAATTATAAACCTAACTTAAACACCTTGATGTGAGTTTATATTTTTAGACCCGGCCAAAGGTGGAAATTAAATGGTTCACTATCTCTTAAAAAAGAAGAATAATTTAATTAATAATAAATGGTAGACTTAATTAATCTTCTATTTTTAAATACAAGAGAGAGTCAATAATCTTAATTTCAAAAATATTACATAGAATAATATGATAATTAGTTAGTTTTTGTCATAATTAGTATTTCATTATAAAATGTTATAATTGTAATGAACCCAAAATTGGTGTTTAGGAATCAAATAGTGGACAATACCCTTATAAGAAAATATTTTGAGTCATTATCTTCCTATTTTGAGTGATAATATTTTTCTACTCTTTAAACACTTTTTTTCTTATCAATTCTAATTGTTAGATGACCTCTATAAGACTTGGCATTGAATGTTAGGATTTTTACATCTAAAAAAATATTATATATTTATTTTTATTGCTTAAATTGAATAAGTTAAAGTGGAAATTAAAAGTATATGAATTTCTCTTTACTCACTCAATTATTACAATATATGTACAATTTTTACATGAATCGTTTCTCTAAAAAGGAATATCTCTAAAAAAAAGAGAGATAAAAGAAAAATAAAAAAGAGAAAAAATTGAAGAGTATAAACTATATACAATGACCCAATAACATATTGAGAGTATGCCTTGTAAGGTTAGAGTTGAATGAATTAGAATTTCTTACACTAAGTTTGGGTAAACATTTTATTGATAATTTTTTTATTTGAGTATGAAAGTGATTTTTCAAACTAATTATTATAATAAATCATAACTATTTAGAATATTGAAATGGCTTTTGCTATAGATTTTTATTGTAGACTTAAAAGAAATTTTAAAAGCATGAGAAGTTTTTTTTCTTATTCTTTTAACTTTTTCATTTTTTTTAAATTTATTTGTTTTATGTTATTTATTTGTTTATTATTTTTTTACTTTTGATGTTTGTGGGTACTATACCTAAAAACCCTCATGAAACTTAAACTCATCCACTAGGTCAACTTAGGTGTTTAAAGGCTTGTTGCATGAACTAAATGCAACCATGTAAATCTATGGAAATGATTTAGGATAGTTTAATTTCTAGTTTTACTTTTTAGTTTTTCTTTATACTTTCTAAGAGACTACAAGAAGCTGGTTGGGGATTGTAATAAGTACTCAAAAGCACTTAGCATATATATAGTGATTTATGCATGTTAAGTGATTATATAGATTCATGTTTGCTTGTTTAACTATCATTTTACATAAATTTATCTTTTCAAAATCATGCATATATTATGTTGTTTTTTAGGTATTTTTTGTATTAAAAATATTCAACTTGAAAGAATTATACTTGATGCACCATTGCAACTTGGAAGGTTAAAAGAAAACATTTGTAAAATATATTTAAAAATTGAAAAAAGATTACAAGGAATTTAGGGTTCTAAAGTGATACAGTTTGGAGTGTATTGTGGCGTGAAAACATTGAAAGCCATGGTGTAAGGCCAAAGGAATATGTCCTAAAAATATGTGGGCCACAGATTGGAAACTTTGTGTGCCATCATGCCAAAAGAGTGGATCAGACTCAAATTATGTACAAGTTGTGTATGCCATGGTGTGAAAAATTGGGTGCCATGGTGCCTCACCAAAAAATCCACTTCTTCCTTCTTTCGTCACTCTATAAATAGGACACTATTTTGTCTTTGTAAAAATATATCCCTTTTATCCCATCAACTCTATTCTACTTGTTTTCTTAATTTGTTTCAATATTTTTTTTTCTTAATTTATAGTTATTCTCTCATTCGAGACTTGAATAAATTTAGTTCATATAATAACATTTAGTTTCAATTCAATAAACAACATAGTTATTCTTTCTGAAGGTTTTCCAGAAGTAATTTAAAGAATTATGTTGAGGTATATTTAAATGTATTCTTTTTAGAATATTTCTAAGTGTTGTTTTACATGATATATGTTTAATTTATTTATCATTTATTAAACTATGTTTATCTGGTTATAAATTGTATGGGATATTACTAATGCTATTACGCTAGGAAAATATTAAAATAGAATAAATATAAAATTAATTAATTTTTATTTCATCATCAAGATTAAAACCAAAGTTTGTAAATGAAAAATATATTGACGGAGTATTTTTCATAATAAACAAGAGAGTTAGATTTAAGATTTAAAATATATGAATATTTTAGAGTAATGCTCCTAGATATTAGATATGTACATATCTAAATCTGATCTCGAGACATGCTCTATTTTAAGGTTTTTTATAAGAATTATTACTAAAAGATATATTGACGACATATCATCTATAGTAGTTTTAAAATCTAAAAGTTAATTTCAGATATTAAAATCATAAACTTAACTTAGATACCTTGATGTGAGTTTAAATTTTTAGACATAACCGAAGGTGGTAATTAAATGGTTCACCATCTCTTAGAAAAGAAGTATAATTTAATTAAAATTAATTCGTAGACCCAACCGAAGGTACTACATGATTTTAATTAATAATAAATTGTAGACTTAATTAATTTTATATTGTTAACTCTATATTTTAGAGTTATTTTGTCCATTTTATTAATTATAATTGCTATGTTCTTAATGTTTTTATTTAATTTTAATTTATTAATATTTACTATTAGTTTTAAAGGATATATTTTTTAAAGAAAATTAAAGAATTTGTATTGAAAAAATACTTAATTGCAAATAATAAAAGTCTAAAAATATAATTTAAATTAAAAGAGGGCTTAATTGCAATTAACAAAAGTTTAAAATATAATTTGAATTAAAAGAGTGCTTAATTGCACATATAAAAAGTTTAAAATATAATTTGAATTAGAAAAGGGCTTGATTGCAATTAACAAAAGTTTAAAAGTTAATTTGAATTAAATTGGAGGGCTAAAATCCAACTAAAGAAAATTTATTTTTTTCTGTGCAAGAAGAGGACCACGAATGCCATTATCAATGCGCAACACGCACCGCCTTATCAAGCAATCAATGGTGAGGATCAGGCACGTGTAAGATAGACGCAACAAAGGCGATTGGACCCATTTTTCTAGATTACACGCTACACAGAGCGCTGAGTAGGGCCCACCTACTGTGCAAGTTGGCATGTAGGGTGGGATCCACGGGTTCCATGTAAACTGCATGCATCCTCCCATTTCACCGAATAAGAAGCGGCCACGTGTCTAGATTAATCTTCCAACAAATTTGTTAACGACACATGGCATGCATTTGGTAAAATGAAAATGCAAAAACGGCACCCATTTTCCAGCTCGTTCTGTGTCACCCACGTGTCTACTACAAGAAAAAATTCGCGTGCGACGCGTTCCATGTAAACTTCATGCGCCCTCCCGTTCCACCAAATACGAAGTGGCCACATGTCTCCTTATTCTTCCAACCAATCATATGGTGACATGTGGCATGCATTTTGTGAAATAAAAAATGCAGAAATGGCGCCCTCTTCCAGCTGATTATTTGTTGTCTCCACGCGTGTTTGCTTTTTATTATTATCCATTTATTTTTGTCCCCCACTACATGCATTTTGAAAAAAAAATTGTTTGGGGTGATATAATTTAGATGAGAGGAAAGATGTTTTTGAGTTTTAGTTTTTCATTTTTCCAGTTCACTTTAATATTTTTTAGCTTCTTCTCTGCGTGTTCTCTACAACACACGGAAACTTTTCTTTAATTGTTTATGTTGTTATTTTGTTAGGAAATAGAGAGAAAGAAGGCAGCGAAGAAGAAGAAAAGGGAAGAAATTTATTTTATTGAGGAATCATGAAAGAGTTTCTCCTGATCTTTTTCTTTTAAATTTTATTTCTCTGAAATGTCTGATTATTGTTGTATTATAATTTTAATTTCTTCTATGAACTAATTTATTTGTTCTAGGGTTGCAGCATAGTTTAAATTATGAAACTTGAATTAATTATTTTTGAATGATTTATGGAACGATTTTAAGTTGTTTATTTTATCTGTGCTTAATGCTTTTGATTATTGGAAGATTAATTAATTGATCTGTGACACTTAAATAAACTTGAAAAAGGAATTTTTGTGTGTTGCTCGTGATAAAATAACATATATATATAAGGGATAGGAATATACCTTTATTGTACGTGTAACTATTTGAGAACTTAGAACTTAATAAATCTGGGTGAATTTAATTCTCATAGGAATATAGTGAATTATTTTAGTGAGATGTGTCTATATGGAGCTCGGAAGAGATATATGGATAAATTAGGAGTTCTTGGTTAACAACTTAAAATATGAGAACATAAATCAAGAGAAAATAATATGATTCAAATGGATTAATTTGGTGAAACTACAATCTTAGAATTTTCTTATAAACTATTATAAAACTAGTTAGTCAAACTACATCAATCTATCGACTGTTTGGATAGAATCAGGTTGAAATAATTTTAGTAATTAACGAACACTAGTAATAAATCTCTGTGGGAACAATATTTTACTTATCATTTTATTACTTGTGGCCGTGTATACTTGCACGCTTTTATGTTCTCTTAAAGGAGACAACAGGATGAATGATGTTTCCTACTCCAAAATTATAATATTGATCTTCAAAGCACTATTGAATCTTTAGTAATTTTCTCTTCTCTTTTTAGATCTAAAAAATCTCCCAAAAGTTGCATTTGATTTGTTTTAGTCTAATCTATATTGTGTATATAAATATTTGAAAAAATTCTAAAACTTTGAACAAAATGACTGAAAAAATATATTATGAAAGCTATCTAACCTAATTAACATATACGTTTATTTATAAGAAAAGTATTATGCAGAGAGCTTTGGAATCAAAAATCAATATCGCATGCCATGGCACACATTTTTCCCCATTGTGGCATAGAGCTTGATAAATCTTGCACAATCCAACCCAAGAAGGCATGACCGCAACATGCTATTTACCACACTGTGGCAAGAAATGTTCAACCTGTCTAGTATAATTCTCAAGAGGTGTGCATCGTGGCACATTTAATACTTCACTAGAGCACTCTTTGTTTATATTTTTTCCTTTTATTTCCCTTTCACAGGCTTATATGCATTAATATTTTTAGCTCTTAGGCTACTACTTGAGTGCTCTAAGTGTTGTATCTTTGTGTATTTAGATGTATATCTATTTTGTAAGCTTGATGTGAGTATTGGTGATATTCTTGAGGAAAACATACAAATGTAATTTTAGTTTCTATATGTGTCCTTCAAGAATATTTTCAAGCTAAAGAAACTATCGAGCTCCAAAAATCATAATCCAGGTATATCTCTATTCTTATGAACATTATATTTCATATTAGGCACATAGGAACATTTTGAGATTAGGCTACTCAATCAATCGAATCATGTCTAGATTGATGGAGCATTGACTAGATTGATCAAACTATGTACATGATTGATTGAAAATAGGTTATATTAATTGAGCGGCTATGGCTTTGATTATAAAACCAATTTCTAAATCCAATTGAATTTAGTTTGAACTATATTCTTCTTTTTTTAAAACTCTTTTAATTGATGTTATAGACAACATAGTAATTTTTCTTTGACATAGTTCTTCAAAATATTCAATATATACAAACCTAAACACATAACTTTAATCAACCACACTAGAGTATTTTTCTCGTCATCTTAATCTTTCTCATACTATTTTGCAAAAATTTATTTAAGTAGGATGTTTCATTGAGTTAATTTATCAAACATTCATGGTTGTGTTTAATGGATTAACAAGCCTACAATATTTGTGATATTGTACTTTAAACTAATTGTTCTAGGGTTGCTAGTTAATTCTGATTTATGTGATATATTTATTAAATCATCTAATGATGCTTATCCATTATTGAATCTCCTCTAGGACACATATTTACACTTATGTTATTGTACTAACACTTCAGGTATTAGTAGAATGGGTTTGAAAGCTTGTATGACTCAAGTTGTTGGAACATTGTTCTAGATTCAGATATCTTTCTTATAGAGGCTATGATGAAAGTAGCGGCATTTGAGTAGATTACTAAGGAACTTGGTGGGTAGAATGAGATCTGACCTTGTAATTGGATCTTATTTTTCATAATGGATAATGAGGTGTTCCAATATATTGGTGGTTTTCCTCTTAGGTTATTGGTATGGCCTAGGTTGTTTCCACTCAATAATCTCATGTCTTAGTCTTATATTTTTGCATTATTTATTTGAATGTGATTGTATGCTTGGTCATCTACAAAAATATTAATTTATCATAATTTTGTTGATTATCTATTCACCCTTTCTAGAAAATTATGTCAGTAACTAAGAAAGAAATTTTCACTTGGCATTAGAATCGATCACTAGATATATTTAGTGTGCCTAGGACCTTGTTATAGATCATTTAAGTGAGGTTTCATCTACAACCTGTGAACCTTACTTTGATGGGTCTAATTACTCATATTGGAAGGCTCTTATCAAAGCCTTTTTATAGTCTATAGATGAGAGTGTATGGATCTCTCTACTTTATGCTTGGGAACCACCTATGTTTACTAAAGATAATGTAGTCACTCCTAAAACTACTAGCAACTAGAATCAAAAGGAAATTAATGCTATTTTTCCTGTTATGTCTACTGATGAATTTTGTCGTATTTCTAATTTTGATACTGCTAAGCATGCTTGAGATATTTTAGAAGTTGCCCATGTGTGCACTACACAAGTCAAATGAACTAAACTTCATATGCTTTGTAGTCAATTTGAAAATCTTAGCATAAAATAAGATGAAACTTTCTCTGAACTTTATGTTAAATTATGTGATATTACTAATACCTCTACCAATCTTGAAGAGAAAATTGATGATTTTAGGATAGTTTCAAAGATTATTTTCTCATTAGAAGATCATTTCCATGTAAGGGTCACTACCATTGATGAAATCAATGATGTAGACACCTTCAAAATTAAGGAGCTAGTTGGCCAACTTTAAACCTTGGAGATGAATTTTCGAATACCTCCAAAGAACATAGGTATTACTTTCAAAACTTCTATGATGGATAAAAATGACAGTAAGAATGATAAGGATGATGAAGAATTCATGCTCTTATCCAAATGACTCAAGAAAATCTTCAACCAGAACAATTCATAGAGTAATTGGAAACCAAGCCATTCAAGGGATAAGAATTCAAGAGAACTCAAACCTATGAGTTCCAAAGAAATCTAAACCCATTGAACCTCAATGTTTTGAATATACAGGTTATAGTCATATTGCAGCTGAGTATGGTAACAAAAAGAAAAGAATTGGAAGAGCTTTCAATGCTACCCTTATCAATTTAGAAAATGATAATGAAAATCTCAATGACTCAAAAAATTATGGCACCAACTATTTGGCATTTACTACAATAAATTTAACATTACATTATTGAAGAAGTATTCATAGATTATGTATGCAAAAGAGAAAAAGATATATTTATTGTAGAAGTAACTAAACTAAATGATAAACTAAAATCCTATGAAAAAAATTCCCCGGTACTAGAAAAGGAAAAAATTGATTTGTTTGACCATATTAATTATTTGCATTCAAATTTTGCAGGCTTATAACAAGAAAAACAAAATCTAGTGTAAGAACTTGAGTAATTCAAGGAAGCTATAAAAAGGCTAACCATTGGAGCTAAAAGGTTAAATAAAATTCTGGATTATGAAAAACTTGTTGGAGTTAAGAGGAGCCTAAGCTATATCGATAAGGATTCTACACCTTTATCTTCAAAAATGAGTTTGTAAAACTTTCCAACACTTCTTCTTCACAGGCTACACATAAAGCTTCAACATCAAAAATTACATTTGTAAGGCCTTCTAACCCTACTCTTATTGTTACTCATTAGATGCATGTGTAAATTTTTATGAATGCTTTTAAATTTAATCATACTTTCCATACTTCATATAGTAAGACTCATAATCATCATCCATCTATGCATATTGTATCACATTACAACAAAAGCAATAAAAAATATAATATAGAAAATTATTTCCAGTACTAAGGGATATGATTGATTAGCTGATGTTTCAAAATTTAATGTCGGTTCATTAGAACCATATAAACCAATACCCAGAACTCCTATTAATAAAAAATAGAACCTCCTGCAGTGTACAAAATAAATTTTGTGGCTGAATACAAAAGTTTCTTTCCACCGCGCATGGATAGAAGTAGATAAAGTGGAATTAATTCTAATTCCCATATGATGAAAAAAAGTAAAAGGTCTTGAGAAGAAAATGGACCTATTTGACCGCTATACATTACTAACATCAGAAAATGGAATAGGCAGGAATCCTTAGTAATTGGCCGAGCCGCTAAAGTAGCTAAAGTGGTGATAAATCCTATTAGCAAAATGGTCCTATAGAAATTCCATCTATTCCCAATCTCCAGTAAAATTCAAAAAAATTGGTCCATTTATAATATTCTGTCAGTTGGATTAATGGATCGTCCTCTCACTTTTAGTGACTATTGATATGTCACTATATATGTTAGTATGTTTGTGTGACTTGTCTACATATATTTATATTTTCAATGGATAGTCACACATTGAATAAAATTAATTTCATCAATTGTGTGTACTATTATAGTCATGTTAAGCTAAGTCTACTACCTTCAATTCAAATATATATATATATATATATATATATATATATATATTGGCTTTTTATGAATTTTTTTATTCTAATTTATTTAGGAAAATCATTGAACTTATGAAGAATTTATTTTTTTATGTCTTTAGCTATCTTTTTGGATAGTTATTAAGCTTTTCAGAATGTAGTCTTCTCTTTTCAGTCATTAAATACACTACTTGCATGTTCAACCTATTTTTCATTGCTTCATGATTATATTATTTATTCGTATAACAAAAAGAGGAAGATAATTTTTGAGCATTAATTAAAAATATATAAAAGGAGAGTTATTGATGGATAATGACTTTGATAATTTAACTTTGAAAAATATTTTTTGAAAATATTACACATATGGAGAGTTATGTTTTTAATTTTTATCTTATGATTACTCACTCTTATGAATATTCTTCACTTTCTATTATTATATAAACTAAACTATTGAACAATAAGTCTTTTAGGACAACTATTGCACAATGAGTCGTTGTTTATGTTTTTGTTTTTCAGTATATACATATGCTTTCGAGATTCAAGTAAAGATAGTTTTACCAAATCATAAGATAGTTTCACTATGTACTAACTCTATTTTTTCTATAGGAATTATGTAATGAGAGTGATTTCATCAAGAGAGTTTTTGCACATTAATTGAAAATATATATTAAAGGGGAAAGTTATTGATGGAAAATTTAACTTTGAAAATATTTTTTGGAAATTTACACATAGACACATAGGAGGAGTTATGTTTTTAATTTTTATCTTATGATTACTCACTCTTATGAATATTTTTCACTTTTATATTGTTATATACACTAAACTAATGAACAATGAGTATTTCAACAAGTTGTTTCGTTATTTATATTTTTTACTTTTTAGTGTATACGTGTGCTTTCGAGATTCAAGAGAAGATAATTTTACCAAATCATAGGATAGTTTCATTATGTAAAAATAGTATTTTTTGTGGGAATTATGTAGTGAGAGAGAGGTTTTGTCATACGAATGCCAATGGGAGAGATTGTAAGGTTTATGTGAGTGTTGGTGATATTCGTGAACAAAACATACAAATGTAATTTTGGTTTCTATGAACATAATTTTCCCTTTAAATTGAAAAAAAGTGGGAGCTCATCTTCTAATAGTTTACCCATAACTACAACTAGTGAACAAAATAAGCAATTAAACACTGAAAATAGGATAAGTAAATGAGCTCGAACCCTTAAGGATTTTAGGTCTGATTTTTATGCTTGTACCTTAGAGGAAGATCCCCAACCTCTTCAAGAAGCCTTGTCTTCTTTAGATGGCAACTTATGGGAAGAAGCCATAAATGATGAAATGGACTCTCTTGTGTATAATAGAACTTGGTATTTAGTTGACTTACATCCTAGTTGTAAAACCATAGGATGTAAATGGATACTAAAGAAGAAATTAAAACCCAATGGTACTATTGAAAAATATAATGCTTATCTTGTAGTTAAAGTGTATAGACAAAGGGAAAATGTAGAATTTTTTGATACCTTTTCACCAGTCACACGAATAACTTCTATACATGTACCTTTCTCTCTTGCTACTATCCATGATTTAGTAGTGCCCCTAATAGATGTTAAAATTGCTTTCTTAAATGGTGACTTAGAAAAAGAAATTAATATGGACCAACCAGAAGTTGTTTTGCAGAGGTTTAGAAAATAAAGTTTATAAACTAGATAAATCCCTTTATGGTCTAAAACAAGAACCTAAGCAATGGTATGAAAAATTTGATAATCAGTTTATCTCACATGGATTTAAAATAAATGAAACTGACAAATGCATTTATTATACATCATAAAATGACATTTTCACTATTATATGTTTATATATGGATAACATGCTTATTTTTGGGTCAAATATTCATGTTGTGAATAATGTGAAAACTTTGTTATGTGCTAACTTTGATATGAAAGATCTTGGAGAAGCGAGTATAATCCTTGGTATAAAAATTACTAGGTTTGAAATGGGACTTTCCCTAGATCAATCTCATTGCATTGAGAAGATCTTAAAGAAATATAATTACTTTAACTGCAAACCTGCATGTACTCCTTATTATCCTAGTGAAAATTTGTTCAAGAACATCGGAGACAGTGTTAGATAAATTGAGTATGCGAGCATCATTGGTAGCTTACATTATGCTACTAACTACACTAGACCAGACATAGCTTATGTTGTGGGACTACTATGTAGGTTTACCAATAGGCCTAGTATAGAGCATTTGAATGCTATTGAAAGGGTCATGGGATACCTTAAGAGAACTATGAACCTTAGATTACATTATAAAAATTTTCCCACTATTGTAGAAGGATACATCAATGTTGATTGGAACAATCTATCACAAGACTCCAAAGCAACTAGTGGCTATATATTAGCATAACTGATGGAGCTATTTCTTGGCAGTATAAGAAACAGGCAATATTGGCTCAATCTATAATGGAGTCTAAAATGATAGCACTAGATACTTCTAGTGAAGAAGAAGGCTGGTTAAGAAGTCTATTAGCTGAGATCCCATTATGGGAAAGACCGATAGCAACTGTCCTGATCCACTGCGATAGTATCGTGGCTATTATTAAGATTCAGAATCGTTATTACAATAGCAAGAGACGAAAGATACATTATAAGCATAGTATTTTTAGAGAATTTTTCTCTATAGGAGCTATAAGAATGGATGATGTATGTTCTAATGAAAATTTGGCTAATCCTTTGATGAAAGGATTACCGAGAGAGAAGGTTTTCAAAACCTCGAAAGGAATGGGACTAATTCCCTTAGATTGAAGAGTCACTCGTGATGGTAACACAACTTATAGACTGGAGATCCCAAGAAATAAGTTCAATGGGTAATAAAAAGTCATGAAGTGATATAAGATGAATCATGCTATTATGAAGTCCCATTCTATAATGTTAGAAGCATGAAGTCTTGAAGCGACAAAGAAGGATGAGTTAATTATTAGACTCTTAATAAGTCCTAAACTTTGTATGGAGTGGAGTATATAGCTACAGGAGTACTCTTGATGGACTCACCTATGTGAATATGGAAGTGTGGCCACTTCCTAAGAAATTTGGGCAAACTTTACTAGAGCATTCATTATACTGGGATACACGTGCATAGCTGTAAAGCATGGGCTTTTCAAACTACACCTTGGAAAGGTTATGTGTCTAATGTTGCTAGAGATAGAGTTCAAAACTAAAACTTACTGTAGTATATTCTAAAGCATCAATACTATGCAAAGGTTCAAGTTGATAGATACCTTTATCTTAGCACAATCCTATACTTTTATTTGATCGGTTACTCGATGAAAACTATTTTTATATAAAATTCAAGTGGGGGATTGTTGGAAATGTGAATTTTAAAAAAAAACAAATGATGCCAATTTGTGCCAAAATGTTGTCTTTTATGTCTTGTCCCACATTGCTATTCTATGATCGACCAGCCGTGCCATGCCAAGTCCAAGTCCGTGTACGTGTGCGTGTTTGTGTGTGTGAGGTGAAGTGGAATTTTATTTTTTGAAAATATTTTTTAATTTACTTTTCCACTCAAAAAATGGTCGTTAGTTTTTACTCAAAAAATGACTGTTATTTTTTCACTCAGAAAAATGGCCTTTACTTTTATACTCAAAAATAGCCATTACTTTTTCACTAAGAAATGGCCATTACTATTTCCACTTGAACATAACTGATAACTGTATTTTATATAGTTATTTTCGTCAATTTTATTAATGATAATTGCTATGTTCTTTACATTTTTGGTTAATTTTAGTTAAATAAATTAATATTCATCTTTTCTATGTTAAGAAATACATTTTTAAGAAAATTAAATAATTTGTATCGAAAATGTACTTAATTGCAAATTTTTGTCCAAAAATCTAATTTCAAATAAATGAGTGCTTAATTGCAATTTATAAAAGTAAAAAATATAATGTAATTTAAAATTGGGCTTCATTGCAATTAAAGAAAGATTAAAATGTAATTTGAATTAAATTTGTGGGTCAAAATGCAATTAAGGAAATTGAATTTTCTACGCAGGAGAAGAATTCCACTCGCACCACTCCCGACGCCCATTATCCACCGTTAGATAATTCAATCAACGGTCCAAATTTGGCGAGTGTATTTCAAACGAGACAAAAGGGCATACCCGTATGTCTGTTGAACGTAGCTCGGTAACCAGTGGAGCCCACCTGCCGCGCAGGCCGGTGTGCAGAGTGGGACCCACATGTCGGCTGCGCAGAATTTCCCCCGAGGCTCATCGCTCACCGTTTGATCGGTTGAACGGTCCAGATTGAAGCGCGTGGAACCAAGCTGTCGCGCACCGAATCGCATGTTTAAAAATCTTGTGCGACGTGGTTCATCCAAGGGGCGTGCACCCTCGAGTTTTACAGAATAAGAAGAAGCCACGTGTCAACTTTATCTACAATCCAATAATATTCGGACACGTGGCATATTACAATGAGCGCGAACGTGTAGGAGCACACCCTCGTTAGAGCCGTTGTCTCCCGTGTGACAATCCATCGTGTGCCCGT
This sequence comes from Hippophae rhamnoides, assembly GCA_033030585.1. NCBI lineage: Eukaryota > Viridiplantae > Streptophyta > Magnoliopsida > Rosales > Elaeagnaceae > Hippophae > Hippophae rhamnoides. The sequence continues at coordinate 28,187,866 of CM065438.1, read as the reverse complement.
TTCCCGCAGGCAATGATATGCTACCACGTGTCCGTAGTAAACCTTGCAGCGATTCAGATGCTGACACATGGCACGCAGATTGAATTTAAAAATATCAGAAACGGTGCCCTCTGTTTCATCTTCCACGCGTGTATTAAAATAACAAATTCTATTTTCGCGTGGACGCAGATTTTAGAGAAAATGTCGGGGTTTTATTTTCAATATAAATTTTTTACTCGTGTAAAAAAGTGTGTTATTTTAGATGTATTTTTTAGCTATAAATAGGATATATTATGATAGAGTTTAAGAGTTTTTTGGAGAGTTTAGTTTTGGATTTTCTGTAGTGTTTGGGCCTGGACGGTGGAACACCGAAAAACCATTTTTGACTTCTGTTGTGTTCTACATGTGCCAAATATTTACGATCCGAAATGGTTTAATTTTCTTTTGTTCTTCATCTCATTTTCCTGAATTGTTGTAATTTTAATTTTAATTAATGAAGTAATTTAATTTTTCTAGGTTTGCATTTGATCTAAATTTATGAAGCTTTGATTTTAACTATTTTTGAAAGATATATAAGACGTTCGATTATTTGGCAATTTTATCAAAACGATCCATGGCACATAAATAAACTTGGAAAAGGCATTTGCGTGTGTATTGCTCATGGATAGAATGACATGTATGATGAAGGATAGGAATATACCCTAATTGTATGTGTGGCCATTTGAAAACTTAGAACGTAATGGATCTTGGTGAATTTAATTCTCATAGAGATATAGTGAATTAATTTAACGAGGTGTGTTTATACAGAGCTCAGAAGAGATGTATGAATAAAATTAGAAGTTTTTGATTGACAAATTAAATGTACTAAAAAATATAAATCAAAAGAAAATAACACGATTTGAGTGGATTAGTTTGGTGAAAAATTGCAATCCTAGATTTCTTTTATTTTGTTATTAAACTCTTTTCTTGAATTTGTTACAATCAACGATCTATTTTGGATAAAATCAGAAAGAGATAATTTTAGTAATCAACAAACTATAGTAACAAATCTCCGTGGGAACGATACTTTACTTACAAATCTTTATTACTTGTGACCGTGTATACTTGCATGTTTTATGTTCTCCAAAAGAGACAACAATAACCACTATTTATCATAATTGTCACATCATTTTCTCAAACTATAAATAGAGGGCCTCAGTTCTCAGTTTAGACAGACCAATTCTCTTACATATCATAGAAGCAATAGCTCTTAAAAAGAAAAGAAGAAGATACTAAATTGTTTTTAGAGTTTTTTGAGTAACATAAACTTTAGAGGTGTAGCATTCCAGACTTCATAAGTGTAGTGAATTTCTGAGACAGAAAACAAATATTTTGGGCTATTTTATCTTGAGGACGATGAGGCTGTGTTTGCATGCACAAGTTTGGGCAAAGCCTCGAAACATCTTAAAGAGAGTGACCTAGTCTGCAACTCAACCTAAACAATTCATTTCAATGTATCAGTAATATTGTTCTTACATTATTTTCACATACTTGTTCCAACAAAAATGATGTTGTAATGCCTAAGAAGTAGAAAAATAATGAAAGAAAATTATTTGTTCTTAGAATGATGCTATGTGCATAAGCTTTATGGTTTGGTTTCTTTTAAATAAATAGCATTTGATATTACAAATGTTTGGATTTATGATGTGTTTTGTTGATGTTGTTAGGACATCAAAAGTCTTCTGATTTTCATTTTTGGTTAAAAAAACAATAAGTTGATGTCATTATTTTCATCTTTGTATGAGTCTTTTGTATCCCTTTATATAGCTGGTTTTAAAATAGGATGATATTTTAGGATTAATTAACCATGCAAATATATTTTTTAATTAACCAATTTTTTTAAAAAATATTGGAGAGCTTTAGTTAATTTTTTTTGTCAATATCTATATTCAAAATTAAAATTCAATGATTTTTTAGAGTTTTATTTAGCTCATGATTTTTTAAGATATCCAACATCATAATTTTATTTTTAATCCAATCTAACCTTTTAAATTTACAAATAAAAGAATAAACTTTTCATTTACATTGCTTTTGGTGGAAGTTTTCTCATGGACTAAAAGAAAGTTATTAGTTTTTACTAAAAGATTTTGATGTTTGGCCTCAATAAGTGTACGAGACATCCCCACTAAATTGGTACTTCTATAGCACCTCATCATCTAACCTGTCAACTACGAGTATTATTAAATTGAGAAAATATACAAACTAAATTTCAACAAAACCTATAATTTAGCTTGTTGTTAGCATCCTAATAAACAAAAGGGTTAGCGAATAGTGGGACATCCCACCACCAAGTAGCAACACAAATATTTGGAGTCCTAAAGGCTATACTATCAGTTATAGTATTGCCTTCTCTAGACAAATATTAGGAGTCCTAGAGGCTATACTATCAACTACAATATTAACATCTCTATAAATACTACAATAGTGGAACTCCATGCAAATAATTTTCTCTAAGTAGTCAACCCAAGCAGGATACCATCTCCATGGTATCGAAAGTGATAGAGTCCAAAAATTAGTGATAGTATAAACAGAGTATCACTACAACCAAATTTGTTTTCCACCCAACATACACCAACGCATAATTGGGCACCATTAGTTTTGCCTTCAAAGCATATCAGATCCCAAGTAGGATACAAAAAAATCACTTAACAAAGGATCTTGATGTACAAAAAAAAACACCCACACAACTAGATAACCCTGTCAACCGAAAAGTATGCACAAAAACTTGATAGTCAAATTTTGTAAAATTTATAATAAGCTTGCAAGTGCATAAATCACTTATAATAAGTGATAAATATAATCTCAGGTTGGTCTAAATAGAAACTATGTGGTTTTAAATAATTCAACAAACTTCTTAAAAATGAATACGAAGAATAAATCTAAACATTATGTCATAATATTTGGGTTTTGAAAATATTAAACTAATAACATATGATTAAAGATAGATATAGGATTGATTCAAACAATTCTAAGCAGATAAGCAATTAACAATCAATATATCATTTATGAAAATAATTAGCTAGTTAACCATACTTGCTCATAATTAATTAGGTTATTAAAGATATAAATTCAGATTATTGATTTTCCCTTTTATGTAAGAAAAAGTATTTTGATATAGATCAGTTTCTTTGTTAATCAAATCAATTAAAGTTTTTTAACAAGTATTAGTAACTAATTAGATTAAATCAAATTTTATTCCTAAGGAAATAGAAAGCTATTTAAATCAATAATTTTGGCAAGGCTATCAATTTAAACTCTTATTCAAGATGTCAAAATTGATCTTGATGGCATTTCTAAAATCTAACTTTCAAATTTTAAATCTATTACAAAAAATATGATGCTAATATATTAATTAGTAATAAATTTTATAGAAATCTTTAATAAATAAATAATCTCATTTTATTTTATAAAAATATTCACCTAAATTAATGTTTATAAATATGGTAACAAAACTAATTTCCCATACTAATAATCTGCCAGACATGCTCAGAATTAATAAATGATTAGTAAATTAAAAATAACATCAAGAGAAATACCAAAAATTGAATATGTATATAATTGAATACAAATAAAAACTTCAATGTATTCTACAATATACAAATATATTCTATAGTTCTCTGTGATTTTAAAAACCTTCAAACGTTCTGCCTATTATTGTTATTGAATCTAACCTATTATAAAATAAAAACTAGAGAAAATAAAAGTGGCAACTTTGAAAACTAAAACCTGTGTTACTCTATCATGGTTGCACAACTGAAAACCTAAACATAATGTGTTTATTTATAGCTGAGACTGGCCAATAAAGGCTTCAAATTAAAAAATAATCGTGCATGGTGGCCTAGTTATTCAACTATAGTGGACCGAGTCTCGTAATGCTTTGCCAATGTTTACCTCGAATAGGTCACATGATGGCCCAACATTTCTTTGCTGCTACACAAAACAAACTTTGTGCTAGCTAAATTTTTGCATTGAGAAGTCCTCTGTGACCTACTATATTCTTTTAAACAACACGCAATACGTAATTTCAATTCTTGTTTAGGACCCCTTACATACTCGTAGGATTTTCATGTAAGGCTTACTTGAATTGTTCTTTTAAGCTTCAAAGGTATAAGTGAGTACTTCATGTGATGATCAATTTCTATTTTTGAAGCTAAAAATATCTGAAATACAATAGAAAATATTTGTGATTACAAACATATATATTTTCTTAAATAATGATAAAATTATTCATATTCAAACATATTTATGATTATTTAAGTGTAATAAAATAACAAAATATAAGTTCTTTTTAAGTATTCATCACAACTCCTACCCAATTTCTTACTAGCCTCTTAACAAGGAAAGCGATAAAAATAAAAACTAAACTAAACTAATATAAATCATTTCTATATATTAGCATGGTTACATTTACCCTATACTACAAGCCTTTAAACCCCTAAGTTGTCCTCGTAGATGAGTTTAAGTCTCTTGAGGATTTTCAGTGATGATACCCATAAACATCATCAAATGTAAAAACTAAAAGCTAAAAATAAATTAAATGAAAAAAAAATAAAAACTAAAACTAAATATAATAAAATAAAAAAAAATTCTCATGCTTTAGCTTCTTTTTAGTTCGTGATAAAAATCTCAAGTATAAGTTAAATCAATATCCCAAAGGTCTTCATTTTTTTGTTCAAATCAGTTACAAATCATAAATTCATGTTTCATTACAAAAAATTATCAACTTTGGCTCACCCAATCTTAGTGATAGGAATCCAAATTTACTTTGACTTTAATCCTTACAAGTCGTACTCTCATTATCATGCTACTCCTATGGGTTCAAGCACTCAACAAATTTATATGCAAATAGAAGTTATGAAATGAGCTAAAAGGTTTGTTAATAATTAAACAAAAAAACCTCAAAAAGTGGATAATATTTTTCTCATGAAAGCAATCAAATGGTAGGATTTATGAAGAAATCACATTAATATTCTCATGCATCAATTAAAATCATCAAAAAATAATTTTAAATATGTTTCTTAAGATGAATGAAAATGCATTAACCTCAAGGGGGTTTATTTCCTATTTTTCTTTTGTCATAACCATCTCACCACTTGAAGAACTTATGACATGTTTAGTTAGTAGGAATGAGAATGGGAATGGGAATTAAATTGATTCCTTACAATTTTATGCTTGGTTGTGATATAAATTGGGAATGTAATTGAATCAATTCCTAAAAGGGAAGAAAAAAGACTTTCATCCTCTACCTTAGGAATCATGGTTCCATTCCATGCTAATTTTTGGTTCCAATTTTACCCAAACCCATAAAAATAACTGTAAACCCTAAACCATATACCCTATACCCTAAACTCTAAACCACATACCCTAAATAAAAAAACCCTAAACCCTAAACCGTAAAACCCCAAAACCCTAAATCCTAAACCCTATCCCCTAAACCTAAAACCTTAAACCTTAAACCCTAAACATATTTTATTTTTAAGTATTAATTATTTAGAAAAATAATAATTTCAATAATTTTTTTTTACTCAACAAAAAAATAACAATTAAATGAAATTATTTAAACTTTACTAAATATAGGGAAATTAAGGTAATATGTTTTCCATTTCATTCTAGTTGTAAACCAAATAATGTAATACTGATTTCTTTTTTTATTCTAGTGGTAAAACCAAACAATATAATAGTAATATTATTTCATTTCCATTCCTATTCATTTTCCATTTTGTAAACCAAACGTCATCTTAGGGTCCGAGTATTTAGTTATACTATTTATTTTTTTATTTATTTTTCCCTTTTTCTACCCTTTTTATATAGGTTCTTTCTTTCTTTCTTTTAAAGAGTGGATATATCTCGTGTTTGGTTGGTAGGAATGGTGATGGAAATGAAATAGATTCCTTACAATTATATGTTTGATTGTGCTATAAATTGGGAATGTTCCTAAAAGAGAACGAATCATGATTCCATCCTCCCCCTATAGGAATCATGATTCCATTCCAATGTTAAATTTTAATTCCAATTTTACCCAACCCATAAAAATAACCCTAAACCCTATACATTATACACTATACCCAAAACTATAAAACCTTAAACTTAAACCCCTAAACCCCTAAGCCCTATAATATATACCCTAAACCCTAAACACTAAACCCTAAATCCATAACCTAAATCCCCTAAACCCTATACCCTGTACCCTAAACCCTAAACCCTATACTCTGTACCCTAAACCCTATACCCTAAAACCCAAAATCTAAAACCTTAAACCCTATACCCTAAAACCCAAAATCAAAAACCCTAAACCCTATTTAAAAAAATTATAATTTTAATAATATATTTTATTTTTAAGTAATTATTATTTATAAAAATAATGTTTTAAATAATGTATTTTGTCTAACGAAAAAATAAAAATTAAATAAAATTATTTAAATTTTACTGAATATGTTAATATATAATGTTTTTCATTCTATTCCAGTTGTAAACCAAACATTGTAATACTAATTCTTTTTTTTTATTCTAGTGGTAAAACCAAACAATATAATAGTAAATATTATTTCCTTTCTATTCTCATTCTTTTGGAAGTCAAGGATGAGTGAAATAGACATACATTTTAAATTTTACTCAAATCATTCAATCTAAGTATATAATTCTTCATCAAATATTAAAAATCCTAACATTCAATGCAAAATCTATAGATATCATCTAACAATTAGAAATAATAGGAAAAGTGTTTAAAGGAATAGAAAAAAATAGTATCACTTAGAATAAAATGATATAGGCTAATAATATTTTCACAAGGTAGTCTCCACTATTTGATTCCTAAATACCAATTTTGGGTTTATCTCAATCTCAATATCTAAGCATGAAATACAAACTATGAATAGAAAAAATTCATTCTTATAATATTCCATGACATGTTTAAGACATTAATCAAATAGTGTAAAGTATCAATCATTCACTTTAAATCAACTAAAGGCATGATAGTTTTCCAAAAAAAAGTTAAAAATAAGCCTAAATATCCTTATAAAACTAAATAAACTAACTAAATGCAAACAAATTTGAACAAATATTGAACAAAAAAATTAAAAATGCCTAAATTCATATGTAACTTTTCTTCCATCTCTAACTTAGAATCTACATTGTCCTCAATATATCAAATATAAATTAAAATAAAGAAGAAAAGGAAGAAAAAAACATTCACCCATTTTTCTTAAGCTCAATGTACACAAGTGATGTAATGCATCCATCATCTAGTTTAGTTTTATCACACATACATAATATTTTATACTTCTTGTAACTCATATTTTTACAAACATTTATGGAATTTAATACTTCTAAATAAAATAAACTTGAGTTCACATTAACAAGAAACAAAATAAAGTAAAATAAAATACATTAAATGGAAAACAAAATAACAATGAAAAATAAAAGCAAATAAATTAAAAAAACAAAATATTACCTAAAATTGATGGGTTGCCTCCTATCAAGTGCTAGTTTAACATCTTAACTAGATGCTACTTAAAGAGATTACAATTCATAGACTTTGTTCTACTCAATATCCCTCTTTTCATTTAGCATGTCTTTGAATGTGCTTGTAAATGTACAATCTCTCCCAAGATTGTCATTGAAAGACTCTTATTATGAACATTAATAGTTTTCTTGGTTGAGGCCAAATGGCCTACTAAAAATTATATTGTGCTTCTTGTCCATTTGTAGGGTTTCTTGTACAAAAGCAATTTCAAAATCTACATATACTATAAGATTATCTACTTCTACCATTAAGTCTTTTACCAAACCTTTTGAATATATTACATATTTATCTATTAGTTGTAGAGACATAGTTATGGGTTTCCATTCACCCACTCCTAGCTGCAAGTATAATAAATAAAGAATTAAATTAATTCTTGCACATAAGTCTAATATAGCATTTACGTCCTTGTTATCAAAAATATGGATATTAATATTAAGGCTTCCAAGATCTTTAGAGATAACTTTAGAATTATTTGTGTTTAAGACATGGAAAAAATTGGATTTATAGAAGAAGAAGAAGAAGAAAGTATGTTTGGATCTTGTCTTGTACACGTTTATAGGGTTTTTATGGTAAAATGTGTGCGAGGGTCACGATGCATTTTGTTCATGCCAAGGCACGCACAAAAAAACAACCTAGCATGTTTAAATAGAGACCCATATACCATGGCACACAAAATATTCATGCCATGGTGAGAAATCATTTTCCTCAACACAACTGTTTCTACAAGTCCCATACTACGACGAGCATAAAAATCATCATATAGCCTTAATTTTTTTAATATAACTAACATAGTAATTACTACTAAATTAAAATAAATACTAAACAATTATAATAAAATAGAAAAAAATATGAGGAAAAATAAAAATTATAAAAATAATAAAAATAATATTTATAAAAATAAATAGAAAATAAGAAAAAAGAAAATAAATAAGTAACAAATAAAATAAAATAAAAAAATATAATAACAAAAATCAAAATAAAAAAACAAATAAAATAAATTAAAATAATAAAATAATAAAATAACAAAATAAATAAAGAAAATAAAATAAGTAAGTAAAAGTTAGAAACAAAAATAAATAACAAAAAGAAATGATAAAATATAAATAATAAAAACAAATAACAAATAAAAATAAAGTTAGAAAATAAATAAATACCTAAAAATAAATTATAAAATAATAAACAAAAGATAAAGCCTAGTAAACAAAAATAATTAACAAAACTAAATAAAAAACGTAAAAGAAAATAATAAAAGAAAAGAAAAAAATAAAGTTAGTAAATAAATAAATAAAATAAAGTTAAAATAAGAATAAAAATTAGTAAATTAATAACTAAAAATAAATTAATAAAGGATAGAAGTAAAAATAAAAGTAAAAATAAACTAAAATATTTTTTAAATATTTATATTTTTAACTTTTTAGATTTTTTTATTTTTTTATTATTTTTTAATAAATATTTTATAATAAACAACTCATGAATATTTACAAAAGTCACGAAAAAAATAACAAATATTTAAAAAAGGTTTTAAGAATTTTGATAATAAAAATAAAAATGCTATTCCCTGCCAAAAACTTGATAATGCTAAATTATCAAGTTTTTAACGATGACACAATCTTCAATAACAAGGTCAAAAAAACTTTAATGACAATAACTTGATAGTCGAATTTGTAAAATTTATAAAAAATTCATAAGTGCATAAATCACTTATAATAAACATATGTATACTCTTAATGTCAATCTAAGGATGAATTACGTGATTTTAAATAATTTAACAAACTTCTTAAAAACAAACATGAAAAATAAATGTAAACATTTTGTCACAATATTTGGGTTTTGAAAATATTAAAATAATAACTTAGAATTTAAAATAAAAACAAGATTGATTCAAACTTCTACATGGATAAAACATTAACAAATAATGGAAAATTTATGGGAATAATTATCTATTTAACCATGTTTGCTCATAATTAATTAGGTTATTAAAGATATAAACTCATATTATTGATTTTTCCTTTTATTTATGAAAAATATTTTGACAAAGATTAGTTTATTAACAAATAAACTAATCTTTGTCAAAATATTAAACCATTTAAATCAATATTTTTGGTGGGAATATCAATTTAAATTCTAATTCAAGGTGTCAAAATCAAATCTAGATGACGTATCTAAGACCTAACTTTTAAATCTTAAATTTAATATGAAAGATATGTCATCAATATATTAATTAATAAGAAACTTTACATAAATCTAATAAAAAATAATCTCAATTTATTTTAAAAAAATATTCTCCTAAATTAATCTTTACAAATATGGTAGCAAAAGTAATTTCACAATATAATAATTAGTAAGACATGCTCAAATTTAATAAATTATTAGTAAATTAAAAATAACATAGGAAAAAATACAAAAAAAATTGAATTTGTATATAATTGAATACAAATAAAATAAATAACTTAATGTATTCTTTAATATACAGATATCTTCTATAGTTATCTATGAACTAGAAAATCTCCAAATGTTCTCCCTATTACAATTATTGAATTTAACCTATTGTTAAATAAAAACTAGAGAAAATAAAAATGGCAGCTTTGAAAACTAAAACCTAAGTCACTCTATTGTGACTGCACACCCCAAAACCTAAACATAATGTGTTTTTTTATAGCTGAGGTTGGCTAGTGAGGACTTTGGGTCAGAAAAATAATCACGCATCGTGCCTTAATTATTCTACCACCGTGGCCCAAGTATCATAATGCTTCGCAAATGTTTACCCCGAACAGGTCACGCCATGTTGAAAATTTCCATGCCAAGTACATTTATGCAGTGAGTAGTGCTCCGCGACCCACAATATTCTTTGTTGCAGCACACAATACTTAATTTCAATTCTTGTGTTGCATCGCATACATACTTATTGGATTTACATGTAAGGCTTACAAAAATTGTTCTTTTAAGCTTCTAAGGTCTAAATGAGTTCTATAGATGTTATTCTTCATACGTCGATCAATTTCTATTTTTGAAGTTAAAAATATCTAAAATACCACAAAAAACCCATAATTCCAAACAAGTAGATTTTCTTAAGGAATGATAAAATCATGCATATTCAAACATATTTTTCACATTTAAGTGCAATAAAACAATGAAATATTATATCTTTTCAAGCACTCATAAAGCAAAACCATGTGTATTATCCTTGATTTATTGATAACTCTGTGTTTTAGAGTTATTTTTTCCAATTTATTAATTATAATTGCTACGTTCTAAAGGTTTTTAGTTAATTTTAAGTTCCTAAATTATTATTTAGTTTTAGTTTTGTAAGAAATTATATTTTTAGAGAAAATTAAACAATTTAAATTAAAAAAGGACTTAAATGCAAATAACAAAAGTTGAAAATTTAATTTGAATTTAAAAGAAGGCTTAAATGCAATTAACAAAAATTTGAATTTAAAATTATTTTCTATGCAGAAAGGGAGTCCTACGCGCGGCATGGATTAACGCGCCTCACGCACTGGTAGATCAAAAATTCAATGGTGCAGATCAAGAGAGTGAGATGCAAACGCTATGTGGGAAAGTGGACGTGATTTCAGTTACTTTTGCATAGTCTGGCGCGTAGGGTAGGGTCCACATGTCTACGCAACTAATTTTCCCTAAGATGAACCCTTTATCACCCACCATCAGATTAAATTATGAACTATCTAGATCGTGCATGTTTCCTAAGTCCGACGTGAGAGAGTCACGAATGGATTCCAGTTGTTTTGCACAGCCCAGCGTGTGGAATTCCCCTATGACATGGTCCACTAATGTTTCATGCGCCCTCATGTTTCGCCCATTCCGAAGCCGCCATGTGTCCTATTATCCTTCCAGTGAATCAGATGTCACCATGTGTCGTGCATATTATGAAATAAAAATTCAGAATTTTTTTTCTTTTTGCACGGTTATTGCCCATTTTTGGCAGGCTTATTTGCAGAATATTTGTGTTGTATATTTTGGAGAACTTGAAAAAGCCATTGGAAGTTTTGGTGTTTGTTCTCTATCTCTAAAAAAAATAGAGATAACATGCATAAGCCATTTTTTTTGTTTTTATTGTTGTTTTGTTAGGTAAAAATACATAAAAAGGAGACAACAAAGAAGAAGAGAAAGGGAGGAACTTCATTTTTTTATTGAATAATCATGAAAGAGTTTCTTCTAATCTTTTTTTCTTTTAATTTTATTTCTCTGAAATGTCTAAATATTTTTCATATTGTAATTTCAATATTTGCTATGAACTAAATTATTTGTTCTAGGGTTGCAATGTAGCTTAAATGATGAAACTTGAATTAATTATTTTTGAATGATTTGTGAGATGTTTGTAATTTTTTTATTCTATTTGTGCTTAATGCCTTTAATTATTGGAAGATTAATAAATTGATCTGTGAACCCTAATGAACTTGGAAAAATAATTTTTTGTGTTTTGCTCGTGGATAGAATAATACGTATTTATATGGGATAGGAATATACCTTTATTGTATGTGTAGCTATTGAGAAATTTAAGCTTAATGAATCTTTGGTAAATTTAATTCTCATAGGAATATAGTGAATTATTTTAGCGAGATGTGTCTATTTGTTATCGGAAGAGACATGTGGATAATTTAGAAGTTCTTGGTTGACAAATTAAACGCAAAAAAAATAAATCAAGAGAAAATAATATGATTCAAGTGGAATAATTTGGTGAAATTTCAATCCTAGAGTTTTCTTCAAGTGTTAATTTCATATATTGTTATTTAAAATTAGTTTAGCTAAACTCTATCCAACTATCGATTATTTAGATAAAATTAGGTTGAAACAATTTTAGTACTTACAAATATTAGTAACAAATCTCCGAGGGAACGATATATTATTTATCACTTATTACTTGTGACCATGTATACTTGCATGTTCATGTTCTCTTAAGAGACCAACAATTTTTTGATTGGTATTATTGCTTGTGTAGTTTTATTTGTTTGGTTGATTGAAACATAAGAATATATTATTCTTTTTGTGGTGATTTATTTTTTATTTCTTTGGTTGGATTGATGTATAACTCTTTGAAAAATTTGAATATTGTCTAAGTTTGTGTGTAATTTTGAGTAAGTTTCATTTTGACAAAAATATGTCTATTTATGAGCACTAGTCTTGATCTTTGAGTTGTTATGCTAATTTAAAGAAGGTTTATGTTAATATGCAATTTTATTGATCTCCTTTGGTGTCATATCTCTTAGAATTTGTTTGATTTTCTCTCAAGGTGAAATCCTAGACAACACTTAACTAAGGAAATGATTTAGGCCATCTTTGGATCGTTTGAGCCTTCTATCCAACTCTACATGTTTTATCCATAGTATAACCCTTTTGAGCCTTTATGTTTACTTTTATTTGTCACCTACATATAAGCCTAGTTACAAAAAAAAAACAACAAAAAAGAGAAAGAAAGTGCCTTGTTAGGAAAAATAAAGATTGTGGCATATTCATTGAGATGTTAGAAGGTGCCTTGTTATGATCCAAAAATGATATGTGTTTAGTAAAATTTGAACCAAATATTGTCCTTTATCCAACCTTTACCTAAGATACATTACAAGCTTAATAAAGTCATATTGATCTTTGGTTTTTTGTTTTTTCTACATTAGTGGAGAGAGAATTGAAAAACAAACTCATGAGATTTGTGATTTCATTAAGATTAATTGCTTCCATATTTGCATAAACTCATCCGGATTTCATGTGATGAATTACGAAAAGACTTCACACACACAATGCTTAGATAAAATTCTTATATTTCTTTAAGTTATGTTATTTATATGATCAATGAGAAATGTTTTGAAAATCACTATTTTGAGTGCATATATCATTGTTTTATTTCTTTCCTTTTGCTCGAGGACTAGCAAAATCTTAAGTTTGGGGGTGTGATAACTCTATATTTTAGATTTATTTTGTCCAATTTATTAATTATAATTGCTATGTTCTTAAGGTTTTTAGTTAATTTTAAGTTCCTAAATTAATATTTAGTGTTAGTTTTGTAAGAAATTATATTTTTATAGAAAATTAAACAATTTAAATTAAAAAATGACTTAAATACAAATAATAAAAGTTTAAAATTTAATTTGAATTAAAAAGAGGGCTTAAATGCAATTAAAAAAAATTTGAATTGAAAATTGTTTTTTGAACAGAAAAGGAGTCCCACGCGCGGCATGGATCAACGTGCCTCATGCACCGTCAGATCAAAAATTCAATGGTGCAGATCAGAAGAGTGAGATACAAATGCTACGTGGGTGAGTGGATGCAATTTCAACTGCTTTTGCATAATTCGGCGCGTAGGATGGGGTCCACCTATCTACACAACTGGTTTTCCCTGAGACGCACCCTCTATCACCCACCATCAGATCAAATTATGAATGGTCTAGATAGTACGTGTTTCCCATGTCCCATGCGAGAGAGTCACGGGTGGATTCCAGTTATTTTGCACAGCCCAGCGTATGAAATTCCCCTATGATATGGTCCACTAATGTTGCGAGCGCCCTCGTGTTTCGCCCATTCCGAAGCTACCATGTGTCCTATTATCCTTCCAGCGAATCAGATTTCTCCATATGGATAGAATAACATATATTTATATGGGATAGGAATATACCTTTATTGTATGTGTAGCTATTGAGAACTTTAAGCTTAATGAATCTTTGGTAAATTTAATTCTCATAGGAATATAGTGAATTATTTTAGCGAGATGTGTCTATTTGTTATCGGAAGAGACATGTGGATAAATTAGAAGTTCTTAGTTGACGAATTAAATGCAAAAACATAAATCAAGAGAAAATAATATGATTCAAGTGGATTAATTTGGTGAAATTGCAATCCTAGAGTTTTCTTCAAGTGTAATTTCATATATTGTTATTTAAAATTAGTTTAGTTAAACTCTATCGAACTATAGATTGTGTGGATAAAATTAGGTTGAAACAATTTTAGTACCTAAAAAATATTAGTAACAAATCTCCAAGGGAATGATTTCTTATTTATCACTTATTACTTATGACCATGTATACCTGCACTTTCATGTTCTCTTAAGAGACCAAGATTTATCCCCAAGTAGGTGCCCTCCAAGTAACCTCTATAATCCATGGAGCCCATCATGGGGTGCCTTGTATCCTTCTATTTTCAAATTAATAATCATTTCTAGCAGTCTATATCACCAAGATGACTAAAACAATCCCTCATTTCCATAAGTTACCAATCTATGACCTAAGGTTAGTTGCCATTGTGGTTTTTCATAAATCAAGAATGGAAGAAATTTTATGAGGACGTTGATGCATGATTAAAGCACTAATATATTACATGATTTATATGCATTTTAGTATCAAAATAGATTTGTATTTGCATAATTTTATTATTATTTTAGAAAATTTATATTTTTAGAATCACGGGTATGTTTTGTTGTTTTTTAGGTATTCTTTGCTTCAAAATGATTCAATTGATAAAACTTGAAGAATTGTATCGAAAAGAACTCAATTTTAACTTAGGAGAATTATAGAAAAAACATATGTAAGCCATATATATGTACTGATCAAGATGTAAGCGATAAAATATAAAGAAAATTGGAGACAAACAAAACGTGGGCCATAGTGGTGATTGTATGTGCACTGTGATGCGGGTGTCTCAGATCGTAATTTTCATGCATACAAGAATTAATGTTTCACCTGATGTTACCCCAAACATGTCACTTTGTGGCCCACTATTCCTATGTTGCGGTAGGGAATGAACATCATGCCTAGTGAATCTATGCAGTAAGGAGTGCATTATGGCCCTCAATAAACTTCATCATAGCATCAAATGTTCAACTTCAATTCTTGTGCTCTATTACATGCTGGCTGGTTTTACATGTAGAGGCTTACATACATTGTTCCATTAAGCTTCTAAGGTGCAAATAAGTGCTTCAAGTGTTATTCTTCATGTGTTGATCATTTTCTATGTTTGAAGCTAATAACACCCAAAAAAATAACATAAAAAACATGTGAGTCTAAACATATATATTTTCATAAATAATGATAAAAACATGCATATTCAAATTTATTTACTCACATTTAAGTACAATAAAGGCACAAAATATTAGTGCATTTCAATAACTCCTCACAACCTCTAACTAGCTTTTTGCTAGCATCTAACAAAGAAAGTGATGAAAAGATTGCTGCTGTAATTCAAGAGGATATACAATTTTTTTAGAGATTCAAGAGAAGATTGATGATATAATTCAAGAGATTGATTGTATTTATTATTCTTCTTCTTTCTATATTAATTGGTATGACTATTTTATTATATAATATAAGATTTATGAACATAACTATGTCTAGCTAATTTATTAATCTAGGGGTCTTATCAAACTAATTTTCTACATGTGATGATCTAATCCTTTTACCCTAATTATGATTTCAATTCAATTATATTATTGAATCAAATTTTTATGTTATTAATTATTTAGCTACAATTGATCTATAGAGGCAACTAAATAGATTTGAGACTTATTTAATTATTTGTCTTGATTAAATAATATGCATAGTTTCTAGGCAGAGATATATGATTTTTACGTATGTGATTTATAATTGATGAAGTTAATGAGAAGTATGTAATTTAATTGACATGAGAGTGTGATTAGGTTAATTACTATATGATATATAGTTTACTTGAGAGAGGAACACATACTAGGTTAGATTTACCTAATCATGTAATTAATTAATAATTATATTGGGAATTTTTTGCGATTTACATGCTTAGAAAATTGGTAGATTAAGTATTCCAAGATTGTTTCTCATATATCTTCTTAGTTGTTATATTTGAGTTAATTAATTACTGCTATTTATTTTTATTTCTTTAAATTTTGCTTTCTTAAAACACATAAAATTAATCTTTACTTTTTAGTTTTAAATTTTTTTTCTAATAATATAATCTCTATAGGAATGATTTCTTTGTATCTATATATTACTTGTTTGTGATACTTATAATTGTGTACCCATTGCACACAATTCGTGTCGGTCAAGTTTTTGGAGACGTTGCTAGGGATTATAAACATTAGAATTTAATATTTAACTTATTTTATTTTGGTTATTTTTCTTTATCTATTTTTAGTATTTTTAATTATAATTTGTTTATTTAGTTATTTATTTTAAATTTTTATTTAATTTTAATTTTGGAACCTCTTTTAGTTCTATTAGAAACATATTTGGATGTATTACATGTTTAGATTTTATTAGGGAAATTGTTTCCCTTTAGATCAAGAAATCGAGCATACTTTGAGTTCAATAAGAAAAAAACGAGTTGTCATCCAAATGAAAAAATGGCTAATCAAGGAGAAATGAACAATAATGAGCTAAACTTGAACAACAAGATTCCTTTAATGGATGGTAGGGATAAAGCTATGAATGAATGTGCATTACTTATGTTAGAAGGGTTGAATCCAAGTATTATAAGGCCAAAAATTCAAGCTAATAAAATTGAACTAAAGTTAGTGATGTTTCAAATGCTACAAAGAGTTGTACAATTCAATAGATTACCAATATATGATTTTCATTTACATTTCAAATTATTTATTGAAGTTGGAGACTCATTCATGTTTAGTGGTGTGACTGAGGAGGGATTTAGCCTCAGATTGTTCCATTACTCTTTGCAAGACCGTGCTCGAGCTTAGCTAAACACTTTACTGCCTAATTCCATTACAACTTGGAGTGATTTGGTGGAGAAATTCTTGATGAAATATTTTCCACCAACAAAGAATTCCAAGCTTAGAAATAACATTACCTCTTAGCAATAAATTGAAGGGGAATCTTTATATGAAACATGGGAAAGTTTTAAAGAATTGTTAAGAAAGTGTCCTTACCATGGAATCCCTCATTGGATTCAAGTTAAGACTTCCTATAATGGTCACAATGCTCAAAAAAGACTTATTGTTGATGCATTTGCTAAAGGAGCTTTGCTACCCAAATCTTACAGTCATACTTATATTTACTTGAGAAAATGGCTAACAATAATTATCAATGGCCAATGGATAGAATGGTAGCAATAAAAAGACTAGTCATAATGCATGAGGTAAATGATATCACCGCACTTACAACTGAAGTGTCACCTTTGGTGAATCTTTTGAATTCTCAAAACTCACTAGCGAGTATAAACTAGGTCCAAGATTTAGGGGAGTCTTATGTCTTTGTGGTGGAGCTCATTTGTTTGACAATTGTCCAAATAATCAAGAATCATCATGCTATGTGGGTAATGTGAACCGAAACAATAATCCATACTCTAATACATATAACCAAGGATGGAGACAACATCCAAATTTCTCTTAGAGTAATAACAACAATCATGGTGGTATTTAATTCAACCATTAATCATTTTTACCACCTAGTTTCTAAGAAAAGAAGCCACCTAGTGAGGAAAATATAAATTCTTTGATGGAGATGATGAAAGCCTTTATCCACTAAGATAATACAAAAGTGCCCACTCAAGAGGTTTCAATTCAAAATTTAGAAACCCAAATAAGATAACTTTCCTAAGCCATAAGTCAAAGACCTCAAGGTTACCTTCCAAGTGACACAATTATAAACCAGAGAAAAGAAGGTAAGAAGCATTGCAATGCATCATCCTCGAGGAGTAGTAAAAATTTAGAGCAGAAAAATGATAGTCAAAAGGATGACAAGAAATAGGAAGCTATCTAGGATGAGCAGGAACAAGTGGATAAATAGAGCATTGGAAAGGAAACAATTTAGCCAAAAATAAAAACATCTACAAACCTACTATTCCTTTTTCTTAAAGATTACAAAAGTAAAAGTTAGATACACAATTTTCAAAATTTATGGATATCATCAAGAAACGACACATAAATACCCCTTTTGTAGATGCACTTGAATATATGCCTTCTTATGGCAAATTTTTGAAGGACATCCTATCTTAGAAAAGTAGTCTTGGAGATAATGAAACAATAACCTTGATGGAAGGTTGTAGTGCCATCCTTGCTATAAAATTACCCCAAAAATTTAAAGATCTAGGTAGCTTTGACATTCCTTGCACAATTGAGAACATGATCTTTGAGAAAGCACTATGTGACTTAGGTGTAAGCATTAACCTTATTTCATTATCGATCTTCAAGAGATTGGGAGTTGGTAAAGCCAAACCCACTTCAATAACATTACAAATAGTAGATACGTCAATTAAACAACCCTATGGTGTAGTAGAATATATGCTAGTAAAAGTAGACAAGTTCATCTTTCTGGCGGATTTCATTATACTAGATTATGTACAAAAAGGTAAGCTTACAATGAGAGTGAAAGATGAACAAGTAATATTTAAAGTTTTTAAAACATCTGAAGCCCTTATTTTGATAATCTTAATGAATGCTTTAGGATAGATGTTACTAATTATGATGATAACTTAAAAAAATCTTTTGAGTCACTCACATTTAAGACTATTACATATGATGCTATGAACAATGAAGTAAACTCACCAAGAAACAATTCAATTTACTTTAATTTTGAAAGTATGGAATATATGATTGATATTGTTGATTATGTGAACTATTTTGAGGCTACACGTCCCATGTGTATACCTAATGTGATTGTGGAGAATTTTGAGATAAGATCTAAGCTCAAACCATCTATTGAGGGGCTACAAAGGTTAGACCCTAATCAAGTGGGCAAGGAGAGAAGTCCAATGGAGAAGTAAAAAGGATGCTACAAATACATAAATTAGATAAGTTATAATGGAATGCTTATGAGAATGCCAAAAAGTAGCAAAAGAAAACAAAAATATGACATGATAAGAGAATTGAGAAATATGTTTTTACACCAAAATATAAAGTATTATTGAAAAATTCAAGACTAAAACTATTTCAGGCAAGCTAAAATGTAAATGTATGCAGAGGAAGTGTAACATATGTTTTAATGATTGATCAGTTTTAATGACAGATGTTGTGTGCCAAGACTAAGAGAGTTTTCTTTCATTTTACTTTTTCATATTTATATGTGCACATTGGGCACATTGTGTAATTTAAGTTTGAGAGACTTCACTCTCTACTTTACTATTTGGTATGTATTTTAAATTTTTAAATTTTATTTATTTTTAGGATGTTTTTAATCATGATTTGGGTAGAAATTGATAAATATATGGAAACTAAATGCATGTATGCTTGATATGAAACATATAAAACTAATGATAAAAATTGGTTTTCATGCATATATATATGCTTGATGTGCAAGCAAATAATTAAGTTTGGGGGTGTGACATTTCTATGAAAGTAGAGTCATCATTGCACTTTTCTACTTAATAGTTTTTTGTTTTATTCAATAAGTAG
The DNA here is from genome assembly GCA_033030585.1 of Hippophae rhamnoides. Classification (NCBI taxonomy): domain Eukaryota; kingdom Viridiplantae; phylum Streptophyta; class Magnoliopsida; order Rosales; family Elaeagnaceae; genus Hippophae; species Hippophae rhamnoides. The sequence continues at coordinate 28,168,007 of CM065438.1, read as the reverse complement.
TACTTTTGGGATTAAAAATATTAAAATATGATCTTTCTAGTGAAAGGGGATGAAAAAATATTTTTCATGAATTATTTATAATTTTTTGAAATTTTTATGGATTTTTTATGAATTTTTTAATGCAGCACCAATTAGAACAAGACACCTAGATGCCACACGATCAAAGGGGAGCTAATAGGAGTGTGTTGCGTGTATAAGTTGATGCAGGCATTGTCACATGTCACCATGGCATTTCGAGTTTTGTCGAGAAGACAATGAGCTACCACACATTGTCATAGGATTCACATGTTCTTTCTAATGGGCATCATACAATTCGGATCAGCGAATCAATATGCACTAATTATTGCTGACTCAGCACCAACTTTCCCTACAACACTTTTCCTATTGATGCATCCCGTGTCTCTCACTTGACATGTGTCACGATCCTATTGGCTAGCACTATTTATTTTTCCCTTTGTTATTTCATCTTTTTATCTGACACTGATATGATGGTTCAGATTCCATCTAAGCCTAATTTAACCCTCTAATTGCACCAAAATTCGAAGGGGCTAAATTTTACAATTTTATTTATCAATTTTTGGTGCTAAAAAGAGAGAAAAGTTCAAGAAAAGATACAATTTTGGTAGAGATAAAATTTCAAGAAAAGATACAATTTTGGTGGAGATTTAAGAGGAGATTCGTGCTACAATTTGAAGAGGTTGATTGTATTTATTCTTCTTCTCCTTTCTTCATTAATTTATGTCTTCCTTATTGAAAAATATAAGATTTATGGACACAATCATGTCTAGATAATTTATTAATCTAGAGGTCTTATAAACCCAATTTTTTACATATGATGATCTAATATTTTTATCCTAATTATGATTTCAATTTAATTGCATTATTTAATCTAATTTTTATGTTATTAATTGTTTGGCCAATAATTGATCTATATAGGTAATTAGATATTATTTAATTATTTTTCTTGATTAAATAACATGCATAGTTTATAGGAAGAGATGTATCATTCTTATATATGTGATCCATAATTGATAAACTTAATGAGTACTATGTAATTTAATTGACATAAGAGTATGATTAGATTAATTACTAAATGGTGTGTAGTTTACTTGAGGGAGGAATACATGCTAGGTTAGATTCAATTAATTATATAATTAATTAATAATTATATTAAGGGAAATTTAATGATTCACATGCTTCGGAAATTGGAAGATTAAGTATTCCTAGATATTTTCTCAAATATCTTCTTATCATTATATTACTTGTTCACAATACGTATACTTGCGTACCCATTGCACACAATTCGTGTCAATTAACTCACCCAATCTTAGTGTTAGAAATCTAAAATCACTTTGACTCTAATCCTTACAAGATTACTCTCAATATCACATTGATCCTACACGTTCAAGCACCCTACAAAGATCAATGTGAATATAAATTATGTAAAGAAATGAACTAATAGGTTCACATATGATTAAATAAGAAAGACTCAAAAAGTGAATAATATTAATCTCATGAAAGGAGCCAAATTCTAGGATTTATGAAGAAATCAAATTACTATTCGTATGTACCATAAGATGACTAAAAATGCATTAACTTCAAGGGGATTTATTTCTTATATTCTTTTGTAATAACCATCTCACCACTTGAAGAACTTTAGGATCTTAGTATTTGGTTATACTATTTATTTTTCTCTCATTTTGTTAATACTCGTGGTTTTTATATATTCTTTTTCTCTTTTTTTAGAGAGTGAACCCATGTACTTATATGTATTGGGTGAGTGACTAATATTTTTCTCCTTTTGTGTTGGCTTTAGGAACCCATATATATCTCTCTTTTTGTTTGGAAGTCAAGAATGAATGAAACAAGCATACACTTTAAATTTTACTTAAATTATTCAATCTAAGCAATGAAAATAAGTATATGATTCTTCATTTGATGTTAAAAATACTAACATTTAATGCAAAACCATAAATACCATATAACGATTAGAAATAATAAGAAAAGTGTTTAAAAGAGTAGAAAAATATTATCACTGAGAATAACATGATATAGGCTCAAAATATTATCTCACAAAGTAGTCTCCACTATTTGATTTCTAAATACTAATTTTCGGCTTATCTCAATCTCACATCTAAATGTGATACAAAAACTATGAATAAAAAAACTAATTTTTACAATATTATATGGCATGTTTAAGACATTAATTAAATAGTGTAAAAACTAAATCATTAACTTTAAATCAACTAAAATTATAATAATTTTTCAAAAAATTTAAAAATGAGCCTAAATTTCTTGAAACAACTAAATAAACTAAATAAATGCAAACACATGTTTAATAAAAAAATTTGAAATGCATAAATTCATGTGTAACTTTTCTTCCACCCCAACCTAAAATCTATATTGGCATCAATGTATCAAATGTAAATCAAAGATGAAGAAAAAGAACATAAAAGTTACCCATTTGTCTTAGCTCAATATGATCAAGTAATGTGATAAGTTACGGTGCATCCATCATCTATAATAGTTTTATCACACACAAAGAATGTTGAGTACTTTATTATTAATCATTTAGGGAACATTAACATAAAATTCCTGAATGATGGACTCAACGGAACCTTCTAGGCTCTTTACAAACTATCTCCATCCAATTACCATTATTACGTCTATAATCCCCAAAAAAAAATGACAATCTTGTCTCATTTGAAATTCCATTCCCCTTTCTACTATAAAGTTTTCTTATTCTCAACGGCCTTATCATACCTAATTTAAGGCGCTCCATTATCAAATTTGGTTCTATTATATTCTATAGGAACCTCTTTAAGCTTAATTCTATAAATTAATCCAAAAATTTATCTTCACCCTCTTAGACCAATTATGATTTTGTACTCTTTAATTCAAAAATCATAGAAATAGTCCACAAAAATTAGAAAATAATCCAAGAATTATTTTTAAAAAATTTGGTCACTTGCTTGTTTTATTGTAAAAAACATGAAGATTGAAGAATACCCTTCGTAGAAGATGAACTCTTGAAGAACTTTGATGGAGATTTGAAATAATATCTGAAGGAATAGATAGAAAACAAATAGGAATGAGAAGTTTGTGAAGAAATGAGAAGAATTTTAGGAAAAAGGTATGAGTTTTGAGAAATTTAAGTGTTTAGGAGGAGAAAAAGTTAGGGTTGTGATGAAGAAGAAAAGAAAACTTAAATGAAATAATACTAAGTACTAAACAGTTATAATAAAACAAAATAAAAAATAAAAACAATTATACTATCAAATAAAATAACAAATAAATGAAAACGAAACAAAAAAGTATAATGGGTTATCTAGGACTTAGCTTATCGTCTTAACAAGATGTTGCTGGGGAACTTCCATTGTCTTTGAGTGAACTTGTCATTTCGACCCAACATTGATCTTTTCCTAACTTCTGCAAGTGTTTAGACAGTTACTTAACCAATATTTACACCCTTTTCCAATATGCCTCCAATGAGTCCAACATTTGATTAGTTTTTGATTGGTTGTCCTTACTTACTTAAATGAAAGCATTCAAGTTATCCTCTAAGATTGGTTTATTAGGAGAATTTTGTGGCACTTGTGAAGGGTGGTATTTTTGGGAACATTGGTTAGAGTTCTGGGTAAAGGTAGGATTATTTATCCTCTAGGAGAAATTAGGATAATTTCACTATCCCTTATTATAAGTGTTTCCATTGGGGTCATACCTAGGTCTAGATAGGTACCCTTCATTGCATTCACCTATTCAGATTCTGCAATAGCTTTTCTTTGGTAGGGATAGGTGTCAACACTATGTCCCAAATTATGATACACTCCACATTTTTCTTTGTTTGGAGTGCCTTATGTAATGAGAAGCCCAACTTCTTAGTCAGTTGCACAAGTTGCATAGATACTTCAATACAGGAGTCTATTTCATAGACTCTAACTCTTCTCACCCTAAAACTCTTTTGTTGGTAATTAGCACTCAATATTTCAAAAGATTATAAGTCTCTAAGGTATTTTTATCATCCATAGCCCCACTTATAGCATTGTCAAGGATGAATTGACACTATTGTGTCAACCCATCATAGAAAATTTGATTTTCCAGTTACAGTGGATAACTATGTTGAAGGCATTGAGTGAGGAATATTTTGAACCCATCCTAAGCCTTATGGAATGATTCACCTTCCATTTGAGAGAAAGTAGAAATCTTAACTCTTAAGTCATAATTTGTTTTATTGGAACAAAAGTTTCCTATGAATTTATTATAGAAATCTTCTCAAGTTATCAAGAAACCTAAAGGGAGAGACATTAGACAAGCCTTGGCCTTGTCTTTTAGAGTGTAGGAAAAATACCTCATTCTAAGCTGATCCATATCAAGTATACTGAGAGAAAAAATTTGGACTGTGGAGTATAAGTATCTAATGATAGAAAAAGAGTCTTCATTAGGCAATCCATAGAAAAAGGGTAGTATGAAATAATGAATATTTTTTAATTTATAGTTTCATGCTCGCTTACCCAATTGAATTGAAGTAGTAGAAAATTGAATTGAAATAGTAGCAGTGCCAATGATTAACCTTGCAAATTTCTTCATAATTTTTTCCCTGGGTGGTGGATTATCCCTTATTTCTACTGGTTGAACTAAAGAGTTTAGAATTAGCTCTAAGGTTTTCCTAACTAAATGTTTCTAGATTTCAACATTTAGTCTTCTTAACAATTCCTTTGATTTGTTAATATTATTTATGAAAGGTGCAAGTGGATTTCCTATGAATCTCTTACTTCACATAAACTACGAAAATAATGAAAATAAAAAATTAAGTCACTTGTAAAAATAGATAAAATAAATAAAATAATAAAATACAACATATAATTACAAGCAAATAAATAGTAATAATAAATAACAACTAAAAACAAGTTGTAAAAGAAAATAATACAAGAATTAAAAGTTAGTCCACAAAAATACAACGCAATATTAAATAACAAAAAAGAATTAAAATAAAAATAATTAAGGTTAGTAAATTAGTAAATAAAAAATATAAAAAATAAAGTTAAAATAAATATTACTATACAAAAATACTAAAAGAAAAAGAAAATTAAGTTGGTAAATAGATTAACAACTAATGTCAAGTTAATAAAAGAAAAGAAGTAAAAATAAATTTAATATTTTTTATTTTCATATAGATTTTAGATTTTCTAATTTTTTAATTTAAAAAACCCACAAATATTCACAAAAATATGAAAAGAAAAATCATGAATGCTTACAAAAAGTTTAAAGAATTTTGATAATAAAACTTTAAAAGGCTTCCTTCTCGTTAATGACACCAAAAACTTAATGCACAAAAATTTGATAGTTAAATTTAGTAAATTTATAATTAGCTCGCAAATGCACATATCATTTATAATAAGCGATAAATACGTCCAATATTAGTCTAAAGAGGAACTACATGATTTTAAATAATTCAACAAATTTCTTAAAAATTTACACGAAAATATAATTAAACCTAAATATTCTGTCACAATATTTCAATTTAGAAAATATTAAACTAATGGCAAAAATAATAAAAGGGTAAAAGATAAATTGGACTTAAATAAATTATAGGAAAATATGTAATTAATAATTAAAGAATAATTAATGGAAAATTTAGCTAGTTAATTATACTCATAGACTTATTCAACTTAATTAAGTATAAATCAAGATTATTGATTCTCCATTTTATTATAAATAATTCCTTTTATCAGGTCACCATTCATTATTAATTAAACTACTAAACGCCTTCCATTGAATTTTTCGTTAATTTAATTAAATTATGTATAATATCTAAAGAATTAATAAATCATTTAAAACTAAAAGTTTCTTTTTTAGTCATGAACCTAATTAGCTAGAAGGGAATAGACAATTAGTGAAAATATGATAAATTAAAATCTTCATAGATAGCCAAGCATGCAATCATGTATAAGTAAAGTAATGTGGAAATATAAAGATTGAAACACAAGATTTTTTGGTAGAAATAACCTATGCTACACCAATGACTAAAAAAGAAAACTAGCGGTCTATCAAACCACCCAACTATCCACTATAAAAAAGGTCCAATTACGAGGTGTTGCGTCCCAAAAAATGGGCACGTGGGATAGAAATGGGTGAAATTTTAAATTATATTTAAAGAAAATTTCTTTAATAATGATGAAACAAAATCATTAAAGATTAGTGTTATAAAAAATTTACATACCCTTTAAAAGTTTTTAGATCAGAAGGTCAAAATTCATAATTTTAAATCAAATACATTTATGAAGCAAATTAAAATTCATCAAAGTATTCTTAGCCTACTTAATCAAAAATTATAATAGCTGAAAAAAGAAATAAGGTTTTAAGTCAAACCTTGTAATGTCAAAATTCTTCATTCATGATCATCTTATCTTCAATGTGATTATACATAGCCTAATAAGACTCTAATCTAAAATATTATTTTAATAAACAATTATTCATAATGCATTTTTATTTTAATAAAATATGTGAAATGTAACAATCATCATCATTATCGTCATACAATGTGGAGAGATTTTTAAATCACAAAACCATGGTATACCTAGACTTTCTCACTTCCCGGGGACTTGAGGAGTATACATTCTAGGTAACCAAATACATACTCATGCAATACAAATCATGATTTGCAATATAAATCAAATGTATTCAACCCCATATGTATTGTCAACTCAAATATATGGACACATGTACAGTCGATCGTTGAGGTGCATGTGAGGCCACCTTCGACCCAATGGTGCATGTGAGGCCACCTTCGACCCAATGGTGCATGTGAGGCCACCTTCGACCCAATTTACAATCACAATCCATATGGTATATGTATCAATCAAGTCTACATCCTATCATCTATGTTCTGGAACACAATGGGGATCCTACTTTGAGTCCCATGTGCAATCAAAAAAATTGAGACACGATAGATGGCAAACTCCAAATACAACGGAGGGTCCAACTCTGAGGCCTATGTACGAGAAACAAAACATTGGTTAACAATCCATGACAATATTCCATAATCATATAGCCATGCTCATAATAATATGCAGCCACATTTAGACCCATAGACAAAAAGACCTCTAAGAATTGATGCATACCTATAGTCTGTTGAAAATAGTCTGTTGCAACCAGACTTTGGATACCATACTCCACAAGACGACATACAGATGTGTGACAAACACGAATTGTGTGCAATAGGTACATAAGTGTATGTATTGCAAATAAATAATGTAATGATAAGAAAATATTGCTCTCACAAAGATTATTTTATTAGAAACTAATTTTAAAACAAGAAAGTAAAAATCATTTTTTATTTGTTTTAAGAAAGCAAAATTAAAAGAAATAAAAATAAATAGTAGTAATTAATTAAATCAGAATTGACAACTAAAAATATATATGATAAAATATCTAGGAATACGTAATCTCTCAATTTTCTAAACATGTGAATCACTAAAATCCCCCCAATATAATTACCAATCAATTACATTATCAATTGAATCTAACCTATCTTGTATTCCTCTCTCAAGTAAACTACACACAATATACTAATTAACCTAATCACACTCACATGTCAATTAAATTGCATACTACTCATTAAGTTCATCAATTATGAATCACATGCATAAGAATCATACATCTCTGACTAGAAATTATGCACGATACTTAATGAAGACAAACAATTAAAAAAATCTCTCATTCTATTTAATTGCATTTATTGATCAATTATTAGCCAAATAATTAATATCATAAAAATCAAATTAAATAATATAAATAAATTGAAATTGTAATAAGGGTAAAATATTATATCATCACATGTAGAAAATTGGGTTCATAAGACCCCTAGATTAAAAAATTAGATAGAAATAATTTTGTTATAAAATCTCATATTTTTCATAAAGAAAGATATAAAAATTGATAAAGAAAGGAGAAGAATAAATACAATCAATCTCATAAATTGTAGCACCAATCTCCTCTTGAATCTTCACTCTTGAATCTTCACTCTTAAATCTCCACTCTTAAATCTCCACCAAAATTGTATCTCTTTTGAACTTTTCTATATTTTCCCATCTTCTTAGCTCCAAAAACTGATAAAAATTGTTGATTTTTGGCTAATTAGGATTTTTGGGAAAATTAGAGGTTAAATTAAGCTCAGATGGAATAATGACCGTTATACCAGCTTTAGATCAATATCAGTGGCAGAGATTATGGACAAGATTACAAGATTTAATTACCACAATTAGTATATTAGTTATGTATATATTATTACCTAAAATATATAAACAAAATATTATATATTTAGGTAATAGAATATTATATATATTCCTACCTAATATAGATTGTACATTAATTCTTATTTAATGAAAATGATCCTCAAGAAGAAGTCATTCAGCCATTTACTAAAAATTTTCATGGTATGAGAGCCTACCTCTTGAATCCATAGCTAAATCTTTAGTTTTCTTCCAGTTTTGCTTCAGGTTTTTCGAATTTTTGCTCATGTTTCTAATTTTGGGTTGATAAATTTCTTATCAACAACTTCGTTTTGAGATTCTAAGTTGACCAACTTGTGGTTGACAGCTTTGTATTAAGATTTCTTTTTCTTTTTGGGAAGAATATCTACAGAAACCTTGGTTATCAAATTTATAGGAAAGAATTATACGGCATGGGAATTCCAATTCAGAATGTTTCTGAAAGGAAAGGAGCTTTTGGGTCACATTGACGAGTCTTCTCCTATGCTTGGAGATGGTAAGGAAGTTAGCCAATAGGAGGCAAAGGATGCTTGAATTATCTCTTGGATTTTAGGATCTATTGAAGTTCATATGGTGAAAAATTTCTGCTATTTTGTATGGCTAAAGAGATGTGGGATTATCAGAAGCGCATATATCATCAAGATAATACTACGAGATGATTTTAACTAGAACTCAAGATTAGTACCTTCAGCCAAGGTAATCTCTCTATTGAGTAGTATTATTCTTGGTTTCTTAATCTATGGAGTGAATATTCTGGTATTATCCATACGAAGGTACCTAAAGAGGCCTTAGCTAGCCTTCAAGCGGTTCAGGAAGATAGTAGATGTGATCAGTTTTTGATGAAATTGAGACCAAAATTTGAAGTTACAAGAGCTAGATTGTTGAATAGAGATCAGGTTCCTTCTTTGGATATATGACTTGGTGAATTACGCGAGGAACAAAGAATGGCTACACAAGCTGTTATAGGTGCATCTAGGGAAACATATGAAGTTGTTAATGTTGATTATGCCACTCAAGGGAGGAATCAAAGAAAGGGAAAAATGCAGTGCTATAGTTGCAAAGAGTTTGGACATATTGCTCACAATTATGGTAAGAAACTCTACAAAGAAAAATGGACACAATATCAAGGAATGTCCTACACATCCAGAAAATCGACGAGTACAAGCTTTTCAAGCTACTATTCTAGCTCCTAACATTATTGGTGCACTCTACCTCACTTGGAATTTTCTTACACCAGAATAAGTACACCCAGGAATTAATTACTTTGGATGGTCTTCAAGATGGTCATTCTATTTATAATCCCTTGGAAGTCAATGTTAAATATCATTGTGATGAGGGAGATTTTGTAACTGATCCTTCTTTATATAGACAACTGGTAGAGAGCCTAAACTATCTGAATATCACTCAGCTTGATATTTCCTTTTTTGTTCAACAAGTTAGTTAATTTATGCATGCACTTAAACACCTTCACCTAGCTGCTATCCGTCGCATTGTTCACTATTTTCAAGGCACTTCCACCCGTGGTCTTTTCTTCCCTGTCGACTCTCCTATTCGTCTAGTTTCATATAGTGATGTTGATTGGGCTAGTTATTCTGATACTCGACGATCAATTACTGGTTGGTGCATGTTTCTTGGTGCCTCTCTAGTTTCTTGGAAAACCAAGAAGCAAGATCGTTTGTCGAATTCCTCTATCGAGTTTGAGTATCGTGCTATGTCTTTTGCATGTTCTGAGATTGTTTGGCTTCGAGGACTATTGGCTGAGCTTGGGTTTCCACAACCTGAGTCTACTCCACTCCATGCAGATAATACTAGTGCTATTCAAATTACTACTAACCCAATATTTCATGAGCATACCAAGCATATTGAAGTGGATTTCCACTATATTCGTGAAGTATATGATGCTCACATCCTCTCTCTACCTCATACTACCACCAATCTCCAGACTACTGATATGTTTACTAAGGCTCTCTCTTGCCATCAACATCAATTTTTTGTTGACAAATTGATATTTTTTAATCGTCCAACATTATTTTGAGGGGGGATATCAATGGTAGAGATTATGGACAAGATTACAAGATTTACTTTACCATAATTAGTGTATTAGTTGTGTGTATATTATTACCTAAAATAGATAAACATAATATTTTATATTTAGGTCATAGAATATTATATATTCTTACCTAAAATATATAAACAAAATATTTTATACTTAGGTAATAAAATATTTTATATTTAGGTAATAGAATATTATATATTTAGGTAATAGAATATTCTATATATTCTTACCTAAAATAGATTGTACAGTAATTCTTATTTAATAAAAAGGATCCTAAAAAAGAGGTCATTCAGCCATTTACTAACAATTGTCAATCAAGGATTGAGTGGAAAAAAAGGAAATTAAATAGCACTGGTCAATAGGATCACGACATATGGCACGGAGAAATTACTGGATGAATCATCATGCAAGGCGTGGTAAGGTAGACTGGTCATGGTTAATGTATGCTAAGTTAGTGACATGTGGTGCATTGTGATTCACGAATATTGATTTCATTGTGCCTCGATGGAATGAATGGTTGAATCACATGACAACGTGTGGCACGAAATTTGATCGCTCACCTAAACTCAAAATGAACATCGTGCCGACACGTGGCAAGGCATGTGTCACTTGATACAAGCAATGTACCCTAGTTGGCCCTCTTCATTTGTATGGCATCCATATGGTGACAAATGGTCATCTCCTCTGCTTACGTGGCATCCACTTGGTCTCTTATGATTGGTCCTACATTAAAAAAACCAAAAACATTTCAAAAACTTTTAGAAAATTCCCCAAAAATATATTTTTATCCCTTTTCATTATGAGTTCATATTTTAATATTTATAATCCCAAAAATACTACTTATTGAATAAAATCAACAAATATTAAGTAGAAAAAGGATATATATATATATTAGTACATGTCCTATCAAGGAGGCTCACATATTTATCCATCAATGTCCCATCAATATAAGGATATGCAAGGTTTATGATGAATTGATTTGTGTGTGTGTATGTGTGTATGACACATGATATCAACAAATGCACTCATGAAATCAACCTATATAAGCATGCTAATCAATTCAATCTTAGAATGAATTTCTTAAGTATATTTTTCACATCCCTCTCCACTAATATAAATATTCACTTAGCTAAAGATCAATAAGGGTTTTACATGCTTGTAATGTAAGGCTTAGGTGGGCTTCAATAAATGAAGACATTTAGGTTCTTTCCATACCTTAGTTGTCTTTTTATTCATCATACACTTCTTAACTATAATTGAGCTTTTACTTTATATTTTAATGCACTCTATCTTATCATTCTTTTCATATTCTTTTATCCCGCATCTTTTTTGTGACTTCACAACATCCCAAAAATGTATTTTCAATTTTATTTTTTTTCTTTAGAAGGATAATTGGGTTGTGAGTTTTTTTTCTTTTTTTTAATAGTGTGTATTACATTTCACCTTACTCTACACATGATAGATTTTTTTTTATATAAGCTAAAAATGCAAGGGTCAAGATAATGCTTATTGGTCAGGCATAAAATGCGGCTTAAGGATATGAAAGGTTCTTAATTGGGGCTCAAATAGATGACTAAATATATTAACAATGGCTAGCTTGAAATGTTCAATCGATCCAAATAAGGCCAAAATCATTTCTTATGCTAAATACTATTTAATATTTTGCCTCAAGGGATGATAAAAAAGATTATAAACATGGTAGATCTCATCAACTTGCATAACTCATCCCAAATTTTCTCTTAATAAGAACACCAAAATCACTCATGAACATGTGCATAAAAATTTGAATCAATCAAATCAAAATTAATAAGCATATTACATGATTAATGTAAGTATTTTATCAAGCATTTTACATTTCTTATCCTATTCATGACAACCAATTTTTATCATTGAGTTATTATGTTTCATATCAAGCATGCATACATTTAGTTTCCATATATTTATCAATTTCTACCCAAATAAAGATTAAAAACATCCTAAAAATAAAATTAAAAAACTTTCCTAAAATTTGAAAATATGTACTAAATGCTAAAGTAGAGAATGAAGTTCACTTCCCCAAACTTAAATTATACATTGTCCCCAATTTGCATATACAAATATGAAAAAGTAAAAGTAAAGAGAACTCCTTTGGTCTTGGAAACCATATCTATCATTGAAATTGCTCAATCTTGTTGCACATTGCTCTCCACATTTATTCACCTACAAAGCAAAAGCAATACAAATATAAGTAAAATAATGTTATGTTGCCTCCCAACCAGCATCGCATTTAACGTCCTTGATTAGATGATCATATCAACACCTAAGGTACATCCCTCTGTGTCCATTTACTATTGACTTTGTATGGAAATAGCTTGAGTCTTGACTTATTCAATAATACTCTATATTCCTAATTAAAAACAAGGTGCTCATACCATATATTTGTTTTCTTTTGGTACTTTTTGGAATTTTTATAAGCATTCTATCGTATGTAATCTAATTTATGTATTTGCATCATTTTTTTCACCTCCCTATTGGTCTCCTCCACTTTCGCACTTGATTAGGGATGGTAGGATAAAGGTGTGAGATCTAACCTTAGTGGTCCTTCTTTAGATGGTTTGCACTTAGATCCCATCTCAAAACTCTCCACCATAACATTAGGTATACACATGAGTTGTAGCCTCCAAATAGTTCATACAATCCACAATATCAAACATAGATTCCATACTTTCAAAATTAAAATAGATTGAGTTGTTTCTTTGTAAATTTACTTTATTCTTCACAGCATCATGTGTAATAGTATTAATTGTGGGTGACATCTATCCTAAAGCATTCATCAACATTATCAATATCAGGGGGTTCAGATGCTTTTAAAACTTTAAATGTTACTTGTTCATCTTGCACTCTAATTGTAAGTTCACCTTTTTTTAACATTAATGAGTGTTCTTCTAGTTTCTAATAATGGAGGACCAAGTATGATAGGAATGTAATAGTCTTCTTTCACGTCTCGTACAATAAAATTTGTTATAAATATGAACCTGTCTACTTTTTCTAGTACATATTCCACCACACCTCGAGATCACTTAATTGATTTATCTACCATTTATAACTTTACTAAAGTAGGTTTGGCTTTACCAACCCCCAATATCTTGAAGACTAATAATGGCATAAATTTAATGCTGAAACCTAAGTCACATAGTGCTTTTTCAAAGTTCATGTTCCCAATTGTGCAAGGAATATCAAAACTACTTGGATCTTTCAATTTTTGGGATAGTTTTATGGAAAGGATGGAACTACAACCTTTAATCAAGGTTATTGTTTCATTATCTCCAAGCCTCCATTTTTTACACAGAATATCCTTTAGAAATTTGGCATAAGAAAGCATTTGTTCAAGTTCATCTACAAATGGTATATTTATGTGTACTTCTTGAAGACATCCATAAATTTTGAAAAACTACGTATCTAACTTTGCTTTTGTCATATTTGAAGGAAAGGAATAGTAGGTTTGTAGAGGTTAATTTTCTTTAGCATAATTATTTCCTTTTTAGTGCTCTCTTTATCCACTAGTTCCTTCTAATCCTTGTTAATTTCCAATTTCTCCTCATCCTTTTAAATCTCATATTCCTCCTCTAAATTTTTTCCATTCCTTGAGGCTATGGCATTTTAGTGCTCCTTACCTTCTCTTTTGGATTTATAGTTATGTCACTTAGAGGGTTACCTTGAGGCCTTTAACTTATGGCCTAGGTAAGGTTCTCCATTTGGGTCTTTAAATTTTGAATTGAAGCCCCTTGAGTAGACATTTTTGTATTTATTGACTAGATGGAGTCTTTCATCATCCCCATTAAAGCATTTGTATTGTCCTTAGTAGGTAGATTTTTCTCTTAGGCTTGTGATTGTTATGGTTATTGAAAACCATATTTTGGAAATGATTGACGGTTGAAATGATTACCACCATGATTGTTGTTATTACTCTAAGAGAAATTTGGATGTTGTCTCCATCCTGGGTTATATGTGTTTGAATATGGATTATTTTTTCGGTTCACATTACCCATATAGTATGCTGATTTAGTATTATTTGGATAATTACCAAAAAAATGAGCTCCCCCAAAAAAGAGACAGGACACTTCTGAATCTTGAACCTTGTTTATACTCATTGGCAATTTTTGAGCCTTCAAGAGATTCACGAAAGATGACACTTATGTTGTAAATGTTGTGATATCATTTACATCATGCATTCCGGCTACTCTTCTTATGGCTTCCATTCTATCCACTAGCCCTTGATAATTATTACTAGTCATTTTCTTAAGTAAATCATAAGCTTGATAGTAAGATTTGGCTAGCAACATTCCATGAATGGATGCATTAACAATGGTTCTTGTTTAAGAATTGAGACCATCTTATAAAGTCTCCATTGGGATCCAATAAGGTATACCATGGTGATGACACTTTCTTAGAATTTCTTTGAATATTTCTTATGCTTTATATAAGGATTCTCCTTCATATTTTTGGTATGATGTAATGTCATTCCTAAGATTGGAATTCTTTGTTAGTGGGAGATATTTCATCAAGAATTTCTCTACCAAATAATTCCAAGTTGTAATGGAATTAGTTGAAAAGGAGTTTAGCCAAGATCCAGTATAGTCTCTCAAAAAGTAAGGGAACAATCTAAGCATAAATGTCTTCTCGATCACACCACTAAATTTGTCCATTTATTGGTCAAATTTGAAACATTACTAGCTTTAGTTTAAACTGATTAGCTTGAATGTTTGGCCTTGTAATACATGGATTCAACCCTTCCAATATAGGTAATGCATATTCATTCATAACTCTATCACTATCATCCATTAAGGTATATGGTTTTTTTCAAATTTAACTCATTATTGTTTATATTTAATGGACTAGCCATGTTTTTCACTTAGGTAACAACTTATTGTCTTCTTATTGATTTCAGAGTATGCTCAATTTCGGGATATAAAGGTAAAAAAAATTCCATTACGGACTCTACTAATGTAATAAAGCCAAATATATTTCTAATACCACTAAGGAGATGTCAAAATTAAAAATAAATAAATAAATAAATAAAGAAAAATAACTAAAATAAAAATAAATTCCTAATGTATATAATCCCAATATCACTAAGGAGATGTCAAAATTAAAAAAATAAATAAAAAAGCATGATGCATACTTATTTTAATAAAATCTCTAAACGGTAACAATCATCATTATTATCATCATACAACGTTGGGAGATTTTTAAATCATAAAACCATGGTATACCTGGACTTTCTCACTTACAAGGGATCAGATGAGTGTACATTCTAGATAACCCAATATATGCTCATTTAGTACAAACCATGCTATGCAATATAAATCAAAATGTATGCAACCCTATATATATTGGCAACCCAATGGGCACATGCACAGTCCACTGCCTAGATGTATGTGGGATTACCTCTGATCCTATGTACGATCACAATACATATGGTATATGTAACAATCAATTCTACGCTCTATTAACCCTTTTCTATGGTTTATAACACAATAGAGGGTCCAACTCCGACGCCCATCTACAACCAAAAAATCCGAGACCCAATATACAGCAAGCTCCAAACACAATGGAGTGTATAACTTAGAGGCCCATTGATGAGTGCTCAAAAAGCACTAAAATAACCATGATTTTATGCACATTAATTGATTAAGAATATATATATTTATATGTTTTATCATATATTTATATAAATTTGTCTTTTTCGGAATCACGGGTATTTTTATTGTTTTTCAGGAATTTTGGCCTAAAAACCTAATTTAAAGAATCAAAGAAGAATACTTGAAGCAATACATCACAAATATATCAATAAATAAATGGGGAAAGGTCAACAAATATGGAAAAACTGGACAAAATGGGTCGAAAAGGTCAAAAAGGAGAAAACGCTGGCCACTGGGGCCGCACGCGCTCAAGACTCAGCCTCCGCTCCAAACTCGCGCTGGTATTGCTCATGCGCCAAGCAAAGACCGCGCGGGGGTTACTGTTCATGCGGCAAAGACTGCGGTTATCAGACATGCGCAAAGATCGCGCAGGGTTATCTGTTCATGCGCGCAGACCGCGCGCGCGAGGTTATCGTTTCATGCAAGGCAAAGACCGCGCGCGGGTTACCGTTCTCACGCGCGCGCTAAAGGCCCGCCAGCCCGCGCACCCAACGCGTTTCACCCCATTTTTCACGTGCAAAGCTCTCTGACGTCAGCGCCGACGTCATTGACGACCTCGCATGCCCATTACACGTTTTTTAATTTTTTAATATTTTTTTTAACATTTTTTTACTCATTTTTTCTCTCCATCCTCACCTATAAATACCCCCTTCCATTCACTTTCAAAGCACACCTCAAAACCACACTTCTCTTTCTTTCTTTCTCTCATTTCTTAGTTTTTGAGTTTTTCTTAATTTCTTTCTTAGTTTCTAAGCTTTTCTTAGTTTTTCTCTTAGTTTTTAGTTCAATTCTCTTAGGTTTAGAGTTCTTCTCTTTTGAGAGGAACTTGTAATGTTTTTGTAATAATTTAGATTTTTGATTCAATAAATGGAAGTGCAAATTCAGCTGGAGGTTTTCTAGCAACTAGAATACGTAAGTTCTCAGAAGGATTTTATTTTCTTTACGCTATTTTTATGCTTTATTCTTACATGTTATATTTAATTTGTCTCGTGATTAAATTTAACTCGTATAGCTATTTATAATCATGATATAATAATAACGTTGTTATGCTTCACTAAATATTAAATAGGTGAAAATTTCTAAAATGAATTGATTTTATTTTTTATTCAAGATTTTATATTAAGGATGTTAGAGTAGAAATATATTATTTTTCATTACAAACTTAAATCAAAAATTAGATTTTAAGGTTTAGTTATCCGGTCTAATTTAGAGTAGTGCTCTTTATTTGTTGGTACAATCGCCTAAGAGTTAGAGTGAAACTCTATTTCAAAAGTTTTTATAAGAATTATTATGTGAAAATGTATTGACAACATGTTTTCAATAAGGGGTTTTAAAACTTGAAAGTTAGTACTTGATAACCAAATTCTTAGGTTTAATTTGGACACCTTGAATAAAGTTTAAATCACTAACTCACCAAAGGTGGCATTTAAATGGTTCATTTTCAATCTCTTAGAAAAAGCGAATTAATTTAATTAACCAAATTAGTTATCAACCCCACCTATAGTGTTAATTGATTTGTTTAGTTAACAAAGAATATATAACCCCACCAAAGGTGGTATTCATACAAAAAGAGAGAATCAATAAAATATCAATTTATATCTTTAATAACCTAGATAATATGAAAGCAAGCATAATTAATTTAGTTATTATATCCATAAATACTCCACTAATATAAATGATAAATTTTGCATGAATATTTATTGAATCTGTGTTTATATTTATTTTTTGATAAATATTTATTGAATTTGTATCTATGTTTATTTTATGTTATTTGATTATATCTAATTAATCTCTATATATGGTTATTTTATGTTATTAGATTAGGAAAACAAAACCAAACTATCGTGACAAGTGATGTTTAGGATTTAATTTCATTTTTAAAAGTTTGAATAATAAATTAAAACCACATACATTCCTTCCTTAGATCGACTCGTGAGTATACTTATCATTTCCTACGAAATGATTCGGCAGACTTGCGAGAGTTTTACAAATATTAAAAACCAAAGTATTTATGAACGGCTGACACGGCTTGCTCATCAAGTTTTGCTCATCAAAGTATTTGGTGATCATGACATCGCCATCAAGTTTCGTCATGTCATTGCCGATGGCATCAAGTTTTTATGTCATTACGGGATGCCATCAAATTTTTGGCGCCGTTGCCGGGGAAGGAATAGCGTTTTTAATTTATTTATCAAAATTTTAAAAATATTTTTGTGCTGTAAATAATTGTGATTTTTTTTTGTAAAAAATAAAAAAATAAAAAATTTAATCAAATTTCAAATTTTAAATTTCATAAGAAATAATAAAAAAATAAAAAAAATATTTTTTTTTTAATAAATTTTAAATAAAAATAAAAATAAATAAATAAATAAATAAATAAATAAAATAAAATAAATAAAAATAAAAATAAATAAAAATAAATAAATAAAAAATAAATAAATAAAAATAAAAAAAATAAAATTATGATTTAAAATAAAAAAATAAAAAAAACCAAAATTTTAATTTTTTTTAGTTTAATTTTTACTATTTTTTTTTATTTTAAATCATAATTTTATTTTTTTTTATTTTCTTTCACCTTTTTCAATTTTATTTTATTTTATTATTTTTTTTATTTTTCTTTCTTTAGCTATTTTTTTTTCTTCTTGATTTTTATTTAACTTACTTAACTTAGTTTTTTTTTTACTAACTTAATTAACTTAGATTTGTTTTAACATTAACTTAGGTTTTTACTTAAATTTTCATTAACTTAATTAACTTAGAATTTTTTTTACTGCACTTAACTTAATTAACTTTTTTTTTTTTCTTAACCTAATTAACTTTTTTTTTACTTAACTTAATTAACTTAGATTTTTTTTACTTCACTTAGCTTAATTAACTTTTTACTAACTTAATTAACTTAGATTTTTTTTAACTTAACTTAATTAACTTAGATTTTTTTTTTAATTCACTTAACTTAATTAACCTTTTCTTTAAACTTAATTAACTTAGATTTTCATTAACTTAAATTTTTATTTAATTTAACTTAATAACATGAAAAGTAAAGATCTAAGGGAGTTCTCAGAGACTAGTTCTTGGAAGCCTTTGGCCACTAGTCTTTCCCTCGAACGCTTGTTCGCCTAGAAGGATGGTTTTTAAGGAGCCTTTGCACCACCATTCTTTCCTGGGAGCACTCTTGGTTAATACCGATTATGTTATTTAAAAACAAAAAAACAAAAAAACAAATTTTTTTTAACTATCTCCAAAATTTTAAAGTTTTAATTACAATCCCAAGGAGCTTTAGTTTCTTTGTTTAATCTAGGTACAATTGTGTTTTTATGCCTTAATTATTTGATTTGTACCTAGATGTGTTATCTAAAACTCAAAATATGCCTCTAGTTTTGGCAAGTAAAGAAATCAAAATCAATAAGTATGACTCGAAAAAGTATAGGTAGACAACCTTGTCTTACCTGGCAGTTTGATTGACTCAATGACGAGGGACATCGAGTTTACTTAAAATGCAATCCTGCCAAGTTACGCCTTGCTAAGACGTTAAACTAAGCGACGAGGCAACCCATCATTTTAGGTAATTTCCTTTTATTTCTTTTATTTACTTAATTATTTCATTTTAATTACATGTGAATAATTTTTAAATTGTTAAAACTAAAAATATTTGTCGAGATGTTAGAAGTTCACAATGACCGTCAGATACACTTTAATGATGAATATGATGGATGCACCTCGCATTTTCCATTACTACTTGCACTTTCTCAAGAAATAGGTAATCTTTCTTCTTTTCTCTTTATCTTTAATTTACATTGTTACATTGAGGACAATGTAAGTTCAAGGTCAGTGGTGAAAAGTTACCATTCTTAATTAAAAAAAAGTTTTAACAATTTAAAAATAAATAAAAAATTTAAAAATAAAAAAAAATATACTTTTTCATTTTTCAGGTGTTTGGTTTTATTTCTATTTTGTGTGATTTAGTAACTTTTGGAATAAAAAAATTTCACAAAAATTTATCTTTTCTTTAAATCAAATTTAAGTAAATAGTTAAGTCTTTTGTACTTGTTAGATTAATTTTTGAAAACATATCATGAAATATTTTGTAATTATTTTTGATAATCATTAGTTTTTGTCATAATTAGTATTTCTTGATAAGATGTAGAAATTATATTAAACCCAAAAATCTGTTTATGAGTTTTTTTAGCTATCACCTCAGGAGATATAATTTGAGCCTAATTTCCTTTTTTCAGAGTGAAATATATATTTTTCTACTCCAAACACATTTCTTATTTCTTCAAATTTTTAGATGATCTATAGGTATTAGCATCAATGTATGAATTTTTTTTTCTCATTTTAATGTAGTATCATATATTTTTGATTATTATTTTTGCTTAGATTAAATGATTTAAGTAGAAGTTGATAGTATATGCTTATATCTCATTTATGTACGACTACTACAAAAACAAAAAAGACATATCTGGGGTTACCTAAACCAAGATCAAACAAAAGCCACAAAATTAACCACTCACCAAAATCCAAAATATGTACAATCTGCATAATGGGTTGACTCTCTAAAATACATATATTGAGAAATATCTTCAGAAAAAAATAGAGAGATAAAGAATATATAGTATAATCTACATACTATAACCCACATTGCCTACAAAGTCATGTGAGTAAAGGCTAATTACAAAAGAAGGATATAGGAAATAATTCCCTAAAAGTCATTGCACTCTCTTCATTTGTAAAAGGCATATATCTTGAAATTCTTTCTTAATGAGTTTGATTTATGCATGAAAAATAATTTGTATATATGATATCTTTATAATTTATACATTTGATTCCTTTCATGTAGATCAATGTTAAAATAACACTTTCGAGCCTTTATTCTTTATACATATGCGAACATATTAGTTCATTTCTATACATCAACTCTTTTCGCATATAAATTAGTACGAGTGTTTGAACCCATAGGATTCAAGGTGTTTTCGAGAGTATTGACTTGCGAGGAATGTAGAGTCGAAGTTAATTGACGATTCATGACATTGAAATTGGGTGAAATTAAATTGATACATTTTTGATATGAAATATGAAAATGATTTTCGACTAATTATTATAATAAATCATGATTGTTTAAAGAGATTAAAATAACTTATGCTTTGAGATTTTAATTATGATCTTAAAAGAGATTAAAAAGTACGAGGCATTTTTGTGAGATGTTGATAATTTGTGATTTTGTTGTAAATTTAATTTTTAAGTTGTTTGTTTTTATTGTTTCTTTTGTTTTTACATTTAGTACAATGTTTCAGGTATCATTACCGAAAAACCCTCACGAGACTCAAACTCGTCCACTCAGGGCAACCTAGGGGTTTAAAGGCTTGTTGCATAGGCTAAATACAACCGCTTCAATCCACGAAAGTTGATTTAGGATAGTTTAATTTTTAGTTTTTATCGCTTCTCATGCAAGTGGACAAGCAAGAAGTTCGGTTTGGGGTTTTGATTTAGTTGCTCAAAAAGCACTAAAATAACCATGATTTTATGCACATTAATTGATTAAGAATATATATATTTATATGTTTTATCATATATTTATATAAATTTGTCTTTTTCGGAATCACGGGTATTTTTATTGTTTTTCAGGAATTTTGGCCTAAAAACGTAATTTAAAGACTCAAAGAAGAATACTTGAAGCAATACATCACAAATATATCAATAAATAAATGGGGAAAGGTCAACAAATATGGAAAAACTGGACAAAATGGGTCGAAAAGGTCAAAAATGTCAAAAAGGAGAAAAACGCCACAAGGCCGCTTCAACCGCTGCTCAAAGACTCAGCCTCCGCCTCCAAACTGCGCGCGGGGTTAATTGTTATACAAGAAGATCAAGCGTCGCGCGGGTTATCGTACATGCGCGCAAAGCACCGCAAGTGGTTATCGTTCATGCGCGCAAGACCGCGCGCGAGGTTACCGTTCGCGCGGCAAAGATCGCGCGCGGGTTACCGTTCTCACGCGCGCGTTAAAGGCCCAGCAGCCCGCAAGACCCAACGCGTTTCACCCCATTTTTCACGTGCAGCAGCCTCGTGATCGCCATGCCGACGCTATTGATGACCTCGATGCCCATTACACGTTTTTAATTTTTTAATATTTTTTTAACATTTTTTTACTCATTTTTTCTCTCCATCCTCACCTATAAATACCCCCTTCCATTCACTTCAAAGCACACCTCAAAACCACACTTCTCTCTTCTTCTTTCTCTCATTTCTTAGTTTTTGAGTTTTTCTTAATTTCTTTCTTAGTTTCTAAGCTTTTCTTAGTTTTTCTCTTAGTTTTTAGTTCAATTTTCTTAGGTTTAGAGTTCTTCTCTTTTTTGAGAGGAACTTGTAATGTTTTTGTAATAATTTAGATTTTTGATTCAATAAATGGAAGTGCAAATTCCGCTTCGAGGTTTTCTAGCAACGGGAATAGCCGAAGTTCTCGTAAGGATTTTATTTTCTTTACGCTTATTTTTATGCTTTATTCTACATGTTATATTTAATTTGTCCGTGATTAAATTTAACTCGTGCTAGCTATTTATAATCATGATATAATAATAACGTTGTTATGCTTGCTAAATATTAAATAGGTGAAAATTTCTAAAATGAATTGATTTTATTTTTTATTCAAGATTTTATATTAAGGATGTTAGAGTAGAAATATATTATTTTTCATTACAAACTTAAATCCGAAAAATTAGATTTTAAGGTTTAGTTATCCGGTCTAATTTAGAGTAGTGCTCTTTTATTTGTTGGTACAATCGCCTCTAGTTAGAGTTGAAACTCTATTTCAAAAGTTTTTATAAGAATTATTATGTGAAAATGTATTGACAACATGTTTTCAATAGTGGTTTTAAAACTTGAAAGTTAGTACTTGACAACTAAATTCTTAGGTTTAATTTGGACACCTTGAATAAAGTTTAAACTGTCTTAACCCCACCAAAGGTGGCATTTAAATGGTTCATTTTCAATCTCTTAGAAAAGGAATTAATTTAATTAACCAAATTAGTTATCAACCCCACCTATGTGTTAATTGATTTGTTTAGTTAACAAAGAATATATAACTCACCAAAGGTAATATTCATACAAAAAAGAGAGAATCAATAAAATATCAATTTATATCTTTAATAACCTAGATAATATGAGCAAGCATAATTAATTTAGTTATTATATCCATAAATACTCCACTAATATAAATGATAAATTTTGCATGAATATTTATCAATCTCGTATTTATATTTATTTTTAGATAAATATTTATTGAATTTGTATCTATGTTTATTTTTATGTTTTTAGATTATATTTAATTAATCTATATATATGTTTATTTTATGTTATTAGATTAGGAACACAAAAACCAAACTATCGTGACAGGATGTTTAGGATTTAATTTCATTTTTAAAAGTTTGAATAATAAATTAAAAACCACATACATTCCTTCCTTAGATCGACCTTGGGAGTATACTTATCATTTCCTACGAAATGATTCGTGCACTTGCGAGAGTTTTACAAATATTAAAACCAAAGTATTTGCGAGAATCGGCGATGCCGGTTTTCGTTCATCACCCATATGGGAGCAACTCCAAACACAATGGGGCATCCAACTTCAAGATCTATGAGTGAGAAACATAACTATCGTTAATAATCCATAACAATATTCAACAATCATTTATCCACAACCACAATAATATGCGGTCACTTATAGACCCATAGACGAAAGACCTGTAAGAATGCATGTGTATCTGTAGTCTGTATAAAATAGTTTGCTGCAACTAGTAACCCATTGGTATCATACTCTATAAGACAACATATAGGTGTACTCCGTTACATACAAAACTATTCCCATTATGCATGTATAAAATTCTTAGATGTCATATCATATTTTTAATATTCATTTAATATCAACATTTGATATTCGTTTTATATATAAAAATTCTCCAATGTATGTACAGTAAAAATATTTATGACAAATGTCACATTTAAAATAACATTTATAATATTATAACATATAAAATTATGCATCCAATTTTTCACTTTTATTAATAACATATTATGTATAACATTACATTTATCAAAACAATGCAACAATTTAAAAAGTTAGAGTAAGAACCCCTACCTCAAATCCTTCACTCGAACACCCAGATATTTATCTCTAAAAATCTTGCCATAATTGTGTCAAAAGACTCATACAACTTAGGGAGAGAAAGCTTTAGAGAAAGAGTGAAGAAGGAGGAAACATATTGTAAAAGGGTGTGTTTTAGCCATTTTTTATAACCAATCTTGGCAGCTCATTAGGGAGCTCACCAAGGAGCTCGCCAACAATGATGGCAAGAAGGAATTTGGGGGTTGGAAAGAATGGTGGCAAGGAATACAAATTTTTCCCATCCGATAACATTTTTCACAAAAATATTTTTTGATACATCCCTACACTTCAATATATTGTCCAAAATTCCTTTTAATGCACTTTAAACACTTATTAAAAATTTATGGGGTTTTATACAAGACTAGGTCTTATACTACCCACTAGAATAAAGCCCCTAAGTAATCTACTTACAAGCTATTACTTTCATTATAGCCTCTACAAGAAACGATGTTAAGATCCAGATCAATATTCTGACAACTTGAGTCACATAAGCAATCTAACCTGTTCTATTAATACTTGAAATGTTAGAAAAATAACACAAGAATAATTGTATGTCATAGAGAAGATTTTGTAATGAATAAACTTAACTAGATTATTTAATAAATATATAAGATAAATCAAAATGAACTAACAATCCTAGAATAATCAGTTTAAAGTACAATATCATAAACATTGTAAGCTTGTTAATTCATCAAACAACCACAAATGTTTGATAAATTAACTTGATAAAAAAGCCTACTTGAATAGTTCTTACAAAACAATATGAGAGAGATTAAGATGAAGAAAATAATGCTCTTGTGTAATTAATTAAAGTTGTATGCTTAGGTTTACATATATAGAATGTTTTGAAACACTAGGTTAAAATAAAATTACTATATTATCTATAAAAGCAATTAAAATAATTTTAGAGAAAAACGACAATATAGTAAAAATCCAATTCAGTTCAGTCAAAAATATTTTTTGAAATCAAAGCCTTAGCTACTCAATCGATCTAACATATTCTCGAATGCCCTTATCAATCGATCCAATCAATTCTCAATCAATCTAGTGTAATAAATAATTAATTCTGAACCAAGGTTGATTAATTATTTATTAATCGATCAATCTAGTCAATTACAAAATTAATTCAAGACTTTTTAAACTAAGGAGATTGATTATTGATTGATCTATATAGCTTAATCGATCTAGACATGTCACGATCAATCGAGTAACCTAATCTCAAAATTTTATTACGTGTCTAATCATAGATATACTTGAATTAGGATCATTATAGCTCGATAGTTTCTTCAGCTTGAAAATATTCTTGAAAGACAACCTTGGAAACTAAGATTACATTTGTATGTTTTGTTTGTGAATATCGCCAACACTTACATAGACTTTACGATCTCCCTCTTTGGAATATTCGTGTGACAAAACCTCTCTCTCTCACTACATAACACTCATAGGAAAAATAAAAAAAAATTACATAGTGGCACAATCCTACAATCTGGTGAAACCATCTTTGCTTGAATCTTGAAATATCATATTTATACTGAAAGTCACATAAAATAGAACTTAAAAGGAATTACTCCCCCTTATGTGTAATATTTCCAAAAAGAATATTTTTCAAAGTTAATTATCAACGTAGTTTTTTTGCTCTTAAATTAAATATCCCATTTATATAGATTTTCAATTAAAGTTCCACTAATAATAATCCAATTTTTTGTATTTTTCTCTTTATTTTTATCATATGAATAAACCAAAAAAAATGTTACATTTTCATACAATATGAATGTACAATTTCATAACAAATTCAAGAAAATATGTAACATATAAAGGAAACATAAACTATCAAATGTAGTAAATATAGTATATTGGTTAATATTATCCAATTACACCATAAAATATAAAAGTCAAAAACAAAAATTTCCAAACATAAAGATAGACAAAATATGATAAAAGTAAATCTATGTCTTGAAGAAGGAAACCCATAATGTAAGTCGATGTCTCTAATCATGAAGAACATTATGGATAACATTGCTTCATGACATTCATCCATGCTTATCATTCTTTGTTCCAAACCATCCATTTTTTGTTCCAAGTTCCAATTCTCATATGCATCTCATTTTCAAATAAATCCTAACGAGAAGGTTTAGGAGTAGATATATTCTCCATATCCTCGTGTCCGAAAATGTCCCTGCACGGCCACTTGTATAAGTTTTGTTGGCTCCTCCTCCACTAGTACTAACATCAGTAGGCTTTTGTCTCTTAGATGATTGGGTAGATGATATTGATCTTGTTAACTTTACAATGTCACCCATTATCCGAACCGAATTTGAATCCTTTGTTAGAGGCATACCCGTAACAAAAATGATTTGGGTGATAAGGCAAGCATAGGGAATCCCAATCCTAGGGTTTACTATCTAAGATGGTTTTTTATTTTTTCATGTAATGTTGTAACTACATTGAATGTTATTCCTTTTCCAATATAATATATAATCTTAGCATATAGGTATCCAATCTTAAATGAGTGTTTGGATGGTAGTAGGTTAGCATATACCATTTTATTTAAAACCTAGTAAAAGTGAGTAAATTCAACCTATATATATAATTGTTTGGAATTGCGACTAATGTTGGGTGAACCAAAAAGTTTGGTTAATAGGTCCTCATTGGAAATGACATATTGGTCTAGATGAAAACTGGCATCCCTAATGTTTGAGATAGATAGACAATTGTTGATTCTCTGGGCTATGATATTAATGTTTTATCTTAGATAGAAACTTTGTAACCCATTGGAATATGGTTACAAATTTTTGAATCCATATTTGCATAAAATTCACGGACCAGGGTTGTGGAACATAATTTGGAAGGGTCAAATAGTGTTTTCCAACCAAGAGCCCCTATGGCTCGGGTTATTCCAATTTCGTGGAATTCAGTCCAAGTAATTCCACATTCAAGTAAAATAATGCATTTAGGTAAAGTGTTTGGATACCTCAATTCGTGTTCACCATCACACCATTGGGATGAAAATAGAACGGCAGCACTGGGAGGAAGTTCATTTCTTGCAGCCATGTCAAAAATCGAGCACAAATACCCCTTAACTAAAATTTAAAAAAGCTAATCAATTTTTTTCCAAAAAATAGGATCAAGATCAATGGAATAATGTTGGGAATAAATTGCAAAACCAACCTTAGAAAAGATGTTTATTTGGTGAGAAAGTGAGGGAAAGTAAGGAATTCATCTTTTATTGATTTATGCTCAAGTCTACTTTTTTTTTTGCAAGGATTGATGCTAGAGAAGAGATTAAACAATCAATTCTAAGTGAATTAGGAACAAAAATAAGTGATTTTGATTGATTTTTGAGTGAAAATAAAAAAGGGGTCGCATGTGAAGGGTTAGGGTTCGTGGAGAGGGAAGGAAAAAAAAGAAAAGTATATAAACTGAACATGTTCGATTAATCGATATTAATGTTTGATCGATCAATATTCATATGACGATTGATCTAGTTCATACACAATCAATCGATATTCTTAATTTCATAAAGTTGTAGAAACTCCCCCTAAGTCCTATATTTACCCAAATTTTTAAATAAGCACTCAAATAAAGATAAACAGATAAAAATTAACAAAAATATTTTTATTTTTATAATTTTTTTTAGTAAAGGTAGTAGATCTATTCAAACATGAATATTACTCAAATAATCAATTTTGAAATAAAACTCATTCATAAACAAAATTGGATTATTCACAGCATAGGTGTTTTGATAAAGTGCACATATATTTCTTAACATATATGATGACATATATTGCTTAAAGTGAAATAAATATTGAACTATAATAATATGTCAATTTGTTCATTTATGATTAGTTATAAAAAATTTAAAGTAAAGAGAATCACCAATCACGCAAAAATTTCAATTGAATTCATACTTTCACATAATAAAATTTGCTTACTAAGATAGAACTTTAATTGAATTTTTTTGGTATTCCCTCTCAATATTTATCATATTATTTTTATTTTTTATTTTTTATAGGGAAATAGTTATTTATTTTTCTATAGCATAATTTAATACAGTAAAAGATAGAATTTAAGTATAATTTTGTAGTCAAAATTATCTCAAGCCCTACAATCTCACATAGTTAATTAGAAAATTCAAACATGACATACATATGTATTCAGTAAGTGTGTGAGTAAATTCTTATTAACATCGATCATCATATGTAAAAACAAATATAAATGCATAGAACAAGATACTCAATTACACAATAAATTATTAATCAAAATATATCGATTTATAAAATTTTGTGATCCAAAATTATATTCAAAGTTTATTTCATTGTTAGAGCAATTCTACTCCCTTTATTATTTTTGAATTTTATATTTTATTTTTAATTTCTTTAAATAAATAATTTTAAATAAACTAAAAAAATCAAGAATCAAACTACTAAATTTAAAATTTAAAATAATTAAACTAGTCAGACTAATATACTCACCTACGATCAAACAAGCACACGATAAAAATTTCTAGGTGAAGGAGAGATACAATCAATTGACCCAAAAAAAATATAATCTTTCCTAACTCTAATTTTCTTAAATTTTAGTTTTGTAATATCTTTGGGTTTGGATTCCATTGAATTAATTGATATTGGGTTTATCCTTATTTTTTCCTTTATTATTTTTCTTTTTCATCTTTGTTCGAGATTCAGCATACATGTATGGATGATGAAAATTAATTCCAAAATATCTATCATGAAAGACATTGTTAAAATAAGAATATTTCATAAGAAATCTAGAACATGGTCTAATATGAGCGTTCCTACCACGGTTACAATAAATAGGGATAAATTTATTATGTTTTTCAATCATAGGTACAATTGTTCTTTAATTATAATGAGTAAGAGTAGAAGTAGGATTAGAAGGTCATACCGATTCAGCTCTTGATGTTGAAGGTGTAGCATGTGAGGAGGACATGTCTGAAGGTTTTGTGAATTCAGTTAATTTTGAAAAAGATAGTGTAGTGTGCTCATTTACATATCCTAACCCTCTTTTGTCACGAGTTGGCTTTCCATAATCAATAATCTTGTTCAACTTTTCAGCTCTAATTGTTAGCCTTTTTACAACTTCTTTGGATTGTTCAAGTTCTTGTACCAAATTTTATTTTTCATGTTCTAATCCTACAAGACTTGAATTCATAACATTAGAACGTGTAGACAGATCATGATTATTTTTTTCTAGTATCAATGAATATATTTCATAAGATTTTAGTTTTTCATTAAGTTTAGTTACATTTATAAGTAACTTATCTTTATCTCTTTTACATATTAAGAAATCTCTGAACACTTCA
The DNA here is from genome assembly GCA_033030585.1 of Hippophae rhamnoides. Taxonomy (NCBI): domain Eukaryota; kingdom Viridiplantae; phylum Streptophyta; class Magnoliopsida; order Rosales; family Elaeagnaceae; genus Hippophae; species Hippophae rhamnoides. The sequence goes on along the minus strand of CM065438.1, from coordinate 28,138,521 downwards.
TTAATACTAGTGACATTAAAATATTTAAGCAAGAATTCAAAGTCATTTTTCTCATTGTTTGAATCAATGTCTGACTTAGTAAAGTGTCCACTAGTTTGTGTAGCAAATGCTAAAAAATTAGTGTCATTGTTTTTTATTTAACTACATTATCATTATCAATTTTAGAGTTATTCAATGTAGCCTTGATCTTCTTATTTGCACAATTAGCTGCAAAGTGACCAAAACCCCTACATTTAAAGCATTGAGGTCAAGTAGGTTTAGGTTTCTTTCCATCAGAAATCACATATATGAGTTCTCTTATACTCTGATTATTTTGATGAATTTGCTGTCTTTGTTTTGAGGATTCTTTTTGTTAAAGATTTTGTTCAGTCTTCTGGTTAAGAGTGCTAACTTTACATTTTTATTGTCACCTTCTTCAATCATAGCAGTTTTGAAAGCAACACCATTGTTTTTTGTGGGAGGAAAAATACTCATCTCAAAAGTGAGAATTGAACCAAGTAGCTCCTCAATCTTAATAGTGTCCAACACTTTGCTTCATCTATTGTAGTGACTTTTGCATTGAAGTGATCTGGTAAAGAACATAATATTTTCCTGACCAATCTAAATTCCTTAATTTTCTCACCAAGATTAGGAAAAGAGTTACGAATATCACTTTATTTAGCATAAAATTCAAAAAAGGGTTTCATCATAAGATTTTCAAATTAACTACCAAGCATACAAAGTTTAGTTCTTTTAACTTGAGTGGTTCCTTCATTGGCAACCTCTAAAATATCCAAACCATACTTAGTAGTATCAATATGAGAAATACGACAAAACTCATCAACAGATACATCATTAAAGATGGCATCAATACCATTTTGATTCCAATTACTACCAATTTTTATCTTTAGTAGTCAAATCTTTTCTAGGTTTAGGAGTGCTTACATCATCTTTGGTAATTGTAGGTGGATCTAAACCATAAATAACATAATTCCAAACACTCTCATCTATAAACCATAGAAAAGCTCTCATACGAGCCTTCCATTATAGGTAATTAGACCTATCAAAGTAAGGAGCATGGGTTGTAGATGAACCCTCTCTCAAATGATCTACAACAAGGTCTTAGGCACACTGAGTATATCTAGTGATTGCTTTCATATCAAATAAAAATTTCTCTTTTAGTTATGGAGTAAATTAGCTAGAGGAGGATGAATATATAATTAGAAAATATATGATAAATCAAAATTTTCATAGATGGCCAAGCATGCAATCATGTATAAATAAAGTAATACAAAAATATAAAGATTGAGATATGGGATCTTTAGGTGAAAACAACCTAGGTCACACCAATGACCTAAGAGGAAAACCATCAGTCTACCAAACCACCTAACTATCCATTATGAAAGATAAGGTCCAATTACAAAGCCAGGTCTTACACTATCTATTAAGATAAAACTCCTAAGTAATATATTTATAAGTCATTGCCTTCATCATAGCCTCTAGAAGAAAGGTGTTTAGGTCTAGACCAATGTTTCGATAACCTGAGTCACACAAACAATCGAGCCCATTCTACTAGTACCCCAAACATTAGCATAAACACTAGTGAAAATGTGTGTTCTAGAGCAGACTTAATAATTAATAACACTAACTAGATTATTTGATAAATATATTAGATAAATCAAAATCAACTAGCTACCCTAGAACAATTAGTTTAGGGCACACAATCACAAAAATTGTAGGCTTAACACAATCACAAATGTTTGATAAACTAGCTCGATGAAAAAGCCTACTTGAATAGTTCTTAAAAAATAGTATGAGAGAGATTAAAATGAAGAGAAGAATGCTCTTGTGTGGTTAATTAAAGTTGTGTGCTTAGGTTTATGTATATAGAATATATTGAAGCACTAGATCAAAGTAAAATTACTATATTTTCTATAAAATCAGTTAAAAGATTTTGAAAAAAATGGAAAATATAGTAAAAGTCCAATTCAATTCAAGTTAAAAATAGGTTTCAAAAGCAAAGCTCTAGCCATTTGATGGATCTAACATAATTTTGATCGATCGATTACACAATTTGATTGATCGAACGCCCTTATCAATCGATCCAATATAGCGATCAAAACATGTTCGATTGATCCAGTGTAATAAATAATTAATTATGAACTAGAATTGATTTATCTAACTAATAAATTGATCAATCTAGTGCTCAATCATTCGACTATTAATTACTCGAACAATCTAGTCAATTAAATAATTAATTTAGGACTTTTTAAACTAAGTAGATTGATTTTCAATTGATCTACATAGCTTGATCGATCTAGACACATCTTGATCAATTAAGTAGCCTAATCTCAAAATGTTCCTACGTGTTTATTATGAAATCTAACACGTATAAGAACAGAGATATATTTGAATTGTGATCGTTAGAGCTCGATAGTTTCCTTGGTTTGAAAATATTCTTGAAGGATGTACCTAAAAACTAAAATTATATTTGTATGTTTTGTTTGCGAATATCACCAACACTCATATAGACCTTACAAAATCGATACCTTTGATTGGGTTACCAATTTAAACTCATATTCAAGCTACCTAAATTAGAACTAGATGATGTATCTGATATATAATTGAATTTTTTTATTTGGTCACAAACCTAATTAGTTAGAGGGTAGGTGAATAGAGATTAGTAAAATAACATCAAACTATTTTTTTTGTAAAATGGCAAAGCAAGGAATCACGTGTAAATAAAATAATACGAAAAATAAAGATCAACACACGACATTTTTGGGTGAAATAACCTTGGCCATACTAATGATCTAAGAAGAAAACCACCTATCCACCATGCCACCTAACTATCCCCTATGAAAATAAGGCCCAATTATAAGGCTAGGACCTAAACTACCCACCAAGGTAATGCTCCCAAGTAATCAACTTTCAAGCCACTACTTTCATCAGTCTCTTAAGAAAGGTGTTTGGATCTAGACCAATATTTTGATGAACTCGAGTCATATGAGTTAATCAAACTCGTACAATTGGCACTTGAAAAATTAGCACAATACCACAAGTGTAAATATGTGTCCTAGAGCAAATTCAATAACGCAAAATCCTAATTAGATAATTTAACAAATATATCAAATAAATCAAAACCAACTAGCATTCCTAGAACAATCAGTTTAAGTACAAGTTCAATAAAGATAGCTTCTTTTGAAAATAAAGAGGAAGCTATAAGAACATATGATCAAAATATATTAAACCAATTATGCTTATTTATCAATCAAATAAAACCATCAATATTTGATAGATGAACTAAATGAAAAGGCCTAAATATTTATGATCTTTTATTTGTAAAATAAGAAAGAGATTAATATGAAGAGAATAATTCTCTTGCGTGGTTAACAAAATTGTGTGCCAATGGTATGATTAAATAGTATGATTTGAAATCTTAGGTTAAAGGTTAATTACAAAAATATCCTTAAAAGTATTTAGAAAAGCTTAAAAACGTAAGAACAATGTAGTAAAAATATTAATTGGATAGAGTAAAAATTAGGTTAAATTTGAAAACGTAGCCGCTCAATCGATCTAGAATTAACTTAATCGATCGAGTATGGCTGCTCAATCGATATAGTTAAGATCAATCGATCGATCGAATATGAATAATTTGATTAATCTAGTTAAAACTTGATCTATCTAAAGAAAAAATTAAATAATTTAGAAATAAGTGGATTGATCTAAACATTAACCTCGATCGATTTAGTCACCACTCGATCCGGGAGTGACTTATTTGAACAATGTTCCTATGTGCTTAATATGAAATATAATATCCATAGGAATAGAGCTATACCTGAGATGTGATTGTTGAGGCTCGATAGTTTCTTCAACTTGAAAAAATTCTTAAAAAATGCCTAGAAACTAATATTTTGTTCACGAATATCATCAATACTCAAAAACCTTACAATAATTTTCATATTTTAAAATTTATTTCAAAAAATATGTTGTTTGTGTATTCCTCGATAAATGAAAATCTTGAAATAGAAAATAATATATATTTAATAATGATTAAAAATATTCGCCAAGTAATCTACATAAACATAAGAGAAATAAATTCGCATTATCACAATCAACTAAACATACTCAAATTGATAAATGACCAATAAATTAATTTCAACAAATTCAAATAATACAAAAGTGTTTATTAAAATGAAATTAGAATACAAATCATATTTTAATACCAATAGTAGATAGACAAATATGCATTACTCCACAATTGTGATCTTGATCTTTACAATATTTCTTAAATTCTAGGAAAGTTTTTGAATCACTTGTCTAAAATATCTCTCTATTGTTCTCTCTTATTTGCTATTGTCTGATCTAAATTGTGTATAAAGACAAACTAAGAACAAAAAAACTAAAATCTAAATATAAAACTAACTATTCTAACTCATGATCTAATGCACAAATAAAGCATATATATATATATATATATATATATATATATATATATATATATATATATATATATATATATATATATATATATATATATATATATATATATATATATATATATATATATATATATATAGGCTAGTTGAAATCAATGGGTTTCATGTAAAATAATTAAACGTCCTCTGTGGCCTAGCATTTCACATGCCATGGCCCAAGATACGTAATGCTTCGCTTGATGTTAACTCTTTTCAAGCACTCATCATCTACCATAAAAGGAACATAAGAGGTCCCAAAGTGCACCTCCAAATAACAACTCAAAAAAGTTGAGAGATAGTTTCCTTTGCTAGGCCACAAAAGGTGCATCTGGAAGGAAAGGAAAGTCCTTTCTTCTTTGCATGGCAACTAGTGGAAAGTTTGTTTTGTATAGCCTACCAAAGAAAGATGGACCGTGATGATGGTATGAAAGAGGGCCAGATATCCTTATCCCAACTCTTGAGTTCCCCAGCCACATATAGGGAGGCCTAGGCCTTGTTAGTTATGACTCCTCCCTTAATTAAGTGTGTCCAAATTCTTATGTCTACACCTATTTTGATAACTATCGAGTGAATCTTTAACGCAATGACATCCATCCACCCATAAATAATCTCCTACTAAAGAATGCATCGGTGGATCGATCAAAGGGTTGTTCATTTTTTCAAGTAGATGAGTGTGCATCCAATTATCCGTCCAAAATATTATTGAAGAGTCTCTACCAACTAACCATATAGATTCCTTCAATAGGGTCAAATAATGAGGCCTTATACCATGCTAAACAGAAGAGCAGAAATAATAACTTTGTGGAGCTTTCTCCCCATCCAAGTACCATTCACGTAAGTAAAGCATTATTCTTGAGTTTCTTGTGATAACCCATGAGGAAAACTTTCTTAGGATGGCCTCATTTAGGAAGCTGAGGTCATGTAAGTTGAGACCCCCTCCTCTAGTGAGCGACAACAATCCCTTCAAGCAATTTAGACTTGTTTAAGTTTATCAGTCTTTCTCGATCACAAGAAGTTTTGAATGACTTTTGTCAGACTGTCTAAGACTAACTTTGACCATTTATATATATATATATATATATATATATGAAATGAGTGAAGAAACATACTCTAAATAAATGAAGATATCAAACATATGTGCCTTTTCAAAGAAAGAATGAGTCATTTCTACGCTTCTATTTTTGCACAAATTTTATCAACTAATCCTTGAAACCAACATTTTCTTGGAGCCTCCTAAAATAAGGTGACACCTAAGTAGGACAAAGAGGTGCCCCCAGTATAAATCCCAACTATTTCCCAAAGTGATGAAATATTGTTTGGTGGTACACCTTTACATAAGTAAATAAAATATTTATCCAAATTAACAAGTTGACCCAAAAGGTGCCTATACAAATAAAAAATCTTAGATAAGATCAAGAGATTTGATAAAAAAGCATGATCAAATATGATAAGGTAATCTACATATAAAAAGCGAGTGAAGGTGAGAGTACCCCTCGGCGAAGCAATTAATGAAAGTGATTGATGTTGACCAAAGACCTAAGATATCTATTTTGAAAATCTTTGACAATAAAAAAAAATAATAGAGATAGAGGTCTCCCTACCTAACACCTTTAGAATAAGAGAAATAATATTTGGTGAACCATTAACTAGGATCGAGATTCTCGTAGATGCAAAATGATCTCAAATCCAATCCAAAAATATGTTATCAAAACCAAAGTGCTACATCACTAATGTTTTCACCAGAATGAAACCAAACTGATTTTGAGACAAAATGCGAGAAAATATATCAAATAGGACCATTTTTCTAATTTTTGTATTTTCTTAACGTTGATAATACAATATTTCATTTATCTTTTTTATTTTATTTTTTCTTTAGATATTAGTTTTTCTTATCTTACAATTTTTGTTGATTTCACATCTTCAAATGATTTTATTTCACATTTTTTTATATTAATTTTTATACACAAAAAAAAGTGTTATTACATCCATAAAGATTTAATAAAAACTTATTTTAGGATTAATTATTTAAAAAATTCTTAATTTTTAATATTATATCTAAACATATTTATTAAAATTCTTAAAATAGTTTAATTGATATTTTATTATTATTTAATTTACTTGTCTAATCTATATGTCTTTTTTTCTTAATAATTTATTGTTTAGACATAGATAATGAAAAATATTTAATAAGAGTATCCCATGTATTACAAATAAGGATATAGAATTTTTTTCAATGTAGCCATTTAAATTTTGGACAATTTTATTAAAAAAATTCATATTTATAATTAATGCCATCATAGTATAACAACAACAACTTAAAAATTATCTAATATTAAAATTTATCTTATTATCAAATATTATTTATGTTTTTAATTATTGTTAATTATACTTCTTTATCATTTTAATAAATAATTATTTTTATTATGTTAGAGACTTATATTAAATTATTATTTTATATTATTTTAATAATTAATAATTTTTATTATTAATAAGTAAAAAAGGATAAAAGAGAAGCTAGATATTATATTTTTATTTATTTGTTCTAAAATTAATCTTAAAAAATTCATGAATAGATATTTTTAGACTTTTTGAATGTGTTCTTCACATAAATATTTTAGGATCGGTTTAGAGAATCTAAGATTATGCATTTTTGAATAGAAAATAACAGTATATTTTTTTAATCAAGCAATTATCTCATCTAGCAATAAATGTTTTTTTTTTACTTTTTAGTATTAATTTGTGCTGTTAACAAAAAATATAAATTAAACTCTTAATATACTAATTTTATCACTTTTAATATTAATATAATTTTAATCCAAAAGACCAATAATAATATAATATTTTATAATTTTATAAAATAATATTATATTTATTACGTGATTACCTTATCCATTTAATAACACATATTAGTTGTGATTTTTTTCTTTCAAGGCATTAAACGTATCATTTTAGACAACAACGTAATAAAATTATAACAAAACTTACATTTTAAAGCTATTTTAATAAAAAAAAAATTTTAAACTTTATTTTGTTTATTATGTATATGTAAAACAAGCAGGTATTAGTTAATGCTTCTCTCAAAATTGTCCCTAACTTCCCTAATCACGTTTACATTCCTAGTGACAGCACCACGAATATTGTTGTTTTCTCCTTTTTTTTCTTTTCCTACGAGCTAGAGGTTGAGTTTCTTTTCTTTTTCTTGATCTATTTTTCTGTATTTTATTTTCCAATAAAATTCTTAATCCAAACACTAATCCTGAAGTGAAATACTATACTTGATGCACCAAATAATCCCTTAAATATCTCTCTCAGTCCCCGCCACGGATAATGAACAGAGCCATAAAAAATCCGAAAACTATCTATTTTTCCGTTATTTAAGCCATTTCAATAAGTATTACTTCACAGTTTCTTGTCAATTTAATGGTTCTATCTTCTGGGCTTTCTTAATACTTAACATATTCCAATCGACGATTTTGATGCTTGTGGTTAGTTTATCGCGTGATGGCTCTCGTACCAAGTCGGCAATTTTACCCAACAAGCTTATTTGACTCATTCCAGAGCACTATCTCCAAGTTCCATGGCACCAATATCCTCTTTTTCAGGTACTCTCCTTCAGTTTCTTTCAGAAAGTTCAGTTCTTGTTCAACCTCTGAACGGGACCCAGTGAGGAAATCCAATTTTGTGAGCATAAAGAAGCCAAATTCTATGCCTATTCCTAAGGATTCGTTATCTTGTAGTAGTTGGATTGATAGGTGGAAGGGTAGTAACCAACAATCTCAACCCAAACCACCTAGAGATGCACTTGATTATAGGGATAGTGAGGGTGGGAATCTGCCTAGTTCAAGTTATGTTAATAGAGATAGCAGTGGTGGTAGTACAATGGAGAAGATTGTGGAGAAATTGAAGAAATTTGGGTATGTTGAGGATGATCAGGGAAGTAAGGAGAGGAAGCCAGAGAGTGTGATTGAAAAAGGGTCTGTGGAGGATATATTTTATGTTGAGGAAGGAATGTTGCCAAATTCAAGAGGTGGATTTTCGGCAGAATCGCCATTCGGGATAGAAAATGTGTTCGGAGCTGATAGTGAGGTAAGGTTTCCATGGGAGAAACCAAAAGAGCAAGAAAAGGTAGAAGAGGGTTCTGTGAGAAGGAAAACCAAGACTTTGGCAGAGTTGACTCTACCAGAGTCGGAGTTTAGGAGGTTGCAGAATTTGACATTTCAGAAAAAACACAAAACTAGGATTGGGGGTGCTGGTGTTACTCAAGCAGTTGTGGATATGATCCATGAGAGATGGAAGACGATGGAGATTGTGAGATTGAAAATTGAAGGTCCACCAGCACTCAATATGAAGAGAATGCATGAGATATTGGAGGTATGCCTCTTATGAGTTATGTTATAATATTATGTTTATGGGATTTGTCTTCTTCCTTTTTCTTTGGATTAAACCCTTCTTTTATTGCTTAAACTTTCACTTACTTTGCAATTTACTGTATTTACTTTTTCACATATCAGTTTGCTACTTTATGTTTTCGATTCAATTCTATATATTTTTTGGGCTTAATTGGATCAAATTTAAAATTAAAGTATTAGTTTGAATTAGAAACAAAGAATAGGCAGTTAATTAACCAAATCTAGACCATAAAGTACGAAATTGACATGAAAAGTAAAATAGTAAACTTGTAACCAAATTGAAAGTAGATTTTTTCAAACTGATATGAAAGAAAGAACAATAAAGTGGGAAATGTAGATGCTTGATGCGTGATATGTCATTGTTACAACTCTTACCAAACAATTTCCAGAGGGAAGATACTAATTTCTCGGGAAACTACTTTGTTGAAGTAGCTTCTGGCTGAATTTTGTATAGCTACCTCAGAAGGAGCATGTAGGATGCTTATTTTCTTTCATTAGAATTTACTTCTGACTTCTGTATCACTTGGGCATGCTGTCTGTAATTACTGGCCGGTCGATATCAAAAGTTTAGTATTTATGGGATAAGAATGGAAAGTTAACCCTGTACAACTTACAACAACCTTTGAGAGGTCTGAAATCATGTTGGAACTGTATCTAATGTAGGGGTGTGAAATGGGATGGTTATCCTAATAAGAAATGGTACAATCCACTAAAAAGATGGACTTGGCTAATTCTGTACCATTTGTTGTTGGGTCATACAATTTAGTGGGGTTGGATTGGTTTGACCAATAGTCCCATTAAGAGTCTAGCAGTACATTATAAAAAAATGAAAAATAAAAGTGAACTGATGAAATAACGAACAAATGGCAGCATTATTCGAAAATCGAAACTTTTACTTGAGAATGACTTTGAATTAGAGTATTCCTAGCACTCCTTGTCCATTTAATTTTTAGAAGATTTTTTCGACGTAAGAAATGTACAAACTTATTTGTAGCTAAGAAAATGCCTATTATATTAATAACTAATAATATCTGTTATATAATAATATTAGGTGTTAGATAGAAATCTAAACTAGGACAAATAGGGTTTTCATTTCTATAATACAAATGCAAAGTTAAAAACTGGTTGTTTAGAAGGAAAAACACAGAAACATAATTTCAAAGCTTATTCATTGTTTTTTTAGAGAGAAAAAAACAAAAAAAAGACTAAAGTTATTTATATGAAATGCCCTTATTACAAAAAGTGCATATGTATAGTTTGGGGGAAAAAAATAACGCTAAGGTTATATAGAAAAAAAAGAAGCTTTTTTACTGTTTGGGAAAAAAAGCCTTAAAATTTTAAAAGCAAACCAAAATTAGTAATGAAATTCTTCTCTTAATTTGAATTTCACAACCCATATGGGAACCATATCCCAAATAGGTTGGGATGGATTTTAAATCAGGTGGTGTATTCTTGTACCATGAACCCGTTAGGGGTAAGTTATATGGTAATGGTATGGGGTTGTGCATCCATTTTACACCTCTAATCTAATGAATACAAATATACTTGGATGCCTCATACTATCTTTTTTTCAATAATTGTTGGCACTGATTCTCAAATTGTAACAACAGTCTAGACTCTAGTGGAAAAGTTAAGAGGGAAGGGAAAGAAAGGAATAGTAAAATTTGGAGAAATTTTTGGTTTTTGTGGATGGAGAGGAATAATATAATTTTTGAGGATATTGAGAATAATAATAATTTTTTATAGGTGAAAGTTTTTCTTGGTCTTGGCTTCATCATGGGCATTAGTTTCTCAGTTTATTCTATCATATTTCATTTTGAGTGAATTGCTATCCACAAAATGTAACTTTTAAATATATACAAATATAATATGATTTTTCTTTTAGAAAAGGGTTCGATAGAGAACTTTTTAAAAGAATAAATGATTTGTTTTATAGTTGTGCTGAAATTAATTTATTTTATGTCCAACTTCTGATCTCATTGCCATTTAAAATTCATGTTATGTTCAGCGAAAAACAGGTGGTTTGGTGATATGGAGGTCTGGCACCTCTCTTTCCATATATAGAGGTGTGAGCTATGAAGTTCCTTCCATACAACTGAGCAAACGTGTCTATAACAGAGACAATATTTCTTCTACTTTACCCGCAGTTGTTAACAAATCTAGTGAAGACTGTTCTGCACTTGCTTCTGATAGAAATGTGGATATGTCCCTAGAAAAGTCGGAATCTTTTTCTTCCCAGGAGAAGAAAAGCATAGAACATGCACCAGAAGTCAAGTATGAGGATGAAATAGATGAACTTTTAGATACTCTGGGGCCTAGATATGCAGATTGGTCAGGTTGTGATCCATTACCAGTCGATGCAGATAGGCTTCAAGCCATAGTTCCTGGTTACCTACCTCCCTTTAGAATACTTCCTTATGGAGTCCGACCTACCCTTGGTTTAAAAGAGGCAACAACTTTACGAAGGCTTGCTCGGGTTCTTCCACCACATTTTGCTTTAGGTAAATATTTTAAACTTCTTGTGACTTTCTTATTTGAGTATGCAATTTTAATTGCATAAAACAATTTCCCCAGGTAGAAGCAGACAACTCCAAGGTCTAGCATTAGCAATCACTAAATTATGGGAAAAAAGTTCAATTGCAAAGATTGCATTGAAACGTGGTGTACAATTGACTACTAGTGAGAGAATGGCTGAAGAGATCAAGGTAGGATCTGTGTCATATTTTCTCACCGGCTTGTGGTAATTATTAAGTGCCTTGTAAAACACTCATGTTCATGCATTGTAATCCCTAGGTTAGAATTTGTTCATGAACAATCAATCTTTTTTTTTTAATTCATTTTTCTTCAATGCAACAAGCATCCATTTTTTAACATAAGAACATTGTTGGATACAGATATAATTCTTCCTGGAAAATGATATATTAGAGCTTAAGAACAATGCTCTAATATCGGGATTAAAGACAGATATAAAGAGTCATATATATTCTAATGGGTATTGCTGATATGTATTGATAGGAGAGCATAGGGTTCTAATTCTATTTAGGAATTGGAAAGTCTAGTTTAATCTGAATGAACTTGATGTAAAACATTGTAAATCAGGAAGGGGAGTAGAAGAGAGAGATAGAAAAGGAGGAGAATAGAGAGAAATATGGTTAAGGATTTGAGAAGTTAGAAATAGGGAGAAAGAGGCAGAGAATTGGGGGTTAAGCTGGATATCGTATTCAATAATAATTCAAGTCTATTTAATACGATAGTAAAGGGGCCTATTCAATATATTTATTTCATTAGTATCTCTGGAAAAGTTTCTACATTGATGTGAATATAATTATTCCAAACTGTTGGAGATAGCAGCTATTACCTATGAAGGATTAATAAAATGCATGGTTTCAAAAAATGAATTGCTGCTGCAAAAGGGATCTCTTTGCTTTTTATAGATAGATTTTAATTGCATGTAATATCTGTTACGAAACAAGTAAATGTAACAAAAATCTTGGTTATTGGCCTCAGAGATTGACAGGGGGCATACTACTCTCCAGAAACAAAGACTTCTTGGTGTTCTATAGGGGAAAGAATTTTTTGTCTCGAGATATCACCGAAGCATTGCTGGAAAGGGAGAAATTGGCTAATACTCTCCAAGACAAAGAGGAACAGGCTCGGCTGAGAGCATCACCCATGGTTGTACCATGTAATGAAATGGCCGAGCAGTATGGAACTGCAGGTACGCTTGGAGAAACATTGGATGCTGATGCTAAATGGGGAAAGCAGTTAGATAATCATCACAAGGAAAAAGTCATGCAAGAAGCAGCAAGACTAAGGCATGCCAAATTGGTTCACAAACTCGAAAACAAGCTTGCTTTTGTAAGTTCAAAGTTGGAATTACCCTATGCTGAGAACTAAGAAATAGATCCATTATATTCATTACCCAATGCAGCACATTTCCTTTGAAAACTCAAACCCGAATATGTGTCAATATAGTTTTCAAAGTGAGTTATATATGCCTAAGCTCCATAATTTCTTTCATTTTTTGTCAAATTTATGTCAAAGGCCAATTTATCCTTTATGTGATATGGTCACAAACCAGAAGCTTTTGTTATCTACTCATATAATTTATGTTGGCAGGCCGAGAGGAAGATGATGAAAGCTGAACATGCCTTGGCTAAGGTAGAGGAAGCATTGACACCAGCAGAACGACAAGCAGATCTGGCAAGCATAACCGATGAGGAGAGGTTCATGTTTCGCAAGCTTGGTTTAAGGATGAAAGCTTTCTTGCTTCTAGGTAAATGAGACATTTCAACAATAACATTATCATTCCTTGTCTATTTTACTATCAGAGTAGTTACCTTAGAATGAATTCCTACTTCAGGAAGACGTGGTGTGTTTGATGGTACTGTGGAGAATATGCATTTGCATTGGAAGTACCGGGAATTAGTTAAGATAATGGTGAATGCTAAGACATTTGAACAGGTCAAAAAGATTGCATTAGCACTTGAAGCTGAGAGTGGAGGTGTCTTGGTTTCAGTAGACAAAGTCTCCAAAAAATTTGCTATAATTATGTATCGGGGAAAGGACTATCAGCGACCTTCCACATTGAGGCCAAAGAATCTTTTGACAAAACGAAAGGCCCTGGCACGCTCAATTGAGCTTCAGAGACAGGAGGTATTGCTAAATTCTTTTTTATACTATAACTCTAAAGGTCAAGCTTTTTGAATGTAATATCAAAGTACAGCAGCTCTATAACTCTTTCACAGCTTTTGAAGAATGAATGCTGGGTTTCTTGTGTGTGACTGTGTGGATACATGTTCTTTAATTTATTTTTGGCTGACTTTCAGATACGATATATCAACATCAATTTGTGTTCTCTTTGTGTGCAAGAATATTTTTGATTGATATTCTCATGGTCAAAACAGGCTCTCCTGAAGCATATTACTACACTACAGAGTAGAGTTGAGAAACTAAGATCTGAACTTGTACGTTGTCTTACATAATTCTTATATGTATATGAAAAGTTAAGCTTTTTGTGAATGTCTTAAACCATCTATTGGTGCCATATTGCAAGACATGCAGTAATTTGCTTCTGCTTATGTCAATAGGAACAAATGGATATTGTTAAGGATCAAGGTGATGAAGCATTGTATGATAAACTAGACTCTTCTTATCCCAGTGAAGATGAGGAATCTGAGGTTTGTGTATATCTGATTTCCTATAACTGCTCTTCAAATAGATCGAATATCTTACCACTTCTCCTTTTATATTTTTCACAGGAGGTAGTGGACGATGCCTATCTTAACAGATATGGCAATGAAAATGAAAATTCTGTTTACTCTATCAATAAAGGAGTCGGTGCTTTTTATGATAAATTAGTTTCTGTTTATTCTACTGAAGATGAGGAATCTGAGGTCTGGGTTCCTTTGTATTTCTTGATGTTCTCCAAAACAAGTTTATGTATGATTTATTTTATGACCTCATTTATTTTTCTTTTTTGCAGGACAAGGGAGCAGAGCCTTGCACTAAGATGTATGGCAGTCAAAATGACTATGGAGATGAAAGTGACAACTCAATCCACAGTCTGCATCTGGAAAGCAACTCTAATTGTCAAGACCAAAATTCAGAGTCTCTTGAAAAACAAAATTTGCTTGGAGTGCCAAATGATTCTTAGTTAAAGGCACCAAAACAATGAAATCTAATGCAAGACAATATAAAGAGATTGTGAAGAGTCAAAGCATTGAGATCCCAGGTTCAGCATTTTGTACAAAATCATCTGGTAGGCCTTTATGTTTTTTTTTAAATCATTGTTTTTACCATTTCTTGAATTACTCATTTCATGCGTTAAAACAATTTAATATAAAAATAGTGGTAAGGGTCCAAAGTGGTAGGACATGCTAATTTAGCAAGTAATGTGATGTTTGCAGAACCCAAAACTATATAATATTGCATTATTGAGTACTGGTCAAAAACACATTTGACATAACAAATACAATTAATGGTTCTAAGTACGTTGTCTCATCAAATTATGTCATATTCAATTATATTTTTCCCTTCATTTGTGATGTTTTTGTAAGAGGAGTTTTCCATTATCGAATGATGATTCTTTTTGGATTAGACCATACTGACTTCTCTCCCATTGACTTAAGAATCAAAATTCAAAATATTGATGCAGAAAGTTGAATTTGTCGGGGCTTGAAGTTTCATCCATAAGGTTTAGACATACATTGACATGAAAGCAAAACTTTTCCTTCGCTAGCAGAAGTCCATCCTACTCAAACAGCATGTATGGTTTTCAACTTCGAATTATAAAGGAGCTTTCTGGATGTAAATGATGGAGCTTCAAAGGGAGTAAACTGATAATTTGAACTTATACTGGTTTTTCCTATCATGGGTGCAAACTAAGTTGGCCTACTAGTACCTGTGTTAAATAACAAATCCAAATTATATGCAGCAATTTGAGTTGTGCTCTGATTCATCGAATATTGATTGAATTTTCATAAAGTTTTGTTTCTATATGATATGCTTTGTTGGTTTTCCCTCTGCTTTGGTAAGAAGGATTCCTTGTTTATTGGTTGTAAATGGGGTTCAATATTTCATTACCATGGAATAATTATTGATTTTTCAATTGCCACGTTCAAACACTAAGGGGAGAAGCAATATGAAGCTATCATGTAATGTTAAAATATTTTTCTAGTATGCATATTCAATGACATTCATTAATTAGGGATGGTAATCGTGTAGTGTATGATGTTGATGTATTGCGTTGGCTTTTGTATGTTTGTTTACAATAAAAAATCTTTAACAACTTTTTATCAAGTAAATTGTTAATAGGAAAGGAATGATAAGTCCTTTATATTTATAAAACAAACTCTCATTTTAGCAAAGTTATCTATGTGAAAGGAGCTCGAGTTGTTTCCTCATTTATTAGCTATATATTAGATGAAAATTAGTGCAATTAATTATATGTTTTTATTAAGCCATATATAAATTTTTCACAAAACAATAATAAAATGAAATATGATATATGCAATGCATATTATCTACCCTAGTTAATGTTAAAAAATCACGCAAATTTTGGATAAGTTAGATTTATGAGAAAACAATAATAGAAAAATAACACATAAATTTGATAACGGAGAAATTAATACATCATCTTCCAATAGGGATCTGATGAAGTGATAAGGAAGTCCAATATGCTTGGTTCTAGAATGAAATGTTGAATTCTTCGTCAGTGTCAGACAGATTTGGCTATCAGCGTAACATTCTTCTCTTGTTTGAATCTCGGCCAGTTAACAAACCTTGAAGCCATATCATCTCTTTCTTGAGCGATCAACTGCGTACATCGGTCTGTAGTGGATAGAGTGACAATTTTCTGTATTTGTGGCATCCAACTAACAATTGTAGTTCTAACAGTAAATATATAACCGGTGGTGCTTCTTCGGTGGTCAACTTCACCTCCAAAGTCTGCGTCTACGTACCCTTGTACTTTTAACTCTCATTTACTAAAGTACAAGCACTTTTCTGTGGTGCCTCGCAGATACCTCAAAATCCACTTGACTGCTTTCCAATGAGTTTTCCCTGGGTTTGACATAAATATGCTAACAACTCCCACTACATGGCCAATGTCTGGTCTTGTACAGACCATTGCGTGCATCAAACTTCCAATGGCTAAGGCATAAGGAACCTTAGCCATGAATTCTTTTTCTTCCTCTATCTGAGGGGACTGATCCTTGGATAGGCGAAAGTGACTGGCCAAGGGTGTGCTAACTGGTTTAGCGTCGCCCATATTGAATCTCTGTAAAACACGATTGATGTACTCTGCCTGAGATAACTACAAGGATCCTTTCTTCTTATTTCTTGTGATTTGCATTTCAATAATCTTTTTTGCTGGATCCAAGTCTTTCATGTCAAACTCCTTTGACAATTGATGCTTCAACCTTCTGATATCATCCATATCTGAACCTGCTACTAATATATTATCAACATAAAGTAGTAAAATGATATAACTGGACTTATATCTCTTAAAGTAGCAACAATGGTTGGCATTGCACTTCTGGAAATCTTCTTTGTGCATGAAGCTATCAAAATTTTTGTACCATTGTCTTGGGGCTTGTTTCAAGCCATACAAACTTTTCTTAAGTTTGCACACTATGTTCTTCTTCCCTCTTTCTAAGAAACCTTCTGGTTGGTACATGTAAATCTCTTCATCTAAATCTCTGTGAAGGAATGCAGTCTTCACATCCAACTGTTCAAGATGAAGATCTTCAATGGCTACAATACTCAACACTAATATAATAGTATTGAGCTTCACAACAGGAGCGAAAATGTCAGTTTAGTCAACTCCTTCCTTCTGTTGAAACCCTTTGACCACTAGGTGCGCTTTGTATCTTTTGGAACCATCATGCTCCTCTTTCACACGGTACACCCATTTGTTGCGAAATGCCTTCTTTTCCATAGGTAACTCAGCTAGTTCTCATGTCTGGTTGGAGATGAGAGATTTCATTTCTTCTTTCATGGCAAGCTCCCACTTGCTAGAATCTCGAGTCTGACAAGCTTCATCATAGCATTCAGGCTCCCCTCCATCAGTCAGCAACATATAGTTCATGTATCTCTTGTTAGGCACATGAGGTCGAGAAGACCTTCTCAATACAGGAGTTTGAGTAAAAGGTTGTAGTGTGTTGGAATATTGTGTACTGCTTTGTCCAACAAGTTCCTCTGGCTGAGGACTTGTTACAATTGGTTTTGTTGCGGAACTATCTGGGACATCATCTGCATCTACAAATACTGACTCATTCTACTCTGAGTCATTGGCGTCTATTTTATGCATGTCCTTATACATCACCCTTTCGTTGAAAATCACATCTCTACTACGAATAACTTTCTTGTTTTCGTCATCCCAAATGTGGTAACCAAACTCATCCTCACCATAGCCGATGAATGTGCATTTCTTGGATTTAGGATCAAGCTTATTCCTGCCTTGATCACTGATATGCACAAATGCTACACAGTCGAAAACTTTTAAATGTGATAGTTTCACCTCTTTTTCGCTCCATACCTCCTATGGTATTCTATGCTCCAATGGAACAGATGGGCCTCGGTTGATCAAGTAAGTTTCCGTATTGACTACTTCTGCCCAGAATTGCTTCGGTAGACTTGACTGTATACAAATGCTTCTGGCTCTTTCTGTCAACGTTCGGTTCATACGCTCAGCTACACCATTGTGTTGAGGCGTGCATGGCACAGTCCTTTCCATTCTGATCCCGTACTTATAGCAGAAATTTTTGAATTTGGTGTCTTCATATTCACCACCATTATCGGTTCTGAGCTTTTTGATCTTTAAACCCGTCTCATTTTCCACCATAGCTTTCCATCTTCTAAAAGCCTCAAATACTTTAGACTTATTCTTTAGAAAGTAAACCCATACCTTTTGAGAGTGATCATCGATGAAAGTCACGAAGTAGTGTTTCCCACCAATAGATGAGACGGTTGTTGGTCCCCAAACATCAGAGTGAATAAGCTCTAGCCTTTCTTTCTTTGGGGTTCTACAACTTGTCTGAAAGCTGACTCTCTTTTGCTTTCCAAGTATGCAATCTTCGCACATGTTTATCTTCGTAGACTGTAGACCTGGAAGTTTTCCCTTTGAGTACATAATCTTCATCCCCTTCTCACTCATGTGGCCTAGTCTCTGGTGCCACAGATTTGGTGTTTCATTGCCTACTGTAACTGTGATTGAACAACGTGCCTCTACTGTCATGTAAAGAGTGCCACTTTTCTTGCCTCGAGCAACTGTCATTGCACCCTTTGAAATCTTCCAATCATCACCATGGAAGATCGTAGTATAGCCTTCACTGGCCAACTGCCCCACTGAGATTAAGTTCCTTCTGAGATCGGGAATATGCCTGACATCCTTCAACTCCCAAACAGATCCGTTCAATTTAATCTTCACTACACCTTTGCCAATAATAGTACATGGTTGATCATCACCAAGATATACCTTTCCAGGGTTTCCGATGACATATTTCTCGAAGAATTCTTTCTGTGAAGTAGCATGAAACGATGATCTAGAGTCTAACACCCAAGATTCTTCCTTGCTCTCCAAAGAGCATATCAATGCATCGTCTCCTCCTGAAGTGGAAGTAACATTTGCCTCTACCTTCACTTGTTTGTCCTTCGGTGTACTCTTGCACTGATTTTTATAGTGCCTGGTTCTTCCACAATTCCAAAACTCGATAGTCTTCGAGCTATGGGAATTATTAGGATTCCTATATTTGGACCTCCTATCCTTTGATCTACATCGGTAGTCTATTCTGCCACGTCCATTCCCTTTGGTTGAATTTCTTTCTCTTGACTTTGTATGCAAAACTGAAGAAGTTGACGATTCACCTGACTCTCTACGTCAGATCTCTTCACTGAGAACTAGATCACGAACATCGTCAAATTTTAACTTATTGCTTCCTGACGAACTACTCATAGTCGTGACAGTAGCATTCCATCTTTTTGGTAAAGAAGACAAAAGTATCAATGCTCGTACTTCTTCATCGAATTCAATTTCCACTGAACTCAACTGGGTTGTGACTGTGTTGAGTTCATTGAGATGTTGAGCTATCGATGTGCCTTTATTCATCCGCAAATTGAACAAACGCCTCATCAAGTGCACTTTGTTTGAGGCTGATGGCTTCTCATACATATTGGAGAGAGCTGCCATAAGACCTGCCGTGGTCTTTTCCTTTGCTATGTTGAAAGCAACATTACGTGATAGCGTCAATCGAATAACTCCGAGGGCTTGTCTGTTAAGAAGATTCCAATCTTCTTCCTTTATAGCCTCTGGCTTCTTCCCTGAGAGAGGTTGATATAGATTTCTTTGATACAGATAATCATCTATCTGCATTTTCCATAACCCGAAATCTGTGCCATAAAATTTCTCGAGTTTTACCCTTCCTTCATCTGCGGCCATTGCTCCCACTCAAATCTGACTTCTTCCGGATCGTTTCTGACTATTTCTGCAAACCGTATTAGAGCACCTCCGTCAACGAACAAATATCATCGACAAAATTTCACTATTCATGTGAATAGTAACCTTGTAGGAAATTGACAGAAAATCACCACTAAAAGCTTTGATACCAGTTGTTGAGAAATTACGCAAATTTCCGATAAGCTAGATTTATGAGAAAACAAGAATAGAAAAATAACACACAAATTTGATAACGGAGTTCGACCAATCTTACTTATATCTCTGAACCTATTGCAGATCTTTTTACTGAAAGTGGAGAAATTACACAAGGTGTTTACAACACTCACAACTCACAACCCACAACCCACAACCCAATTACACCCAAGAAAATTACTCTCAATTTTCTCTCACAAAAGCTTTTCTCACTAAACTTTTCTCTCAATTGGAATGAACGCTTTTGGATGATTAATTCATTACAATTACATATCTATTTATAGGAAAATTCTTGAATTACTCCTTAAATTAATGGTTCTTTAAATTGCTCTTTGAATTAAGCTCCTTGTTTAGTTTATGTTTTGCTCCTTGTTTTAGTTTATGTTTTGCTCCATGTTTTACTCCTTAATTTGCTCCTTAAATTAAGGAGTTTTATAGCAATCTACAATAGTTAACTCGTTAAGACAAATAAAAAATGAAAAACAAAAAAAAGAGAAATGACATTTTTCATTAAACATAGGGTGATGAAAGTGAGTGTTATTGGATTTATGTGTTTGATTTGATAATGTTATTTACTCTTTTTTGACATGTAGCATTTGTAGCGATCAAAATTCTCTACTGGTTAAAAATGAGAGTTCTTTCTTTCTTTTAAGAGCAAACTAACTCATATAATATAAATAAAACTTAAAAATAATTATTAATTGTTAAGATATTCGAATTTTCTAGCCTAATTTAATACACATGATATTACTAAGAAGTTAATATTGTCAAGTAGATTTTGTATAACATATATTAGAAGTAAAAGCTTTTATATAAGTCATCTGCATTAGTAAAATACATACATATATATATATATATATGCTTACAAACTCAAATCGTCCTCATAATTATGAAATTCATATTATGCCACAAAAATAATTATCACATAAATCAATTTTTTTGGTAATATTAGCACCTTCATTTTATTATTATTTTTCACACAATTGTTGATTTCAATAAACATCAATATTCAGATGATGTCAAATCTTTCTTAACAAAAGGAGGATCTATAATGAGTTATTCATGATAAATAACAAATTGACAATGGGTGACATATATGTACTATGCTAATCAAGAAAATTAACTTATGCTCAATGACAAAAATAAATTTTATATATAGATGTTATGTAAACTCATCAATAACATAAAAGTAAAGACAAATGCATTATCCCAATGAAATTTTCATATACGATGCCCATAATCCTAATTTTAGAATAGATTCAATTACATAAGAAATGAAACAACCATCTAAGAGAATGAAATATGTAGTTCATTCACAAAGCCAAAAATGCATTACCTTCTATCTAATATATACATAGAGGTTTGGAGTAGTTGCGGGTTCTTTGTTAAATTTGAAAAGTTATATTAATTATGAAGTAATTAAATGTTAAACCTAAAACAAGCACACGTAATGCAATATCAATATGTATTTATTAAGGATAGGTGCTAAAGAATGCACATTTTTAAAAAATAAATACTGATGAAATGAATTAATGTTAATGTTTTATCAGTAAAAGTAATTAACTTTAAAAATATCATGGATACCTTCTATCTAATATATATACATTAAAGTTTGAAGTAGTTTGAAGCATGATATTTGAAAATTTTGAAAAATCTTATTAATTGTTAAGTAATTAAATGTTAAGCACACATAACGTAAAGCAATACCAATATGTATTTATTAAGGATATATGCTAAAAAATGCTAATATTTGAAAAATAAAAGCTGATTACATGAATTCAAGTTACGGTTTTTCACTAAAAATAGTTAACTTTATTGTTGCAAGAAAAAGTTACAAATTTTTATTCTTGTATGTAACTATATATGCATTATTATAATTAATATCCTCATTTTTAAAAAAATTTAATAACCCATTAAAATTAATGTAACCATGTTAGTAAAACTTTATAAATTTGTACACGGTAATTAATGGAGCGATAGGTGTATTTTTTTTTTTTGGAGTTATTAACACAATTCATTAAACTAAATTTTTATTCTAAAATGCATACAATAAAAAAATTAATGTAACCATGTTCGTTTACAATCTTAAAATATTAAAAATTTATATACGGTAATTAATGAAATGATAAGCATTTTTTTTTGAGTGATTAGCACAATTCAATAAACTAAATTTATTATTTTAAAATTCATACAACGAAATTATGGCCATGTAAATGATGGAAATCGAGTAGTTTTACTAAAATTTACTTTTCATGGAGCAAAGTTGTTGTTTTATAATAGATATAGATATATATTATGAAACATTTCATTTAAATAAAATAAAGTATTAAAGCATTCTTGTTTTACTATAAAGTAACTTACCTAAAGATTTGTTTAATAATGATTTTGATTTTATATCTCTAATTTTTCAATCAAGTATGTTAGGTAATTAACTTATTTTGATTTTCACTTTTTCAAGGAAGTATTATGATAGTTGATGAGCGAAAACCGGCATCGCCAATTCTCGCAAATACTTTGGTTTTAATATTTGTAAAACTCTGAAGTGCGAATCATTTAAGTAGAAAATGATAAGTATACTCGAAGGTCGATCTAAGGAAGGAATGTATGTGGTTCTTAATTTATTATTCAAACTTTTAAAAGCGAAATTAAATCCTAAACATCATCACGATAGTTTGGTTTTTGTGTTCTAATCTAATAACATAAAATAAACATATATCTGATTAATTAAATATAATAAAAAAATTAAACATAGATACAAATTCAATAAATAAATATAAATCTGATTCAATAAATATTCATGCAAATTTTATCATTTATATTAGTGGAGTATTTATGGATATAATAACTAAATTAATTATGCTTGCTTTCATTATCTAGGTTATTAAAGATATAAATTGATATTTTATTGATTCTCTCTTTTTGTATGAATACCACCTTTGGTGAGTTAGATATTCTTTGTTAACTAAACAAATCAATTAACACCTATGATTGGGGTTGATAACTAATTTGGTTAATTAAATTAATTCCTTTTTTCTAAGAGATTGAAAATGAACTATTTAAATACCACGTTTGGTGGGGTTAGGCAGTTTAAACTTTATTGAGGTGTCCAAATTAAACCCAAGAATTTAGTTATCCGAGTACTAACTTTCAAGTTTTAAAACCCTCTTGAAAACATGTTGTCAATACATTTTCACATAATAATTCTTATAAAAACTTTTTGAAATAGAAAAAAACTCTAACTACGAGGCGATTGTACAACAAATAAAAGAGCACTACTCTAAATTAAACCAGGATAACTAAACCTTAAAGTCTAATCTTCAGATTTAAGTTTGTAATGAAAAATAATATATTTCTCTCTAACATCCTTAATATAAAATCTTGAATAAAAAATAAAATCAATTCATTTAGAAATTTTCACCTATTTAATATTTACAAGCATAACAACGTTATTATTATATCATGATTATGAGCGACTAGCAGGTTAAATTTAATCACAGAGCAAATTAAATATAACATGTAAAGAATAAAGCATAAAAATAGCGTAAAGAAAATAAAATCCTTACGAACTTGACGCTATTCGGTTGCTAGAAAACCTCCAAGCGGAATTTGCACTTCCATTTATTGAATCAAAAATCTAAATTATTACAAAAACATTACAAGTTCCTCTCAAAAAGAGAAGAACTCTAAACCTAAGAGAATTGAACTAAAAACTAAGAGAAAAACTAAGAAAAGCTTAGAAACTAAGAAAAACTCAAAACCTAAGAAATGAGAGAAAGAAAGAAGAGAGAAGTGTGGTTTTGAGGTGTGTTTTGAAGTGAATGGAAGAGGGGTATTTATAGGTGAGGATGGAGAGAAAAAATGAGTAAAAAAATGTTAAAAAAAATATAAAAAAATAAAAAACGTGTAGTGGACATGCTGAGGTCATCAATGACGTCGAGCGCGTCATAAAGTACTGCTGCACGTGAAAAATGGGTCAAACGCGTTGTGTAGCGTGGCGGTGGCGTGCCCGCGGCTCTCGGTAGCGTGAACGATGCCGCCTTGTGCAGCGCGCGGAACGAGTGAGCAGCGCGGCCTGTGCGCGGCAATGGCTGGCCTTGTGGCCATTTGGCGCGTAGTATTTCTGACGCGCGATTTCCGATCTTTTGACATTTTTGACCTTTTCGACCCATTTTGTCCAATTTTTCCATGTTTGTTGACATTTTCCCACTTATTTATTAATTTATTTGTGATGTATTGCTTCAAGTATTCTTCTTTGAGTCTTTAAATTGCGTTTTTAAGCCAAAATACCTGAAAAACAATAAAAATACCCGTGATTCCGAAAAAGACAAATTTATATAAATATATGATAAAACATATAAATATATATATTTTTAATCAATTAATGTGCATAAAATCATGGTTATTTTAGTGCTTTTTGAGCACTCATCAATAGTCACACGAAGTGTGTACAATAAATATGCAAGTATACGTATCACAAGTAATATAATAATAAAAAAATCATTATCACAGAGATTATTTTATTAGAAACTAATGTTTAAAACTAAAAAAAATAAAAATCATTTTTTTTTGTGTTTTTATATTTTAAGGAAGAAAAATTAAAATAACTAAAAGTAAATAGCAATAGTTAATTAAATCAGATTTGGTAATATATGAGAAATATCTAAACATATGAATCACTAAAATCCCCCCGATATAATTATCAATTAATTATATGATCAATTGAATCTTACCTAGCATGTATTCATCTTTCAAGTAAACTACATACCATATAGTAATTAATTTAATCAGACTCTCATGCCAATTAAATTGCATACTACTTCATTAAGTTCATCAATTATGGATCACATACATAATAATCATACATCTCTACCTAAAAACTATGCATATTATTTAATCAAGACAAACAATTAAATAATTCTCTCAAATCTATTTAATTATCTCTATAAATAAATTGTTGACCAAACAATTAATAGTATAGAAATCAGATTAAATAATATAATTAAATTATAATTAGGGTAAAATATTAAATCATCACATGGTGAAAATTGGGTTCATAAGATCCTTAAATTAATAAATTAACTACACATAATTGTGTTCATAAAGCTCATATTTTTCATGAAGGAAAACATAAAAATTAATAAATAAAAGAGTATAAGAAGAAATATAATCAATATCTTGAATTGTAGAATTAATCTTCTTTTTAATCTCTACCAAAATTATGTCTACTCTTAAGTTTTTCTGTACTTTTCTCTCTTTTTAGCTCTAAAAACTTACCAAAATTATGCTCATGATGGCCCCTCGGGGTTTATGGAGTGATTAGGGGCTTAAATATTGCTTAGGAGCGATTTGGACCGTCGAATCAGCTTCAGATTAAAGACTACGATCAAAACAAGAAAAAATGACAGCACTAGCCAATCACAACATGACAAGTGGCATAAGGAATTAACTGGGATTATCAGAGAGGGATGCATGGTAAGGGAGATCGGTCAGAGTCAGTGCAACGCGACGTCACATGATTTGCAGAAACATATGGTGTGATGTCACCTGCATATTTTTGAAGTTTGTTTTTTGTTGTTTTCATTTTGTTATTCATTAACACTACTTTTGTCCCCTGCATATTTTCAACTTTCATGCCTTTATCGTCTCCTTGCATGTTTACAATTTTAGAATTTTTTGTCTATCGAACTCACACTTAGGTTTGTATTTAGGCTCATGTGGGGACAAAGATAAGCAAGGAAGAGAGGGAAAAACCAGGCTTGTGCTGCTGTCAATCAAAAGAAGGTAGTTCTTTTTCAATTGTATATTAATGTTGTTAAAATCTTAGTATTTAATCATTACTTGATGTTTGTTTAGTCATTACCGTATCAATTGGTAGAAACATTGATATCAAGTTATGTTAAGAAACAAATATAAGTTTAATAAAAAGAGGTTCAACTATGTTGTCTAAAACAACTTGATGTAAATAGAATTACTCATATATCAGTATAGTGACATGTGACCACGCAGTTTAATCGAGCCCGAACTCAAATTGAACGTCGTACTGACACGTGGTACGCATTTCGTCATCCTTACAAGCAGCATAGCTTGATTCGCTCTCCTTGCTTGCATGGCATTCGTGTGGCTTGCCCAATCAGCTCCCCTACTTGTGTGGCAAGCCATGTGGCAACTTCTGATTGGTCATGCATTAAAAATTCATAAAAAATCCTTAAAAATACTAGAAAAATCCCAAAAATTATATTTTCGCTCCTTTTCACTAAATATTTTATATTTTAATATTTTTTACCATAAAATACTATTTATTGAATAAAACAAGTAAATATTAAGTAAAAAAGTGCACTAATAACTATACTTTCATAGAGTCATCATACTACTAAAATATGTGATGATTTATAAATCTTAAAAAATAAGAGTTTTGAATCAAATTTTTTATTTCTAATTTCTTTTCATTTTCATCAAACATTTTTTAGACAATAAACCAAGTCTCACGACTCTTTTATTTATAAATTGTTGAAGTCAATTTCTATTTGGTCTCATTCTCTTAACATTGAGACCTACAAATCACTAGAAAATAATGTCAAGGTACAAAACTATGGGTGTCATATCCATTCTGATACTTAAGTCAATTTTTGAGAAAAAAAATTAAAATCAGAGAAAATTTGAGAGAGTTTATAGTATAGACTTAGTTATTACTATTTTGTAGGGGAATATAAACATGCATTTCACAAACACTACTTGGGTGCATGGTGGAGGACTAATGAGTGCTTAAAAAACACTAATATTTCGTGGTTTTATTGCACTTAAATGTAATAAATAGATTTGAATATACATGATTTTATAATTGTTTAGGTAAATCAATATATTCAAAATCACTGGTATTTTTTTGTTATATTTTAGGTATTTTTAGTTTGAAAAATATAAATTGATCAATACATAAAGAATAACACCTTAAGTATTTATTTTCACCTTAGAAGCTTAAAGAAACAATACATGTAAGCCTTACATGTAAAACCAAACAGTATGTAAATGGTACAAAACAAGAATTGAAGTGAAGTATTGTGTGCCACAACAAAGAATATAGTGGGCCACGGCGCATTCCTAACTTCATAGATTTAGTAAACACCATAATTGTTTTGTGCTATGGCGAGGAAATGTTAGGCACGACACAACTTGTTCTGGGTAACGTTAGGCGAAGCAATACTTGGGCCGTGGCGATGGAACAATTGGGATACGATATGCATTCAATTAATTTGGTCTAAAGCTTTCTGATTTCATTTATCTTATAAATAAACAAATTATTTTTTATGTTTAAATGTGCATAACATTAGTTTTAATGTAGGAAAATATAGGAACAAATGCAATTCTTGGTTTTTTAGCTTTATTTTTACAAATAGGTTAGATTCATAAATAGTAATAAGTAAATCTTTTAGAAGTATTTGATATCACATAAAATACAAAAGACATATATATGTTGAAGAATACATTAAGGATCAAGATAGCAATTACAAAATAGAACACATTAGTCTATCTTTAATTGGTATCATAGATTTTATTTGTATTCATTTATTTTTACATACAGATTAAAGCTTTATGTATTATTCTAAATGTTATTTTTAAATTACTGATTATTATTGTGAAAAATTAATTATGTTGTCATGTTTGTGAAGATTAATTTAGGTATATATTTTTATAAAATAAATTGAAATTATTTCTTTATTCAATATTTTTACAAAGTTTGTTATTGATTTATATATTGACGATACATTTTTTGTAATAGATTTAAAATATAAAGTTATGTTTTAGAAACACCATCTAGATCTAATTTTGACACATTGAATAATAACTTAAATTATATGCTCCGCTTAAAACGGTGATTTATAAGTTTTACTATTTCATTATAAATAGATCATCATTTAATCTAATCAGTTGGTGATACACGCCTAATGATATTAATTAATTTTATTAATAAAGAATCTGATTCTCTCCTAATGATATTTTCATACTAAAAAGAGAAAAAAACAATAATGTTAATTTATATCTTTAATTGTCTAATTAATTCTAAGCAAAGCATTGTTAACTAGCTAATTATTTTGATAAATTCTCCACTCATTGTTAATTGTTTATCTACCTTAAATTGTTTAAATCAAACCTATTTCTACAGTTTTATTATTTTAATTATATCTTCTCATATTTGAATTTTCAAAACTAAATATCATGACAGAATACTTAATTTTATTTTTCATGTTTGTTTCTAAGAAATTTGTTGAATTATTTAAAACTATATAGTTCCTTTTTAGACTGATCTTAGGAATACACTTATCACTTATTAGAAATGATTCATACAGTTACGAACTATTTTATAAATTTATAAAATTTGATTATCAAGTTTTTGACGCCATTGTTAAAGATTGTCGTAACATTATCAAGTCAATAATTTAGTATTATTAAATTTTTAGCACCGTTATCGGAGAAAAATAGTATTTTAAATTATTATTATCAAAATTCTTAAAAAATTGTTTTGTAAATATACTTATTTGTTTTTGAATATTTGTGAGTTTTTTAATTGAAAAAAAATCAAAAAATCAAAAATAAAATAAAAATGCAAAATTAAAAAAAAATTATTTATTTTTTATTTTTATTTTAACTTCTTTTCTTTTATTAACTCAACTTTAATTATTAATTTATTTACTAAATTAATTTTCTTTTTAGTATTTTTGTATAACAATTTTCATTTATTAATTTATTAATTTACTAACTTAATTTCTTTTTGTTAATTATATATATATAGTTATTTTCTTTATTATTTATTTTTATGTTTATTTTTATCTTATTATAATAGTTAAGTATTTATTTTTAATATTATAATTATTTTAATTATAGATTTATTTAAAAAATAAAAAATTGAGCATCGAAAATGACTTTTTTTCAGACCATAGCATAGGGTTCTCGAGATGAAGTTCAAAATTGAAGAAAAACATTTTACCCTATAACATGAACTTTAGTGCACCGCAACCCACTCGCTTCTAAAACGTACGAGCTAGAAGAAATCAAGTTCCCACCGTGGCATGAAGTAACCTGCCGCACTCAAATTTTTCAATAAAATGCATAACCCTATGCATTACACATCATTTTTCCCTCACATTTTATTTTCTTGTTTTCTCAAACCCTCATTTTCTCTCCCCCTCCTACTCTCACTCCCCCCTAACATTCAAATCTCCCAAAAATCTGGCTTTTTCCTAAATTCCTTCCAATTTTTTCACAAAATTCTCATTCCCTATTTGTTTTCTAGCCATTCGTTGAGAGATTTTCTCAAATTTCCATCATGGTTTTTCAAAAGCTTATCTTTTCAAAGGAGTATTTTTTTAATCTTCATCTTCTTCACAACAACACAAGTAATTGAGTCAAAAATTTCTAAAAACATTATTGGATTAACTTTTTTTAATTTTTTTGAATTATTTCTGAGATTTTTTCATTTAAAGGGTACCAAACCCTAACTAGCCTAAGAGAAAGTGAAGGAATATTTTTGGATTAGTTTATAGTATTGTGTTGTTAAGATTTCTAAAATTTTTAGAAACTCTAATTCTTTAAGAACTTAAATTTAATGACTCCTAAAAGAAATAAAAGTGATACGAGAAAGGAAAAAGATGTCCTCATAAAATATAATATGGCTATGTTTGCTAGTGTAACAGCTAAACTTCGGTCTAATAATGCTGCTAAAATTAATAAGAACTTTATTATAGAAAGGGAAATGAAATTTCAAATAAGACATGATAGTCACATTGAGGGGATAATGGATATAATAATAGAAATTGGATAGAGACGGTTCGTAAAGAGCCAACAAGTCACTGTTGAGTCCATTGTTCGAGAATTTTATGCTAATGTTCCCGATGTTGTCGATATTAGTATAAAGATATGGGGCATACTAGTACCATTTGGTCCATCAGATATAAATACTTGTTATGGTCCATCTATTTTTTATAGCTTTTAGAAAATTCTGACGAGTCATCCATATAAGTAGGACGAGGTGGACTTTTTGAAGCAAATTTATTTCTTTCCGCATTATGCCTCAGGTGCATAATGCAACCTGCTTGAATATACCTAGATGAGCAACAATAGCTACATCTAGAAAAAGAAGGTGGGAGTGAACAAGGTGAAGTACTCTGAGATGAACTCATTACATATCTAGGACACTACCTAGCAATATGGCCAGTAGTGCCACAAAGATAACATGTACGATGAGTGAAGTTAGATAATTTGGGTCCCTGACTTCAAAGAGTTATATAGGGAAGAGAGAAAGAAAATGTGCTCATGTTAATGATAACTTTGTGCTTAAGAGTTATTTTGTCCAATATATTAATTATAATTGCTATGTTCTTAAGGTTTTTAGTTAATTTTAAGTTTCTAAATTATTATTTGGTGTTAGTTTTGTAACAAATTATATTTTGAGAGAAAATGAAACACTTTGAATTAAAAAAGGACTTAAATGCAAATAACAAAAGTTGAAAATTAAAATTTTTTTTTGCGCAGAAAACGAATCTCACGCTTGGATAGAACAATGCACGTCACCTACCATCAGATCAAACGATGAACGATCTAGATCATGGTTGTTCTCCACTCTCCATGCGAGAGAGTCACAAAGTGAAGCTGAGTGCATTGAGTGGGGTCCACTTGTCTGCATAGCACATCATATAGAAATCCCTATGACTCGGTCCACCGAAGCTCCTTAGGCCCTCATGTCTCATCCAATCCGCATACACCACATGTCTAATTCTCCTACCAATGAATCAAAGTTGGCCGCATATCATACGTAGTGTAAAAAAAATTTAGAAAATTACTCCAACAACTTCTTTTGCATGTTTTTTAATCCCTTTTTGCACGCCTCTTTTGCTGAAAATTTTGGTGTATTTTAAAACCAACTAGAGAGGAAATAAATTGGGGAGGAAAGAGGCCATATATTTTGTTGTTTTGTAATTGAAAAAAGAGAGAAAAACATGCAGAGAGCAAAAAAATTTGAAGAAGAGAAAATGTATTCTTTTGTTTTTAGTTGAATATTGAGTTAGCAACTCTTGAATATTAGGGCATTCTTAAAAACTATTGTGCAAGATTTTAAAGTGGAATGTTTCTTGGAGATTGAGGAATCATCAAAGAGTTTCTTCTAATCCTTTTGCCTTTTGATTTAATTTTTTTAAAATTTCTAAGTATTCTTGGATTGTGATTTCAATATTTTCTATGAACTAAATTATTTGTTCTAGAGTTACAATGTAGCTTACATTATGAAGCTTGAATTAATTATTTTTGAATCATTTGTGGGATGTTGCTATTAATTTGTTTATTCTATTTGTGCTTAATGCTTTTGATTGTTAGAAAATTAATCAATTGATTTGTGAACCCTAATGAACCATAAGAGACTATATAGTACCTCTTGTTAGTGGGATTCATTTGAATATTAGAAGACCTGCGATTCAAGCCATCAATTTTGAGATTAAGTATGCGATCATTCAGATGATTCAAACTTTAGTTCAGTTTGGAGGCTTACCTAATGATGACCCAAACTCTAAAATAACCAATTTTGAGATATTTGTGACACTTTTAGGCATAATGGAGTCACCAATGATGCTATCAGGTTGAGACTTTTTCTTTTTCACTCTGGGATAAGGCAAAGAGTTAGTTATATCACTACTTGGGATGATTTGGCTCAAAAATTCTTAGCCAAATTTTTTCCACCAGCAAAGACTGTAAGGATGAGCAATGATATCACTACCTTTGTGCAGTTTGACTTAGAACCATTATATGAGGCTTGGGAGTGGTATAAGGATCTACTTAGAAGATGCCCTCACCATGGTTTACCAAAGTGGCTTCAAGTTCAAACATTTTATAATAGTTTGATGGGAGAAACATGATTGACGCTGCAACAGACGGTGCTCTTATGAAAAAATCTATTGATGAAGCCTATGAATTATTAGAGGAAATGGATTCCAACAGGTACCAGTGGCCATTAAAGAGGATGGTTCCTAAGAAAGCGGTTGTGATTCATGAGATTGATTCTATGTTTGCTTTAATTACTCAAGTGTCAGCTTTGGTGAAGAAGATTGATACTCTAGGTGTCCATTCTATTCAGAGTTTTTTGTTGTATGTGAAATTTTCAATGGAAGCCATGCCAGTAAGAGATGTCCTGACAACTCTAAATCTGTTAGTTTTGTTGCCAATTATAATAGGCATCAAAACAACCCTTATGCCAACACTTTCAATCTAGGTTAGAAGAATCATTCTAATTTTTCTTGGAGTAACAATCAAGGGCCATCATTTTCTATGAAGCCTACATATCCTCCGGGTTTTCACAATCAAGCTCCACCATAAGAGAAGAAGTCATCACTGGAAGATATGTTTGCTCAATACATGGCTAAGAATGAGACTATTCTTCATAATCAAGTGGCATCTATCAAGAATATTGAAGTTCAATTGGGTCAACTTGCTACTGCTGTCAACGACCATCCTCAAGGAGCTTTGCCTAGTGATACTGAAACCAATCCAAGCAGGGAAGGAAAAGAGCATTGTAAGGTAGTCACACTTAGAAGTGGAAAAGAGTTGAAAGAAATGAAAAAGCTCATTTGTTATCCTACTCCTATTGTTGAAGCTATTAGTTTAGAAAGACAAGATCATGGGGAAGAGAATGAAGCAACAAAAAAGACGGTGATAAAACCTGATTCATATAGTCCCAAGCCTTACACCCCACTAATTATGTTTCCTCAATGCTTCCATAAGCAAAAGCTTGATAAGAAATTCTCCAAGTTTCTTAAGGCATTTAAAAATCTTCATATTAACATTCCTTTTGCTGTTGATTTGGAGAAAATGCCTAGCTATGTCAAATTTATGAAGGATATCTTGTCTAAGAAGAGGAGGTTAGGTGATTTCGAGACAGTTGCTCTTACAAAGGAGTGTAGCACCATCCTTCAGAAAAATCTACTACCTATGCTTAAAGATCTAGGAAGTTTCACCATTCCTTGTACTATTGGTGATAAATTCTTTGGCAGAGCTCTGTGTGATCTGGGTGCTAGCATTAATTTGATGCCACTTTATATCTATTAGAGACTTGGATTAAGAAAAGCACACCTGACCACTATTACTCTTCAACTTGCAGATAGGTCTCTAAAGCACCCAAGAGGCATTATAGAGGATGTGCTTGTGAAGGTAGACAAGTTTATATATCCTAAAAATTTCATAATTCTCGATATGGAGGAAGACAAAGAGATCCCTATTATTCTCGAGAGGCCATTTTTAGCAACAGATACGACTTTGATTGATGTTAAAAAAAGGGAACTTACCATGAGAGTTCAAGACCAAGAGGTAACTTTCAATGTTTTTAAAGCTATGAAATTTCTAAGTGAATCTGATGATTGTTTTAGAGTTGATGTGCTGAATGAATTAGTTGAAAGCAAGTTCACAGAAAACTTTACTACTGATTCTTTGGAAGTTTCTCTTGTGAAAGCTAATGTTATTGATAACCTAAAATCTCTTGAATATCATAAGCAACTTGAAGCATCTCCACAACTCTCTAATTCTCAGACTAAATTTGATGCATCACAAGTTGTGACACCTTCTAAATCTACTCATCTGAAGCCATATGTGGAAGAACAACCATCATTAGAGCTTAAGTAATTTCCTAATCATCTATGGTATGCTTATTTGGGTGATATGTCTACTCTGTCCTTGATTATTTCATCCTCTCTAGATGAAGATCAAGAAAAAAAGTTGTTAAGAGTATTGAGAAATTACAAGATAGCTTTGTGGTGGTCTATAACTGATATTAAAGGGATCAGTCCTTCCTTATGCATGCACAAGATCTTGTTTGAGGAAGATTGCAAACCTACTATTGAGCCTCAACATCGTTTGAATCCAATCATGAAGGATCTAGTGAAAGATGAGATCATTAAGTAGTTAGATGCAGGTATTATCTATCCCATTTCAGATAGCTCTTGGGTTAGCCCAATTCATTGTGTGCTGAAGAAAGGAGGAATTACGGTGGAGGCTAATAGAAACAATGAGCTTATTCCCATAAGAAAAGTGACATGTTGGTGAGTTTGTATGGATTATCGAAAGCTCAACAAGGCTACTCGCAAGGATCATTTCCCTTTTCCATTCATTGATCAGATGCATGATAGATTGGTTGCACATTCATTCTATTGTTCTTGGATGGGTATTTTGGATACAACCAAATTGCTATAGCTCCCAAGGATCAAGAAAAGACCACTTTCACTTGTCCATATAGATCTTTTGCTTTTTGGAGTTTTGGACTTTGCAATGCTTCAGCTACTTTTCAAAGGTGTATAATGGCTATCTTTTCAAACATGGTGGATAATTTCATTGAGGTACTTATGGATGACTTCTCAGTTTTTGGTAATTC
This sequence comes from Hippophae rhamnoides, assembly GCA_033030585.1. NCBI lineage: Eukaryota > Viridiplantae > Streptophyta > Magnoliopsida > Rosales > Elaeagnaceae > Hippophae > Hippophae rhamnoides. The sequence goes on along the minus strand of CM065438.1, from coordinate 28,104,108 downwards.
ATTTGATATGTGTTTGCATAACCTTTCTTTGGTCCTACAAAGACGTGAAGAGACAAACTTGGTATTAAATTGGGAAAAGTGTCATTTCATGGTTCAAGAAGGTGTTGTTCTCGGCCATCTAATTTCTTCGAAAGGAATTGAAGTGGATAGGGCAAAGATTGAGACTATTGAGAAGTTATCACCTCTAACATCTATCAAAGGAATTAGAAGTTTTCTTGGTCATGCGGGATTCTACAGGCGGTTCAACAAGGACTTTTCTAAGATCTCTAAACCTCTTTGCAATCTTTAGGAGAAAGATAGGAAATATAATTTTGATGAAGATTGTCTAAAAGCTTTTCGGGCATTGAAAGAGAATCTGATCACTGCTCCCATCATTATTGCACAAGATTGGAGTCAACCTTTTGAGCTCATGTGTGATGCTAGTGACTTTGCAGTTGGAGCTATTTTGGGTTAACACAAAGAGAAAGTTTTCCATGCCATCTATTATGCTAGCAAGACTTTAACCAATGCTCAGCTTAATTATGCGACCACATAAAAGGAGTTATTTTCTATTGTGTATGCTTTTGAAAAGTTCTGATCCTATCTAATTGGTACTAAGGTGATAGTTTACACTGATCATTCTACCATAAAATATCTTATTGCTATGAAGGAGGCAAAATCGAGATTGATTAGATGGATAATCCTATTGCAAGAATTCAATTTGAAGATCAAGGATAAGAAGGGAACCGAGAATCAAGTGGTAGATCATCTATACATCTAGACTGGAGAACAATGATGGTGTCATGGACAAGACTATCATTGGAAAGACTTTTCTAGATGAGCAACTATTTTCATTTGATCACAGAAGTATGCCATGGTATGTTGATTATGTTAATTATATTGTGAGCAATATGCTTTCACCTTATTTATCTTTCCAGCAGAAAAAGAAATTCTTACATGATGTCAAGTACTATGTAAGGGATGAGCCTTTCTTGTTTAAGCAGTGTGCAAATCAAATTATTAGAAGGTGTGTTCCCAAGGAAGAAATTGAAGACATATTTAGGCATTGACATTCTTCAACCTATGGAGGTCACTTTGGAGGAGAAAGAACAGTGGCTAAGGTTCTTCAATCAGGTTTTTACTGGCCAACTCTATTTAAAGATGCACATTTCTTTGTCTCATGCTGTGATATGTGCCAAAGAGTTGGCAATATTTCAAAGAGACACAAGATGTATCTCAACAAAATTCTTAAGGTGGAAATATTTGATGTTTGGGGTATTGATATCATGAGACCTTTTATCTCTTCCTATAACAACCTCTATATTCTTATTGATGTGGATTAAGTTTCTAAGTGGGTGGAAGCAGTTTCCTTGCCTACCAATGACTCCAAGGTGGTGTTGAATTTCTTAAAGAAAAACATTTTTACTCATTTTGGTACCCCAAGGGTAATCATGAATGATATGGGAACTCATTTTTGCAACAAATATTTTGAAGTCATCCTTACCAAATATGGGGTCACTCAAAAGATCACAACCACTTACCATCCTCAAACAAGTGGGCAATTTGAGATTTCAAATAGAGAGGTGAAGAAGATCCTTGAAAAGACAATAAATCCTTCTAAGAAGGATTGGTCTACGAGGTTAGAGGATGCACTTTAGGCATACAGGACAGCATATAAGACACCCATTGGAATGTCTCCGCATTGGTTAGTTTTTGGGAAAGCTTATCATCTCCCAGTTGAACTAGAAGACAATGTGTATTGGGCAATCAAGAATCTGAATTTTGACTTGAGAGCCACGGGTGAAAAACGTCTTCTACAACTCAATGAGATGGATGAATTCCGTCTACAAGCATATGAAAATGCTAAGCTTTATAAGAAGAAGACAAAGAGATGACATGACAACAAGATCTTACATTGGCATTTTGAACCAAGATAGAAAGTTTTGCTCTTTAATTCTCATTTGAAGTTCTTCCCACGAAAACTCAAATCTAGATGGTCAAGCCCTTTCACTATTACCAAAGTGCATCCATATGGAGTTGTTGAGATTAAAGGCGAAGAATCACAAAGGAATTTCCAAGTGAACGAGCAAAGACTCAAAAATTATTGGGGAGGTGACATTGATCGTCAAAAGTCCACCGTTTTGTTATCTGATCCTACCTAAAGCAAAGAAATAGGAAGTCAAGTTAATGACTTTAAATCAAGCGCTTATTGGGAGGCAACCCAACTGTTTTAGTTTTTGTTTATTTTACTTAGTTGCACATGTATTAGTTTGAATATTTCTTTATTTTGTTTGATAGGTGCAAATTGGAGAAAGTGAAGCTATTTTTTTTATTTTAATCTTACAAGAAAACTCACCAACTAGGGAAGTTTCTTTTAACCCATTTCCTTTGTTCTTTAATTTTCACACATCGAGGACAATGTGCATATTAAGCTTTTGAATTTTGGAGAGATTTAACTTATTTGAATTATTTGCTTGGTATTGTTATTTGTGTGGTTGATTGAAACTTAAGGATATATTGTGCTTTTCGTGGTTATTTATTTTCATTTCTTTAGTTGGATTTATGCATAGCTCTTTGAAAAATGTGAATATTGTCTAAGTGTGTGTGTAATTTTTGAGTAAGTTTCATTTTGACAAGAATATGTCTATTTATTAGTACTAGTCTTGATTTTTAAGTTGTTATGCTAATTTAGAGAAAGTTTATGTGAATATATATGTAATTCTATTGATCTCCTTTGGTTTAACATATCTTAGAATTTGTTTGATTTTCTCTCAAGGCGAAATCCTAGACAACACTTAACTAAGGAAATGATTTAAGTCATCTTTGGATTGTTTGAGCCTTTCTATCCAACCTTACATATTTTATCCATAGTATACCATGTTTGAGCCTTTATGTTGACTTTTATTTGTCACTCACATATTAGCCTAAAAAAAATCAAAATCAAAATTATAAAAATGATTGTGGCATGAGAAGTTAAATATCAACTTTGGAATTGTTCATTAAGATGTTAGAAGATGCATTGTTATGATCCTACAATGATATATGTGTTTAGGGAAAATTTGAGTCAAATATTGTTCTTTATCCTACATTTACCTAAGCCATATATTACAAGCTTAATAAAATCCTATTAATCTTTGGTTTTGTGTTTGTCTACATTAGTGGAGAGTGAATTGAAAAATAAACTTATAAGATTTGTGATTTCACTAAGATTAATTATTTCTATATTTGTATAAACTCATACGGATTGCATGTGATGAATTATGAAAAGACTTCACACACTCACAAGAAAATTCAATATGAAAATATGATATACTCTTGAATTACTTTCAATGCTTAGATAAAAAATTTATATTTCTTTGAGTTATGTTATTAATATGACCATTCAGAATTGTTTTGAAAATCACTATTTTAAGTGCATATATCATTGTTTTATTTCTTTTTTTTTTTTTTTGCTCAAAGACTAACAAAATATTAAGTTTGCGGTTCTATAACTCTGTGTTTAAAAGTTATTTTTTCGCATTCATTAATTATAATAAGCCAAAAGCCACTTACATGATTCACCTATTACTAAATGTTATCCGACCAAACATAATATCGAAAACAAGCAGCCGATTACCAAACTTAACATTAATCTAAATCAAACGTGGAGAGGTTTTCCTTGATTAGCAAGAATATTGTAACCTAATAAAGAAAAATATCATTGAAGGACTAGCTAATAACTCAAGATCGAGAAAAATACCTAAAGTATAACAGAGAAGGGAGAGATGGACTGATGGAGAACGGAAAAGAGAAAAAGGAGAGTGGACTGCGGAGACTTTGTATTAGTGATTGGCGGCAATGGAGCTCATAAAACTGCAATATTGGCCGGCGGCTTTGGTGTGTAAAGGGATATTAAGGAATTAGGGAGATGGAATCATATATATATATATACATATGAGCTTTGGCGGGTTTGTTCCCTTTTTTTTTTCTTTAAATGTTTCATTCGCACGTGCTATTATCTCATTGTACACACACCATATTTAAGTTATTATACTACTTTCTCATAGTACACACCCTATTTAAGTTATTGTTGCACTTACATTAATTACCCGTGATGCTTCCCTCATCCTCACTCCATGTCACACAAATCGTCTTGTCTTTCTCTGCCTCCCTCATTCTCACTCCATGTAATTTTTTAAATTTTATTATTTCTATAATTAAAAATTAAAATTAATTAAATTAAAATTTTAAATATTAAGATTTTTTTAAAGATAAAAAAATTATATATTTTATTAATAAAAAATATTATTTATGTACTACTTAGACATTCAAACAGACCAAAAGATCAGACCTTGTAACTTACTCAAGTCAAATCCAGTCTATGACGGAAGATGAAGTACCCTAGACATCCCACCCATGGGACAAACCAAGCACAATGGCAGGTCAAGCCTTAGACAGACCAAGCCCAAAAACAATTCAAACTCAAGTATAGCACGAGCTTGTTGACAATATTGTACTTTTGGCTAATCATGCCCCTCTGACATGTAGTTACATGTACACATTGTATAGTTGACACTTGTACCAATAAATGTACTATAAATAGATAGACCACTCATGAGCATCCACACATTGAGCCCTTTACATGCATCTCTCTCCACTCTCTCTCTATAAGATATTGAGTCACAACATTTTGGCGCCTACCGTAGGGCTCAGATTCTGAGGTCAATCACAAGTTTTTGACCCCATATCCTATAGGGACTCACCTCGATCTTGAAGAGAAATTAGGAAAGTCCATTGCACACTTCTTACAATTCAAAAATCATGGCTATAACTCGGTCTGAAAGATGGTCTAATTCGATCGATCTTGAAACAGTGGCTGCTCAAGGAAATACACCACCGGCAACAAATAGGCCTAGGGTAGAAGACAACACCATCTATCAAGAGTTATCTCATCAGTTGCTCGAGCTTAAAAAAGAGCTCGACGAAACCAGAAGATAAAATAGAGCTCTACGATCTCAAGTAGATGAAAGAATCCTTGAAAATCCTACTACATAATCAATGAATGGAGAGGTAACGGGATGTGGTCAGTTCAAGCTCCGATCTGCCGAGCATGAAATTGAGATAAACCCCCTCTCTGGCTCAGCTCGTCACGATGAGGGGCAATGGCTCTAAGAAAAAAGGAGATGGGAAACACAGATTCAAGCCTTAGAGGAGAACAACAAAAGGCTAGAGGAGGCTTTGAAAGAAGCAAGTGAGAAATAGGAAAAGGGAAAAGCCTTCTATGAGGTGGATAGAGATTGCGAACAATTGTACATCTCTCCCTTCTCAAATACAATTTAAAAAGATGAACCTCTACCCAAGTTCAATGCTCTCAAATGCCTTGACTATTTTGGGACGAAGGATCCAGTGACCCATGTCCAACATTTCAAAACTGTCATGGCACCCATGAGCCTCACCCAAGGAAAGAGAGAAGCGATGATGTGCAAGTTGTTCGCAGCCACCCTCTGCAACAACACACAGAAATGGTACAACAATCTACCTCATAAGTCTATAGCCTTTTTCCCACAGTTTGCCAAATTATTTATCACCAACTATGCCTATAACAAACCCTTGAGAAAAAAATCTCATCACCTCTTTTCAATTATACAAGGGGAAAAAGAGCCCATCGAAGGATACATGAAGCGATTCAGAGAAGAAAAATTGGAAATCGTTGATTGCCCTAATTCTATTGCTGTAGAAGCCTTCAGGTGGGGCCTGCTAAAACATTTCGACATGTTCATGGAATTGACTAAAATTGTACCACGTACCTTGGAGGAAGCGTATGAGAAGGCCAAAAAGTTTTTCAACTTAGAAAAAGAGCTTAGCCTAGCCAAAGATCGTCGAATGGGAAAAGAGTTGATCCCGGTCCCAAATAAAGAAAAAAGGAGAATGAGCCCGGACCAAACACACCAAACTTACAAAAACAAACAATTTGTTGTAGGCAACAAGCAAGTAGGAAATTGGTCGGTAAACAGAAATTAGGCGATAAACAAAAGTTGCAAGAAAAATAGGGAAACATGGGGAATAGTATTATCTCCCTTTAGGGGCCTTCCTTTAAAAGTTGATTTAACTCAGATTGTACAAAGAATGGAGAGGGAACTTGAGACTAGGTGGCCATCCAAGATGAATACTCTAGGGGGAGATGTGTTGAAATGATGTGCTTTTCACAAAGATATAAGCCATGACATAAGAGATTGTAGAAACTTCAAAAGAGAATTGGAGTCATTGTTGGCTATAGAATATTACAAAGACCTCATCACAATGAATGAAGATAGAAAAGGAGGCTACCAAGGAAAACAAAGAATGTTTCGAACAACATACTCATCAAGCACTGGAAAAGACCTCATGGGGGGCCCAACATTAAACCATCCACTTCTTACATGGAGGGACAAGAGTCAACGGGGTCTCCAATAACGCTCGCAAAAGATTTGCAAGAGAGTTACACAACTCACTCCACATATACGCTTTGGATAAATTTCACAGAGAAGGATGAGACCGCATCCCATCATGAGGACCCTCTAGTGATAACCCTAAGGATCGGGTCTTGTGACGTCCGATGGGAAATGATTGACACTGAGAGTTTGGTAGACCTCCTGTTCCTAACAACCGTCGAGACCTTCGGGCTAGGAGACACAGACATCATCAAAACAGAGCTGTCTCTCGTAGGATTCAACGAAAGCACCACCTACGCAAAAGGAACGGTGATCTTACCCGTCATCAATGACCAATTTTGTCATCATTAACACCCCAGCACATTACAATGCCATCCTTGGAAGACCCTGGATACATAACATGAAAGGAATCTCATCCACCTTCCATAAAGTAATCAAATTCCCCACGGTTGAAGGCTCCAAAGAGGTGAGAGGAGATCAAGAGAATGTCAGGCGTTGTTATAATGCCACAATGAAGGGAACTACCTCCAAATAGCTATCATCAAGAGGCCTCCCCTCAAAGAAAACAAGGAATAAAAGCATAACGAGGTCGGTCTTTCTGAATAAGGTAAAGGACGTCCTAATTGATAAGGATGGTAAGGTCTAGACGGTGAAAATCGGTGACAACTTATCAACAGAGCTCAAGGAGGAGCTCTTGCCATTTCTAAAAGCCAATGAAGAAATCTTTGCATGGATCCTTATGGACATATCAGGAATTGATTCACGATTTCTAACCCACCGACTAAACGTCAACTCATAAGCTAGACCAATCCAACAACAAAAACAAAAGTTCCATAGAGAGAAAATGAGGCAATCAAACAGCATGTAGCTGCCCTCAAAATGGTAGGGGTCATTAGGGAAGTCAAATATCCCTTGTGGCTCTCAAATGTGGTACTAGTAAAAAAGGCATGTGGTGCATCTCATATGTGTGTAGCCTTCACTGATCTAAACAAGGCATGCCCTAAGGACTGCTTCCCTCTCCTAAGCATTGATCAACTGGTAGATGCCTCTTCTGGGTTTGGGTTGATGAGTTTCTTGGACGCATATTCTGGGTATCATCAAATCAAAATGCCTCCTGAGGATGAAGAAAAAAACGTCTTTCATAACAGAAAAAGGAACATTCTGCTACACAAGAACACCATTCGGACTAAAAAATGCAGGTGCGGCATATCAACACCTTGTCAACAAAATGTTCGAAAGGAAATTAGGCAGGAACCTGGAAGCATACATTGACGATATGGTGGTTAAGTCAGCTCAATCGCTAAACCATATCAGAGACCTACAGGAGATATTCAAAGTGATATGAAGGTATGGCATGAAACTTAACCCCAAAAAATGCATTTTTGGTACGGCTGTAGGAAAATTCCTAGGGTACCTTGTATCAGCAAGATGAATCAAGGCCAATCTTGAAAAAATACAGGCACTAGTGAACATAAAACCACCTAGTAGGGTGGGACCCAAAAAATTGTTGTCTCTCTAGAAGAACATAAAATCGTGCAAGTATACATGGTCAAAAGTAATAATATGATAAGTAAAATATCGTTCCCACAACGATTTATCACTAGCTTTTGTTGATTATTAAAATTATTTAAACCTGATGTTATCCAAACAATCAATAATTTATTGCAGTTTGTCTTAATTAATTTTTTTTTCTTTAACAAATTGTATGAAAATTCTAGGATTGCAGTTTACCCAAATTAATCCACTTGAATATTTTATTTATCTTGATTTATGTTATCGTGTTTTAAGTTGTTAACCAAGAACTCCTAATTTATCCATATATCTCTTTCAAGCTCAATACAGACACACCTAGTTAAAATAATTCACTATATTCCTATGAGAATTAAATTCAACTAGATTTATTAAGTTCTAAGTTCTCAAATAGTCACACATACAATAAAAGTATATTTCTATCCCTTATATATATACGTTATTTTATCACGAGCAGCACACAAAAATGCCTTTTTCAAGTTTATTTAAGTGTCACATATCAGTTAATTAATCTTGCGATAATTAAAAGCATTAAACACAGATAAAATAAACAACTTAAAACAGTTTCATAAATCATTCAAAACTAATTAATTCAAGTTTCATAATTTACGCTACACTGCAATCCTAGAACAAATATATTAGTTCATAGCAGAATTTAAAATTACAACACCACAAAAATAAAACATTGCAGAGAAACAAAAATTAAAAGAAAATAGATTAGGAGAAACTCTTTCACGATTCCTCAATGAAAAATAAATTTCTTCCCTTTTCTTCTTCTTTGTTGTCTTCTTTCTCTGTAATTTCCCTAAAAAAATACAATACCAAAAAATTGTCAAATAAACGTTCTGCGTGTTTTGTGTAACACGCAGAGAGAAAAGAAAAATGAAAACGGTAAAAGAGAGAAACAATAACAAGAACTGCAAAAAAATGAAAGAAGATGAAAAGAAATAATCCCCAAAACCAAACCACGCGTACAAAAATATATCCCCTTTTCAATTATTATTTTATTATTATTTTTTTTATTTGAAGTGGGGGACAAAATTGTACGGGGATTAAAAAAACATCACGCGTGAAAACCATTCTGTGCGTTTCTGATTTTTTTTTTCTTTCCACGCATGCCACGTGTCGCCATGTGATTAGCTGCGAGAACTAGGGAGACACGTGGCAGCCTTTCATTAGGTGAGAGGATCGGACGCATAGAGAATATCTGGACCGCATCGCACAAGATTTCCTCACGCTAGAAATGCGATAACGGCTGGAAGTGGGTGCCATTTCTGTGTTTTTATTTCACCAAATACATACCACGTGTCATCATTCTATTCACTGTAATATTTATCAGACCCGTGGCTGCTTATTTTTTCGTTGAAACACTAGGGTTCACGCTGCTTGGATACACCGCGTCGCACAGGATTCGTAGACGAGCGGCTCGGTGCGCGACAGCTAGGTTCCACGCGCTTCAATCTGGACCGTTCAACTCATCCAACGGCGATCGATAAGCCTCGGGGGAATCCTGCGCAACCGACATGTGGGTCCCACCCTACACGCTAGTCTTCGTGGTAGGTGGGCCCCACTGGCACGCCGAGCCGCGCGAAAGAAGAACTCTGCACCCACTCTCCTTGGTCGGGTATGAATAACACGCGCGCATCCTAACCGTTACTTCTTTGCTCGGACGGTCCACGTTGCGCGGTTGGACTAGGGCGCGTGGCTTCTTCTCACCTGCGCAGAAATTAACTTTTATTAATTATATTTTCACCCACAAATATATTTCAAATTACATTTTAACCTTTACTTAATTACAATATAGCCCTTTTTCTAATTTAAATTAAATTTTAAACTTTTAATAATTGAAATTAAGCCCGATTTTAATTTAAATTATATTTTCAACTCTTATTAATTGCAATTAAGCACTCTTTTTATCTGAAATTATATTTTTGGACAAAAATTTGCAATTAAGTACGTTTTAGATACAATTTACTTAATTTTCTTAAAATATATAAAAAACAGTAAATATTATTTTATTAAACTAAAATTAACTAAAAATAGAAAGAACATAGCATTTATAATTAATAAAATAGGTAAAAATAACTATATAAAATACAGTTATCATATGGCATGAAACTTAACCCCAAAAAATGCATTTTTGGTGCAGCTGTAGGAAACTTCCTAGGGTACCTCTTATTAGCAAGATGAATCAAGGCCAATCCTGAAAAAATACAGGCACTAGTGAACATGAAACCACCTGGTAATCTCAAAGGTATACAACAATTGAATGGAAGGATAGAGGCATTGAGCAAATTCATTGCTAAATGAATAGACAAGTATATGCCCTTCTTCAAGATGCTCAGAAAAAGCACGACTAGCTTTTGGAACGAGGACTATAGCACAACCTTAAAAGAAATCAAAAAATACCTTAGTAATCCCCATATCCTAGCCAGCCCACTACCAAGGGGTATTCTTTATCTATATTTGGCTATCATATACCAGACATGCAATTCAGTGTAAATAACATAAAGGAACAAAATTCAACACCCCATCTACTATGTCAGCCAAATTTTAAACAAAGGCCCAAAGCAAATATCCCAGCATAGACAAACTTGCCTTCGCTCTCAAAATTACCGCACGAAGACTGGCCCAGATAGCCATAGAGCTGGGAGAGTACGACATCAGATACATGGCTAGAGCAGCCATCAAAGGACAGGTTGTGACCGAGTTCACTAATGGTCCCGAGATCATTAACACAATAGAGACCGCAGAGGTATGCATAGTAGACCAAACAAATGCACCAACCTGGCAGGTATTTGTAGATAGAGCACACAACATTAATGGCGGATGACTAGGGGTGGTTATAATAGATAAGGATGAAAACTGCTTTGAGTATGCAGTCAAGCTTGATTTTCAAGAAACCAATAACATCACAGAGTATGAAGCTGCCATATTCAGAGTCATGACTACAAAAAGGTTAGGGGCAGATAGAATTACCCTACGTAATGACTCCAAGCTCATATTCAATCAGTTTCTGGGAACGTTTGAAGCAAAGGAAGGGAAAATGATGAAATACTTAGAGAGATTAAAGTGTGAGCGCTCCAAATTCTCAGAGTTTAAGATCGAATAAATAGCTCGAAATGAGAACAATCACGTCGATGCCTTAGCAACCTTGGCATCAATAAGGGACACCAAGCAAGATTGGGTAGTATCAGTAATGGTGCTGGCAGAGGCGTCTCTAGAAGAGGACGAAAGAAGGATTGGATACGTAGACACCCCATCTACCACATGGTACACTCTGATCTATAATTTCTTGGATAGAGGGGACCTACCTGAAGACCACTCGACCGCGAAGAAAATTGAAGCTAAAACAAGCCGATACATGATTGAGGTGGGTAAACTGTATCGCAAAACCCCATTTGGCCCCGACCTCCTATGCATAGCCATAGAAAGAGCTCAAAGAATAATGTGTGAAGCACACGAGGGAGTTTCAGTTCGTACTTTGGTGGTAGAAAATTATCCCAGCAAATTATGAGACAAGGTTATTATTGGCCTACTATGTTGAACGATTACGTTAAATATGCTCAGAGATGTGACAAATGCCAAAACTTTGGTCCCCTAACCCACACACCCCTCAATGCTATGGTAGGAGTAGTAAGTCCTTGGCTTTTCTACAAATGAGGACTCAATATTGTAGGGCCCTTGCCTATAGGCATGGGATAGAAAAGGTTTCTCTTGGTCACAACCAATTATTTTTCAAAATGGATCGAATCAGAAGACCAAACAAGAATTCGAGGGGAGAAGGTGATCAGATTCATATGGAGATCCATAATTTTTCGATTCAGTCTCTCTAAAGAGCTCATTACAGATAACAAGTGGCAATTCATGGGTCAAAAAATCAAAGCATTCGCTCTCAAATACAATATCAAGATAGGCCACTCAACACCCTACTACCCCCAGACCAATGGTCAAGCATAGTCCTCCAACAAGTTGCTCATCAATTTATTGAAGAAAAAGTTGGAAAGGGCCAAAGAGAGGTGGGTGGAGGAGTTACCAGGAGCATTATGGGCTGTTAGAACAAATCCCCGAGGAAGCACAAACGAGACCCCATTCTCCCTAGTATATGGAACCAAGATAGTCATACTTACCGAAGTAACAATCCCTACCCCTAGATCATTCCTAACAGAGGAAAAAAATGAGAGAAGAAGAGCAGTCAAATTCACCTTAGCGGAGGAAAAAAAGGATGAAGCTTTAAGAAGGGTGATCGAACAAAAAAGAACAATATCAAAATACTACAACAAAACTATACGCTTCAAAACATTTTCTATGGGTGATTGGGTTCTCAGAAGGATTTTCCCTAACAAAAGAGAATGGATGATTGGTAAAATGAGTGCCAATTGGGAAGGACCTTATCAAATAATGGAGATAATACCAGGAGGGGCCTACTTATTTAAAAGCATCAAAGGCAAGGAAGAGGGAACAAGCTGGAATGCCAAACACTTAAAAATATACAATTTCTAAAAACATATGTATTAACCCACATATCTTTTTTTTGTAACAGTGATGCACAACGTGTATTTATGAAATAATTTCTTCTGCAACAACTGATCATTTATACAAGCTCTTCCCTTTACAATGGGCATCAGGGGTTGTGCACCTAGATAAATAAATCAGGTAGGGTGCCTTAACAAGTTGAAGAGGTCAAGCGACCCACCCTGGTCTGGAACTAGGTCGGCTCTCTACCAATTTTAAAAATATATATATATATATACACAAGCACCTCAGTCAAGAACCAAGTCAAGCTCCTTCCATTATAATGGGCATCAGGGGTTATGCACCTATATAAATAAATCAGGTAGGGCACCCTAACAAGTTGAAGAGGTCGAGTGACCCACCTCGGTCAGGAACCAGGTCACCACTCTACCAGTTAAAAAAAATAGAGCACCTCGGTTAGGAACTAGGTTAGGAATCAATTAAGACCTAGGTTCAGTCACCTAGATCCTGCTAAATACCTTACAACTATATTATACCAAACAGGCATTATACATAAACACATGCCGCTTTGATTGTTCATTATTAAAAAAAATTATTATTACACAACGCTCATATTGGCCTTTATTTAAAAAAAATCATAAACCATGCACACGATACTACAAACTCTTCAAGCCTAGCATGAATCTCAACAACCTTCTCACGAGCATATATCACGGGTTTAGGGTACGTTGTCATCATGGAAAGTAGTCCTCGCTCCAGATCCTTGTTAACCTCCATAACCTTAAGAAAAACACTTTCTAATCGCTTCATATAAAAACTTGCCTAGTGCGATTCTCTATCAACAAGAGTGGCCATACTGGCCAAGGTCCTCTTTTCTCGAGCTTGGGTTTGGATTAATTGCTCCTTACACACTATCTCTTTAGCATTACACTTAAGTTTAACAACCCCGGCTTTAAGCAAACTAACTTTGTCCTCAAGCCTACCATTGGTAATACAAAAAGTCCGAACTAACAGTCTATTTGTTTGATCAGAATTCATAATGCACGAGCAAAAAAGTTAGAGGTACCAGCATGTTTCCCAAGCTATACTTAAATGGAAAAGATTCTTAAACACATGAATCAAATTGTTGTTCTCCAACCCCTTTTTATAGGAAAGGAAAATTAAATAAATTTGTTTTCCTTCAATAAATGACAGAAGGTAGGTCAACATCATAAATACATGATAAATAGCCAAATTAATTCATTTATTCAAAATTGTTCACAAGTATAAAGTAACAGCTCACGTCTATACAAGCCAAAAAGACATCGAGCTTTCAAAATAAAAAATATATAAAAAAAGAATAATAAAACAAATCGATCAAGGATCATCAGTCCCTTCCCCGGGAACCTTCGGACCATCCTCACAACCAGTGGAGCTCAATTCTTCTACCTTCTCCTCAACTGAGTAGGCTCGATTATAGGGCGGTGTAAAGGGGATATCCAGAATGTGATAGTAGTATTCGCCTAAATCTTTCTTTTTGGCCTTCATCTTGAAGGTCTCCATCGCCAACTTATATACTCGCTCGACACTAGACTCGAGCTTTTATGCCATAGCATCCATGTCGGTTTTTGCTTGACGTTGCACCTCCTTGACAGAGCCCTCAACTTGTCTTTGCACCTCCCCACCCACTTCTCTAGCTCAGTCACTCACCAAACACCGGCATTAAGCTCGGATACAGCCTTCTTTAGCTTCTCCTCCTTATCAATTGTCTTTCTCTCCCACTTTGTTGCTTGATAAGAGCTAAATTATTGCATTTTTGTTATGATTTAAAAGTTGATATTTGTGTGAAAATTGTGTTTATTTGATTATTTAATCCATAAATGTCAATTCACGAGTATTTCGTGTTTAAAGTGCAATTTCAGGTAAAATCATGATTTTGGAGAAGTTAGGAACAAAGTACAATGATCGGGATTGAATGAAATTAAAAAGAAAACAAAGTTTCAAAATTTAGAAATCCCGCCGCCGGCGAAAATCTTATTCAGAGCACGAAGAAATTCTTCCCGAGAGCACGGATTTTGGCCAAGTGAATCTCGCCGCCGGCAAAAGTATCTCGCCGCCGGCCATATTCATCTCACCGCCATCGAAAATCCTACAGAAAGCACGGCAAAAATCTTCCCGAGAGCACAAATTTTGGCAAACTCATCTCGATGCCGGCCAAATGCATCTAGCCGCAGCCCACATTAATTTGGCCGCCAGCCAAAATCAGAAAACAAAAATTCTATTTTCCAGAAATCTCGCTGCGGTAAGAATATTGTCGCCGCCGGCGAGTTTCGTCTGAAAACACATTTTTTATGTTGTTTTATTCCAAAATTTCCCCCCAAACCCTAGATCTGTATATACATTTTGATGGAGAAAGAGGGGGACGGCAGAGAGAGTAGGTCTGAGTTATTTTTGGAGGAGAAAAGGAAATTTTGGAGAGAAAGATTGGAGAAGCTTGAAAGATCATCACCATTGTTGCTACCATGTCTTCATCTTCAAGTGTTTTTCATCTCTTCACCTTAGATTTTATTTTCTGCATTTTATTTAGATTTGTTATTCATGGATTCAATTGAAATAATGTTTATTCTTATTTTCGTTATGAACTAATTCGTATTTGCTAAGGCTATGATGTAGTTGAATCAAGAAAATCTTATTTCTTGTGTTATCATTATATGAATTCATTGTTTTCAAGTTGAGTATTTATTTCCATGCTTAACGCTTTTAAATTTCTGATCAAGATTTAGATGATTTGTTGCATTATATTGAGACCAAGAGGAGATGTGTAATGAATGCTTCTGGTGATAAATACCATATGTTGAATGCAAGTTTGACACCTAATGCATGATGTATGTGGTTATTCTAGAAATTCCATAAATCGTAATGTTCTTATTTGTGATTAAATCTTCATAGAAATATAGTTGGTTTTCATAGATAAGTAAGTCTAATATAACTTGAGAGAGAGTATTAGATAAGTTTGGGTTTTTCAACCATCACTTTTAACTTTGATTCTCATATAACGTGATTTGAAATCGGATTGAATTGATTTAGCGAAATCAAATTGAATTGATTTAGCGAAATCAAATTGAATTGATTTAGCGAAATCAAATTCCTTAGCGTTTTTAATCATTTGTGAACAACATTAATGTTTGTTATTTGCGTTAGTTTTAAGTTAATTTACTTCTTAAACAAATTCAAAAATTCGATTTTCAAATAAAATTAGGATTAGTCAATTTCGGTACTTAGTAACGCCATTCCTTGTGGGTTCGATATCCGTACTTTTGTACACTTTATTACTTGAACGATTCATACACTTGCGAAATTATGCATCACTGCTCTCGCAAGTAGAGCGGTGTATTTCGAGCCCAATGATGCATGATCCTATTTATCCTTTACCAGTTTGGACTTTAAATAGCCCACGTTGTAAGCTCTATCAAAGTCACAAATCAACATTAACTATACACAAAGGATGATCCAAATGCACATATTGCTTACTTTCTGGAGGTGTGTGATCTTTACAAGATAAATGGTGTGTCTGAAGATGCTATAAGATTGAGGGTTTTTCCTTTTTCACTTCGGGATAAAGCCAAGGAGTGGCTAAACTCATTACCACCGGGATCAATTATGACATGGAATGAGTTGGTTCAAAAATTCTTTTCCAAGTTCTTTCCTCCTACTAAGACGGCAAAATTGAGGAATGAAATCACATCTTTTACACAGTATGACCAAGAATCATTGTATGAAGCTTGGGAAAGATTCAAAGAAATGTTGAGGAAGTGCCCACATCATGGTATACCAATTTGGCTGCAAGTCTCTACATTTTATAATGGGTTGGTTTCAAACTATCGACAATGATTGATGCTGCAGCTGGATGGTCTTTAATGGGGAAAACACCGGAGGATGCTCATGAGTTATTAGAGATTATGGCAGAAAATAACAATCAGTGGCATTCAGAGCGGGTAATTGCAAAAAGATCAACAGTAGTGCATGAAATTGATTCAGTGAATGCTTTGTCAGCTCAAGTTGCCACTCTTTCAAGAAAGATGGATTCTTTTTCATCCAAATTCGAATCCAAACCAACTACACAATGTGATTTATGTGGTGGAAATCATGCTAGTATCGAGTGCCAAGCTAGAAATCCATTTGCTCACCAAATGCTGAGCAAGAAAATTATGTTTCAAATTCCCAAAAACCTCAACATAACCCATATTCGAACACCTACAATCCAGGTTGGAAAAATCATCTAAATTTGTCATAGAAAAATAACCAAGGGGGTTCAAACTTTCATCATCTTCCTACCAACCCCAAGAGAAGAAACAAACAGATTTGGAAGGAATTTTGGGAAAGTTCATTGAGGAGTCAAGAACAAATTTCAGAAATCAAGAAGCAATCAATAGGGACATCCAAAACCAACTGAGGCAGCTTTCAAAGCAGATTGCAGAAAGGTCTCAAGGATCGTTGCCCAGTGACACAATAAATCCCAAAGAGCATGTAAAGGCTATCACATTGAGAAGCGGTAAAGAACTTGAAATGCAGGGGAAATCGGAGAAAAAGATGGAAGAATCTAAAGATAAGCCATCAACATCCCAAGATGTTCAACCTTCCCCAAATGCGAAATATGAGCCTCCTATCCCATATCCTCAAAGATTGAATAAGAAAAAGCTTGATAATCAATTCGATAAATTTTTGGATATTTTTAAGAAATTGCATATTAACATTCCTTTTGCAGAGATGTTGGAACAAATGCCCAAGTATGCAAAATTCATGAAGGAAATTCTATCAAAGAAGAGGAAGTTGGGAGATTATGAAATTTTCATGCTAAATGAGGAGTGCAGTGCAGTTCTTCAAAGAAAACTGCCACAGAAATTGAAAGACCTAGGGAGTTTTACTATACCTTGTACTATAGGAAGTTGCAATTTTGATAAAGTCCTATGTGATTTAGGAGCAAGCATTAATTTGATGCCACTTTCTATTTTTAGAAAACTAGGCCTGGGAGAAGTAAAACCCATTTCAATCTCTCTACAATTAGCGGATCGATCGGTGAAATATCCTCGAGAGGTAATTGAGGATGTTTTAATTAAAGTTGACAAATTTATTTTCCTTGTAGATTTCGTGGTGCTTGACATGGAGGAAGATAGAGAGATTGGGGAGACCGTTCCTTGCAACTGGAAGAACATTGATTGATGTTCAGCAAGGAAAGTTCATTCTACGGGTGCAAGATGAACAAGTGATTTTTGATGTTTTTGAAGCAATGAAATTTCAAAGGTGAGGTACATTCTTGTTTTCAAATTAACACTCTTGATAGGATAATCTCGGAAACTTTTGAAGAGAGAACTCCATTGCTACCACTTGAAGCTTGCCTTGTAAAATCTGCAACAATTGAGGAGGAATATGAGGAAGTGAGACAATGTTCCAAATTACTTGCAACACTAGATGAATATTTGTTCAGTGATGAAACATTCAAGGAGTTGGGAACAAATGAAACTCCAACCTCAGTGGTAAAGAAGGAAGCCAATAAGATTGAGCTAAAGCCACTACCGTCCCATCTAAGGTATGCCTATCTTGGAGACTCAAAATCCTTTCCTGTTATTATTAACAATTCTTTGAATGATGAAGAGGAAAACAAGCTATTAGGAGTTCTTCGGACTCACAAAATGGAAATTGGATGGACAATGGCGGACATCAAAGGGATTAGCAACTCTGTTTGCATGCATAAAATCTTGATGAATGAGGATTACAAGCCCACAATTCAGCCACAAAGGCGCTTAAACCCAACAATGCAAAAAGTGGTCAAGGATGAGGTGATTAAGCTTTTGGATGCCGGGGTAATTTATCCAATTTCAGATAGTGCTTGGGTAAGCCCAATTCATTGTGTACCAAAGAAAAGGAGGAATCATAGTTGTAGAAAATGAAAACAATGAGCTTATTCCAACAAGGACAGTGACTGGGTGGAGAGTATGTATTGATTATCGAAATTTGAATGACGCCACCCAAAAAGATCATTTTCCTTTGCCATTTACTGATCAGATGTTGGAAAGATTGGCTGGACATTCTTATTATTGTTTCCTTGATGGATATTCAGGGTACAACCAAATTGAAATTGCACTTATGGTACTTTTGCATACAGAAGGATGCCTTTCGATTTATGTAATGCACCTACAACTTTCCAAAGATGCATGATAGCAATTTTCTCTCATATGGTCGAAACGTTTATTGAGGTTTTTATGGATGATTTTTCTATTTTTGGCCATTCTTTTGATAATTTCTTGCATAATCTCTCTTTAGTCTTGCAGCGTTGTAAAGACACAATTTTAGTGCTAAATTGGGAGAAATGTCACTTCATGGTTCAAGAAGTAATTGTTCTTGACCATCGGATTTCAGCAAAGGGAATGGAAGTGGATCGTACAAAGGTGGAGGTGATCGGAAAATTACCACCTCCAACAACTGTAAAGGGCATTAGAAGTTTCTTAGGACATGTTGGGTTTTATAGAAGATTTATTAAGGATTTTTTAAAAATAACAAAACCTCTTTGTAGTTTGTTAGTTAAAAATACACAGTTTGATTTTTCTCCTGACTGTTTGAAGGCTTTTAACCTTTTGAAGGAAAAGCTCACTTCGGCCCCTATAATTTGTGCACCTGATTAGAGTCTTCCATTTGAGGTAATGTGTGATGCTAGTGACTATGCTATAGGTGCTATTTTGGGCCAAAGGAAAAATAAGTTGCTTCATGTGATTTATTATGCAAGCAGGACATTAACAGATGCACAACTTAATTATGCGACAACTGAGAAAGAGCTTTTGGCAGTAGTGTTTGCATTTGATAAGTTTAGATCTTATTTAATTGGGTCTAAAATCATTTTTTATACTGATCATTCTGCTCTTAAGTATTTTCTAGCCAAGAAAGATGCCAAACCGCGATTACTAAGATGGATTCTTCTCTTGCAAGAATTCAAGTTAGAAATCCGTGACAAAAAGGGGACCAAAAATTTGGTTGCTGACCATTTTTCCAGGTTGGAGGAAGATTACTTTGAGGTTGAAGGACAAATTAATGAAACATTTCCTGATGAGCAATTGCTTGCTATCCGAATGGCTCTATGGTGTGCTGATTATGCAAATTATTTGGTTAAGAAAATTTTACCTCCTCACATGTCTTATCAATAAAGAAGGAAATTCTTTTATGATTTGAAACAATATTTTTGGGATGAACCTTACTTGTATAAACATTGTGCAGATCAAATTATTAGAAGATGTGTACCGGAGGAAGAAATGGAAAGCATTCTTTGTCATTGCCATTCGAAGGAAGTTGGAGGACATTTTGGTGGAACAAAAATTGCAGCAAAAATTTTGCAATCTGGATTCTATTGGCCTTCATTGTTTAAAGATTCTTTCAAGTTTGTTTCAATGTGTGATGATTACCAAAGGAATGGAAATATTTCATGGAGACATGAAATGCCCTTAAATAATATTTTAAAAATTGATTTATAGGATGTTTGGGGTATTGATTTTATGGGGCCTTTTCCTTCGTTTCATTCTAATAAATACATTCTTTTTGGTGTAGATTATGTCTCTAAATGGGTGGAAGCAGTTGCCTTGCCTACCAATGATGCTAGGGTTGTGATCAATTTTCTCAAGAAGAACATATTTTCAAGATTTGGCACACCTAGAGCAATTATAAGTGATGAAGGTAAGCATTTTTGCAATAACCAATTTGAGGCTTTGTTGCAGAAATATGGAGTTACACACCAGATAGCAACACCTTACCATCCTTAAACTAGTGGACAAGTTGAAGTGTCAAACCGAGAGTTGAAGAGGATCCTTGAAAAGACCGTAAATAACTAACGTAAGGATTGGTCAAGGAAACTAGATGATGCACTTTGGGCCTATAGGATAGCTTTCAAGACACCTATCGGCATGTCTCCATACCGATTGGTGTATGGAAAAGCTTGTCACCTTCCAGTTGAATTGGAACATCGGGCATATTGGGCAATTAAAATTTTGAACTTTGATCTTAAGGTAGCAGGTAAAAAGAAGGTGTTGCAATTGAATGAGATGGATAAAATGAGGAATGATGCTTATGAGAATGCCCGAATATGCAAGGACAAGACGAAGGTTTGGCATGATAAGCACATTTTGAGGCGAAACTTTGAGGTGGGACAGAAAGTGCTCCTTTATAATTCCCGTCTTAGACTTTTTCCGGGAAAGCTTAAATCTCGTTGGTCAGGACCTTTTCTAGTAACCAAGGTGTTTCCTTATGGAGTAGTTGAGATCAGTCATGAAACAAAGGGAACTTTCAAGGTGAATGGACAACGGTTGAAGCCATATTTTGACGGAGAATTCAACAAGCAGAAGGATTCTCTAGAGTTACAACAACCGCAGTAAAAAAAATGACTGAAAGTCTAGCTAATGACTATAACTTAAAGCGCTTAATGGGAGGCAACCCATCAGATTTGTTTTCTCATCTTTTATCTCATTTTATTTTAGCAATTTTAAATTTTAAATTTTAGCTTAAATTTTAAGTTTTGTGATAATTTTATTTTTAATTAAATTTGCTTATTTTATTTGTCTTGTAGGTAAAAAAAAATCTTATGTTCGCCTCGCGAGTTTCGCTGCGGCCAGTTTTTCTTTCTTACATTAAGGATAATGTAAGGTTTTGGTTGGGGTGCGATAAATGGTAAATCTTTTTCTTCCCTTCATTTTTAGTAGTTTTGTTTGTGTGTTTATTTGTATTTAATTTTGATTTTCCATTTATTTTTCTACATTTTGATTTAATTTCTTTTATTTCTTTTATTTCTTTATTGTCTTATTTTTATTCTTATTTTTTCATTTGCATTTTACTTATTTTAATTTTCCCGTTGATGATAATAATGTGATTGTGATAACAAGTAGCTTTTAGAAGACATTAAATCTTGCTTCGGTTTAAAGATAATTTCAAATGTTGATTTTACCTAGTTGGCGACTCTTTTGGTATGTGGTATGATTTGGTTGATTAGTCTAAATGCTTAGAAAAGTCTTATGTGCGAATTTTTCATGGAAATTTTTGTGATCTCAACAAACTATAGAACTCATTTGAAAACCTCTTGAGGCGAAATAATTTGGAATTGCACTGTTTAGGATATGATGTAGGCCATTTTTGGATCGATTGTGCCATTTTAAGCCTACCTTGTTATCTTTATATCACTAGTTACCTCTTTGAGCCTATTTAAATATATTGTTAGCCTTATTTTTCTTTCTTTTTGCCTTCTATAACCTACCCTTTGTTTAGCCAATATATATATATAATTCCTACCTTATTTGTTAAGAGAACTTAATTTTGAACACAAACTTTATAAGAGCAATTGGAGTAAGGATAGAATAAAAAAATAAAAAAAATAATAATAATTCTTTCACATATATTGGAAGAAATTGGTTGGGGGTTGTGTTTAGAAAAAAAGAGAAAGGAAAAGATAAGAAAAGAAAAAAGAAAACAAAAGGGCCTTCACACTCGAGTAAATAAAAGAGTGTTAGTGATGGATGTACTGAGGTGAAAGATTGAGGAAGAATTTTGTTTATCTTTGGAAAAATGGGTTATGATCGGAAGAAACAATTTGGGTTAAATGATATTACTCTTTTACTTAATTGGTTGTGTTTAATCTAATAAGTGCTATTATTTGTATTTTGACACTTCCCGTTCTTTCTTAACCAAATACCTAAGCCTAACATTACAAGCCTCATAAAGTCCTATTGATCCGAAGTGGTGTATTTTCCTTCATTAGTGGAGAGAGTTTTGAAAAGTGAGCCTATAGAGTTTGAGATTTCACCTTTTTGTTTGTGGATGTTATGCATAATATTATCCGGGCATTATGGAAATTGGTTTGTGGTTTGATGGATGTTTAAGAGTCAATAACAAAAGTGAAATTGGCATTTGAGATTTCTTAAAGCTTAGGTGACATTTAATTATTCTATGTGTTGTGTGTTATTTACAATTTTTGAGACATTTGTGCAAATTAATTTTTGTGTGATTTTATTGATTTGAGTTAGGATAGTTATAGGTAAGATGTTTGTGGGTATCATCACTGGAAGCCCTCACGAGACTACAACTCGTCCTACTAGGGCCGCCTAGGGGTTTAAAGGCTTATTGCATACGCTTAATGTAATGTTGTAAATAGAATAAATTTTCTTTGAATTTTTCTCTTAATGTCTCCTTTGAATTTATTAAATAGATCGTTTTTCTTGCTAGAGACTAGCAAGAAGCTAGTTGTGGGTCGTTGATAAGAGCTAAATTATTGCATTTTTGTTATGATTTAAATGTTGATATTTGTGTGAAAATTGTGTTTATTTGATTATTTAATCTATAAATGTCAATTCACGAGTATTTCGTGTTTAAAGTGAAATTTCAGGTAAAATTATGATTTTGGAGAAGTTAGGAACAAAGTACAATGATCGGGATTGAATGAAATTAAAAAGAAAACAAAGTTTCAAAATTTAGAAATCCCGCCGCCGGCGAAAATATTATTCAGAGCACGACGAAATTCTTCCCGAGAGCACGGATTTTGGCCAAGTGAATCTCGCCGCCAGCTAAAGTATCTCGCCGTCGGCCATATTCATCTCGCCGCCGGCGAAAATCCTACAGAAAGCACGGTAAAAATCTTCCCGAGAACACAAATTTTGGCAAACTCATCTCGCCGCCGGCCAAATGCATCTAGCCGCTGGCCAAAATCAGAAAACAAAAATTTTATTTTCCAGAAATCTCACCGCGGCGAGAATAATTTCTCCACCGACGAGTTTCGTCCGAAAACACATTTTTTATGTTATTTTATTCCAAAATTGCCCCCCAAACCCTAGATCTATATATACATTATGATGGAGAAAGAGAGGGACGGCAGAGAGAGTATATCTGAGTTATTTTTGGAGGAGAAAAGGAAATTTTGGAGAGAAATATTGGAGAAGCTTGAAAGATCATCACCATTGTTGCTACCATGTCTTCATCTTCAAGTGTTTTTCATCTCTTCACCTTAGATTTTATTTTCTACATTTTATTTAGATTTGTTATTCATGGATTCAATTGAAATAATGTTTATTCTTATTTCCGTTATGAACTAACTCGTTTTTGATAAGGCTATGATGTAATTGGTTTTCATACATAAGTAATTCTAATATAACTTGAGAGAGAGTATTAGATAAGTTTGGGTTTTCAACCATCACTTTTAACTTTGATTTTCATATAACGTGATTTGAAATCGGATTGAATTGATTTAGCGAAATCAAATGCCTTAGCGTTTTTAATCATTTGTGAAGAACATTTAATTTTGTTATTTGTGTTAGTTTTAAGTTAATTTACTTCTTAAACAAATTCAAAAATTCGGTTTTCAAATAAAATTAGGATTAGTCAATTTCGGTACTTAGTAACGCCATTCCTTGTGGGTTCGATATTTTTACTTTTGTACACTTTATTACTTGAAAGATTCGTACACTTGCAAAATTACGCATCACTACTCTCGCAAGCAGAGCGGTGTATTTCGAGCCCAATGATGCATGATCCTATTTCTCCTTTACCAGTTTGGACTTTAAATAGCCCACGTTGTAAGCTCTATCAAAGTCACAAATCAACATTAACTATACACAAAAAAAAAGATTGAGCAAACAAAAATTGAGCTCACACTGCAATGCGTTGAATATTACAAACAAAAAATATAACACACCTGACATAGGTGACGACGAATGACCTCGCCAACATTGGCCCCATCGCAAAATGCCATGAGTTGCTCCTGACACCCATCCACTAAAATTTGGCTCATACAACGATCAAGGTATTCAGATGCCAAGCCCCGATTCAGCATGACCCCGACAACACCGGCAGTAAGGTCCTCAACAATAACCTTCCCCCTCTTTAAATCCCTTATAGGATTTCCAAATTCTTTGGAGCCAGTAAGGGGAGTTAGGACCAACCTTCTTCTTTTTATTCTTTAGGAAAGAGGTACGACCTTCATGAGAGGATTTACCCATCTTCTTACCCACCAAGGATCCTACCCTAGGAGCAGGACAGGCACCGATCGGTGAATTAGTTCCTCCTGATGTCACCTTGCTCTTCATTCGAGAAAAAAGCTGGTCAGTGGTCAAATCTATGGGATCTGTAGAATAGAAAAATAACACGGGTTGAACACCTAAAAAAATTAATTAAAAAAAAATAAAACATATATATATATATATAAAATAAAAAGAGGGCACAAATAAGGTAAAAACAAAGAGAAACTAATGGTCACCATCTTCCGGAAGCACCTCGAACCGTCCCCCAAAATCTGTAGGAGAAGTCCTACGTTTAACAGAAGTCAGGGCACTAGAAGAAGCTCGGGGTCTACGAGTCAACCTAAGAGGAGGCTCCATGGCACCGTGTCTCATTAACCCACACATAACAAAACGTGGAGTGTTCAAAAGAGTCCTCCAATTCATTTTCTCATGAAGATAGTTTGGATATCATCCAACCTCTTCTTCACATCAAGACTCATGGTCGTGATCAAAGAGGTCATATTCCTAATCACGACCTTAGTATCATTCCAGACACATCTTACCAATCTAGTATCACTTGTGGGGGACTCCTACCGACCTGAAACATAGAAAAAAACTCTTTCCAATTTTTCTCATTTTCAAGAAGCGACACATTCATCCCACGATATTGCTTCATCGACATATACACCCTCCTCGGGTCTGTGGGGTTCTATTTCAGAACATACCCCTCATTAAACTCGACCATCTCTAAATTCACCCCAAGTTCTTGACATATAAGTGTTAAGTAGAGAAAATATCTCCACCTATTAGGCATCAATTGTCCTGGTGCAAGCTATGTCCTAATAAAAAATCTCCTAATGAGAGGATACAAAAGAAACCTTACTCCCAGTCATAGAGCTTTCTCATGGAAAAAAATCCACCCAATTGGAGGTGCATCACTATCACGAGCGCCCTCAGAAGGAATCATTATCTGAACTATTGGAGGGATGTCATAAGTCTTTCTTATTCTCTCTTCAAATTGGGGTAACAACCCATAAGTCTTAGGAACGACCACCCAACCCCTAATGCGACTTGTCGGCTCACCAGATCCTATTTTCCTATGTGTTTTCTCCTCCATGTCCTAGACACTAAAATCTAGGTATGAGGCACACTCAATTTCACAGTCAACATGGTCTGGCGATAGGGGGTAGAGGTAGATGGCTATCATGTAGACTGATGTATTTCATTAGAAGAACCCGAGCTCCCACTAGCATACTAGGGACTCTCCCATGAGCCCGAGCCAGAAGTAGATGTCTCTTCTCTTTGCATTCCGATAAAAGCTACAAAGAAAATAAATAAAGACAAAACAATAGCAGATGGTAAGGTACAAGAAAAGGAGATTACCTAAAGACAACTTGCAAGTAAAAGAAATTGTTCCTCTTAAAAACTGACCTGAAAAGAAAGTAGCAAATTGTTAGGTTCTCAACGCTTGGATGCTAAAAATCCGAACATAGAATATTATAGTACAAGCTGAATTCTTACCACCGAACTAAAAATCTTTCACCACTCGAAAAGAAATGAAAGAACATTTTCTCTTACTATTTCTCAATTTTGCAAGTAAGCAATAATAAGTCCTAGCCCAAGCACCCCTTTATATAGGGGCATTGGATTTCTCTCTCTAATCAACTGACACACATTTATTGTGGAAGTCAAACGGTTCATCTCTTGTGCCCTGTATTCACTCTTCCACCTTTCACCGAAGCTCGATCTGAAAGAGTGGGGGGACTTGATGTTTGGATATTGAGACCGACCGAAAGACCGGACCTTGTAACCTACCCAAGCCAAGTCTAGCCCAAGACGGAAGATGAAGTACCCTAGACATCGCACTCATGGGAAAAACTAAGCCCAATGGCAACTCGAGCCTTAGACAGACCAAGCCCAATGTCAGCTCGAGCCTTAGAAAAACCAAGCCAAGAACATTTCGAGCTCGAGTATAGTATGAGATCCTTAACAGCATGAGTAATACTCGACCTAGATCTCTGACACATTGTACTTTAGGCCAATCATGTCCCCCTGACATGTAGTTACATGTACACATTGTATAGCTGACACTTATACCCATGAATGTGTTATAAATAGATGGAGCACTCATGAGGATCCACACATTGAGCTCTTTACATGCATCTCTCTCTATAAGATATTAAGTCTCAACATGTACCTCCTACTCATTCCCCTCTCTTTTCTCTCCATTTATTCTCTCACCTATTCTATCTCTCTCTCCTATTCACAAAATAACGATGAGAAAAAAAAGATTGAAAAAAATGAGAAAAAGAAATAAATAAGAGAGAAAAAAGAATAGCATCTCAAAGTTTTTTTAAAATATTTTTTATTAATAAAATATATAATTTTATTTTATTTTAAAAAGAATTAATTTTTTAAAATTTTAAATAAATTGATCATAATATTAAATTATAAGATTAATAAAAACCGGTCTAAAAATTATATAATTATAATATATAAATCATAATTACATGAATAAAATCACCTTCCATCTTACTTATACCTGGCAACTCCCTCCCCAAAGACCTCATTTATCTAATTTGTACAAAAAAGTCTACGTGGCAACCGATTCACTAAAAATGATTTGATTCAATGTATATTTTTCAAAAAATGAGAAGAGTGCATGATAGATTTGTGTAATGTTGGACACCTAAAGCATATGGTATAAAATTTATCTCATACAAAATAAGGAAAGAAATAAAAGATTATAGAATAGTGAACCTAATTTATCTCATACAAATTTTATAGGAGAGAATGTTGTCAAATTAGTCGATTATTAATTTTTTTTACCAACTGACATGCAACTTTGGAGAAACTAAAATCGTACCACACATATGATCTCAAAAACCAACCAGTAAGTTTTTTAGTAATAGATTTGAAAGTTTTAAATAGATAACTCTTTTTTTTAAGTATTTTAAATTCACATAGTAAATATAACCTAGAATTAAAAATAAATGAATTTTCCTCATATATATATTCGTATTTGTATTTGAAAATATTTAAAAGATTTTTAAAGTGATTAAAATTAAAAAAAAAAAAAACTCTCAGACCTAATTAAAAAAATTTACTAAAACATGTCATCTTACCCTTTACTAAAAAGAAGAAAAGATACATATTTATCTTGCATTCACGTGATTAAAATTTTTTAAAATAAAAATAATAAAAATATGCAATATATTAATTATTATATATAAATATTATAAAAATAATAAAATTAACATATTTTAGGATAAACCTACAAAAATATTATTAAACTATTAGATTTTTTTTAAATTTGCGTGAGTACAAGCAAGGATAACCATAATCATCTCGTACTAATTTCGAATATATTCGGTTAATAACTATTTGTTATGAATCAATAGTCGTTTTTATATGAATTAATCACGTTTCTTATTTTTTTAATATTTATTTAAAAATATATTTAGTTTAAAAAATTGATATGGTAACTTAATTATTATTTTATTATATTATTTAAAATATTGATATTAATTTTTATTTTTTAACTATTTAATACATGTTTTTAAGTAAAATAAAAGATATAAATTAAAATAAATATAATTTAATGTAGTTATATAAAATATTGTGTGCTTTATTATTAAAATTTTATTTTTCTATATAATAATATGTATATAAAATGATAATATTAATATATGATTTACTTTGTTAATTCTATTTTCGACAATATAATAACTCTCTCAATTTTACGTATTTTTGGTTACAATTATTTAAAAAAAAGACCGTCTTATGTTTACGGATAATCACATTTTTAGTTAGCCATACTTAAAATATTTATCCCTAGATTTGTTAAGAATGTATTATTAGACTTTTTTCAATTATAAATATATCATCAAATTATTTAAAAAATATAAATATATTATTTTATCATTTCTACCTCCGGGTTAAAAATTAAAAAATCTCAAAAACTAAAAATTTGTAAATTTCAATGTTCATCTTCAAAAACATTTAGTGAATTTTAGGAATTTTATGTTTGTTTTAATTTTAACTCTACGTTATATGAAAACTTATGGAATGATATATTTATAACTTTTTAACGATTTAATAATATTTTTGTAATAAAAAATTAATAATATATTTATAACAAACATAATAATTTAATGGTATTTTGTAGATTTAAACTACAAACTTATAATATACATACGTCGGTTCACGTCGATTCTTGTTGGTTTTATAAAATAAAATCATCTCATCAATTCAACTAGGATTGACTGTTAAATTTTATGACTCTAAAATAATAATAGTTTAACGTAAGGATTATCTTTGCCCATTAATAATAAACATTTATAACATGTTTGATTTATTATATATTAAATATAATTATATTATAATATTTTGTATGATATTTAATAATAATATTTATAAGTCAGATAAATTATTTTTTGATATATTAAGTTAACTAAAATTGATGATTAAATAATAAAATAATTTTTATATATTATATATATAAAAGTTTAAATCACATTTTTAAGTTTTTGTACAAAATTATCACATATTTCAAAGTTATGATTACTATTATCTTTAATTTTTTAATATTTTTATAATTTGTTTAAGATTCTTATTTTTTTATTAATTTAATAAATAATTATTAGTATTTAAAATAGCAACAAATATTTCTTACTTTTTAATTAATATTTCTTACTTTTTAAGTAATAATTTATTAACATTTAAAATACCGAAAAATATATATTATTTTATTAAGTAATAACTTATTATTATTTAAAATATTAATAATTATTTATAAGCTATTTAAAATAATAATTGTACACTCAACGTTTTTAGATAATAGTGCCAACACTAATTTTAATTAAAATATAACTTAATAGTAATTATTTTTAACATTTTCATGTATTAAGTAAAATATAAATATTTATGACTAGTATTTATAATAATATACATCTTTTTTATGCAATCATCTTATATATCAAAATAATTTTATTATAAAATTTATTAAAATAAATGTTTAATTTATTTTTTCTATTTCTTCTATACCTATTGGGTTTTAAAATTAAAATTTTTAACACTATAAACTTATATAAGTTGAATAGTTTAAGTTTTTTATAAATTTAATAATTTAAATATATATAGTATTTTTATTCAACTAAAATTAAGCCATAATTAAAAAAATTATTATTTTCATAATTCCTATCACTCTTGAACTCTAATCCTAAATACGCTAGCTAACTATAAAGAATGGTTTATCCGTATCTGTTGGAAAAGATGAAATTTATAAAATAAAATAAAAATTAGTAAAGCCTTGTGCACGTTGTTTTTTTACATTATTTAAAAGATTTATAAATAGTGAATAGTTACCTATTAGGATTGGGCTCCAAGGGGTATCCACTTTTGTGAAAGGAAAGTGAACCTAGGCAAATGTGATACCACACGCGCGCGCGCCGCCGTCGTTGCCGTCCGTCAGGCCAGGCCAAACCCGGTCGTCTTAGAAAAGTGCGTGTGTGGCATTTTATTTTTTGAAAAAAAAATTCAAAAAACTTTTCCACTCAAAAAATGGTTATTATATATATATATATAACCGTTATTTTCTTTTACTGAGAACATGGTTGTTGTTTTCTTTTACTCAGAATATAACTGTTAAATGCTCGTTGTTCGTCTTAACTCAGAAAATGGTCGTTACTCGTCTTTATTCAGAAAATTACCGTTACTCTTCATTACTCGGAATGACTGTTACACTCTCCATCCCCAGACATTACCGTTATTATCATAATGACCACACAGTTTCTGAAACCTATAAATAGAGGGCCTCAGCTCTCATTTTCAACACAACAATCTACAAACTCATCTCACTAGGAAAAAATTCTCTGTGTAAATCTAAGCTACTTTTCAGTTCTTCGAGCAACAAATTTTTCAAGTGTAGCATTCCGGTCTTCATCAATGCAGCGAAGTTTCGAGACAGAGAAAAAGATTTTGGGTTGTTTTATCATGGGGACGACAGGGTTGTGTTTGCTTGCACAAAATTGGGCAAAGCCGCAAAACGTCTTAAAGAGAGCGACCTAGTCCGCGACTCAACCCAAGTAGTTCATTTCAGGTTATCGGTAATATTGTTCCAATATTGTTTTAACGTACTTGTTTCAACAATTTTAAGACGTTTCTATCTGGCATGTTTATTGAAATGCTGACTGGTGATCTCAACAAACCATTCCATTTTAAGGGACTACACTTTAAAAGATTGAGACCAAAAATGTTATTTTTCTTAACCATGAAAAAAGTCATTTATGCTCTTACTACTGAAAAACCAATACAATCCAATCCTCTTACTGAAGTTGTAACTAAGGATTTAGACACATGGATGGAAAATGATTTTCTGTGCAAAAATTATATTCTTAATGGTTTAGCTGATGACTTGTATGATTATTATAACTCTGATAAGTCTGCTAAGGAAAATTTGGGAAGCACTTCAAAAGAAGTACGACACTGAAGAAGCTGGAACTAAGAGTATGATGTCAGCAGATACATGAAGTTTCAAATGATTGATGGCAAAACAGTGGAAGCTCAATCACACGAACTACAGAAGATAGCACAAGAAATAACTTCTGAAGGTATGACTTTAGATGAACAATTTCAAGTAGCTATTATTATAGATAAATTACCCCCTGCTTGGAAAGATTTTAAGAATACACTTAGGCATAAAACTAAGGAATTTTCTTTAGAAAGTCTTATAACCCTTTTAAGAATAGAAGAAGAAGCCTAAAAACAAGACCAAAGAGATGAAGTACTAGTAGTCTCAAATAACATTACCAATAAGAAACCCTCCTCTGCAATTCTGAAACCTAAAGGTAGAAATATGAAAACTTAGAATCGTAATAATAACCAAAACTGTAACCACTAAAATATAAATATAAACTATCCTCCCCAGAATGGACCTCAACCCCCCTTAAGGAATAACACATTCATGTGTTATAGTTGTAATAGACTTGGCCACTTGGCTAGGAACTATTGAAACAGGAATCGTCCTGCCCCACACGAACCTTACCGAAGATCAACTTATTGCTATGATATCTGAAGTCAATTTTGTTGGTGGATCCGAGGGGTAGTGGGTGGACATTGGTGCTTCTCGCCATGTTTGCTATGATCGAGATATGTTCAAGTCCTATTCTGATTCTGAGGATAAGAAAGTGTTGTTGGGCGACTCCCACTCCACTAAAGTTGCTGGTACTGGTGAGGTGGTATTGAAGTTTACCTCTGGAAAGACTGTCATCTTGAAGGATGTCCTGCATACTCCAGAGATGAGAAAGAACTTAGTTTCAGGTTATCTTCTTAACAAAAGCTGGGTTTACTCAAACTATAGGAGCTGATTTATATACTATAACTAAAAATAATATATTTGTTGGGAAAGGGTACACCACTGATGGCATGTATAAATTAAATGTTGAAATCAATAAAACCTCTTCTTCTGCTTATATGTTGAGTTCTTTTAATATTTGGCATGCTAGACTTTTTCATGTTAATAAATGCATAATCAAGAACATGAGCACCTTAGAACTAATGCCTAAACTATCTTTGAATGATTTTGAAAAATGTGATTTTTGTAGTCAAGCTAAAATAACCAAAACTTCACATAAATCAGTAGTTAGAGAATCTGAACCTTTAGAATTAATACATTCTGATATATGTGAACTTGATGAATTTTAACAAGAAATGGAAAACGTTATTTTATAACTTTTATAGATGACTGTTCAGATTACACTTATGTATATCTAATGAAAAATAAAAGTGAAGCGTTTGATATGTTTAAAATATTTATGACTAAAATTGAGAATCAACTTAAGAGAAAAATAAAAAGGTTTCGAAGTGATATAGACACTGAATATGATTCCAATATCTTCAATGATTTTTATAAAACTCATGGAATCATTCATGAAAAAATAGCATCTTATTCTCATGAAATGAATGACAAAGCTGAAAGAAAAAATAGAAATTTTACTGAATTAGTAGTTGCAATTTTATTAAACTCTGGTGTTGCTTCCCATTGGTGGGGAGAAATGTTATTAACTATTTGCTATATGCTAAATAGAGTGCCTAAATCTATAAATAAAATTTCACCATATGAAATTTTGAAAAATAAGAAACCTAATTTAACCTATTTTAAAACTTGGGGTTATTTAGCCTATGTTAGGATCCCTGATCGTAAAATAAATAAACTTGCTAGTACAGCATATGAGTGTGTATTAATAGGATACACTGTGAATAGTAAAGCTTATAAATTCTATGACTTAAATAATCATGTAGTTATAGAATCAAATGATGTTGACTTCTATGAACATAGGTTTCCCTTTAAATTTAAAAATAGTGGGGGCTCGTTTTCTAGTAGTTTACCCATAACTAGAACTAGTGAACAAAATGAAGAATTAAACATTGAAATTAGAAGAAGTAAACGAGCTCGAACCCTTAAGGATTTTGGATTTGATTTTTATGCTTATACCTTAGAGGAAGATCCCCAAACTCTTAAAGAAGCATTATCTTCTTTAGATGCCAACTTATGGGAAGAAACCATAAATGATGAAATGGACTCACTTGAGTATAATAAGACTTGGCATTTAGTTGACTTACCTCCTGGTTGCAAAACCATTGGATGTAAATGGATACTAAAGAAGAAATTAAAGCCTGATGGTACTATTGAAAAGTACAAAGCTCGTCTTGTAGTTAAAGGATATAGGTAAAGGGAAATGTAGATTTCTTTGATACCTTTTCACCAGTCACACGAATAACTTTCATACATGTACTTTTTTCTCTTGCTACTATCCATGATTTAGTAATATATCAAAGGGATGTTAAAATTGCTTTCTTAAATGGTGATTTAGAAGAAGAAATTTATATGGATCAACCTTAAGTTTTTGTTATCCTAGGTCAAGAAAATAAAGTTTGTAAACTAGATAAATCTCTTTATGGTCTAAAACAAGCACCTAAGCAATGACATGAAAAATTTGATAATCTAGTTATCTCACATGGATTCAAAATAAATGAAAGTGATAAATGCATTTATTATAAATTAGAAGATAATATTTGCACTATTATATGTTTATATGTGAATGACATGCTTATTTTTGGGTCAAATATTCATGTTGTGAACAATGTGAAAACTTTGTTAAGTACTAATTTTGATATGAAAGATCTCAGAGAAGCGAGTGTAATCCTTGGTATAAAGATAACTAGGTCTGAAAAGGGAATTTCTCTAGATCAGTCTCACTACATTGAGAAGATCTTAAAGAAATATAATTACTTTAACTGTAAACCTGCATGTACTTCTTATGATCCTAGTGTAAAGTTGTTCAAGAACACCGGAGACGGTGTTAGACAAACTGAGTATGCGAGCATCATTGGTAGGTTACGTTATACTACTGATTGCACTAGACCAGACATAGCTTATGTTGTGGGACTACTATGTAGGTTTACTAGTAGACCTAGTGTAGAGCATTGGAATGATATTGAAAGGGTTATGAGATACCTTAAGAGAACTATGTACCTTGGATTACATTATAAAAAGTTTCCCGTTGTTCTAGAAGGATACATCGATGCAGATTGGAACACTTTATTAGAAGACTCCAAAGCAACTAGTGGCTATATATTTAACATAGTTGGTGGATCTGTTTCTTGGAAGTCTAAGAAACAGACAATATTGACTCAATCTACAATGGAGTCTGAAATGATAGCACTAGCCACTGCTAGTGAAGAAGCAGGCTGGCTAAGAAGTCTGTTAGCTGAGATCCCTTTATAGGAAAGACCGATACCAACTGTTTTGATCAACAATGATAGTATCACGGCTATTGCAAAGATTTAGAACCGTTACTACAACGGCAAGAGACGATAGATACGTTGTAAGCATAGTACTGTTAGAGAATTTCTCTCTACGGGAGCTGTACGAGTGGATCATGTACGTTCTGATGAAAATTTGACTGATCCTTTGACGAATGGATTACCAAGAGAGAAGGTTTTCAAAACCTCAAAAGGAATGGGACTAATTCCCTTAGAATGAAGAGTCACTCGTTATGGTAACCCAACTTATAGACTGGAGATCCCAAGAAATAAGTTCAAAGGGTAATAACAAGTCATGAAGTGATATAATATGAATCATGCTATTTTCAAATCCCATTCTACATTGTTAGAAGCATGAAGTCCTGAAGCGATAGAAAAGGATGAGTTAATTATTAAACTCTTAATGAGTTATATACTCTACGTGGAATGGAGTACATAGCTATAGGAGTACTCTTGATAGACTCACCTATGTGAATGTGGAAGTGTGGCCGCTTCCTATGGAAATTTGTTGGGCAAAATTTACTAGAGCGTTCACTATACTGGGATACACGTGCATAGCCGTAAAGCATGGGCTTTTTGAACTACACCTTGGAAAGGTTGCGTGTGTGATGATTATTAGAGATAGAGTTCAAAACTACGAGTTACTCTAGTATATTCTAAAGCATCAACACTATGCAAAGGTTCAAGTCGATAGACACTTTTTTTGCTTATGCATAATCTTATAATTTTAATCGATCGATTGCTCGATGAAAATTATTTTTATATAAAATTCAAGTGGGGATTGTTGGAAAAGATGAAGTTTATAAAAAAAATTTAGTAAAGCCTTATCCCACATTGCTTTTTTACATTGTTTAAAAGATGTATAAATAGTGAATAGTTAGTTATTGGGATTGGGCCCCAAGGGGTACCCACTTTTGTGGAAGGGGAGACGACCTAGAAAAATGTGATACCATACGCGCGCGCGTACCGCCGCTACCGAGTTCGAGTGCGTGTGCGTGTGTGTGAGGTGAGGTGGCATTTTATTTTTTGGAAAAAATAATTTCAAAAAAATTTTCCACTCAAAAAATAGTTGTTATATATATATATATATTTTTTTTTTCAAAAAAATAACCGTTATTTCTTTTACTCAAAATATGACCGTTGTTTTCTTTTACTCTGAATATAACCGTTAAATGACTGTTGCTTGTCTTTATTCAAAAAATTACCGTTACTCTTCATTACTCGGTATGGCTATTACGCTCTCCATCCCTAGACAATACCGTTATTATAATAATGGCCACACAGTTTCTGAAACCTATAAATAGATGGCCTCAACTCTCATTTTCAACACAACAATCTACAAACTCATCTCACTATGAAAAAATTCTCTCTGTAAATCTAAGTTACTTTTTCAGTTTTTCGAGGAACAAATTTTTCAGGTGTAGCATTCCGTTCTTCATCAGTGCAGTGAAGTTTCGAGACAGAGAAAAAGATTCTGAGCTGTTTTATCTTGAGGACGATGGGGCTGTGTTTGCTTGCACAAAATTAGGCAGAGTCGCGAAACGTTTTAAAAAAAACGACATAGTCCGCAATCAACCCAAATAGTTTATTTCAAGTTATTGATAATATTGTTCCAATATTATTTTAATATACTTGTTTCAATAGTATCAAATTTTAAGTTACTACCAATTTGTTGAACTTTGTTAACACTGAGTCTATAAGCAAACATAACGAGTATTTGCGAACACATTTTTCCCATGTTTACACATACATGATGAATTCATATGATTGGTTCATAATAGATACTTAGAATGGTTTTATGTAACGGGATTGTTTAATAAAAAAATTAAAAAATTAAAAAAAAAATATTACTATTAATATATTTAATTTGAATAATAAAATTAAAATAAGAGTAAAATTAGAAATAAAATTTTATTCAAAATGTTAATAAAAGTGAAAAATAATATTTATTATTTTTAAATATATATATATATATATATATGGTTGTAAAAAAACAAAAGAAGAGGAAATATAAATAAGTAACAATATATATGTACTTTCATTTTTTATGGGTCAAATGTTATAGCAATTTATTAGTCATTATAATTAGAAGACTTTAGTACTTTTTACTTTACAGTTTAGTCCACCGGTATTAAAAAAGTGACACCACGGGTCTTTTGATTATCAATTTTTAGGTTATTTTTATTTTTATTTTTTCAAGTATATATGAAAAATAAAGTTTTAATATGAATAATTGTTAAAACTATTTTTTAAATATTTTTTTTAAAATAAAATAAAATATAAAATTAACCATTTAGAACTATAATTACACTTTTTTATAAATTATAAACTAAACTATCACAAAAACTATTGAAATTAAATACCACATTTAAAAAAAAAACTAGTGGAACTCTACCATCACTCCTATATTTTCTCTCCTAAAACTTCTTTTTTTTTTTTGTTCAAACAATATAATACAGTTTTTATTTAATAAGTCACTCCATAAATTTGAGCGAGAAATTATAAGGAGCACGAAGCTCAAGAACAATATAACTCAAAAGAAAAGGCAACATACAAGCCACTAATTCCATTACTTGCTAGAAAAAAATAGAATTAGCTAAATACTATATTAAACTAGACACGATCTTAACAACCTTTGCTTGGAATACCAGTGAATTCTAGTCAGACCACACTTGTCCAAAAAGTGTTGAAAACATGATGTAGTCAATGAGTATTCCAAAACTCGTGCTGAAATCTATCAGGTCACTAACACGCTAAAAACCCCTGATAGAAGTAGAAGTGGGTTTGAAATGAGGTAGGACTCGGTAACCATGGGTTCTCCCAAATGTTAAAAGCAATACCACTATGAATCTCACATCGTAAATCAGTAACTAAAACTTTTCTGGCTTCTAAAGAACCCCGTCAAGCCTAGGAAGGTGATAGCTAGCCTAATCTAACTAAAAAGGAAAGATCGCCCACGAAAATATTTACTTTTTGACACTTGAGTAATCAGCGAGTCTAGAAACTATACCAATTGCCAACATTTTTTTTGCTACCATGGTTAGATTAAATGCCTTAAGATCTCTAAAATCTAGGCCACCTTCATCTTTTAGATCACACAATTATTTCCATGCTAACATGCGTATTTTTTTTATGTGCATCTATAGTTCTTCACCACAATTTTTGTAAGGCAATCTCGATATCAGAACATAATTCCACTGGAAGTACAAAGCGCTACATATCATATACCACTGCTTTTAAAAGCACCTCTTTCATTAATAGGGATAACAACTTTGTTGAACAATTATTAGGAAGGAGAGAAAAAGAAAAAGAAAAAGAAAAATGAAAAGAAAAAATAACAATCCGTATATTTTTTTAATAATAAAAAAAATACAAAAATACTCTTATTTATACAATTGTAAACAAATGAAAAGAAGCCACATGGCATAACAAAAAAACAATATTCTAACACTCCCTCTCAAGATGGAGAATAGATGTTAATCAGTCCCATCTTGTCCAGCAAACCTTTGAAAATGAAAGGATGAAGAGCCTTAGTGAATATATCTGCCAATTGATTCCGAGTAGAAACATGTAATGTCTTTAAAACTCTTGCCTGAATTTTATCACGAACCAAATGACAATCTATTTCTATGTGTTTTGTTCGCTCATGGTGTTTTGTTCGCTCATGGAAAACAGGATTCGCTGCAATGTGTAAAGCAGCTTGATTATCACAATATAGCAAGGCAGGTCTAGAATGACTTACCCCAAACTCTTTCAACAATGACAACAACTAAGTCAGCTCGCAGGTGGCATTAGCCATGGACCTGTACTCAGCCTCTATTGAAGACCGAGAGACTGTAGTTTGTTTCTTAGACTTCCAGGAGATCAACGAGTCTCCTAAAAATACACAATAACCTGATATGGAACGCTTCATCACAAGACAACCAGCCCAGTCAGCATCAGAGAAAACTTTGAATTGAACTTCAATTGTTGTAGATAGATCACTTTCAGCATAAGCTCTAAGTTCTACTTCAGACTTAGAAGGAAGAAAAAGACCTTGTACAGGAGTCCTTTTCACATATTGCAAAACTGTTTATACAGCTTTGAAGTGAGGAAGTCTTGGTTAAGACAAGAATTGGCTAAGTCTATTAACAACATATGATAGATCCGGCCTAGTGATGGTGAGGTATAGTAACTTCCCAATTAACCTCCTATAAAGAGAAGCATCAGGCAATAAATCCCCTTCATCTTGACTTAATTTCAGATTTGGTTCCATAGGTGTAACCGCTGGTTTACAACCTAGGTATCATGTGTCAGCCAAAAGTTACAATGCATAAGACCTTTGTGAAACCAATATGCCCTTCTCTATTCTGCCCACTTCTAAACCAAGAAAGTAACACAAAGTTCCAAGATCTTTCAACTTGAATCTAGCATTAATCTTACTCTTCAAGTGTTGAACAGCCACATCATCACTGCTGGCTATAATAATGTCATCAACATAGACAAGAATAACCATGAAAACTGATCCCTTGTTGCTGATAAACAAAGAATGATCAGTTGCTGACTGACGAAAGTCTTCTTCAATCAAGGCATTAGAAAATTTTGCATACCATTGCCTTGATGCTTGTTTTAAACCATACAAGGACTTGTTTAGTTTGTAAATAGACATTAGGTAACTGCTTGTTTCTCCCCCTTATGACTATAACCTTGAGGAATAGTCATATATACTTCTTCAGAAAGGTCACCATGCAAAAAAGCATTATTAACATCCAATTGATGTAAAGACCAACCATGGATTGAAGCTAAAGCAAGTAAAAGCTTGACAGTAACAAGCTTTGCTATAGGAGCAAAGGTATCAAAATAATCAACTCCCTTTTGATGATTATACCCCTTTGCAACAAGTCGCGCTTTGTATCTTTCAACAGTCCCATCAGCCTGAAACTTGACTTTATACACCCATTTACAACCAATGGCGTGATGTCCAGCAGGTAAAGAGACAATAGACCATGTATTATTGAGTGCTAAGGCATGTAACTCATCAGCCATAGCTTTATCCCATTTAGGAATACCAGAAGCTTGAGAGAAAAATTGAGGCTCAGGTGTGTTAGAGATGGACATAACTGCCGCCTTAAAATCCCCTTTGATCTTGTCATAACAGAGAAAATTAGAAATAGGATGCTGAGTAGAATGATGATTGACAAGAGAATCATGAAGAACAGAACCACAATGATAAGCCTGCAAATAGCTTGGCTTTTTAACACAACATTGTGGTCTAGTAGAAAGTGGAACAGAAACAACCATAGGAGAGACTAAATCAGAAGAAGCAGCAGGAACAACAGGATGCACAATATCAGAAGCATCAGACAGCTCAGAACAAGGAGAAATATTGTCAAGAACAGACAAAGGAAGAACATTGTTGGAGAATAAGGCACCAATATCAGCAGAGGAACTATTGACAACTAGAGGAAAAATGGTCTCATGAAACACAACATCACGAGAAGCAAAGGTCTTATTACTCTCTAAATCCAGCAGCTTATAGGCTTTCATCCCAAAAGGATAGCCAATAAGAATACAAGCTCTAGATCTAGGAGAAAACTTGTCACGTTTACTCAACAAAGTGGAAGCATAACATAGACAACCAAAAGAGCGCAAGTGATCATAAGAAGGAAACTTATTATTCAGCACTTCAAATGGAGTTTTAGAGCTTAGAACAGGAGATGCCTATTCATAAGGTGAGCAGCAGTCAAAACAGTATCACACCAATAAGAGAGAGGAATACCTGACTGAAACAGAAGAGCACGAGCAATATTAAGTAGATGCTGATGTTTACGCTCAACAACTGAGTTTTGTTGCGGCCTTTCAACACAAGATCAATAATGAACAACCCCTTTAGAGTTGTAGAAATGAGTCAAATCCAATTCCTTAGCATTGTCTGAACGAACTCCTTTGATATGCTTCCCATATTGGGTCTGAATCAGCATAAAAAAATTTGGAATAATCTTCTGAGCCTCAGCTTTAGTATGTAAAAGGAAAACCCAAGTATATCTTGAAGCATCATCAACAATGGTTAAAAAATATCGAAAACCTTCATTAGATATTACTCGAAATGGACCCCATACATCAACATGAATGAGATCAAAAGGTAAAGCTGAAAGTTTATTATTAGAAGTAAACGACAAACGTTTTTGCTTTGTAAGAGGACAAACAGTACAAAGAGGCCTTTTTCAGCTCTAAAATTGAAAGAAGGAATCTTATCCTTATGCTGAGAAACCAAACAAGAAGGATGTCCTAGACGATAATGCCATAACATCTCAGTGGACAAAATAGAGGAAGCATTACAAGCAATAGCAGAGTTAGGGCTAGGTTGATACAAAGCTGAAACACTAAGATGGTAGAGATGCCCCACTCTTTTACTCGTCCCAATCTTTATGCCCTGAGTATCCTGAATCACACAGCCATCATCATGAAGAATTAATGAACATGAGAGGCTCTTTATGAGTGAACTAATAGATAATAAGTTGTATCTGAAAGAAGGAACATAGAGCACTTTAGATAAAACTAAGGAAGGCGATAATCGAACAGAGCCTATCTTAGAAATGGGGGCAGAATGTCCAGTAGGCAGAAGCACAAATGTAGAAGTATAGTTGTTATCAAAAGAATCAAACAAACTCAAATCATGACAAACATGATGAGTAGCACCTGAGTCAATAATCCAAACATTAGCTGATATAAGAGAAGAAATACCAGTGAAGTTTGACACTACAGGCTGCTGTTCTTTAGTATCCTGAGAGATCCCCTGCATCTGAGTACTTAACAGAGATATCAAATGTTGACAATCATTAGCAGTCAAAGCATGCAAAGGAGAAGTATTGTTACTGAAATTCTGGTGATTCTCTGGATTAACTTGAGTTTCAGCAACAAAAGAAGTCTGATTAGCTAGGGGCTTTGAAGAACTTGTCAGATTGGAATACCCTGGATGACTACTTGTTTGGCCCTTAGAAAAATCTCCAGAACGACCTTTTGGTTTAAAACCAGGAGGATATCCATGAATTTTGTAACATTTATCCACTGTGTGACCAGAGAAACCACAGTGTGTACAGACCGGTTTGTCCTTCTTTCCCTTATAAGCACTGTAATTGTTACTAGCCACTCCATAAGATGCTGAAATAGGAGGCAAAGATGAACTAGAAAAATGCATAGATCATTGTCTTTCTTCTTGTATGACTAGAGAAAAAACTTTGTTAATCGAAGGCAATGAATCACTCATAAGAATTTGAGCCCGGATCTGACTGAAAGACTCATTCAAACCCATAAGAAATTGTAAAACATAGTCTTCATGTTGATAATCTATCAAACTTTTCATTCCTCCACAATTACATACTGGTGCATGTCTAAAATCACGTAATTCATCCCAAAAAATCTTTAGTTTGGTAAAATAAGCACTAACATCATTAGAACCCTGTGTGAGTGCGTGAATTTGTTGCTTTAGTTGAAAAATTCTAGGACCATTGCTCTGATTGAACCGATTATGAAGATCAATCCACATACTTTGAGCATCATGAATATACATAATACTATCTGCTATGTCTTTGCAAACAGCATTCAAAATCCACGACATAACCATGTTGTTACAACGAGACCAAAAATGATACAAATTATCCCCAATTTCTGGTTTAACAATAGATCCATCAACAAATCCAAACTTGTTTTTAGCAATAAGAGCTATAATCATAGATCGATGCCAAAAGTTGTAATTACTACCTGTTAGAGGATTTGAAACCAAGCCAAGCCCTGGATGATCTCCATATCCGAGATAGAAAGAACTGTTGGAATCTTCGTGAATACGATCAGTATTATCCAAAACCGAGAAATAATTTTCATTGCTCCGATTGCCTCCACTATTACCTCCACGAGCTCCTCCTCCATGAGCCATTGAAGAACAATCAAGAATCAAGAATCAAGAAGAAAGAAGAAAGAAAGATCAGCGAGAGCAAAAAAAATTTACTCTGATACCATATTACGAAGGAGAGAAAAAGAAAAGGAAAAATGAAAAGAAAAAATAACAATCCGTA
The DNA here is from genome assembly GCA_033030585.1 of Hippophae rhamnoides. Classification (NCBI taxonomy): domain Eukaryota; kingdom Viridiplantae; phylum Streptophyta; class Magnoliopsida; order Rosales; family Elaeagnaceae; genus Hippophae; species Hippophae rhamnoides. The sequence continues at coordinate 28,061,841 of CM065438.1, read as the reverse complement.
TATTTTTCTTAATAATAAAAAAATACAAAAATACTCTTATTTATACAATTGTAAACAAATGAAAAGAAGCCACATGGCATAACAAAAAAACAATATTCTAACACCAATATTGAATTTTTCCTTGCACCATGTCCAAAATATAATTAATTTATACTTGTTTTGCCCGTCCAAAGAAAGCTGAAAGACCCAAATATTTATCAAAACCCATGGAACCAACGATCCTAATATTATGTGTAATGGACCGGTGAGTAACATCATGAATATTGGAACTTAAAAAAATTATAGATTTTTGATAATTAATCACTTGTCTCGACACTTCTTTATACAACTTCAAGATGGTTCTTAAATGATTAATTTATGACATGGAACTCTCGCAAAAAATTAGAGAGTCATCAACAAGTAATAAGTAAGAGATTTACTTTCAACTCAAATGGAGACCACTGATGTTCCCAACTTGTTGTTCTTTATGTAACAAGTTAGATAACCGCTCAACACAAATAAGAAAAAGGAACGGTGATAATGGATTGCTTGCTCAAATACTCCTCTCATGTCTAAAACAATCCATTGCTTCTTCATTCATAGCACATAAATAAGTGACAGTTGAGATACAAGCCATAATCCTTTCAACCCACTTAGTAGATAATTCCAATTTTAGCATCATATCTTTGAAAAATCCCCACTCCACTCAATCATAGGCTTTTCTTATGTCTAGCTTGAGTGTCAAATGCTTTTGTGTACCCCATTTCTTACATTTAAGAGCATAAAGAAACTAATGTGCCACAAGTATATTAGCAAAGATAAGTTATCATGGAATGAATGTAGTGTTGATAATATTAGAGATCATCTCTCTTAATCGATTAGGGAGAATTTTGACAATTATCTTCTAAATGACATTGCAGAAACTAATCGGTTTGAATTGAGTAATATTTATTAGGGAATCCCCATCGCGTATTAAGATAATATGAATGTAATTAGTTGGAGTAGGGATATTATCATACAAAAAAAAATTTAATTACATGTACTACATCAACATTAATAATATTTAAGTATTTTTGGAAAAACAAAGAAAGCATACAATCCGATCCGGTATTTTTAGGGATTTATTTGTAACACTACTGGACTAATTTCCTCGTATAATACTAGCCAAATAAGCTTATTATTTTGTTCTCCTATAACCCATGCTTGAATTGAGTGTAAAATAGCATTATAATCCCCGTTACCACTAGAAGAAAACAAATTAGTAAAATAATTTGTGGCCACCCTCTTCAGCCCATCTTTATTCGTGGCCCATCTCCCACCATCATCATTCAGCCCATTGATGACCACCCTTCACTGCTGCTGTGCTACTCGGGCATGGAAGAACGTGCTGTTGCGATCCCCATCATGCAACCACACCAGCAGTGCTTTATCCTTCCAATAAAGATCCTTCTCGGCACACATTCTTTGCAATCTTCCATAAGCATTTTGTTGATTTTCACTGAATTTTTAAGAAAGAGTTATTGAATTGATTTTGGCTTAATGTTCAATGTTATATTTATACATTAAAAGGAAGAAACTAACCGTTACTAAAGAAACTAGCCGTTACTAAATTAGTCGTTACTAAACTAGTCGTTACTAAACTAGTTGTTATTAAACTAGCCGTTATTAAACTAGCCGTTACTAACTATCCATTATTAAACTAGCCGTTACTAACTAATTATTCTCAACACTCCCCCTCAAGTTAGGTGTGTAAATATCGGTCAACCCTGACTTGCTAAAATTTTCTTCAAATGATTTCAGATCTAAACCTTTAGTGAATATATTTGCCAATTTTTTTTCACTTCTCACAAATGGAGTTTCAATTTCCTTTGCTTGAATTTTTTCTCGAATGAAGTTGCAATCCACTTCGATGTGTTTTGTTCTCTCGTGAAACACTAGATTTGATGCTATATGTCGCACCGCTTGGTTATCACAAAACATCTTCATTGGTTCTTAAATTTTAATTCCGATATCCAAAAGAAGTTGTTTGATCTAAGTTAACTCGCTTGAGGTTGATGTCATGGCTCGATATTCTGCCTCGACGCTTGATCATGCCACAACATTTTGTTTCTTGCTTTTCCATGTGACTAAATTTCCGCCTACAAACGTGAAAAAATCAGTGGTTGATTTTCTATCAAAGTTACCAACCCAATCTGCATCGGAGTAGCCACACACTTCATTAGAATTATTACGTTTCATGAGAATTCCTTTACTAGCTGTCCCTTTTAAATATTTTTAAAATTCTATGTATAGCCTCTAAATGTGGTGTTCTAGGTGTATGCATAAATTTACTAATTTAGCTTACTGAAAAAGAAATGTCTGGTCGGGTTATCGTTAAATAAATTAATTTTCCTACAAGTCTTTGAAATTGGCTTATGTCTTCTAAGGGTTCGTCATCCTCAATATTTAATTTTCATTTACTATCTATTGGTGTAAATGTTGGTTTACTCCCTAATTTACCAGTTTCTTTCAATAGGTCAAGTGTATATTTTCTTTGTGAAATAAAGAGTCCCTTGGATGAATGTGCTATTTCTATTCCTAGAAAATATTTTAGTAAACCTAAGTCTTTGATATCAAAATTCTCCTTTAATTTCATTTTCACTTTTTTATTTTCTTCCAAATTATTTCCGGTAATTATTATATCATCTACATATACTAGAATTATGGTTGTGAAGGTACCATAATTTTTGGAAAATAATGAGTGATCGGCATTACTAATTTTAAAATCACAAGAAATTAAATAAGAGCTTAGTTTTCCATACCATGTCCGTGGAGATTGCCTTAGTCCATAAATAGATTTTTTTAACCTACACACTAGACTAGAATTGTTTTCTTTTTTATGACCAGGTGGAAGCGTCATATATACCTCTTCTTCAAGTGTTCCTTGGAGAAAAACATTCTTGACATCCATTTGATGTAAGGTCCAATTTTGGTTTACCGCTATGGAAAGTAAAATCCTAATGGTATTCATTTTGGCCACGGGTGCAAATGTTTCTTGATAATCTACACCATAGGTTTGAGTGTAGCCTTTTGCCACTAATCGTGCTTTGTATCTTTCAATAGTACCATCACTATTAAACTTAATCTTATAAACTCATTTTCATCCTACGGGTTTCTTTCCTTTGGGTAGTTGTACGACTATCCATGTTTCATTTTTTTCAAGTGTTCTAAGTTCTTCTTCCATTGCTTTGCATCATATCAGTTGGCGTATTGCTTCCTCATTCGACCAAGTAAATGTCGATTTTTTATTTCCGACACACCATTTTGTTGGGGTGTGTAAATACAAGTTATTTGATATAAAATTCCTACTTGCTTGAAAAAATTTGTAACATTTTGAGAAATTATAAAATTCTTGAAATTGAGAAAATACTTCACTTTTATTTTTTAACAAGTGTAACCATGTGGTTCTTGAAAATCATCTATAAATATAACAAAGTATTTATAACCATTAAATGACTCAATTGGAGCCGCGCGCGGTCAATCTCCATTCTGCGCGGCACAAGAAGACGCTGGCGCGGCTTCACGCAGCCGAAGGCCGTGGCAGCAGTCAGCCTCAGGCGGCGGCGCGCGTATGCCGTCACCGCGCGCCCAACGCGTTTTGACCCATTTTTCACGTCTGGCAGCCCATTTATGACGTCATCTTGGCGTCATTGATGACCTTCGACATGTCCACTACACGTTTTATTTTTTATATTTTTTTTAACATTTTTTTACTCATTTTTTCTCTCCATCCTCACCTATAAATACCCCTCTTCCATTCACTTCAAAACACACCTCAAAACCACACTTCTCTCTTCTTTCTTTCTCTCATTTCTTATTTTTTGAGTTTTTCTTAGTTTCTTTCTTAGTTTCTAAGCTTTTCTTAGTTTTTCTCTTAGTTTTTAGTTCAATTCTCTTAGGTTTAGAGTTCTTCTCTTTTTGAGAGGAACTTGTAATGTTTTTGTAATAATTTAGATTATTGATTCAATAAATGGAAGTGCAAATTCCGCTTGGAGGTTTTCTAGCAACGGGAATAGCGTCGAAGTTCTGTAAGGATTTTATTTTCTTCTGATTATTTTTATGCTTTATTCTTACATGTTATATTTAATTTGTACGTGATTAAATTTAACCGTGCTAGCTGTTTATAATCATGATATAATAATAACGTTGTTATGCTTGCGAAATATTAAATAGGTGAAAATTTCTAAAATGAATTGATTTTATTTTTATTCAAGATTTTATATTAAGGATGTTAGAGAGAAATATATTATTTCTCATTACAAACTTAAATCTGAAGATTAGACTTTAAGGTTTAGTTATCCGGTCTAATTTAGAGTAGTGCTCTTTTATTTGTTGGTACAATCGCCCGGTAGTTAGAGTGAAGCTCTATTTCAAAAGTTTTTATAAGAATTATTATGTGAAAATGTATTGACAACATGTTTTCAGTAGTGGTTTTAAAACTTGAAAGTTAGTACTCGGATAACTAAATTCTTGGGTTTAATTTGGACACCTTGAATAAAGTTTAAACTGTCTAACCCCACCAAAGGTGGCATAGAGAAGTAGAAAATATGAACAAATGAACAGATCATGTATTTTTTACATTAAAAAGGTATAAATAGCACATATTAAACAGATATTAATGTTATATAGATTGGAGCTCTCAAGTGGCTAAAATAAATATAATTCAGTCCTTAATAAATCAAGTCGCCATAGGCATTACATAAACATGTAATTATATACATACTACTTGAGTCCTTACAATAAGATGTTACTCAGATCGTTAGGACGATGTACCAGGCTATTTACCTTGAACATGTCTTAGCCTTCAGGTCTTAGCCATCAGGTATTGACTCTCATGTCTTGATCCTCAAATCTTGACCACCAGGTCTTGATCTTCAGGTTCATCAGGTAGCTATTTACAAGGATTATCCTTAATATGTATCTTAGGTCACTAGGTCACGTAACTATTACATAAATAATACCAAAAATTAACTCCCTTATTCCTTTGACTTTGTTTGGAGAGAATTTTATATGTTAGGGATTCTAGTGATTTTTAAAGAGAAGTAGAAAATATGGACAAATGAAAGATGTTGTATTCTCCCTATTAAAGAGATATAAATAGCACCTATTAAATAGGTGTTGAGGTTACATAGATTAAAGCTCTCAAGCAACTAAAATAAATATAATTCGGCCCTTAATAAGTTAGGTCGCCATAGGCATTACATAAACAAGTAGTTATATACATGTTGATTGAGTCCTTACAATAAGATGTGACCCAGGTCATTAGGCGATATACCAGGCTGTTTACTTTGAACAGGTCTTGGCCTTCAGGTCTTAACCATTAAGTATTAGCCATCAGGTCTTAGCCATCAGATCTTGACTCTCAAGTCTTGATCTTTAGGTCTTGATCCTCAAATCTTGACCACCATGTCTTGATCTTCAGGTTCATCTGGTCACTATTTACAAGGATTATCCTTAATATGAGCGAGGTATCTTAGGTTATTGGGTCGCGTACCTGTTACATAAATAATACCAAACAACGTCTATTAGCTTGTTTCCCTGCTAGTTATCATACCTTGGGTTCTTAAAAATATGATCATTTACATGTTTCGTCATTTCATAACTATAAACAAGATGGAGATGAGAAGAAGGTGATGAAGTTTGAAACCATGGCTTCATTGGCTCGCATAAATTGCAAACAACAAAAATAAAAAGGGTCTTGAAGATGTGGCTCAATTACCACAATGAATCCATTGATGAAATGAAAACTTAAGCTTCTAATGCTCAATCGAATCAATGACCATCTTCTAATGGAAGAGTTTGTTACCAATCAAGAGAGACTTAAGCCACAAGAATGTATATTTGTTACAAAATCAAGAGCCAAGGAAGATAGATCCAAAATCAACTATCTATAGCCTATTTCCCTATATTGGTTACATATAGTAATGTATCATAAATGTATGGTCCTTACGACATAAAAATTAGTTAGACAATGTCAGGATGACTTTAGTGGGGCTTATTTGATTAAATTTTGAATAATCAGGACAATTGTTTTCTTTTGTATCAGAAAGATCCTAACGAAAGAATTTTTCTTTTCCTTGCCTCTGACCATCAAATGAAATGTGAATAACTCATCCTCTTCATTTTGAATCAAGGAGTGCTTCTAGTTCTCTCAGTGCTTCAAACAATTTTGTTTAACAAAACTCACCTTCAACAAGCATAGATTTATTTAAATAATTTTTTTCCTTTTATTCTGAATAATGTGTCTTTCTGTTAAGATTGAGAAAGGTAAAGAAAAAAAAAAGAATAAATCACACCATCCCTATAATAAGTGAATGCCTATTTCTCTCTTAAAATTGTTGGATCTAATTTCAGATCAATCTATATTGATTGACTTCCTCCATGTTGCTAACAAATACCATTATTTTGGTTTTAGATCTTCCAAGAAATTATTAAAAGTGATTGACACAGTAGCTTATTAATTTATTCCTATGTTGTTATGTTATATGGTATTAAAATAATGGCTAATATAACAAACAATATAATTAAATAATACATTTTTTTAATTTTTTTTCTTTATTAAAAGGTTTGCTCTAAAAAGGATAAAAAGGAAATGAAATGAGAAAGAGAAGTGCAATTCATAAAAATGTAATCTAGATCATAATTAAACATTCATCTATTTTCGTTCAAAAAGGTGACAACTCAAACGAAAAAAAGAATCGATCATTCAAGTATTCAAAATAGCACACTAAACATGATAGAAAAATAATATATACAAAGTAAGGATATATATAATAATTATGTATAATATAATATCTATATATCCATATTAATTGATGGATTTTATTCATATTTTATATATAAAATATATTAATTAATATAGATTTAACTAGATGATGCTTGTGAAGTATGGAAACAGATAAAATTTGAATTTTAAGCTATGGATACTTTGTAATCTTGTAATTACTTACAACTCGTTCTTTTAATTAAATATCAATTCCACTCGGTAGAAAACTTGATAGGCAGAACCAGCATCGCTGATCCTACCAATACTTTAGTTTTATATTTATAAAACCCTCGCAAGTGCACAAATCATTTCATAGAAAATAATAAGTATACTCCCAAGGTCGATCTAAGGAAGGAATATATGTGATTTTTAATTTATTATTCAAAATTTTAAAAAGGAAATTAAATCTTAAATATTCTATCACGATATTTGGGTTTTTGGTGTTTCTAATCTAATAACATAAAAATAAATATAGATATAGATATAGATTCAATAAATATTGATGCAAATTTTATCATTTATAATATTGGAGTATTTATGGATACAATAAATATGTAATTATGTTTGCTCATATTATTTAGGTTATAAAAGATATAAATTGATATTTATTGATTCTCTCTTTTTTATATGAATATCACCTTTGGTGGGACTAGATATTCTTTGTTAACTAAACAAATAAATTGACACATATGGGTGGGGTTGATAACTAATTTAGTTAATTAAATGAATTCTTTTTTTAAGAGATTGAAAATGAACCATTTAAATGCTACCTTTGGTGTGATTAGACAGTTTAAACTTTATTCAAGGTGTCCAAATTAAACCTAAGAATTTAATTATTCGAGTACTAACTTTCAAATTTTAAAACTACTATTAAAAACATGTTGTCAATACATTTTCAGATAATAATTCTTATAAAAACTTTTGAAATAGAACTTCACTCTAACTACTGGACGATTGTACCAACAAATAAAATAGCACTACTCTAAATCAGACCGGATAACTAAACCTTAAAATCTAATTTTCAAATTTAAGTTTGTAATGAAAAATAATATATTTCTCTATAAAATTCTTAATATAAAATCTTGAATAAAAACAAAATCAATTTATTTTAGAGATTTTTACCTAAATAATATTTCGTAAACATAACAACGTTATTATTATATCATGTTTACAAACAGCCAGCAACGTTAAATTTAATCACAGATAAATTAAATATAACATATAAGAATAAAACATAAAAAATAACTGCAAAGAAAATAAAATCCTTACAGTATTTTAATGCTAACTCTGTTGCTAGAAAACCTCCAAACGGAATTTGCAATTCCATTTATTGAATCAGAAAGCAAATAAATTACAAAAACATAATTAGTTCTTCTCAAAAAGAGAAGAACTCTAAAACTAAGAAAAACTAACTAAGAAAAGTTAAAAATTAAGAAATGGAGAGAAACAAAGAGAAGAGAAGTTGTGTTTTGAGGTGTGTTTTGAAGTGAAGAGAATGAGGGTATTTATAGGTGAGGAGAGGAAGAAAACGTGGGTGAAAAAATGATTAAAAATGGTGAAAACGCGGAGTAGTGATTGATGACATCATTGATGACATCATGCTAATGTGAGGCGTGGCGGCGCGTGCGGATTAGAGCGGATGGATGGCCACGTACGCAATTGAGTCTTGTCCGATGGGCACAGCGCGCATTGGGCAAATGCATTAATGCGATTTCCTCCTTTTTGACATTTTTGACCCATTTTGTCCAATTTTTTCATATTTGTTGACTTTTCCTCATTTAATTTATGAATATATTTGTGATGTATTGCCTCTAGTATTTTTCTTTGAGTCTTTAAGTTACTTTTTTAAGCAAAAATACTTGAAAAACAATAAAAATACCCGTGATTCCAAAAATATAGATTTATATAAATATATGATAAAATCATATAAATATATATATTTTTAATCAATTAACGTGCATAAAATTATTTTTTGAGCACTCATCAAACCTTTCTTTTTTTTTTTACTTTGGCGAGCATCTGGAATAGGTAGTGAATTACAACTCTATTGTATTACGATTGGTGCATTAGCTAATATTATAAAAGCATTAAACATTGACTATTAGGTGGGAGACATGAAACAAATTGAAAAAAGAAAGAAAAAAAGCAGAATCATATAAAAAAGACGTAGTATTAGGACATTTTTCCTATATGTGAAAATCTAAATCGGGCGAATCTTTACTCAAAATAGAGCATAAACCTAAAAAAATGGAAGAAAACCCTTCAAGAACAAGAAAATTACATCATGATTAGGATTGATCCCGATGAAACAATAATCAATGAGAAGTTAATCTGATAAGTTTAGTGAATTTTTTATAGTTTTTTATTTATATAGAAACAAAACGGACCAAAACTCCTTTTTCTTGAAAAATGAAAGAAAATCCCATTTGCTACAAGCTAGAAAGATCCTACTATGAAAAAAGAAAGCTATAATCTACACATTGATTCTTTTTTTTCAAATAAGTTAGAAAAGAATAAAACCATATTTGTGCTAGTGAAACTAAGAAATGAACTCATGTCGAGACTCAAATTAATATTATAATAATATAAATAGAACAGAAATGAAAATAGAGCCTATGTGGCAATAATATCATACAATATACTTAAACGAAAAATGGAATATTGTAATGAAATAATGTACAATGATTTCTATATAAATTCTAAATCGAGTTAGAAATAATTATATTACTTATTCTTAATAATATTACTTATTATTATTCTAATTGAAATAAAATTGATTTATTGCAACGAAATCTGTTAGAATTTGATTTCGAATTTGCAAGTTCTATTTTTTAATTGTCCGTTTCGAATCAAAAAATAAAAGAATTGAGTCAATCACAAATCCAAAGGAGGTTCATGGCCAAGGGTAAAGACACCCGAGTCACTGTTATTTTGGAACATAATTGAAGATTTTTTATCTCTAAAATAGAATTATTTGATTTATTATCAATAGATTTTTTTCTCTTCAATAATATTTTATCTACTCTAATCAATTGAATTTGTTGAATTGTTATTCACATTCTATTAAAATGAATCAAAATTGATAATGAGTGAATTAGTGATGCTCGAACATGTATGATTGGTGAAATAGTATCTCTCCTCCCAAACAAAGAAGTTCCAAGAGTTACAAAGGAAACTTCGAGCTCATATTGGTCATGGGTAGAGAGGGAGTTGAAACCCATGAGATCTAATCTCATGTTGTTCCTCAGTAGATCAGTAGTGGTCGACTATTAATTGACTAGTCATAGGTTCAAATTCTACTTAGGGAGATTTAATTCATGTCGAATTCATGGTTAGGAACTAATGATTGGGTCAATCTACAAAGATTTTGGATTTCCTCATAATGATCAAATCTAAGAAATTCCATGAGGCTTGGATAAAACTTTGGAATCTCTTTTTATCTTTTCCATGGTGCTTTGTTGTAAGGATTATAAGTGTTAGTTATTTTCGTAGACAAAATATTTACATGTAAACTTGTTTTTAAACTCATATATTATAACTATAACACATAGGATTATACTTATGCATTTAATAGCACATATTCATAAATATGGAATTATTTTTGTTCCTAAAATATTTATACTAAAATATAAAATAAGATATATGCTAAAATATTAGATAAGATATAAGTTAAATTATAGGCTAAAAGGTAGTATAAAATATACTTTAAAAGAATTATTTTATTTTAAATATGAGTCTTCATGATTAATGAGTCTACTTTAAAATAACTCTTCTATAAATAGGAGTCTACTTTAAAAGAACTCTTCTTTAAATATGAGTATTCTTAATTAGTGAGTGTTACTAATCCTATTTATAATAGAAAATATATTTATCAATTACATAGAAGTATTTTTAGTTAGTGAGTATTACTAATCCTATTTGTAATAGAAAATATATTTATCAATTATATATGATTAAGGGTTTTAATTTTCCTATAAATAAAACTCATTGCTCCTTGTTTCAATCAACCACACAATAACATTATTCTTTTCTTATTAAACTCTCTCTTATTTTGCAAATATAAGATCATAATTCCTTAGGCTTCTTTATTTAGTTAATCTATCAAATATTGGTGGTTATGTTTGATTGATTAGTAAGCCTAATTAGTTTATGATATTTTGATCATATGTTCTTATAACTTCTTCTTTATTTTTGTTCTTGAATTGTTAGATCAAATAATTGTGTTTTTCATACCATAATTATTTGATTTGATTATTAATCTTTAAAGAAACTATTTTTATTTTTGCTCTAAGAATTGGTAATTGATTTGATTTAAGTAACATATGTTTTGAATCATCTAGTTAGGATTATTCAATATAAAATCCATTCTAGAACACACACGGACACTTGTGTTTTTTGTGCTTTACCTTTTATAGTTAATTCGTTAACGTATATAATTGGCAGGGAGCTTATTGGAACGTTGGTTTGAAAACTGCTCACGCTAATATTGAAAATAGTGAAAACAAAACAGTGGCTCATAAGTAAGGTATATTGGGACAATATCCTATGAAGGGTAACATAAGATCGAGTTTATACTTGAACATCAATTTTTCATAGTGAAATTTTAGAAGGTTAGATGGACTGGTGATTTTTCTCTTAGGTCATAGTTATGACCTATGTTGTGTCCACCTAAAAATATCATGTGTTATTCTTTTATTTTCATACTTTATTCTTATACGCGATTGCATGTCTATTTTCATACTTTATTCTTATACGCGATTGCATGTCTGACTGTTTTTTTTAGGTTATTAAATTATAAATTGATAAAAATTAAAAATAACCTATTCACCCCCTCTAGGTTAATTATATCTATATTTTATAAACTTTCAATTGGTATCAAAGCTAACACTAGATACACTTAGTGTTAGTCCTACATATTTTTATTATGGATCATTTTGTCGAGCGTTATAGCTCAAATGATGAGGAACTTGAATCTTATTTTCTCTCTAAATATAACGTTAAAAGTTCTAAAGAATTATTTTATTAAATTTCTTATAGCTATAGAAGAGAATAATAGTTTAAATAAAAAAATAGAAAAATTAAATGAATAACTTGAGGCACATGAAAACTTTTCTAATAAATTAAAATAAGAGAATAATATTTTGCAATAACACAATAATGCTTTGAATTTGAGTCTTGTAGGTTTGAAAGAAGAAAATAATAAGCTTGTTGAAGATATTAACAAACAAGTGCAAGAGCTCAAAGAATCATGTGAAGTAGTGGAGAGACTTACCATTGGAGATCAACACTCAGATAAAATCTTGAGCATTGGTAAGTCACATGGTGATAGACGTGATTTTGGTTTAAGGACTAGTGTTCCACACCTTTAACATCAAAGACAACAATTGTAAGGCCCTTAAACTCTACTCTTACTATTACTACTTATGCACAAAGAACTATTGCACTTATGGTAGAAAACGTTGTTAAGTTTGTGCCGCTCTATCATAATTGTGGAAGGAAAGGTCATATAAGAGCAAAATGTAGGTTTTTGATGAATGTTCATGAACTTGATCATTCTTTCCATGCTTGACATAGTAGGACCTATAAGCATTATTCATCTATACATGATACATCATATTCAAGGATGAATGAAAATTATAATAACTTGTTCAGAAATTCTACTAAGAAGCATGAAGTCTTTAGGTTCAAAGAAGCAAGAAAAATTTAGTACTTTTAATGCTAGGACTCATTATCATCATCCTACTATGCATATTTCATCTTCATTTGGGATGAATGAAAAAAGTATAGCTAAGTTTAAGAACACGCCTATGAAACCTAAGGTAGTTAAGTCCCAACCCAATGATATAGAGAAACCAAGATACAAGAAAATTTGGGTGGTTTAAGAAAAAAATATTTTTTCTCGGTCACATGACCTTCTTTTTATTCCCTCATCTAGGTATTTTTATTAGAGTACTTAAATGACCCTAGGTGAGCAATCATTATTGTTTTTATTTTATTTATTAGTTAAACTTAAAAAAAAGACAGAGAAGTAGAATCCTTATTGGGGGGGGTGGGGGGGGGGGGGGGTGGGGGGGGGGGGGGGTGGGGGGGGGGGGGGGTGGGGGGGGGGGGGGGTGGGGGGGGGGGGGGGTGGGGGGGGGGGGGGGTGGGGGGGGGGGGGGGTGGGGGGGGGGGGGGGTGGGGGGGGGGGGGGGTGGGGGGGGGGGGGGGTGGGGGGGGGGGGGGGTGGGGGGGGGGGGGGGTGGGGGGGGGGGGGGGTGGGGGGGGGGGGGGGTGGGGGGGGGGGGGGGTGGGGGGGGGGGGGGGTGGGGGGGGGGGGGGGTGGGGGGGGGGGGGGGTGGGGGGGGGGGGGGGTGGGGGGGGGGGGGGGTGGGGGGGGGGGGGGGTGGGGGGGGGGGGGGGTGGGGGGGGGGGGGGGTGGGGGGGGGGGGGGGTGGGGGGGGGGGGGGGTGGGGGGGGGGGGGGGTGGGGGGGGGGGGGGGTGGGGGGGGGGGGGGGTGGGGGGGGGGGGGGGTGGGGGGGGGGGGGGGTGGGGGGGGGGACATTCACATACTTATATGACTAAAATGAGTACACCATATTGTTAATATTAGTTCATCTGAACGGTCATATTTGACTCAAATTCAAATAAATTTTATATATGCAAATATAAACCTCAGTTGCAATTGTTATCAAATAAGTAGTCGATCTATGGTTGACAATAATCGATAACAATAATCTTAAAGTTAAACAATTGAGACAATGTAAACTAATGTTGAAAAATTGAATTAAAAATAACAAATGCAATTATGCACCATATAAGTTTCAACCGTAGATTTATATGAAGTCAATCTATCTTTGAGAAAAGTACTTAATCATGACTTTAACATTACACAATTGGAATTAAGTAGATTCAACATTAACATACTTATATGACTAAAATGAGTACACCATATTGTTAATATTAGTTCATCTGAACGGTCATATTTGACTCAAATTCAAATAAATTTTATATATGCAAATATAAACCTCAGTTGCAATTGTTATCAAATAAGTAGTCGATCTATGGTTGACAATAATCGATAACAATAATCTTAAAGTTAAACAATTGAGACAATGTAAACTAATGTTGAAAAATTGCATTTAAAAATAACAAATGCAATTATGCACCATATAAGTTTCAACCGTAGATTGATATGAAGTCAATCTATCTTTGAGAAAAGTACTTAATCATGACTTTAACATTACACAATTTGAATTTAGTAGATTCAACATTAACATACTTATATGACTAAAATGAGTACACCATATTGTTAATATTAGTTCATCTGAACGGTCATATTTGACTCAAATTCAAATAAATTTTATATATGCAAATATAAACCTCAGTTGCAATTGTTATCAAATAAGTAGTCGATCTATGGTTGACAATAATCGATAACAATAATCTTAAAGTTAAACAATTGAGACAATGTAAACTAATGTTGAAAAATTGAATTAAAAATAACAAATGCAATTATGCACCATATAAGTTTCAACCGTAGATTGATATGAAGTCAATCTATCGTTGAGAAAAGTACTTAATCATGACTTTAACATTACACAATTGGAATTAAGTAGATTCAACATTCACATACTTATATGACTAAAATGAGTACACCATATTGTTAATATTAGTTCATCTGAACGGTCATATTTGACTCAAATTCAAATAAATTTTATATATGCAAATATAAACCTCAGTTGCAATTGTTATCAAATAAGTAGTCGATCTATGGTTGACAATAATCGATAACAATAATCTTAAAGTTAAACAATTGAGACAATGTAAACTAATGTTGAAAAATTGAATTAAAAATAACAAATGCAATTATGCACCATATAAGTTTCAACCGTAGATTTATATGAAGTCAATCTATCTTTGAGAAAAGTACTTAATCATGACTTTAACATTACACAATTGGAATTTAGTAGATTCAACATTAACATACTTATATGACTAAAATGAGTACACCATATTGTTAATATTAGTTCATCTGAACGGTCATATTTGACTCAAATTCAAATAAATTTTATATATGCAAATATAAACCTCAGTTGCAATTGTTATCAAATAAGTAGTCGATCTATGGTTGACAATAATCGATAACAATAATCTTAAAGTTAAACAATTGAGACAATGTAAACTAATGTGGAAAAATTGAATTAAAAATAACAAATGCAATTATGCACCATATAAGTTTCAACCGTAGATTGATATGAAGTCAATCTATCGTTGAGAAAAGTACTTAATCATGACTTTAACATTACACAATTGGAATTAAGTAGATTCAACATTCACATACTTATATGACTAAAATGAGTACACCATATTGTTAATATTAGTTCATCTGAACGGTCATATTTGACTCAAATACAAATAAATTTTATATATGCAAATATAAACCTCGGTTGCAATTGTTATCAAATAAGTAGTCGATCTATGGTTGACAATAATCGATAACAATAATCTTAAAGTTAAACAATTGAGACAATGTAAACTAATGTTGAAAAATTGAATTAAAAATAACAAATGCAATTATGCACCATATAAGTTTCAACCGTAGATTTATATGAAGTCAATCTATCTTTGAGAAAAGTACTTAATCATGACTTTAACATTACACAAATGGAATTAACTAGATTCAACATTAACATACTTATATGTCTAAAATGAGTACACCATATTGTTAATATTAGTTCATCCGAACGGTCATATTTGACTCAAATTCAAATAAATTTTATATATGCAAATATAAACCTCGGTTGCAATTGTTATCAAATAAGTAGTCGATCTATGGTTGACAATAATCGATAACAATAATCTTAAAGTTAAACAATTGAGACAATGTAAACTAATGTGGAAAAATTGAATTAAAAATAACAAATGCAATTATGCACCATATAAGTTTCAACCGTAGATTGATATGAAGTCAATCTATCGTTGAGAAAAGTACTTAATCATGACTTTAACATTACACAATTGGAATTAAGTAGATTCAACATTCACATACTTATATGACTAAAATGAGTACACCATATTGTTAATATTAGTTCATCTGAACGGTCATATTTGACTCAAATTCAAATAAATTTTATATATGCAAATATAAAACTCAGTTGCAATTGTTATCAAATAAGTAGTCGATCTATGGTTGACAATAATCGATAACAATAATCTTAAAGTTAAAAAATTGAGACAATGTAAACTAATGTTGAAAAATTGAATTAAAAATAACAAATACAATTATGCATCATATAAGTTTCAACCGTAGATTGATATGAAGTCAATCTATCTTTGAGAAAAGTACTTAATCATGACTTTAACATTACACGATTGGAATTAAGTAGATTCAACATTAACATACTTATATGGCTAAAATGAGTACACCATATTGTTAATATTAGTTCATCTGAACGGTCATATTTGACTCAAATTCAAATAAATTTTATATATGCAAATATAAACCTCAGTTGCAATTGTTATCAAATAAGTAGTCGATCTATGGTTGACAATAATCGATAACAATAATCTTAAAGTTAAACAATTGAGACAATGTAAACTAATGTTGAAAAATTGAATTAAAAATAACAAATGCAATTATGCACCATATAAGTTTCAACCGTAGATTTATATGAAGTCAATCTATCTTTGAGAAAAGTACTTAATCATGACTTTAACATTACACAATTGGAATTAAGTAGATTCAACATTAACATACTTATATGACTAAAATGAGTACACCATATTGTTAATATTAGTTCATCTGAACGGTCATATTTGACTCAAATTCAAATAAATTTTATATATGCAAATATAAACCTCAGTTGCAATTGTTATCAAATAAGTAGTCGATCTATGGTTGACAATAATCGATAACAATAATCTTAAAGTTAAACAATTGAGACAATGTAAACTAATGTGGAAAAATTGAATTAAAAATAACAAATGCAATTATGCACCATATAAGTTTCAACCGTAGATTGATATGAAGTCAATCTATCGTTGAGAAAAGTACTTAATCATGACTTTAACATTACACAATTGGAATTAAGTAGATTCAACATTCACATACTTATATGACTAAAATGAGTACACCATATTGTTAATATTAGTTCATCTGAACGGTCATATTTGACTCAAATACAAATAAATTTTATATATGCAAATATAAACCTCAGTTGCAATTGTTATCAAATAAGTAGTCGATCTATGGTTGACAATAATCGATAACAATAATCTTAAAGTTAAACAATTGAGACAATGTAAACTAATGTTGAAAAATTGAATTAAAAATAACAAATGCAATTATGCACCATATAAGTTTCAACCGTAGATTGATATGAAGTCAATCTATCGTTGAGAAAAGTACTTAATCATGACTTTAACATTACACAATTGGAATTAAGTAGATTCAACATTCACATACTTATATGACTAAAATGAGTACACCATATTGTTAATATTAGTTCATCTGAACGGTCATATTTGACTCAAATTCAAATAAATTTTATATATGCAAATATAAACCTCAGTCGCAATTGTTATCAAATAAGTAGTCGATCTATGGTTGACAATAATCGATAACAATAATCTTAAAGTTAAACAATTGAGACAATGTAAACTAATGTTGAAAAATTGAATTAAAAATAACAAATGCAATTATGCACCATATAAGTTTCAACCGTAGATTGATATGAAGTCAATCTATCGTTGAGAAAAGTACTTAATCATGACTTTAACATTACACAATTGGAATTAAGTAGATTCAACATTCACATACTTATATGACTAAAATGAGTACACCATATTGTTAATATTAGTTCATCTGAACGGTCATATTTGACTCAAATTCAAATAAATTTTATATATGCAAATATAAACCTCAGTTGCAATTGTTATCAAATAAGTAGTCGATCTATGGTTGACAATAATCGATAACAATAATCTTAAAGTTAAACAATTGAGACAATGTAAACTAATGTTGAAAAATTGAATTAAAAATAACAAATGCAATTATGCACCATATAAGTTTCAACCGTAGATTGATATGAAGTCAATCTATCTTTGAGAAAAGTACTTAATCATGACTTTAACATTACACAATTTGAATTTAGTAGATTCAACATTAACATACTTATATGACTAAAATGAGTACACCATATTGTTAATATTAGTTCATCTGAACGGTCATATTTGACTCAAATTCAAATAAATTTTATATATGCAAATATAAACCTCAGTTGCAATTGTTATCAAATAAGTAGTCGATCTATGGTTGACAATAATCGATAACAATAATCTTAAAGTTAAACAATTGAGACAATGTAAACTAATGTGGAAAAATTGAATTAAAAATAACAAATGCAATTATGCACCATATAAGTTTCAACCGTAGATTGATATGAAGTCAATCTATCGTTGAGAAAAGTACTTAATCATGACTTTAACATTACACAATTGGAATTAAGTAGATTCAACATTCACATACTTATATGACTAAAATGAGTACACCATATTGTTAATATTAGTTCATCTGAACGGTCATATTTGACTCAAATTCAAATAAATTTTATATATGCAAATATAAACCTCGATTGCAATTGTTATCAAATAAGTAGTCGATCTATGGTTGACAATAATCGATAACAATAATCTTAAAGTTAAACAATTGAGACAATGTAAACTAATGTTGAAAAATTGAATTAAAAATAACAAATGCAATTATGCACCATATAAGTTTCAACCGTAGATTGATATGAAGTCAATCTATCTTTGAGAAAAGTACTTAATCATGAATTTAACATTACACAATTGGAATTTAGTAGATTCAACATTAACATACTTATATGACTAAAATGAGTACACCATATTGTTAATATTAGTTTATCTGAACGGTCATATTTGACTCACATCGAAACAAATTTTATATATGCAAATATAAACCTCGATTGCAATTGTTATCAAATAAGTAGTCGATCTATGGTTGACAATAATCGATAACAATAATCTTAAAGTTAAACAATTGAGACAATGTAAACTAATGTTGAAAAATTGAATTAAAAATAACAAATGCAATTATGCACCATATAAGTTTCAACCGTAGATTGATATGAAGTCAATCTATCTTTGAGAAAAGTACTTAATCATGACTTTAACATTACACAATTGGAATTAAGTAGATTCAACATTAACATACTTATATGACTAAAATGAGTACACCATATTGTTAATATTAGTTCATCTGAACGGTCATATTTGACTCAAATTCAAATAAATTTTATATATGCAAATATAAACCTCAGTTGCAATTGTTATCAAATAAGTAGTCGATCTATGGTTGACAATAATCGATAACAATAATCTTAAAGTTAAACAATTGAGACAATGTAAACTAATGTTGAAAAATTGAATTAAAAATAACAAATGCAATTATGCACCATATAAGTTTCAACCGTAGATTTATATGAAGTCAATCTATCTTTGAGAAAAGTACTTAATCATGACTTTAACATTACACAATTGGAATTTAGTAGATTCAACATTAACATACTTATATGACTAAAATGAGTACACCATATTGTTAATATTAGTTCATCTGAACGGTCATATTTGACTCAAATTCAAATAAATTTTATATATGCAAATATAAACCTCGGTTGCAATTGTTATCAAATAAGTAGTCGATCTATGGTTGACAATAATCGATAACAATAATCTTAAAGTTAAACAATTGAGACAATGTAAACTAATGTTGAAAAATTGAATTAAAAATAACAAATGCAATTATGCACCATATAAGTTTCAACCGTAGATTGATATGAAGTCAATCTATCTTTGAGAAAAGTACTTAATCATGACTTTAACATTACACAATTGGAATTAAGTAGATTCAACATTAACATACTTATATGACTAAAATGAGTACACCATATTGTTAATATTAGTTCATCTGAACGGTCATATTTGACTCAAATTCAAATAAATTTTATATATGCAAATATAAACCTCAGTTGCAATTGTTATCAAATAAGTAGTCGATCTATGGTTGACAATAATCGATAACAATAATCTTAAAGTTAAACAATTGAGACAATGTAAACTAATGTTGAAAAATTGAATTAAAAATAACAAATGCAATTATGCACCATATAAGTTTCAACCGTAGATTTATATGAAGTCAATCTATCTTTGAGAAAAGTACTTAATCATGACTTTAACATTACACAATTGGAATTTAGTAGATTCAACATTAACATACTTATATGACTAAAATGAGTACACCATATTGTTAATATTAGTTCATCTGAACGGTCATATTTGACTCAAATCGAAACAAATTTTATATATGCAAATATAAACCTCAGTTGCAATTGTTATCAAATAAGTAGTCGATCTATGGTTGACAATAATCGATAACAATAATCTTAAAGTTAAACAATTGAGACAATGTAAACTAATGTGGAAAAATTGAATTAAAAATAACAAATGCAATTATGCACCATATAAGTTTCAACCGTAGATTGATATGAAGTCAATCTATCGTTGAGAAAAGTACTTAATCATGACTTTAACATTACACAATTGGAATTAAGTAGATTCAACATTCACATACTTATATGACTAAAATGAGTACACCATATTGTTAATATTAGTTCATCTGAACGGTCATATTTGACTCAAATACGAATAAATTTTATATATGCAAATATAAACCTCAGTTGCAATTGTTATCAAATAAGTAGTCGATCTATGGTTGACAATAATCGATAACAATAATCTTAAAGTTAAACAATTGAGACAATGTAAACTAATGTTGAAAAATTGAATTAAAAATAACAAATGCAATTATGCACCATATAAGTTTCAACCGTAGATTGATATGAAGTCAATCTATCTTTGAGAAAAGTACTTAATCATGACTTTAACATTACACAATTGGAATTTAGTAGATTCAACATTAACATACTTATATGACTAAAATGAGTACACCATATTGTTAATATTAGTTCATCTGAACGGTCATATTTGACTCAAATACAAATAAATTTTATATATGCAAATATAAACCTCAGTTGCAATTGTTATCAAATAAGTAGTCGATCTATGGTTGACAATAATCGATAACAATAATCTTAAAGTTAAACAATTGAGACAATGTAAACTAATGTGGAAAAATTGAATTAAAAATAACAAATGCAATTATGCACCATATAAGTTTCAACCGTAGATTGATATGAAGTCAATCTATCGTTGAGAAAAGTACTTAATCATGACTTTAACATTACACAATTGGAATTAAGTAGATTCAACATTAACATACTTATATGACTAAAATGAGTACACCATATTGTTAATATTAGTTCATCTGAACGGTCATATTTGACTCAAATCGAAACAAATTTTATATATGCAAATATAAACCTCAGTTGCAATTGTTATCAAATAAGTAGTCGATCTATGGTTGACAATAATCGATAACAATAATCTTAAAGTTAAACAATTGAGACAATGTAAACTAATGTTGAAAAATTGAATTAAAAATAACAAATGCAATTATGCACCATATAAGTTTCAACCGTAGATTGATATGAAGTCAATCTATCTTTGAGAAAAGTACTTAATCATGACTTTAACATTACACAATTGGAATTAAGTAGATTCAACATTAACATACTTATATGACTAAAATGAGTACACCATATTGTTAATATTAGTTCATCTGAACGGTCATATTTGACTCAAATTCAAATAAATTTTATATATGCAAATATAAACCTCGATTGCAATTGTTATCAAATAAGTAGTCGATCTATGGTTGACAATAATCGATAACAATAATCTTAAAGTTAAACAATTGAGACAATGTAAACTAATGTTGAAAAATTGAATTAAAAATAACAAATGCAATTATGCACCATATAAGTTTCAACCGTAGATTGATATGAAGTCAATCTATCTTTGAGAAAAGTACTTAATCATGACTTTAACATTACACAATTGGAATTTAGTAGATTCAACATTAACATACTTATATGACTAAAATGAGTACACCATATTGTTAATATTAGTTCATCTGAACGGTCATATTTGACTCAAATACAAATAAATTTTATATATGCAAATATAAATCTCAGTTGCAATTGTTATCAAATAAGTAGTCGATCTATGGTTGACAATAATCGATAACAATAATCTTAAAGTTAAACAATTGAGACAATGTAAACTAATGTGGAAAAATTGAATTAAAAATAACAAATGCAATTATGCACCATATAAGTTTCAACCGTAGATTGATATGAAGTCAATCTATCGTTGAGAAAAGTACTTAATCATGACTTTAACATTACACAATTGGAATTAAGTAGATTCAACATTAACATACTTATATGACTAAAATGAGTACACCATATTGTTAATATTAGTTCATCTGAACGGTCATATTTGACTCAAATTCAAATAAATTTTATATATGCAAATATAAACCTCGGTTGCAATTGTTATCAAATAAGTAGTCGATCTATGGTTGACAATAATCGATAACAATAATCTTAAAGTTAAACAATTGAGACAATGTAAACTAATGTTGAAAAATTGAATTAAAAATAACAAATGCAATTATGCACCATATAAGTTTCAACCGTAGATTGATATGAAGTCAATCTATCTTTGAGAAAAGTACTTAATCATGACTTTAACATTACACAATTGGAATTTAGTAGATTCAACATTAACATACTTATATGACTAAAATGAGTACACCATATTGTTAATATTAGTTCATCTGAACGGTCATATTTGACTCAAATTCAAATAAATTTTATATATGCAAATATAAACCTCGGTTGCAATTGTTATCAAATAAGTAGTCGATCTATGGTTGACAATAATCGATAACAATAATCTTAAAGTTAAACAATTGAGACAATGTAAACTAATGTGGAAAAATTGAATTAAAAATAACAAATGCAATTATGCACCATATAAGTTTCAACCGTAGATTGATATGAAGTCAATCTATCGTTGAGAAAAGTACTTAATCATGACTTTAACATTACACAATTGGAATTAAGTAGATTCAACATTCACATACTTATATGACTAAAATGAGTACACCATATTGTTAATATTAGTTCATCTGAACGGTCATATTTGACTCAAATACAAATAAATTTTATATATGCAAATATAAACCTCAGTTGCAATTGTTATCAAATAAGTAGTCGATCTATGGTTGACAATAATCGATAACAATAATCTTAAAGTTAAACAATTGAGACAATGTAAACTAATGTTGAAAAATTGAATTAAAAATAACAAATGCAATTATGCACCATATAAGTTTCAACCGTAGATTTATATGAAGTCAATCTATCTTTGAGAAAAGTACTTAATCATGACTTTAACATTACACAATTGGAATTAAGTAGATTCAACATTAACATACTTATATGACTAAAATGAGTACACCATATTGTTAATATTAGTTCATCTGAACGGTCATATTTGACTCAAATTCAAATAAATTTTATATATGCAAATATAAACCTCAGTTGCAATTGTTATCAAATAAGTAGTCGATCTATGGTTGACAATAATCGATAACAATAATCTTAAAGTTAAACAATTGAGACAATGTAAACTAATGTTGAAAAATTGAATTAAAAATAACAAATGCAATTATGCACCATATAAGTTTCAACCGTAGATTGATATGAAGTCAATCTATCTTTGAGAAAAGTACTTAATCATGACTTTAACATTACACAATTGGAATTTAGTAGATTCAACATTAACATACTTATATGACTAAAATGAGTACACCATATTGTTAATATTAGTTCATCTGAACGGTCATATTTGACTCAAATTCAAATAAATTTTATATATGCAAATATAAACCTCGGTTGCAATTGTTATCAAATAAGTAGTCGATCTATGGTTGACAATAATCGATAACAATAATCTTAAAGTTAAACAATTGAGACAATGTAAACTAATGTGGAAAAATTGAATTAAAAATAACAAATGCAATTATGCACCATATAAGTTTCAACCGTAGATTGATATGAAGTCAATCTATCGTTGAGAAAAGTACTTAATCATGACTTTAACATTACACAATTGGAATTAAGTAGATTCAACATTCACATACTTATATGACTAAAATGAGTACACCATATTGTTAATATTAGTTCATCCGAACGGTCATATTTGACTTAAATTCAAATAAATTTTATATATGCAAATATAAACCTCGGTTGCAATTGTTATCAAATAAGTAGTCGATCTATGGTTGACAATAATCGATAACAATAATCTTAAAGTTAAACAATTGAGACAATGTAAACTAATGTTGAAAAATTGAATTAAAAATAACAAATGCAATTATGCACCATATAAGTTTCAACCGTAGATTGATATGAAGTCAATCTATCTTTGAGAAAAGTACTTAATCATGACTTTAACATTACACAATTTGAATTTAGTAGATTCAACATTAACATACTTATATGACTAAAATGAGTACACCATATTGTTAATATTAGTTCATCTGAACGGTCATATTTGACTCAAATTCAAATAAATTTTATATATGCAAATATAAACCTCAGTTGCAATTGTTATCAAATAAGTAGTCGATCTATGGTTGACAATAATCGATAACAATAATCTTAAAGTTAAACAATTGAGACAATGTAAACTAATGTTGAAAAATTGAATTAAAAATAACAAATGCAATTATGCACCATATAAGTTTCAACCGTAGATTGATATGAAGTCAATCTATGGGTGAGAAAAGTACTTAATCCTAACTTTAACATTACACAATTGGAATTTAGTAGTTTCAACATTAACATACTTATATGACTAAAATGAGTACACCATATTGTTAATATTAGTTCATCTGAACGGTAAATATTTCACTCAAATTCAAATAAATTTTTTATATGAAAATATAAACCTCAATTTCAATTGTTATCAAATAAGTAGTCGATCTATGGTTGACAATAATCGATAACAATAATCTTAAAGTTAAACAATTGAGACAATGTAAACTAATGTTGAAAAATTGAATTAAAAATAACAAATGCAATTATGCACCATATAAGTTTCAACCGTAGATTGATATGAAGTCAATCTATGGTTGAGAAAAGTCCTTAATCATGACTTTAACATTACACAATTGGAATTTAGTAGATTCAACATTAACATACTTATATGACTAAAATGAGTACACCATATTGTTAATATTAGTTCATCTGAACGGTCATATTTGACTCAAATTCAAATAAATTTTATATATGCAAATATAAACCTCAGTTGCAATTGTTATCAAATAAGTAGTCGATCTATGGTTGACAATAATCGATAACAATAATCTTAAAGTTAAACAATTGAGACAATGTAAACTAATGTGGAAAAATTGAATTAAAAATAACAAATGCAATTATGCACCATATAAGTTTCAACCGTAGATTGATATGAAGTCAATCTATCGTTGAGAAAAGTACTTAATCATGACTTTAACATTACACAATTGGAATTAAGTAGATTCAACATTCACATACTTATATGACTAAAATGAGTACACCATATTGTTAATATTAGTTCATCTGAACGGTCATATTTGACTCAAATACAAATAAATTTTATATATGCAAATATAAACCTCAGTTGCAATTGTTATCAAATAAGTAGTCGATCTATGGTTGACAATAATCGATAACAATAATCTTAAAGTTAAACAATTGAGACAATGTAAACTAATGTTGAAAAATTGAATTAAAAATAACAAATGCAATTATGCACCATATAAGTTTCAACCGTAGATTGATATGAAGTCAATCTATCTTTGAGAAAAGTACTTAATCATGACTTTAACATTACACAATGGGAATTTAGTAGATTCAACATTAACATACTTATATGACTAAAATGAGTACACCATATTGTTAATATTAGTTCATCTGAACGGTCATATTTGACTCAAATTCAAATAAATTTTATATGTGCAAATCTCAACCTCGGTTGGAGTTGTTATCAAATAAGTGGTCGATCTATGGTTGACAATAATCGATAACAATAATCTTAAAGTTAAGCGATTGAGACAATGTAAACTAATGTTGAAAAATTGAATTAAAAATAACAAATGCAATTATGCACCATATAAGTTTCAACCGTAGATTGATATGAAGTCAATCTATGGGTGAGAAAAGTACTTAATCATGACTTTAACATTACACAATTGGAATTTAGTAGATTCAACATTAACATACTTATATGACTAAAATGAGTACACCATATTGTTAATATTAGTTCATCTGAACGGTCATATTTGACTCAAATTCAAATAAATTTTATATATGCAAATATAATAATCAGTTTCAATTGTTATCAAATAAGTAGTCGATCTATGGTTGACAATAATCGATAACAATAATCTTAAAGTTAAACAATTGAGACAATGTAAACTAATGTTGAAAAATTGAATTAAAAATAACAAATGCAATTATGCACCATATAAGTTTCAACCATAGATTGATATGAAGTCAATCTATCTTTGAGAAAAGTACTTAATCATGACTTTAACATTACACAATTGGAATTTAGTAGATTCAACATTAACATACTTATATGACTAAAATGAGTACACCATATTGTTAATATTAGTTCATCTGAACGGTCATATTTGACTCAAATTCAAATAAATTTTATATATGCAAATATAAACCTCAGTTGCAATTGTTATCAAATAAGTAGTCGATCTATGGTTGACAATAATCGATAACAATAATCTTAAAGTTAAACAATTGAGACAATGTAAACTAATGTGGAAAAATTGAATTAAAAATAACAAATGCAATTATGCACCATATAAGTTTCAACCGTAGATTGATATGAAGTCAATCTATCGTTGAGAAAAGTACTTAATCATGACTTTAACATTACACAATTGGAATTAAGTAGATTCAACATTCACATACTTATATGACTAAAATGAGTACACCATATTGTTAATATTAGTTCATCTGAACGGTCATATTTGACTCAAATTGAAATAAATTTTATATATGCAAATATAAACATCTATTTCAATTGTTATCAAATAAGTAGTCGATCTATAGTTGACAATAATCGATAACAATAATCTTAAAGTTAAACAATTGAGACAATGTAAACTAATGTTGAAAAATTGAATTAAAAATAACAAATGCAATTATGCACCATATAAGTTTCCACCGTAGATTTATATGAAGTCAATCTATCTTTGAGAAAAGTACTTAATCATGACTTTAACATTACACAATTGGAATTAAGTAGATTCCACATTAACATACTTATATGACTAAAATGAGTACACCATATTGTTAATATTAGTTCATCTGAACGGTCATATTTGACTCAAATTCAAATAAATTTTATATATGCAAATATAAACCTCAGTTGCAATTGTTATCAAATAAGTAGTCGATCTATGGTTGACAATAATCGATAACAATAATCTTAAAGTTAAACAATTGAGACAATGTAAACTAATGTTGAAAAATTGAATTAAAAATAACAAATGCAATTATGCACCATAAAAGTTTCAACCGTAAATTGATATGAAGTCAATCTATCGTTGAGAAAAGTCCTTAATCATGACTTAACATTACACAATTGGAATTTAGTAGATTCAACATTAACATACATATATGACTAAAATGGGTACACCATATTGTTAATATTAGTTCATATGAACGGTCATATTTGACTCAAATTCAAATAAATTTTATATATGCAAATATAAACCTCAGTTTCAATTGTTATCAAATAAGTAGGCGATCTATGGTTGACAATAATCGATAACAATAATCTTAAAGTTAAACAATTGAGACAATGTAAACTAATGTTGAAAAATTGAATTAAAAATAACAAATGCAATTATGCACCATATAAGTTTCAACCATAGATTGATATGAAGTCAATCTATGGTTGAGAAAAGTCCTTAATCATGAATTTAACATTACACAATTGGAATTTAGTAGATTCAACATTAACATACTTATATGACTAAAATGAGTACACCATATTGTTAATATTAGTTCATCTGAACGGTCATATTTGACTCAAATTCAAATAAATTTTATATATGCAAATATAAACCTCAGTTGCAATTGTTATCAAATAAGTAGTCGATCTATGGTTGACAATAATCGATAACAATAATCTTAAAGTTAAACAATTGAGACAATGTAAACTAATGTTGAAAAATTGAATTAAAAATAACAAATGCAATTATGCACCATATAAGTTTCAACCGTAGATTGATATGAAGTCAATCTATCTTTGAGAAAAGTACTTAATCATGACTTTAACATTACACAATTGGAATTAAGTAGATTCAACATTAACATACTTATATGACTAAAATGAGTACACCATATTGTTAATATTAGTTCATCTGAACGGTCATATTTGACTCAAATTCAAATAAATTTTATATATGCAAATATAAACCTCAGTTGCAATTGTTATCAAATAAGTAGTCGATCTATGGTTGACAATAATCGATAACAATAATCTTAAAGTTAAACAATTGAGACAATGTAAACTAATGTTGAAAAATTGAATTAAAAATAACAAATGCAATTATGCACCATATAAGTTTCAACCGTAGATTGATATGAAGTCAATCTATCTTTGAGAAAAGTACTTAATCATGACTTTAACATTACACAATTGGAATTTAGTAGATTCAACATTAACATACTTATATGACTAAAATGAGTACACCATATTGTTAATATTAGTTCATCTGAACGGTCATATTTGACTCAAATCGAAACAAATTTTATATATGCAAATATAAACCTCAGTTGCAATTGTTATCAAATAAGTAGTCGATCTATGGTTGACAATAATCGATAACAATAATCTTAAAGTTAAACAATTGAGACAATGTAAACTAATGTGGAAAAATTGAATTAAAAATAACAAATGCAATTATGCACCATATAAGTTTCAACCGTAGATTGATATGAAGTCAATCTATCGTTGAGAAAAGTACTTAATCATGACTTTAACATTACACAATTGGAATTAAGTAGATTCAACATTCACATACTTATATGACTAAAATGAGTACACCATATTGTTAATATTAGTTCATCTGAACGGTCATATTTGACTCAAATACAAACAAATTTTATATATGCAAATATAAACCTCAGTTTCAATTGTTATCAAATAAGTAGTCGATCTATGGTTGACAATAATCGATAACAATAATCTTAAAGTTAAACAATTGAGACAATGTAAACTAATGTTGAAAAATTGAATTAAAAATAACAAATGCAATTATGCACCATATAAGTTTCAACCATAGATTAATATGAAGTCAATGTACGGTTGGGAAAAGTAATTAATCATGACTTTAACATTACACAATTGGAATTTAGTAGATTCAACATTAACATACTTATATGACTAAAATGAGTACACCATATTGTTAATATTAGTTCATCTGAACGGTCATATTTGACTCAAATCGAAACAAATTTTATATATGCAAATATAAACCTCAGTTGCAATTGTTATCAAATAAGTAGTCGATCTATGGTTGACAATAATCGATAACAATAATCTTAAAGTTAAACAATTGAGACAATGTAAACTAATGTGGAAAAATTGAATTAAAAATAACAAATGCAATTATGCACCATATAAGTTTCAACCGTAGATTGATATGAAGTCAATCTATCGTTGAGAAAAGTACTTAATCATGACTTTAACATTACACAATTGGAATTAAGTAGATTCAACATTAACATACTTATATGACTAAAATGAGTACACCATATTGTTAATATTAGTTCATCTGAACGGTCATATTTGACTCAAATTCAAATAAATTTTATATATGCAAATATAAACCTCAGTTGCAATTGTTATCAAATAAGTAGTCGATCTATGGTTGACAATAATCGATAACAATAATCTTAAAGTTAAACAATTGAGACAATGTAAACTAATGTTGAAAAATTGAATTAAAAATAACAAATGCAATTATGCACCATATAAGTTTCAACCGTAGATTTATATGAAGTCAATCTATCTTTGAGAAAAGTACTTAATCATGACTTTAACATTACACAATTGGAATTAAGTAGATTCAACATTAACATACTTATATGACTAAAATGAGTACACCATATTGTTAATATTAGTTCATCTGAACGGTCATATTTGACTCAAATTCAAATAAATTTTATATATGCAAATATAAACCTCAGTTTCAATTGTTATCAAATAAGTAGTCGATCTATGGTTGACAATAATCGATAACCCTAATCTTAACCTTAAACAATTGAGACAATGTAAACTAAAGTTGAAAAATTGAATTAAAAATAAAAAATGCAATTATGCACCATATAAGTTTCAACCGTAGATTTATATGAAGTCAATCTATGGTTGAGAAAATTCCTTAATCATGAATTTAACATTACACAATTGGAATTTAGTAGATTCAACATTACCATACTTATAAGACTAAAATGAGTACACCATATTGTTAATATTAGTTCATCTAAACGGTCATATTTGACTAAAATTCAAATCAATTTTATATATGTAAATATAAACCTCACTTTCAATTGTTATCAAATAAGTAGTCGATCTATGGTTGACAAAAATCGATAACAATAATCTTAAAGTTAAACAATTGAGACAATGTAAACTAATGTTGAAAAATTGAATTAAAAATAACAAATGCAATTATGCACCATATAAGTTTCAACCGTAGATTGATATGAAGTCAATCTATGGTTGAGAAAAGTACTTAATCATGACTTTAACATTACACAATTGGAATTAAGTAGATTCAACATTAACATACTTATATGACTAAAATGAGTACACCATATTGTTAATATTAGTTCATCTGAACGGTCATATTTGACTCAAATTCAAATAAATTTTATATATGCAAATATAAACCTCAGTTGCAATTGTTATCAAATAAGTAGTCGATCTATGGTTGACAATAATCGATAACAATAATCTTAAAGTTAAACAATTGAGACAATGTAAACTAATGTGGAAAAATTGAATTAAAAATAACAAATGCAATTATGCACCATATAAGTTTCAACCGTAGATTGATATGAAGTCAATCTATCGTTGAGAAAAGTACTTAATCATGACTTTAACATTACACAATTGGAATTAAGTAGATTCAACATTCACATACTTATATGACTAAAATGAGTACACCATATTGTTAATATTAGTTCATCTGAACGGTCATATTTGACTCAAATTCAAATAAATTTTATATATGCAAATATAAACCTCAGTTGCAATTGTTATCAAATAAGTAGTCGATCTATGGTTGACAATAATCGATAACAATAATCTTAAAGTTAAACAATTGAGACAATGTAAACTAATGTTGAAAAATTGAATTAAAAATAACAAATGCAATTATGCACCATATAAGTTTCAACCGTAGATTGATATGAAGTCAATCTATCTTTGAGAAAAGTACTTAATCATGACTTTAACATTACACAATGGGAATTTAGTAGATTCAACATTAACATACTTATATGACTAAAATGAGTACACCATATTGTTAATATTAGTTCATCTGAACGGTCATATTTGACTCAAAATCAAATAAATTTTATATATGCAAATATAAACCTCGGTTGCAATTGTTATCAAATAAGTAGTCGATCTATGGTTGACAATAATCGATAACAATAATCTTAAAGTTAAACAATTGAGACAATGTAAACTAATGTTGAAAAATTGAATTAAAAATAACAAATGCAATTATGCACCATATAAGTTTCAACCGTAGATTGATATGAAGTCAATCTATCTTTGAGAAAAGTAATTAATCATGACTTTAACATTACACAATTGGAATTAAGTAGATTCAACATTCACATACTTATATGACTAAAATGAGTACACCATATTGTTAATATTAGTTCATCTGAACGGTCATATTTGACTCAAATACAAATAAATTTTATATATGCAAATATAAACCTCAGTTGCAATTGTTATCAAATAAGTAGTCGATCTATGGTTGACAATAATCGATAACAATAATCTTAAAGTTAAACAATTGAGACAATGTAAACTAATGTTGAAAAATTGAATTAAAAATAACAAATGCAATTATGCACCATATAAGTTTCAACCATAGATTGATATGAAGTCAATCTATGGTTGAGAAAAGTCCTTAATCATGAATTTAACATTACACAATTGGAATTTAGTAGATTCAACATTAACATACTTATATGACTAAAATGAGTACACCATATTGTTAATATTAGTTCATCTGAACGGTCATATTTGACTCAAATTCAAATAAATTTTATATATGCAAATATAAACCTCAGTTGCAATTGTTATCAAATAAGTAGTCGATCTATGGTTGACAATAATCGATAACAATAATCTTAAAGTTAAACAATTGAGACAATGTAAACTAATGTTGAAAAATTGAATTAAAAATAACAAATGCAATTATGCACCATAAAAGTTTCAACCGTAAATTGATATGAAGTCAATCTATCGTTGAGAAAAGTCCTTAATCATGACTTAACATTACACAATTGGAATTTAGTAGATTCAACATTAACATACATATATGACTAAAATGGGTACACCATATTGTTAATATTAGTTCATCTGAACGGTCATATTTGACTCAAATTCAAATAAATTTTATATATGCAAATATAAACCTCGGTTGCAATTGTTATCAAATAAGTAGTCGATCTATGGTTGACAATAATCGATAACAATAATCTTAAAGTTAAACAATTGAGACAATGTAAACTAATGTGGAAAAATTGAATTAAAAATAACAAATGCAATTATGCACCATATAAGTTTCAACCGTAGATTGATATGAAGTCAATCTATCGTTGAGAAAAGTACTTAATCATGACTTTAACATTACACAATTGGAATTAAGTAGATTCAACATTCACATACTTATATGACTAAAATGAGTACACCATATTGTTAATATTAGTTCATCTGAACGGTCATATTTGACTCAAATTCAAATAAATTTTATATATGCAAATATAAACCTCAGTTGCAATTGTTATCAAATAAGTAGTCGATCTATGGTTGACAATAATCGATAACAATAATCTTAAAGTTAAACAATTGAGACAATGTAAACTAATGTTGAAAAATTGAATTAAAAATAACAAATGCAATTATGCACCATATAAGTTTCAACCGTAGATTGATATGAAGTCAATCTATCTTTGAGAAAAGTACTTAATCATGACTTTAACATTACACAATTGGAATTTAGTAGATTCAACATTAACATACTTATATGACTAAAATGAGTACACCATATTGTTAATATTAGTTCATCTGAACGGTCATATTTGACTCAAATTCAAATAAATTTTATATATGCAAATATAAACCTCGATTGCAATTGTTATCAAATAAGTAGTCGATCTATGGTTGACAATAATCGATAACAATAATCTTAAAGTTAAACAATTGAGACAATGTAAACTAATGTTGAAAAATTGAATTAAAAATAACAAATGCAATTATGCACCATATAAGTTTCAACCGTAGATTGATATGAAGTCAATCTATCTTTGAGAAAAGTACTTAATCATGACTTTAACATTACACAATTGGAATTTAGTAGATTCAACATTAACATACTTATATGACTAAAATGAGTACACCATATTGTTAATATTAGTTCATCTGAACGGTCATATTTGACTCAAATCGAAACAAATTTTATATATGCAAATATAAACCTCAGTAGCAATTGTTATTAAATAAGTAGTCGATCTATGGTTGACAATAATCGATAACAATAATCTTAAAGTTAAACAATTGAGACAATGTAAACTAATGTGGAAAAATTGAATTAAGAATAACAAATGCAATTATGCACCATATAAGTTTCAACCGTAGATTTATATGAAGTCAATCTATCGTTGAGAAAAGTACTTAATCATGACTTTAACATTACACAATTGGAATTTAGTAGATTCAACATTAACATACTTATATGACTAAAATGAGTACACCATATTGTTAATATTAGTTCATCTGAACGGTCATATTTGACTCAAATTCAAATAAATTTTATATATGCAAATATAAACCTCAGTTGCAATTGTTATCAAATAAGTAGTCGATCTATGGTTGACAATAATCGATAACAATAATCTTAAAGTTAAACAATTGAGACAATGTAAACTAATGTTGAAAAATTGAATTAAAAATAACAAATGCAATTATGCACCATATAAGTTTCAACCGTAGATTGATATGAAGTCAATCTATCTTTGAGAAAAGTACTTAATCATGACTTTAACATTACACAATTGGAATTTAGTAGATTCAACATTAACATACTTATATGACTAAAATGAGTACACCATATTGTTAATATTAGTTCATCTGAACGGTCATATTTGACTCAAATTCAAATAAATTTTATATATGCAAATAAAAACCTCGGTTGGAGTTGTTATCAAATAAGTAGTCGATCTATGGTTGACAATAATCGATAACAATAATCTTAAAGTTAAACAATTGAGACAATGTAAACTAATGTTGAAAAATTGAATTAAAAATAACAAATGCAATTATGCACCATATAAGTTTCAACCGTAGATTGATATGAAGTCAATCTATCTTTGAGAAAAGTACTTAATCATGACTTTAACATTACACAATTGGAATTTAGTAGATTCAACATTAACATACTTATATGACTAAAATGAGTACACCATATTGTTAATATTAGTTCATCTGAACGGTCATATTTGACTCAAATTCAAATAAATTTTATATATGCAAATATAAACCTCAGTTTCAATTGTTATCAAATAAGTAGTCGATCTATGGTTGACAAAAATCGATAACCATAATCTTAAAGTTAAACAATTGAGACAATGTAAACTAATGTTGAAAAATTGAATTAAAAATAACAAATGCAATTATGCACCATATAAGTTTCAACCATAGATTGATATGAAGTCAATCTATCATTGAGAAAATTCCATAATCATGACTTTAAAATTACACAATGGTAATTTAGTAGATTCAACATTAACATACTTATATGACTAAAATGAGTACACCTTATTGTTAATATTAGTTCATCTGAACGGTCATATTTGACTCAAATTCAAATAAATTTTATATATGCAAATATAAACCTCAGTTGCAATTGTTATCAAATAAGTAGTCGATCTATGGTTGACAATAATCGATAACAATAATCTTAAAGTTAAACAATTGAGACAATGTAAACTAATGTTGAAAAATTGAATTAAAAATAACAAATGCAATTATGCACCATATAAGTTTCAACCATAGATTGATATGAAGTCAATCTATGGTTGAGAAAAGTCCTTAATTATGAATTTAACATTACACAATTGGAATTTAGTAGATTCAACATTAACATACTTATATGACTAAAATGAGTACACCATATTGTTAATATTAGTTCATCTGAACGGTCATATTTGACTCAAATTCAAATAAATTTTATATATGCAAATATAAACCTCAGTTGCAATTGTTATCAAATAAGTAGTCGATCTATGGTTGACAATAATCGATAACAATAATCTTAAAGTTAAACAATTGAGACAATGTAAACTAATGTTGAAAAATTGAATTAAAAATAACAAATGCAATTATGCACCATATAAGTTTCAACCGTAGATTTATATGAAGTCAATCTATCTTTGAGAAAAGTACTTAATCATGACTTTAACATTACACAATTGGAATTTAGTAGATTCAACATTAACATACTTATATGACTAAAATGAGTACACCATATTGTTAATATTAGTTCATCTGAACGGTCATATTTGACTCAAATTCAAATAAATTTTATATATGCAAATATAAACCTCAGTTGCAATTGTTATCAAATAAGTAGTCGATCTATGGTTGACAATAATCGATAACAATAATCTTAAAGTTAAACAATTGAGACAATGTAAACTAATGTTGAAAAATTGAATTAAAAATAACAAATGCAATTATGCACCATATAAGTTTCAACCGTAGATTTATATGAAGTCAATCTATCTTTGAGAAAAGTACTTAATCATGACTTTAACATTACACAATTGGAATTTAGTAGATTCAACATTAACATACTTATATGACTAAAATGAGTACACCATATTGTTAATATTAGTTCATCTGAACGGTCATATTTGACTCAAATTCAAATAAATTTTATATATGCAAATATAAACCTCAGTTGCAATTGTTATCAAATAAGTAGTCGATCTATGGTTGACAATAATCGATAACAATAATCTTAAAGTTAAACAATTGAGACAATGTAAACTAATGTGGAAAAATTGAATTAAAAATAACAAATGCAATTATGCACCATATAAGTTTCAACCGTAGATTGATATGAAGTCAATCTATCGTTGAGAAAAGTACTTAATCATGACTTTAACATTACACAATTGGAATTTAGTAGATTCAACATTAACATACTTATATGACTAAAATGAGTACACCATATTGTTAATATTAGTTCATCTGAACGGTCATATTTGACTCAAATTCAAATAAATTTTATATATGCAAATATAAACCTCAGTTGCAATTGTTATCAAATAAGTAGTCGATCTATGGTTGACAATAATCGATAACAATAATCTTAAAGTTAAACAATTGAGACAATGTAAACTAATGTTGAAAAATTGAATTAAAAATAACAAATGCAATTATGCACCATATAAGTTTCAACCGTAGATTGATATGAAGTCAATCTATCTTTGAGAAAAGTACTTAATCATGACTTTAACATTACACAATTGGAATTTAGTAGATTCAACATTAACATACTTATATGACTAAAATGAGTACACCATATTGTTAATATTAGTTCATCTGAACGGTCATATTTGACTCAAATTCAAATAAATTTTATATATGCAAATATAAACCTCAGTTGCAATTGTTATCAAATAAGTAGTCGATCTATGGTTGACAATAATCGATAACAATAATCTTAAAGTTAAACAATTGAGACAATGTAAACTAATGTTGAAAAATTGAATTAAAAATAACAAATGCAATTATGCACCATATAAGTTTCAACCATAGATTGATATGAAGTCAATCTATGGTTGAGAAAAGTACTTAATCATGACTTTAACATTACACAATTGGAATTAAGTAGATTCAACATTAACATACTTATATGACTAAAATGAGTACACCATATTGTTAATATTAGTTCATCTGAACGGTCATATTTGACTCAAATTCAAATAAATTTTATATATGCAAATATAAACCTCAGTTGCAATTGTTATCAAATAAGTAGTCGATCTATGGTTGACAATAATCGATAACAATAATCTTAAAGTTAAACAATTGAGACAATGTAAACTAATGTTGAAAAATTGAATTAAAAATAACAAATGCAATTATGCACCATATAAGTTTCAACCGTAGATTGATATGAAGTCAATCTATCTTTGAGAAAAGTACTTAATCATGACTTTAACATTACACAATTGGAATTTAGTAGATTCAACATTAACATACTTATATGACTAAAATGAGTACACCATATTGTTAATATTAGTTCATCTGAACGGTCATATTTGACTCAAATTCAAATAAATTTTATATATGCAAATATAAACCTCAGTTGCAATTGTTATCAAATAAGTAGTCGATCTATGGTTGACAATAATCGATAACAATAATCTTAAAGTTAAACAATTGAGACAATGTAAACTAATGTTGAAAAATTGAATTAAAAATAACAAATGCAATTATGCACCATATAAGTTTCAACCATAGATTGATATGAAGTCAATCTATGGTTGAGAAAAGTCCTTAATCATGAATTTAACATTACACAATTGGAATTTAGTAGATTCAACATTAACATACTTATATGACTAAAATGAGTACACCATATTGTTAATATTAGTTTATCTGAACGGTCATATTTGACTCAAATCGAAACAAATTTTATATATGCAAATATAAACCTCAGTTTCAATTGTTATCAAATAAGTAGTCGATCTATGGTTGACAAAAATCGATAACAATAATCTTAAAGTTAAAAAATTGAGACAATGTAAACTAATGTTGAAAAATTGAATTAAAAATAACAAATACAATTATGCATCATATAAGTTTCAACCATAGATTGATATGAAGTCAATCTATGGTTGAGAAAATTCCTTAATCATGAATTTAACATTACACAATTGGAATTTAGTAGATTCAACATTAACATACTTATATGACTAAAATGAGTACACCATATTGTTAATATTAGTTCATCTGAACGGTCATATTTGACTCAAATCGAAACAAATTTTATATATGCAAATATAAACCTCAGTTTCAATTGTTATCAAATAAGTAGTCGATCTATGGTTGACAATAATCGATAACAATAATCTTAAAGTTAAACAATTGAGACAATGTAAACTAATGTTGAAAAATTGAATTAAAAATAACAAATGCAATTATGCACCATATAAGTTTCAACCGTAGATTTATATGAAGTCAATCTATCTTTGAGAAAAGTACTTAATCATGACTTTAACATTACACAATTGGAATTAAGTAGATTCAACATTAACATACTTATATGACTAAAATGAGTACACCATATTGTTAATATTAGTTCATCTGAACGGTCATATTTGACTCAAATTCAAATAAATTTTATATATGCAAATATAAACCTCAGTTGCAATTGTTATCAAATAAGTAGTCGATCTATGGTTGACAATAATCGATAACAATAATCTTAAAGTTAAACAATTGAGACAATGTAAACTAATGTTGAAAAATTGAATTAAAAATAACAAATGCAATTATGCACCATATAAGTTTCAACCGTAGATTTATATGAAGTCAATCTATCTTTGAGAAAAGTACTTAATCATGACTTTAACATTACACAATTGGAATTTAGTAGATTCAACATTAACATACTTATATGACTAAAATGAGTACACCATATTGTTAATATTAGTTCATCTGAACGGTCATATTTGACTCAAATTCAAATAAATTTTATATATGCAAATATAAACCTCAGTTGCAATTGTTATCAAATAAGTAGTCGATCTATGGTTGACAATAATCGATAACAATAATCTTAAAGTTAAACAATTGAGACAATGTAAACTAATGTTGAAAAATTGAATTAAAAATAACAAATGCAATTATGCACCATATAAGTTTCAACCGTAGATTGATATGAAGTCAATCTATCGTTGAGAAAAGTACTTAATCATGACTTTAACATTACACAATTGGAATTAAGTAGATTCAACATTCACATACTTATATGACTAAAATGAGTACACCATATTGTTAATATTAGTTCATCTGAACGGTCATATTTGACTCAAATACAAACAAATTTTATATATGCAAATATAAACCTCAGTTTCAATTGTTATCAAATAAGTAGTCGATCTATGTTTGACAAAAATGGATAACAATAATCTTAAAGTTAAACAATTGAGACAATGTAAACTAATGTTGAAAAATTGAATTAAAAATAACAAATGCAATTATGCACCATATAAGTTTCAACCGTAGATTGATATGAAGTCAATCTATCTTTGAGAAAAGTACTTAATCATGACTTTAACATTACACAATTTGAATTTAGTAGATTCAACATTAACATACTTATATGACTAAAATGAGTACACCATATTGTTAATATTAGTTCATCTGAACGGTCATATTTGACTCAAATTCAAATAAATTTTATATATGCAAATATAAACCTCAGTTTCAATTGTTATCAAATAAGTAGTCGATCTATGGTTGACAAAAATCGATAACAATAATCTTAAAGTTAAACAATTGAGACAATGTAAACTAATGTTGAAAAATTGAATTAAAAATAACAAATGCAATTATGCACCATATAAGTTTCAACCGTAGATTGATATGAAGTCAATCTATCGTTGAGAAAAGTACTTAATCATGACTTTAACATTACACAATTGGAATTAAGTAGATTCAACATTAACATACTTATATGACTAAAATGAGTACACCATATTGTTAATATTAGTTCATCTGAACGGTCATATTTGACTCAAATTCAAATAAATTTTATATATGCAAATATAAACCTCAGTTGCAATTGTTATCAAATAAGTAGTCGATCTATGGTTGACAATAATCGATAACAATAATCTTAAAGTTAAACAATTGAGACAATGTAAACTAATGTTGAAAAATTGAATTAAAAATAACAAATGCAATTATGCACCATATAAGTTTCAACCGTAGATTTATATGAAGTCAATCTATCTTTGAGAAAAGTACTTAATCATGACTTTAACATTACACAATTGGAATTTAGTAGATT
Source organism: Hippophae rhamnoides (assembly GCA_033030585.1). Lineage (NCBI taxonomy): Eukaryota > Viridiplantae > Streptophyta > Magnoliopsida > Rosales > Elaeagnaceae > Hippophae > Hippophae rhamnoides. Next base: position 28,021,614 of record CM065438.1, on the reverse strand, counting down.
CAACATTAACATACTTATATGACTAAAATGAGTACACCATATTGTTAATATTAGTTCATCTGAACGGTCATATTTGACTCAAATTCAAATAAATTTTATATATGCAAATATAAACCTCAGTTGCAATTGTTATCAAATAAGTAGTCGATCTATGGTTGACAATAATCGATAACAATAATCTTAAAGTTAAACAATTGAGACAATGTAAACTAATGTTGAAAAATTGAATTAAAAATAACAAATGCAATTATGCACCATATAAGTTTCAACCATAGATTGATATGAAGTCAATCTATGGTTGAGAAAAGTACTTAATCATGACTTTAACATTACACAATTGGAATTTAGTAGATTCAACATTAACATACTTATATGACTAAAATGAGTACACCATATTGTTAATATTAGTTCATCTGAACGGTCATATTTGACTCAAATTCAAATAAATTTTATATATGCAAATATAAACCTCAGTTGCAATTGTTATCAAATAAGTAGTCGATCTATGGTTGACAATAATCGATAACAATAATCTTAAAGTTAAACAATTGAGACAATGTAAACTAATGTTGAAAAATTGAATTAAAAATAACAAATGCAATTATGCACCATATAAGTTTCAACCGTAGATTGATATGAAGTCAATCTATGGTTGAGAAAAGTCCTTAATCATGAATTTAACATTACACAATTGGAATTTAGTAGATTCAACATTAACATACTTATATGACTAAAATGAATACACCATATTGTTAATATTAGTTCATCCGAACGGTCATATTTGACTCAAATTCAAATAAATTTTATAGATGCAAATATAAACCTCAGTTGCAATTGTTATCAAATAAGTAGTGGATCTATGGTTGACAAAAATCGATAAAAATAATCTTAAAGTTAAACAATTGAGACAATGTAAACTAATGTTGAAAAATTGAATTAAAAATAACAAATGCAATTATGCACCATATTAGTTTCAACCATAGATTGATATGAAGTCAATCTATGGTTGAGAAAAGTCCTTAATCATGACTTTGACATTACACAATTGGAATTTAGTAGATTCAACATTAACATACTTGTATGACTAAATTGAGTACACCATATTCTTAATATTAGTTCGTCTTAACGGTCATATTTGACTCAAATCGAAACAAATTTTATATATGCAAATATAAACCTCATTTTCAATTGTTATCAAATAAGTAGTCGATCTATGGTTGACAATAATCGATAACAATAATCTTAAAGTTAAACAATTGAGACAATGTAAACTAATGTTGAAAAATTGAATTAAAAATAACAAATACAATTATGCATCATATAAGTTTCAACCATAGATTGATATGAAGTCAATCTATCGTTGAGAAAAGTACTTAATCATGACTTTAACATTACACAAATTGGAATTAAGTAGATTCAACATTAACATACTTATATGACTAAAATGAGCACACCATATTGTTAATATTAGTTCATCTGAACGGTCATATTTGACTCAAATCGAAACAAATTATATATATGCAAATATAAACCTCAGTTTCAATTGTTATCAAATAAGTAATCGATCTATGGTTGACAAAAATCGATAACAATAATCTTAAAGTTAAACAATTGAGACAATGTAAACTAATGTTGAAAAATTGAATTAAAAATAACAAATGCAATTATGCACCATATAAGTTTCAACCGTAGATTTATATGAAGTCAATCTATGGTTGAGAAAATTCCTTAATCATGACTTAACATTACACAATTGGATATTAGTAGATTCAACATTAACATACATATATGACTAAAATGGGTACACCATATTTTTAATATTAGTTCATCCGAACGGTCATATTTGACTCAAATTCAAATAAATTTTATATATGCAAATATAAACCTTAGTTTCAATTGTTATCAAATAAGTAGGCGATCTATGGTTGACAAAAATCGATAACAATAATCTTAAAGTTAAACAATTGAGACAATGTAAACTAATGTTAAAAAATTGAATTAAAAATAACAAATGCAATTATGCACCATATAAGTTTCAACCATAGATTGATATGAAGTCAATCTGGGGTTGAGAATAGTTCTTAATCATGACTTTAACATTACACAATTGGAATTTAGTAGATTCATAATTAACATATTTATATGACTAAAATGAGTACACCATATTGTTCATATTAGTTCATCTGAACGGTCATATTTGACTCAAATACAAACAAATTTTATATATGCAAATATAAACCTCAGTTGCAATTGTTATCAAATAAGTAGTCGATCTATGGTTGACAATAATCGATAACAATAATCTTAAAGTTAAACAATTGAGACAATGTAAACTAATGTGGAAAAATTGAATTAAAAATAACAAATGCAATTATGCACCATATAAGTTTCAACCGTAGATTGATATGAAGTCAATCTATCGTTGAGAAAAGTACTTAATCATGACTTTAACATTACACAATTGGAATTAAGTAGATTCAACATTCACATACTTATATGACTAAAATGAGTACACCATATTGTTAATATTAGTTCATCTGAACGGTCATATTTGACTCAAATTCAAATAAATTTTATATATGCAAATATAAACCTCAGTTTCAATTGTTATCAAATAAGTAGTCGATCTATGGTTGACAAAAATCGATAACAATAATCTTAAAGTTAAACAATTGAGACAATGTAAACTAATGTTGAAAAATTGAATTAAAAATAACAAATGCAATTATGCACCATATAAGTTTCAACCATAGATTGATATGAAGTCAATCTATGGTTGAGAAAAGTCCTTAATCATGACTTTAACATTACACAATTGGAATTTAGTAGATTCAACATTAACATACTTATATGACTAAAATGAGTACACCATATTGTTAATATTAGTTCATCTGAACGGTCATATTTGACTCAAATTCAAATAAATTTTATATATGCAAATATAAACCTCAGTTGCAATTGTTATCAAATAAGTAGTCGATCTATGGTTGACAAAAATCGATAACAATAATCTTAAAGTTAAACAATTGAGACAATGTAAACTAATGTTGAAAAATTGAATTAAAAATAACAAATGCAATTATGCACCATATAAGTTTCAACCATAGATTGATATGAAGTCAATCTATGGTTGAGAAAAGTACTTAATCATGACTTTAACATTACACAATTGGAATTAAGTAGATTCAACATTAACATACTTATATGACTAAAATGAGTACACCATATTGTTAATATTAGTTCATCTGAACGGTCATATTTGACTCAAATTCAAATAAATTTTATATATGCAAATATAAACCTCAGTTTCAATTGTTATCAAATAAGTAGTCGATCTATGGTTGACAAAAATCGATAACAATAATCTTAAAGTTAAACAATTGAGACAATGTAAACTAATGTTGAAAAATTGAATTAAAAATAACAAATGCAATTATGCACCATATAAGTTTCAACCATAGATTGATATGAAGTCAATCTATGGTTGAGAAAAGTCCTTAATCATGAATTTAACATTACACAATTGGAATTTAGTAGATTCAACATTAACATACTTATATGACTAAAATGAGTACACCATATTGTTAATATTAGTTCATCTGAACGGTCATATTTGACTCAAATTCAAATAAATTTTATATATGCAAATATAAACCTCGGTTTCAATTGTTATCAAATAAGTAGTCGATCTATGGTTGACAATAATCGATAACAATAATCTTAAAGTTAAACAATTGAGACAATGTAAACTAATGTTGAAAAATTGAATTAAAAATAACAAATGCAATTATGCACCATATAAGTTTCAACCATAGATTGATATGAAGTCAATCTATGGTTGAGAAAAGTCCTTAATCATGACTTTAACATTACACAATTGGAATTTAGTAGATTCAACATTAACATACTTATATGACTAAAATGAGTACACCATATTGTTAATATTAGTTCATCTGAACGGTCATATTTGACTCAAATTCAAATAAATTTTATATATGCAAATATAAACCTCAGTTTCAATTGTTATCAAATAAGTAGTCGATCTATGGTTGACAATAATCGATAACAATAATCTTAAAGTTAAACAATTGAGACAATGTAAACTAATGTTGAAAAATTGAATTAAAAATAACTAATGCAATTATGCACCATATAAGTTTCAACCAAAGATTGATAGGAACTCAATCTATGATTGGGAAAAGTCCTTAATCATGACTTTAACATTACACAATTGGAATTTAGTAGATTCAACATTAACATACTTATATGACTAAAATGAGTACACCATATTGTTAATATTAGTTCATCTGAACGGTCATATTTGACTCAAATTCAAATAAATTTTATATATGCAAATATAAACCTCAGTTTCAATTGTTATCAAATAAGTAGTCGATCTATGGTTGACAAAAATCGATAACAATAATCTTAAAGTTAAACAATTGAGACAATGTAAACTAATGTTGAAAAATTGAATTAAAAATAACAAATGCAATTATGCACCATATAAGTTTCAACCATAGATTGATATGAAGTCAATCTATGGTTGAGAAAAGTACTTAATCATGACTTTAACATTACACAATTGGAATTTAGTAGATTCAACATTAACATACTTATATGACTAAAATGAGTACACCATATTGTTAATATTAGTTCATCTGAACGGTCATATTTGACTCAAATTCAAATAAATTTTATATATGCAAATATAAACCTCAGTTTCAATTGTTATCAAATAAGTAGTCGATCTATGGTTGACAAAAATCGATAACAATAATCTTAAAGTTAAACAATTGAGACAATGTAAACTAATGTTGAAAAATTGAATTAAAAATAACAAATGCAATTATGCACCATATAAGTTTCAACCGTAGATTGATATGAAGTCAATCTATGGTTGAGAAAAGTCCTTAATCATGAATTTAACATTACACAATTGGAATTTAGTAGATTCAACATTAACATACTTATATGACTAAAATGAGTACACCATATTGTTAATATTAGTTCATCTGAACGGTCATATTTGACTCAAATACAAACAAATTTTATATATGCAAATATAAACGTGAGTTTCAATTGTTATCAAATAAGTAGTCGATCTATGTTTGACAAAAATCGATAACAACAATCTTAAAGTTAAACAATTGAGACAATGTAAACTAATGTTGAAAAATTGAATTAAAAATAACAAATGCAATTATGCATCATATAAGTTTCAACCATAGATTGATATGAAGTCAATCTATCGTTGAGAAAAGTCCTTAATCATGACTTTAACATTACACAATTGGAATTTAGTAGATTCAACATTAACATACTTATATGACTAAAATGAGTACACCATATTGTTAATATTAGTTCATCTGAACGGTCATATTTGACTCAAATTCAAATAAATTTTATATATGCAAATATAAACCTCAGTTTCAATTGTTATCAAATAAGTAGTCGATCTATGGTTGACAAAAATCGATAACAATAATCTTAAAGTTAAACAATTGAGACAATGTAAACTAATGTTGAAAAATTGAATTAAAAATAACAAATGCAATTATGCACCATATAAGTTTCAACCATAGATTGATATGAAGTCAATCTATGGTTGAGAAAAGTCCTTAATCATGAATTTAACATTACACAATTGGAATTTAGTAGATTCAACATTAACATACTTATATGACTAAAATGAGTACACCATATTGTTAATATTAGTTCATCTGAACGGTCATATTTGACTCAAATTCAAATAAATTTTATATATGCAAATATAAACCTCAGTTTCAATTGTTATCAAATAAGTAGTCGATCTATGGTTGACAAAAATCGATAACAATAATCTTAAAGTTAAACAATTGAGACAATGTAAACTAATGTTGAAAAATTGAATTAAAAATAACAAATGCAATTATGCACCATATAAGTTTCAACCGTAGATTGATATGAAGTCAATCTATCGTTGAGAAAAGTACTTAATCATGACTTTAACATTACACAATTGGAATTTAGTAGATTCAACATTAACATACTTATATGACTAAAATGAGTACACCATATTGTTAATATTAGTTCATCTGAACGGTCATATTTGACTCAAATCGAAACAAATTTTATATATGCAAATATAAACCTCAGTTTCAATTGTTATCAAATAAGTAGTCGATCTATGGTTGACAATAATCGATAACAATAATCTTAAAGTTAAACAATTGAGACAATGTAAACTAATGTTGAAAAATTGAATTAAAAATAACAAATGCAATTATGCACCATAAAATTTTCAACCATAGATTAATATGAAGTCAATGTACGGTTGGGAAAAGTAATTAATCATGACTTTAACATTACATAATTGGAATTTAGTAGATTCAACATTAATAAACTTATATGACTAAAATGAGTACACCATATTGTTACTATTAGTTCATCTGAACGGTCATATTTGACTCAAATTCAAATAAATTTTATATATGCAGATATAAACCTCAGTCTCAATTGCTATCAAATAAGTAGTCGATCTATGGTTGACAAAAATCGATAACCATAATCTTAACCTTAAAAAATTGAGACAATGTAAACTAATGTTGAAAAATTGAATTAAAAATAACAAATGCAATTATGCACCATATAAGTTTCAACCATAGATTGATATGAAGTCAATATATGGTTGTGAAAAGTACTTAATCATGACTTTAACATTACACAATTGGAATTTAGTAGATTCAACATTAACATACTTATATGACTAAAATGAGTACACCATATTGTTAATATTAGTTCATCTGAACGGTCATATTTGACTCAAATTCAAATAAATTTTATATATGCAAATATAAACCTCAGTTTCAATTGTTATCAAATAAGTAGTCGATCTATGGTTGACAAAAATCGATAACAATAATCTTAAAGTTAAACAATTGAGACAATGTAAACTAATGTTGAAAAATTGAATTAAAAATAACAAATGCAATTATGCACCATAAAAGTTTCAACCATAGATTGATATGAAGTCAATCTATGGTTGAGAAAAGTCCTTGATCATGACTTTAACATTACACAATTTGAATTTAGTAGATTCTACATTAACATACTTATATGACTAAAATGAGTACACCATATTGTTAATATTAGTTCATCTGAACGGTCTTATTTGAGACAAATTGAAATAAATTTTATATATGCAAATATAAACCTCAGTTTCAATTGTTATCAAATAAGTAGTCGATCTATGGTTGACAAAAATCGATAACAATAATCTTAAAGTTAAACAATTGAGACAATGTAAACTAATGTTGAAAAATTGAATTAAAAATAAGAAATGCAATTATGCACCATATACGTTTCAACCATAGATTGATATGAAGTCAATCTATGGTTGAGAAAAGTACTTAATCATGACTTTAACATTACATAATTGGAATTTAGTAGATTCAACATTAACATACTTATATGACTAAAACGACTACACCATATTGTTAATATTAGTTCATCTGAACGGTACATATTTGACTCAAATTCAAATAAATTTTATATATGCAAATATAAACCTCAGTTTCAATTGTTATCAAATAAGTAGTCGATCTATGGTTGACAAAAATCGATAACCATAATCTTAAAGTTAAACAATTGAGACAATGTAAACTAATGTTGAAAAATTGAATTAAAAATAACAAATGCAATTATGCACCATATAAGTTTCAACCATAGATTGATATGAAGTCAATCTATGGTTGAGAAAAGTCCTTAATCATGACTTTAACATTACACAATTGGAATTTAGTAGATTCAACATTAACATACTTATATGACTAAAATGAGTACACCATATTGTTAATATTAGTTCATCTGAACGGTCATATTTGACTCAAATTCAAATAAATTTTATATATGCAAATATAAACCTTAGTTTCAATTGTTATCAAATAAGTAGTCGATCTATGGTTGACAAAAATCGATAACAATAATCTTAAAGTTAAACAATTGAGACAATGTAAACTAATGTTGAAAAATTGAATTAAAAATAACAAATGCAATTATGCACCATATAAGTTTCAACCATAGATTGATATGAAGTCAATCTATGGTTGAGAAAAGTCCTTAATCATGAATTTAACATTACACAATTGGAATTTAGTAGATTCAACATTAACATACTTATATGACTAAAATGAGTACACCATATTGTTAATATTAGTTCATCTGAACGGTCATATTTGACTCAAATTCAAATAAATTTTATATATGCAAATATAAACCTCAGTTTCAATTGTTATCAAATAAGTAGTCGATCTATTGTTGACAAAAATCGATAACAATAATCTTAAAGTTAAACAATTGAGACAATGTAAACTAATGTTGAAAAATTGAATTAAAAATAACAAATGCAATTATGCACCATATAAGTTTCAACCATAGATTGATATGAAGTCAATCTATGGTTGAGAAAAGTCCTTAATCATGAATTTAACATTACACAATTGGAATTTAGTAGATTCAACATTAACATACTTATATGACTAAAATGAGGACACCATATTTTTAATATTAGTTCATCGGAACGGTCATATTTGACTCAAATTCAAATAAATTTTATATATGCAAATATAAACCTTAGTTTCAATTGTTATCAAATTACTAGGCGATCTATGGTTGACAAAAATAGATAATCATAATCTTAAAGTTAAACAATTGAGACAATGTAAACTAATGTTGAAAAATTGAATTAAAAATAACAAATGCAATTATGCACCATATAAGTTTCAACCATAGATTGATATGATGTCAATCTATGGATGAGAAAATTCCTTAGTCATGACTTTAACATTACACAATTTGAATTTTGCAGATTCAACATTAACATACTTATATGACTAAAACGAGTACACCATATTGTTAATATTTGTTCATGAGAACGGTGATATTTGACTCAAATTTAAATGAATTTTATATATGCAATTATAAACCTTAGTTTCAATTGTTATCAAATAAGTAGTCGATATATGGTTGACAGAAATCGATAACCATAATCTTAACCTTAAACAATTGAGACAATGTAAATATAACGTTAAAAAATTGAATTAAAAATAACAAATGCAATTATGCACCATATAAGTTTCAACCATAGATTGATATGAAGTCAATCTATAGTTGAGACAAGTCCTTAATCATGAATTTAACATTACACAATTGGAATTTAGTAGATTCAACATTAACATACTTATATGATCAAAATGAGTACGCCATATTGTTAGTATTACTTCATCTGAACGGTCATATTTGACTCAAATTCAAATAAATTTTATATATGCAAATATAAACCGCAGTATCAATTGTTATCAAATAAGTAGGCGATCTATGGTTGACAAAAATCGCTAACCATAATCCTAACCTTAAGCAATTGAGACAATGTAAATCTAACGTCAAAAAATTGAATTAAAAATAACAAATGCAATTATGCACCATATAAGTTTCAACCATAGATTGATATGAAGTCAATCTATGGTTGAGAAAAGTCCTTAATCATGACTTTAACATTACACAATTGGAATTTAGTAGATTCAACATTAACATACTTATATGACTAAAATGAGTACGCCATATTGTTAATATTACTTCATCTGAACGGTCATATTTCACTCAAATTCAAATAAATTTTATATATGCAAATATAAACCTCAGTTTCAATTGTTATCAAATAAGTAGGCGATCTATGGTTGACAAAAATCGATAACCATAATCTTAACCTTAAACAATTGAGACAATGTAAATCTAATGTTAAAAAATTGAATTAAAAATAACAAATGCAATTATGCACCATATAAGTTTCAACCATAGATTGATATGAAGTCAATCTATGGTTGAGAAAAGTCCTTAATCATGACTTTAACATTACACAATTGGAATTTAGTAGATTCAACATTAACATACTTATATGACTAAAATGAGTACACCATATTTTTAATATTTGTTCATCGGAACGGTCATATTTGACTCAAATTCAAATAAATTTTATATATGCAAATATAAACCTTAGTTTCAATTGTTATCAAATAAGTAGTCGATCTATGGTTGACAAAAATCGATAACCATAATCTTAAAGTTAAACAATTGAGACAATGTAAATCTAATGTTGAAAATTGCATTAAAAATAACAAATGCAATTATGGACCATATAAGTCTCAACCATAGATTGATATGAAGTCAATCTATGGTTGAGAAAAGTCCAAAAGCATGACTTTAACATTACACAATTGGAATTTAGTAGATTCAACATTAACATACTTTTATGACTAAAATGAGTACACCATATTGTTAATATTAGTTCATCTGAATGGTTCATATTTGACTCAAATTCAAATAAATTTTATATATGCAAATATAAACCTCAGTTTCAATTGTTATCAAATAAGTAGGCGATCTATGGTTGACAAAAATCGATAACCATAATCTTAACCTTAAACAATTGAGACAATGTAAATCTAACGTTAAAAAATTGAATTAAAAATAACAAATGCAATTATGCACCATATAAGTTTCAACCATAGATTGATATGAAGTCAATCTATGGTTGAGAAAAGTCCTTAATCATGACTTTAACATTACACAATTGGAATTTTGTAGATTCAACATTAACATACTTATATGACTAAAACGAGTACACCATATTGTTAATATTAGTTCATTTGAACGGTACATATTTGACTCAAATTCAAATAAATTTTATATATGCAAATATAAACCTTAGTTTCAATTGTTATCAAATAAGTAGTCGATCTATTTTTGACAAAAATCGATAACCATAATTTTAACATTACACAATTGAGATAAAATAAATCTAACGTTAAAAAATTGAATTAAAAATAACAAATGCAATTATGCACCATATAAGTTTCAACCATAGATTGATATGAAGTCAATCTATGGTTGAGAAAATTCCTTAATCATGACTTTAACATTACACAATTGGAATTTAGTAGATTCAACATTAACATACTTATATGACTAAAATGAGTACACCATATTGTTACTATTAGTTCATCTGAACGGTCATATTTGACTCAAATTCAAATAAATTTTATATATGCAGATATAAACATCTATTTCAATTGCTATCAAATAAGTAGTCGATCTATTGTTGACAAAAATCGATAACCATAATCTTAACCTTAAACAATTGCGATAATGTAAATCTAACGTTAAAAAATTGAATTAAAAATAACAAATGCAATTATGCACCATATAAGTTTCAACCATAGATTGATATGAAGTCAATCTATGGTTGAGACAAGTCCTTAATCATGACTTTAACATTACACAATTGGAATTTAGTAGATTCAACATTAACATACTTATATGACCAAAATGAGTACGCCATATTGTTACTATTACTTCATCTGAACGGTCATATTTGACTCAAATTCAAATAAATTTTATATATGCAAATATAAACCTCAGTTTCAATTGTTATCAAATAAGTAGGCGATCTATGGTTGACAAAAATCGATAACCATAATCCTAACCTTAAGCAATTGAGACAATGTAAATCTAATGTTAAAAAATTGAATTAAAAATAACAAATGCAATTATGCACCATATAAGTTTCAACCATAGATTGATATGAAGTCAATCTGGGGTTGAGAATAGTTCTTAATCATGACTTTAACATTACACAATTGGAATTTAGTAGATTCATAATTAACATATTTATATGACTAAAATGAGTACACCATATTGTTCATATTAGTTCATCTGAACGGTCATATTTGACTCAAATTCAAATAAATTTTATATATGCAAATATAAACCTCAGTTTTAATTGTTATCAAATAAGTAGGCGATCTATGGTTGACAAAAATCGATAACCATAATCTTAACCTTAAACAATTGAGATAAAGTAAATCTAACGTTAAAATATTGAAATAAAAATAACAAATGAAATTATGCACCATATAAGTTTCAACCATAGATTGATATGAAGTCAATTTGTGGTTGAAAAAAGTTCTTAATCATGAATTTAACCTTACACAATTGGAAATTAGTAGATTCAACATTAACATACTTATAAGACTAAAATGAGTACACCATATTGTTAATATTAGTTCATCTGAACGGTCATATTTGACTGAAATTGAAATAAATATTATATATGGAAATATGCACCTTAATTTGAATTGTTATCAAATAAGTAGGCGATCTATGGTTGACAAAAATCGATAGCCATAATATTAACATTACACAATTGAGATAAAGTAAATCTAATGTTGAAAAATTGGATTAAAAATAACAAATGCAATTATGCACCATATAAATTTCAACCATAGATTGATATGAAGTCAATCTATGGTTGAGAAAATTCCTTAATCATGACTTTAACATTACACAATTGGAATTTAGTAGATTCAACATTAACATACTTATATGACTAAAATGAGTACACCATATTGTTAATATTAGTTCATCTGAACGGTCATATTTGACTCAAATTCAAATAAATTTTATATATGCAAATATAAACCTCAGTTTCAATTGTTATCAAATAAGTAGGCGATCTATGGTTGACAAAAATCGATAACCATAATCTTAACCTTAAACAATTGAGACAATGTAAATCTAACGTTAAAAAATTGAATTAAAAATAACAAATGCAATTATGCACCATATAAGTTTCAACCATAGATTGATATGAAGTCAATCTATGGTTGAGAAAAGTCCTTAATCATGACTTTAACATTACACAATTGGAATTTAGTAGATTCAACATTAACATACTTATATGACCAAAATGAGTACGCCATATTGTTACTATTACTTCATCTGAACGGTCATATTTGACTCAAATTCAAATAAATTTTATATATGCAAATATAAACCTCAGTTTTAATTGTTATCAAATAAGTAGGCGATCTATGGTTGACAAAAATCGATAGCCATAATATTAACATTACACAATTGAGATAAAGTAAATCTAACGTTAAAAAATTGAATTAAAAATAACAAATGCAATTATGCACCATATAAGTTTCAACCATAGATTGATATGAAGTCAATCTATGGTTGAGAAAATTCCTTAATCATGAATTTAACATTACACAATTGGAAATTAGTAGATTCAACATTAACATACTTATATGACTAAAATGAGTACACCATATTGTTAATATTAGTTCATCTGAACGGTCATATTTGACTCAAATTCAAATAAATTTTATATATGCAAATATAAACCTCAGTTTTAATTGTTATCAAATAAGTAGGCGATCTATGGTTGACAAAAATCGATAGCCATAATCTTAAAGTTAAACAATTGAGACAATGTAAATCTAATATTAAAAAATTGAATTAAAAATAAGAAATGCAATTATGCACCATATAAGTTTCAACCATAGATTGATATGAAGTCAATCTATGGTTGAGAAAAGTCCTTAATCATGACTTTAACATTACACAATTGGAATTTAGTAGATTCAACATTAACATACTTATATGAGTAAAACAAGTACACCATATTGTTAATATTAGTTCATCTGAACGTTACATATTTGACTCAAATTCAAATAAATTTTATATATGCAAATATAAACCTCAGTTTCAATTGTTATCAAATAAGTAGGCGATCTATGGTTGACAAAAATCGATAACCCTATCTTAACCATAAACAATTGAGATAAAGTAAATCCAACGTTAAAAAATTGAATTAAAAATAAGAAATGCAATTATGCACCATATAAGTTTCAACCATAGATTGATATGAAGTCAATCTATGGTTGAGAAAAGTCCATAATCATAACTTTAACATTACACTTTTGACATTTTGTAGAATCAACAATAACATACTTATATGACTAAAATCAGAACACCATATTGTTACTATAAGTTCATCTGAACTGTACATATTTGACTCAAATTTAAATAAATATTATATATGCAAATATAAACCTCAGTTTAAATTGTTATCAAATAAGTAGGATATCTATTATTAAAAAAACTCGATAGCAATAATTTTAACAATACACAATTGTGATAAAGTAAATCTAACGTTAAAAAATTGAATTAAAAATAACAAATACAAATATGCACCATATAAGTTTCAACCATAGATTGATTTGAAGTCAATCTATGGTTGAAAAAATTCCTTAATCATGAATTTAACATTACACAATTGGAATTTAGTAGATTCAACATTAACATACTTATATTACTAAAATGAGTACACCATATTGTTAATATTAGTTCATCTGAACGGTCATATTTGACTCAAATTCAAATAAATTTTATATATGCAAATATAAACCTTAGTTTCAATTGTTATCAAATAAGTAGGCGATCTATGGTTGACAAAAATCGATAACCATAATCTTAACCTTAAACAATTGAGACAATGTAAATCTAACGTTAAAAAATTGAATTAAATATTACAAATGCAAATATGCACCATATAAGTTTCAACCATAGATTGATATGAAGTCAATCTATGGTTGAAAAAATTCTTTAATCATGACTTTAACATTACACAATTGGAATTTAGTAGATTCAACATTAACATACATATATGACTAAAATGAGTACACCATATTGTTACTATAAGTTCATCTGAACTGTACATATTTGACTCAAATTTAAATAAATATTATATATGCAAATATAAACCTCAGTTTAAATTGTTATCAAATAAGTAGGATATCTATTATTAACAAAACTCGATAGCCATAATTTTAACATTACACAATTGAGATAAAATAAATCTAACGTTAAAAAATTGAATTAAAAATAACAAATACAAATATGCACCATATAAGTTTCAACCATAGATTGATATGAAGTCAATCTATGGTTGAGAAAATTCCTTAATCATGACTTTAACATTACACAATTGGAATTTAGTAGATTCAACATTAACATACTTATATGACTAAAATGAGTACACCATATTGTTAATATTAGTTCATCTGAACGGTACATATTTGACTCAAATTCAAATAAATTTTATATATGCAAATATAAACCTCAGTTTCAATTGTTATCAAATAAGTAGTCGATCTATGGTTGACAAAAATCGATAACCATAATCTTAACCTTAAACAATTGAGACAATGTAAATCTAACGTTAAAAAATTGAATTAAATATTACAAATGCAAATATACACCTTAGTTTCAAGCATAGTTTTATATGAAGTCAATCTATGGTTGAGAAAAGTCCATAAGCATAACTTTAACATTACACAATTGAGATTTTGTACAATCAACAATAACATACTTATATGACTAAAATGAGTACACCATATTGTTCATATTAGTTCATCTGAACGGTATATATTAGATTCAAATTCAAATAAATATTATATAAGGAAGTATGCACCTTAGTTTAAATTGTTATCAAATAAGTAGGAGATCTATTATTAACAAAACTCGATAGCCATAATTTTAACATTACACAATTGAGATAAAATAAATCTAACGTTAAAAAATTGAATTAAAAATAACAAATACAAATATGCACCATATAAGTTTCAACCATAGATTGATATGAAGTCAATCTATGGTTGAGAAAATTCCTTAATCATGAATTTAACATTACACAATTGGAATTTAGTAGATTCAACATTAACATACTTATATGACTAAAATGAGTACACCATATTGTTAATATTAGTTCATCTGAATGGTACATATTTGACTCAAATTCAAATAAATTTTATATATGCAAATATAAACCTCAGTTTCAATTGTTATCAAATAAGTAGGCGATCTATGGTTGACAAAAATCGATAACCATAATCTTAACCTTAAACAATTGAGACAATGTAAATCTAACGTTAAAAAATTGAATTAAATATTACAAATGCAAATATACACCTTAGTTTCAAGCATAGTTTTATATGAAGTCAATCTATGGTTGAAAAAAGTCCATAATCATAACTTTAACATAACATAATTTAGATTTTGTACAATCAACAATAACATACTTATATGACTAAAATGAGTACACCATATTGTTAATATTAGTTCATCTGAACGATACATATTTGACTCAAATTCAAATAAATATTATATATGGAAATATGCACCTTAGTTTAAATTGTTATCAAATAAGTAGGAGATCTATTATTAACAAAACTCGATAGCCATAATTTTAACATTACACAATTGAGATAAAATAAATCTAACGTTAAAAAATTGAATTAAAAATAACAAATACAAATATGCACCATATAAGTTTCAACCATAGATTGATATGAAGTCAATCTATGGTTGAGAAAATTCCTTAATCATGACTTTAACATTACACAATTGGAATTTAGTAGATTCAACATTAACATACTTATATGACTAAAATGAGTACACCATATTGTTACTATTAGTTCATCTGAACGGTCATATTTGACTCAAATTCAAATAAATTTTATATATGCAAATATAAACCTCAGTTTCAATTGTTATCAAATAAGTAGTCGATCTATGGTTGACAAAAATCGATAACCATAATCTTAAAGTTAAACAATTGAGACAATGTAAATCTAATGTTGAAAAATTGAATTAAAAATAACAAATGCAATTATGCACCATATAAGTTTCAACCATAGATTGATATGAAGTCAATCTGTGGTTGAGAAAAGTCCTTAATCATGACTTTAACATTACACAATTGGAATTTAGTAGATTCAACATTAACATACTTATATGCTAAAATGAGTACACCATATTGTTAATATTAGTTCATCTAAATGGTACATGTTTGACTCAAATTCAAATAAATTTTATATATGCAAATTTAAACCTTAGTTTCAATTGTTATCAAATAAGTAGGCGATCTATGGTTGACAAAAATCGATAACCATAATCTTAACCTTAAACAATTGAGACAATGTAAATCTAATGTTAAAAGATTGAATTAAATATTACAAATGCAAATATACACCTTAGTTTCAAGCATAGTTTTATATGAAGTCAATCTATGGTTGAAAAAAGTCCATAATCATAACTTTAACATAACATAATTTAGATTTTGTACAATCAACAATAACATACTTATATGGCTAAAATGAGTACACCATATTGTTAATATTAGTTCATCTGAACGATACATATTTGACTCAAATTCAAATAAATATTATGTATGGAAATATGCACCTTAGTTTAAATTGTTATCAAATAAGTAGGAGATCTATTATTAACAAAACTCGATAGCCATAATTTTAACATTACACAATTGAGATAAAATAAATCTAATGTTAAAAAATTGAATTAAAAATAACAAATACAAATATGCACCATATAAGTTTCAACCATTGATTGATATGAAGTCAATCTATGGTTGAGAAAATTCCTTAATCATGACTTTAACATTACACAATTGGAATTTAGTAGATTCAACATTAACATACTTATATGCTAAAATGAGTACACCATATTGTTAATATTAGTTCATCTAATTGGTACATATTTGATTCAAATTCAAATAAATTTTATATATACAAATATAAACCTCAGTTTCAATTGTTATCAAATAAGTAGGCGATCTATGGTTGACAAAAATCGATAACCATAATCCTAACCTTAAGCCATTCTAACAACGTAAATCTAACGTTAAAAAATTAAATCAAATATTACAAATGCAAATATACACCTTAGTTTTAATCATAGTTTTATATGAAGTCAATCTATGGTTGAGAAAAGTCCATAATCATAACTTTAACATAACATAATTGAGATTTTGTACAATCAACAATAACATACTTATATGGCTAAAATGAGTACACCATATTGTTAGTATTAGTTCATCTGAATGATACATATTTGATTCAAATTCAAATAAATATTATATATGGAAATATACACCATTGTTTCAATTGTTATCAAATAAGAAGGAGATCTATTATTAACAAAACTCGGTAGCCATAATTTTAACATTACACAATTGAGATAAAATAAATCTAACGTTAAAAAATTGAATTAAAAATAACAAATACAAATATGCACCATATAAGTTTCAACCATAGATTGATATGAAGTCAATCTATGGTTGAGAAAATTCCTTAATCATGACTTTAACATTACACAATTGGAATTTAGTAGATTCAACATTAACATACTTATATGACTAAAACGAGTACACCATATTGTTAATATTAGTTCATCTGAAGGGTACATATTTGTCTCAAATTCAAATAAATTTTATATATGCAAATATAAACCTCAGTTTCAATTGTTATCAAATAAGTAGGCGATCTATGGTTGACAAAAATCGATAACCATAATCTTAACCTTAAACAATTGAGACAATGTAAATCTAACGTTAAAAAATTGAATTAAATATTACAAATGCAAATATACACCTTAGTTTCAAGCATAGTTTTATATGAAGTCAATCTATGGTTGAGAAAAGTCCATAATCAGAACTTTAACATAACATAATTGAGATTTTGTACAATCAACAATAACATACTTATATGTCTAAAATGAGTACACCATATTGTTAATATTAGTTCATCTGAACGATACATATTTGACTCAAATTCAAATAAATATTATATACGGAAATATGCACCTTAGTTTAAATTGTTATCAAATAAGTAGGAGATCTATTATTAACAAAACTCGATAGCCATAATTTTAACATTACACAATTGAGATAAAATAAATCTAACGTTAAAAAATTGAATTAAAAATAACAAATACAAATATGCACCATATAAGTTTCAACCATAGATTGATATGAAGTCAATCTATGGTTGAGAAAATTCCTTAATCATGACTTTAACATTACACAATTGGAATTTAGTAGATTCAACATTAACATACTTATATGACTAAAATGAGTACACCATATTGTTAATATTAGTTCATCTGAACGGTCATATTTGACTCAAATTCAAATAAATTTTATATATGCAAATATAAACCTCAGTTTCAATTGTTATCAAATAAGTAGTCGATCTATGGTTGACAAAAATCGATAACCATAATCTTAAAGTTAAACAATTGAGACAATGTAAATCTAATGTTGAAAAATTGAATTAAAAATAACAAATGCAATTATGCACCATATAAGTTTCAACCATAGATTGATATGAAGTCAATCTATGGTTGAGAAAAGTCCTTAATCATGACTTTAACATTACACAATTGGAATTTAGTAGATTCAACATTAACATACTTATATGACTAAAATGAGTACACCATATTGTTACTATTACTTCATCTGAACGGTCATATTTGACTCAAATTCAAATAAATTTTATATATGCAAATATAAACCTCAGTTTCAATTGTTATCAAATAAGTAGTCGATCTATGGTTGACAAAAATCGATAACCATAATCTTAACCTTAAACAATTGAGACAATGTAAATCTAACGTTAAAAAATTGAATTAAATATTACAAATGCAAATATACACCTTAGTTTCAAGCATAGTTTTATATGAAGTCAATCTATGGTTGAGAAAAGTCCATAATCATAACTTTAACATAACATAATTTAGATTTTGTACAATCAACAATAACATACTTATATGGCTAAAATGAGTACACCATATTGTTAATATTAGTTCATCTGAACAATACATATTTGACTCAAATTCAAATAAATATTATATACGGAAATATGCACCTTAGTTTAAATTGTTATCAAATAAGTAGGAGATCTATTATTAACAAAACTCGATAGCCATAATTTTAACATTACACAATTGAGATAAAATAAATCTAATGTTAAAAAATTGAATTAAAAATAACAAATACAAATATGCACCATATAAGTTTCAACCATAGATTGATATGAAGTCAATCTATGGTTGAGAAAATTCCTTAATCATGACTTTAACATTACACAATTGGAATTTAGTAGATTCAACATTAACATACTTATATGACTAAAATGAGTACACCATATTGTTAATATTAGTTCATCTGAAGGGTACATATTTGACTCAAATTCAAATAAATTTTATATATGCAAATAGAAACCTTAGTTTCAATTGTTATCAAATAAGTTGGCGATCTATGGTTGACAAAAATCGATAACCATAATCTTAACCTTAAACAATTGAGACAATGTAAATCTAACGTTAAAAAATTGAATTAAATATTACAAATGCAAATATACACCTTAGTTTCAAGCATAGTTTTATATGAAGTCAATCTATGGTTGAGAAAAGTCCATAATCATAACTTTAACATAACATAATTTAGATTTTGTACAATCAACAATAACATACTTATATGGCTAAAATGAGTACACCATATTGTTAATATTAGTTCATCTGAACGATACATATTTGATTCAAATTCAAATAAATATTATATATGGAAATATGCACCTTAGTTAAATTGTTATCAAATAAGAAGGAGATCTATTATTAACAAAACTCGGTAGCCATAATTTTAACATTACACAATTGAGATAAAATAAATCTAACGTTAAAAAATTGAATTAAAAATAACAAATGCAATTTTGCACCATAAAAGATTCAACCATAGATAGATATGAAGTGAATCTATGGTTGTGAAAAGTCCTTAATCATGACTTTAACATTACACAATTGGAATTTAGTAGATTCAACATTAACATACTTATATGACTAAAATGAGTACACCATATTGTTAATATTAGTTCATCTGAACGGTCATATTTGACTCAAATTCAAATAAATTTTATATATGCAAATATAAACCTCAGTTTCAATTGTTATCAAATAAGTAGTCGATCTATGGTTGACAAAAATCGATAACCATAATCTTAACCTTAAACAATTGAGACAATGTAAATCTAACGTTAAAAAATTGAATTAAATATTACAAATGCAAATATACACCTTAGTTTCAAGCATAGTTTTATATGAAGTCAATCTATGGTTGAGAAAAGTCCATAATCATAACTTTAACATAACATAATTTAGATTTTGTACAATCAACAATAACATACTTATATGGCTAAAATGAGTACACCATATTGTTAATATTAGTTCATCAGAACAATACATATTTGATTAAATTCAAATAAATATTATATACGGAAGTATGCACCTTAGTTTAAATTGTTATCAAATAAGTAGGAGATCTATTATTAACAAAACTCGATAGCCATAATTTTAACATTACACAATTGAGATAAAATAAATCTAACGTTAAAAAATTATATTAAAAATAACAAATGCAATTATGCACCATATAAGTTTCAACCATAGATTGATATGAAGTCAATCTATGGTTGAGAAAAGTCCATAATCATGACTTTAACATTACACAATTGGAATTTTGTAGATTCAACATTAACATACTTATATGACTAAAACGAGTACACCATATTGTTAATATTAGTTCATTTGAACGGTACATATTTGACTCAAATTCAAATAAATTTTATATATGCAAATATAAACCTCAGTTTCAATTGTTATCAAATAAGTAGTCGATCTATGGTTGACAAAAATTGATAACCATAATCTTAACCTTAAACAATTGAGACAATGTAAATCTAACATTAAAAAATTGATTTAAAAATAACAAATGCAATTATGCACCATATAAGTTTCAACCATAGATTGATATGAAGTCAATCTATGGTTGAGAAAAGTCCTTAATCATGACTTTAACATTACACAATTGGAATTTAGTAGATTCAACATTAACATACTTATATGACTAAAATGAGTACACCATATTGTTAATATTAGTTCATCTTAATGGTACATATTTGACTCAAATTCAAATAAATTTTATATATGCAAATATAAACCTCAGTTTCAATTGTTATCAAATAAGTAGGCGATCTATGGTTGACAAAAATCGATAACCATAATCTTAACCTTAAACAATTGAGACAATGTAAATCTAACGTTAAAAAATTGAATTAAATATTACAAATGCAAATATACACCTTAGTTTCAAGCATAGTTTTATATGAAGTCAATCTATGGTTGAAAAAAGTCCATAATCATAACTTTAACATAACATAATTTAGATTTTGTACAATCAACAATAACATACTTATATGGCTAAAATGAGTACACCATATTGTTAATATTAGTTCATCTGAACGATACATATTTGACTCAAATTCAAATAAATATTATATACGGAAATATGCACCTTAGTTTAAATTGTTATCAAATAAGTAGGAGATCTATTATTAACAAAACTCGATAGCCATAATTTTAACATTACACAATTGAGATAAAATAAATCTAACGTTAAAAAATTGAATTAAAAATAACAAATACAAATATGCACCATATAAGTTTCAACCATAGATTGATATGAAGTCAATCTATGGTTGAGAAAATTCCTTAATCATGAATTTAACATTACACAATTGGAATTTAGTAGATTCAACATTAACATACTTATATGACTAAAATGAGTACACCATATTGTTAATATTAGTTCATCTGAATGGTACATATTTGACTCAAATTCAAATAAATTTTATATATGCAAATATAAACCTCAGTTTCAATTGTTATCAAATAAGTAGGCGATCTATGGTTGACAAAAATCGATAACCATAATCTTAACCTTAAACAATTGAGACAATGTAAATCTAACGTTAAAAAATTGAATTAAATATTACAAATGCAAATATACACCTTAGTTTCAAGCATAGTTTTATATGAAGTCAATCTATGGTTGAGAAAAGTCCATAATCATAACTTTAACATAACATAATTTAGATTTTGTACAATCAACAATAACATACTTATATGGCTAAAATGAGTACACCATATTGTTAATATTAGTTCATCTGAACGATACATATTTGACTCAAATTCAAATAAATATTATATACGGAAATATGCACCTTAGTTTAAATTGTTATCAAATAAGTAGGAGATCTATTATTAACAAAACTCGATAGCCATAATTTTAACATTACACAATTGAGATAAAATAAATCTAATGTTAAAAAATTGAATTAAAAATAACAAATACAAATATGCACCATATAAGTTTCAACCATTGATTGATATGAAGTCAATCTATGGTTGAGAAAATTCCTTAATCATGACTTTAACATTTCACAATTGGAATTTAGTAGATTCAACATTACCATACTTATATGACTAAAATGAGTACACCATATTGTTAATATTAGTTCATCTGAATGGTACATATTGACTGAAATTCAAATAAATATTATATATGGAAATATGCACCTTAGTTTCAATTGTTATCAAATAAGTAGGCGATCTATGGTTGACAAAAATCGATAACCATAATCTTAACCTTAAACAATTGAGACAATGTAAATCTAATGTTAAAAGATTGAATTAAATATTACAAATGCAAATATACACCTTAGTTTCAAGCATAGTTTTATATGAAGTCAATCTATGGTTGAGAAAAGTCCATAATCATAACTTTAACATAACATAATTTAGATTTTGTACAATCAACAATAACATACTTATATGGCTAAAATGAGTACACCATATTGTTAATATTAGTTCATCTGAACAATACATATTTGACTCAAATTCAAATAAATATTATATACGGAAATATGCACCTTAGTTTAAATTGTTATCAAATAAGTAGGAGATCTATTATTAACAAAACTCGATAGCCATAATTTTAACATTACACAATTGAGATAAAATAAATCTAACGTTAAAAAATTATATTAAAAATAACATATGCAAATATGAACCATATAAGTTTCAACCATAAATTGATATGAAGTCAATCTATCGTTGAGAAAATTCCATAATCATGACTTTAAAATTACACAATGGGAATTTAATAGATTCAACATTAACATACTTATATGACTAAAATGAGTACACCATATTGTTAATATTAGTTCATCTGAACGGTCATATTTGACTCAAATTCAAATAAATTTTATATATGCAAATATAAACCTCAGTTTTAATTGTTATCAAATAAGTAGGCGATCTATGGTTGACAAAAATCGATAGCCATAATCTTAACCTTAAACAATTGAGACAATCAAAATCTAGTGTTAAAAAATTGAATTAAAAATAACAAATGCAATTATGCACCATATAAGTTTCAACCATAGATTGATATGAAGTCAATCTATGGTTGAGAAAATTCCTTAATCATGACTTTAACATTACACAATTGGAATTTTGTAGATTCAACATTAACATACTTATATGACTAAAATGAGTACACCATATTGTTAATATTAGTTCATCTGAACGGTCATATTTGACTCAAATTCAAATAAATTTTATATATGCAAATATAAACCTCAGTTTCAATTGTTATCAAATAAGTAGTCGATCTATGGTTGACAAAAATCGATAACCATAATCTTAACCTTAAACAATTGAGACAATGTAAATCTAACGTTAAAAAATTGAATTAAATATTACAAATGCAAATATACACCTTAGTTTCAAGCATAGTTTTATATGAAGTCAATCTATGGTTGAGAAAAGTCCATAATCATAACTTTAACATTACACAATTGAGATTTTGTACAATCAACAATAACATACTTATATGGCTAAAATGAGTACACCATATTGTTAATATTAGTTCATCTGAACGATACATATTTGATTCAAATTCAAATAAATATTATATACGGAAATATGCACCTTAGTTTAAATTGTTATCAAATAAGTAGTAGATCTATTATTAACAAAACTCGATAGCCATAATTTTAACATTACACAATTGAGATAAAATAAATCTAACGTTAAAAAATTGAATTAAAAATAACAAATGCAAATATGCACCATATAAGTTTCAACCATAGATTGATATGAAGTCAATCTATGGTTGAGAAAATTCCTTAATCATGAATTTAACATTACACAATTGGAATTTAGTAGATTCAACATTAACATACTTATATGACTAAAATGAGTACACCATATTGTTAATATTAGTTCATCTTAATGGTACATATTTGACTGAAATTCAAATAAATTTTATATATGCAAATATAAACCTCATTTTCAATTGTTATCAAATAAGTAGGCGATCTATGGTTGACAAAAATCGATAACCATAATCTTAACCTTAAACAATTGAGACAATGTAAATCTAACGTTAAAAAATTGAATTAAATATTACAAATGCAAATATACACCTTAGTTTCAAGCATAGTTTTATATGAAGTCAATCTATGGTTGAGAAAAGTCCATAATCATAACTTTAACATAACACAATTGAAATTTAATACAATCAACATTAACATACTTATATGACTAAAATGAGTACACCATATTGTTAATATTAGTTCATCTGAAGGGTACATATTTAATTCAAATTCAAATAAATATTATATATGGAAATATGCACCTTAGTTTAAATTGTTATCAAATAAGTAGGATATCTATTATTAAAAAAACTCGATAGCAATAATTTTAACAATACACAATTGTGATAAAGTAAATCTAACGTTAAAAAATTGAATTAAAAATAACAAATACAAATATGCACCATATAAGTTTCAACCATAGATTGATTTGAAGTCAATCTATGGTTGAAAAAATTCCTTAATCATGACTTTAACATTACACAATTGGAATTTAGTAGATTCAACATTAACATACATATATGACTAAAATGAGTACACCATATTGTTAATATTAGTTCATCTGAACGGTCATATTTGACTCAAATTCAAATAAATTTTATATATGCAAATATAAACCTTAGTTTCAATTGTTATCAAATAAGTAGTCGATCTATGGTTGACAAAAATCGATAACCATAATCTTAACCTTAAACAATTGAGACAATGTAAATCTAACGTTAAAAAATTGAATTAAATATTACAAATGCAAATATACACCTTAGTTTCAAGCATAGTTTTATATGAAGTCAATCTATGGTTGAGAAAAGTCCATAATCATAACTTTAACATAACATAATTGAGATTTTGAACAATCAACAATAACATACTTATATGGCTAAAATGAGTACACCATATTGTTAATATTAGTTCATCTGAACGATACATATTTGATTCAAATTCAAATAAATATTATATATGGAAATATACACCATAGTTTCAATTGTTATCAAATAAGTAGTCGATCTATGGTTGACAAAAATCGATAGCCGTAATTTTAACATTACACAATTGAGATAAAGTAAATCTAACGTTAAAAAAATGAATTAAAAATAACAAATGCAATTATGCACCATATAAGTTTCAACCGTAAATTGATATGAAGTCAATCTATGGTTGAGAAAATTCCTTAATCATGAATTTAACATTACACAATTGGAATTTAGTAGATTCAACATTAACATACTTATATAAATAAAATGAGTACACCATATTGTTAATATAAGTTCATATGAATGGGACATGTTTGACTCAAATTCAAATAAATTTTATATATGCAAATATAAACCTCAGTTTCAATTGTTATCAAATAAGTAGGTGATCTATGGTTGACAAAAATCGATAACCATAATCTTAACCTTAAACAATTGAGACAATGTAAATCTAACGTTAAAAAATTGAATTAAATATTACAAATGCAAATATACACCTTAGTTTCAAGCATAGTTTTATATGAAGTCAATCTATGGTTGAGAAAAGTCCATAAGCATAACTTTAACATTACACAATTGAGATTTTGTACAATCAAAAATAACATACTTATATGGCTAAAATGAGTACACCATATTGTTATAATAGTTCATCTGAACGATACATATTTGACTCAAATTCAAATAAATATTATATACAGAAATATGCACCTTAGTTAAATTGTTATCAAATAAGAAGGAGATCTATTATTAACAAAACTCGGTAGCCATAATTTTAACATTACACAATTGAGATAAAATAAATCTAACGTTAAAAAATTGAATTAAAAATAACATATGCAAATATGCACCATATAAGTTTCAACCATAAATTGATATGAAGTCAATCTATCATTGAGAAAATTCCATAATCATGACTTTAAAATTACACAATGGTAATTTAGTAGATTCAACATTAACATACTTATATGACTAAAATGAGTACCATATTGTTAATATTAGTTCTTCTGAATGGTACATATTTGACTCAAATTCAAATAAATTTTATATATGCAAATATAAACCTCAGTTTCAATTGTTATCAAATAAGTAGGCGATCTATGGTTGACAAAAATCGATAACCATAATCTTAACCTTAAACAATTGAGACAATGTAAATCTAACGTTAAAAAATTGAATTAAATATTACAAATGCAAATATACACCTTTGTTTCAAGCATAGTTTTATATGAAGTCAATCTATGGTTGAGAAAACTCCATAATCAGAACTTTAACATAACATAATTGAGATTTTGTACAATCAACAATAACATACTTATATGTCTAAAATGAGTACACCATATTGTTAATATTAGTTCATCTGAACGATACATATTTGACTCAAATTCAAATAAATATTATATACGGAAATATGCACCTTAGTTTAAATTGTTATCAAATAAGTAGGAGATCTATTATTAACAAAACTCGATAGCCATAATTTTAACATTACACAATTGAGATAAAATAAATCTAACGTTAAAAAATTATATTAAAAATAACATATGCAAATATGCACCATATAAGTTTCAACCATAAATTGATATGAAGTCAATCTATGGTTGAGAAAATTCCTTAATCATGACTTTAACATTACACAATTGGAATTTAGTAGATTCAACATTAACATACTTATATGACTAAAATGAGTACACCATATTGTTAATATTAGTTCATATGAACGGTCATATTTGACTCAAATTCAAATAAATTTTATATATGCAAATATAAACCTTTATTTCAATTGTTATCAAATAAGTAGTAGATCTATGGTTGACAAAAATCGATAACCATAATCCTAACCTTAAACAATTGAGACAATGTAAATCTAATGTTAAAAAATTGAATTAAATATTAAAAATGCAAATATACACCTTAGTTTCAAGCATAGTTTTATATGAAGTCAATGTATGGTTGAGAAAAGTCCATAATCCTAACTTTAACATAACATAATTTAGATTTTGTACAATCAACAATAACATACTTATATGGCTAAAATGACTACACCATATTGTTAATATTAGTTCATCTGAACAATACATATTTGACTCAAATTCAAATAAATATTATATACGGAAATATGACCTTAGTTTAAATTGTTATCAAATAAGTAGGATATATATTATTAACAAAACTCGATAGCCATAATTTTACCATTACACAATTGAGATAAAATAAATCTAACGTTAAAAAATTGAATAAAAAATAACAAATACAAATATGCACTATATAAGTTTCAACCATAGATTGATATGAAGTCAATCTGTGGTTGAGAAAATTCCTTAATCATGAATTTAACATTACACAATTGGAATTTAGTAGATTCAACATTAACATACTTATATGACTAAAATGAGTACACCATATTGTTAATATTAGTTCATCCGAAGGGTACATATTTGTCTCAAATACAAATAAATTTTATATACGGAAATATGCACCTTAGTTTAAATTGTTATCAAATAAGTAGTCGATCTATGGTTGTCAAAATTCGATAACCATAATCTTAACCTTAAACAATTGAGACAATGTAAATCTAACGTTAAAAAATTGAATTAAATATTACAAATGCAAATATACACCTTAGTTTCGACCATAGTTTTATATGAAGTCAATGTATGGTTGAGAAAAGTCCATAATCATAACTTTAACATAACATAATTGAGATTTTGTACAATCAACAATAACATACTTATATGGCTAAAATGAGTACACCATATTGTTAATATTAGTTCATCTGAACGGTACATATTTGACTCAAATTCAAATAAATATTATATACGGAAATATGCACCTTAGTTTAAATTGTTATCAAATAAGTAGGATATCTATTATTAACAAAACTCGATAGCCATAATTTTAACATTACACAATTGAGATAAAATAAATCTAACGTTAAAAAATTATATTAAAAATAACATATGCAAATATGCACCATATAAGTTTCAACCATTGATTGATATGAAGTCAATCTATGGTTGAGAAAATTCCTTAATCATGACTTTAACATTTCACAATTGGAATTTAGTAGATTCAACATTAACATACTTATATGACTAAAATGAGTACACCATATTGTTAATATTAGTTCATCTGAATGGTACATATTGACTGAAATTCAAATAAATATTATATATGGAAATATGCACCTTAGTTTCAATTGTTATCAAATAAGTAGGCGATCTATGGTTGACAAAAATCGATAACCATAATCTTAACCTTAAACAATTGAGACAATGTCAATCTAACATTAAAATATTGAATTAAATATTACAAATGCAAATATACACCTTAGTTTAAGGCATAGTTTTATATGAAGTCAATCTATGGTTGTGAAAAGTTCATAATCATAACTTTAACATAATATAATTTAGATTTTGTACAATCAACAATAACATACTTATATGGCTAAAATGAGTACACCATATTGTTAATATTATTTCATCTGAAGGGTACATATTTGACTCAAATTCAAATAAATATTATATACGAAAATATGCACCTTAGTTTAAATTGTTATCAAATAAGTAGGATATCTATTATTAACAAAACTCGATAGCCATAATTTTAACATTACACAATTGAGATAAAATAAATCTAACGTTAAAAAATTGAATTAAAAATAACAAATACAAATATGCACCATATAAGTTTCAACCATAAATTGATATGAAGTCAATCTATCGTTGAGAAAATTCCATCATCATGAATTTAACATTACACAATTGGAATTTAGTAGATTCAACATTAACATACTTATATGACTAAAATGAGTACACCATATTGTTAATATTAGTTCATCTGAATGGTACATATTTGACTCAAATTCAAATAAATTTTATATATGCAAATATAAACCTCAGTTTCAATTGTTATAAAAAAAGTAGGCGATCTATGGTTGACAAAAATCGATAACCATAATCTTAACCTAAAACAATTGAGAAAATATAAATCTAACGTTAAAAAATTGAAAGAAATATTACAAATGCAAATATACACCTTAGTTTCAAGCATAGTTTTATATGAAGTCAATCTATGGTTGAGAAAAGTCCACAATCATAACTTTAACATAACTTAATTGAGATTTTGTACAATCAACAATGACATACTTATATGGCTAAAATGAGTACACCATATTGGTAATATTAGTTCATCTGAACGATACATATTTGACTAAAATTCAAATAAATATTATATACGGAAATATGCACCTTAGTTTAAATTATTATCAAATAAGCAGGAGATCTATTATTAACAAAACTCGATAGCCATAATTTTAACATTACGAAATTGAGATAAAATAAATCTAATGTTAAAAAATTGTATTAAAAATAACATATGCAAATATGCACCATATAAGTTTCAACCATAAATTGATATGAAGTCAATCTATGATTGAGAATATTCCTTAATCATGAATTTAACATTACACAATTGGAATTTTGTAGATTCAACATTAACATACTTTTATGACTAAAACGAGTACACCATATTGTTAATATTAGTTCATTTGAATGGTACATATTTGACTCAAATTCAAATAAATTTTATATATGCAAATATAAACCTCAGTTTCAATTGTTATCAAATAAGTAGGCGATCTATGGTTGACAAAAATCGATAACCATAATCTTAACCTTAAACAATTGAGACAATGTAAATCTAACGTTAAAAAATTGAATTAAATATTACAAATGCAAATATACACCTTTGTTTCAAGCATAGTTTTATATGAAGTCAATCTATGGTTGAGAAAAGTCCATAATCATAACTTTAACATAACATAATTTAGATTTTGTACAATCAACAATGACATACTTATATGGCTAAAATGAGTACACCATATTGTTAATATTAGTTCATCTGAACGATACATATTTGACTCAAATTCAAATAAATATTATATACGGAAATATGCACCTTAGTTTAAATTGTTATCAAATAAGTAGGATATCAATTATTAACAAAACTCGATACCATAATTTTAAAATTACACAATTGAGATAAAATAAATCTAACGTTAAAAAATTATATTAAAAATAACATAGGCAAATATGCACCATATAAGTTTCAACCATAAATTGATATAAAGTCAATCTATGGGTGAGAATATTCCTTAATCATGAATTTAACATTACACAATTGGAATTTAGTAGATTCAACATTAACATACTTATATGACTAAAATGAGTAAACCATATTTTAAATATTAGTTCATCTGAACGGTACATATTTGACTCAAATTCAAATAAATATTATATATGGAAATATACACCTTAGTTTAAATTGTTATCAAATAAGTAGGATATCTATTATTAACAAAACTCGATAGCCATAATTTTAACATTACACAATTGAGATAAGGTAAATCTAACGTTAAAAAATTGAATTAAAAATAACAAATGCAATTATGCACCAAAAACGTTTCTACCGTAAATTGATATGAAGTCAATCTATCGTTGAGAAAATTCCTTAATCATGACTTTAACATTACACAATTGGAATATAGTAGATTCAACATTAACATACATATATGACTAAAATGAATACACTATATTGTTACTATTAGTTCATCTGAACGGTCATATTTGACTCAAATTCAAATAAATTTTATATATGCAAATATAAACCTCTATTTCAATTGTTATCAAATAAGTAGTAGATCTATGGTTGACAAAAATCGATAACCATAATCCTAACCTTAAACAATTGAGACAATGTAAATCTAATGTTAAAAAATTGAATTAAATATTACAAATGCAAATATACACCTTAGTTTCAAGCATAGTTTTATATGAAGTCAATGTATGGTTGAGAAAAGTCCATAATCCTAACTTTAACATAACATAATTTAGATTTTGTACAATCAACAATAACATACTTATATGGCTAAAATGACTACACCATATTGTTAATATTAGTTCATCTGAACAATACATATTTGACTCAAATTCAAATAAATATTATATAGGGAAATATACACCTTAGTTTCAATTGTTATCAAATAAGTAGGAGATCTATTATTAAAAAAAATCGATAGCCATAATTTTAACATTACACAATTGAGATAAAGTAATTCCAACGTTAAAAGATTTGAATTAAAAATAACAAATGCAATTATGCACCATAAAAGTTTCAACCGTAGATTGATATGAAGTCAATTTATCGTTGAGAAAATTCCTTAATCATGAATTTAACATTACACAATTGGAATTTAGTAGATTCAACATTAACATACATATATGACTAAAATGTGTACACAATATTGTTAATATTAGTTCATCTGAACGGTCATAATTGAGTCAAATTCAAATAAATTTTATATATGCAAATATAAACCTCTATTTCAATTGTTATCAAATAACTAGTAGATCTATGGTTGACAAAAATAGATAATCATAATCCTAACCTTAAACAATTGACACAATGTAAATCTAATGTTAAAAAATTGGATTAAATATTGCAAATGCAAATATATACCTTAGTTTCAAGCATAGTTTTATATGAAGTCAATCTATGGTTGAGAAAAGTCCATAATCATAACTCTAACATTACACAATTGAGATTTTGTACATTCAACAATAACATACTAATATGACTAAAATGAGTACACCATATAGTTAATATTAGTTCATCTGAAAGGTACATATTTGACTCAAATTCAAATAAACATTACACAATTGAGATTTTGTACAATCTACAATAGTATACTTATATGACTAAAATGATTACACCATATTGTTAATATTAGTTCATCTGAACGGTCATATTTAACTCAAATTCAAATAAATTTTATATATGAAAATATACACCTCAGTTTCAATTGTTATCAAATAAGTAGTCGATCTATGGTTGACAAAAATCGATAACCATAATCCTAACCTTAAACAATTGACACAATGTAAATCTAATGTTAAAAAATTGGATTAAATATTGCAAATGCAAATATATACCTTAGTTTCAAGCATAGTTTTATATGAAGTCAATCTATGGTTGAGAAAAGTCCATAATCATAACTCTAACATTACACAATTGAGATTTTGTACATTCAACAATAACATACTAATATGACTAAAATGAGTACACCATATAGTTAATATTAGTTCATCTGAAAGGTACATATTTGACTCAAATTCAAAAACAAAAATATTCTATAAGAAAATATACACCTTAGTTTCAATTGTTATCAAATAAGTAGGATATATATTATTAACAAAAATCGATAGCCATAATTTTAACATTACACAATTGAGATAAAGTAAATCTAACGTTAAAAAATTGAATTAAAAATAACAAATGCTATTATGCACCATAAAAGTTTCAACCGTAGATTGATATGAAGTCAATCTATCAATTAGAAAATTCCTTAATCATGACTTTAACATTACACAATTGGAATTTAGTACATTCAACATTAACATACATATATGATAAAAGTGAGTACACCATATTGTTACTATTAGTTCATCTGAACGGTCATATTTGACTCAAATTCAAATAAATTTTATATATGCAAATATAAACCTCTATTTCAATTGTTATCAAATAAGTAGTAGATCTATGGTTGACAAAAATCGATAACCATAATCCTAACCTTAAACAATTGAGACAATGTAAATCTAATGTTAAAAAATTGAATTAAATATTACAAATGCAAATATACACCTTATTTTCAAGCATAGTTTTATATGAAGTCAATCTACGGTTGAGAAAAGTCCATAATCATAACATTAACATAACATAATTTAGATTTTGTACATTCAAATTTAACATACTTATATGACAAAAATGAGTAAACCATATTTTAAATATTAGTTCATCTGAACGGTACATATTTGACTCAAATTCAAATAAATATTATATATGGAAATATACACCTTAGTTTCAATTGTTATCAAATAAGTAGGAGATCTATTATTAACAAAAATCGATAGCCATAATTTTAACATTACACAATTGAGATAAAGTAAATCTAACGTTAAAAAACTTGAATTCAAAATAACAAATGCAATTATGCACCATAAAAGTTTCAACCATAGATTGATATGAAGTCAATCTATCGTTGAGAAAATTCCTTAATCATGACTTTAACATTACACAATTGGAATTTAGTAGATTCAACATTAACATACATATATGACTAAAATGAGTACCCCATATTGTTACTATTAGTTCATCTGAACGGTCATATTTGACTCAAATTCAAATAAATTTTATATATGCAAATATAAACCTCTATTTCAATTGTTATCAAATAAGTAGTAGATCTATGGTTGACAAAAATCGATAACCATAATCCTAACCTTAAACAATTGAGACAATGTAAATATAATGTTAAAAAATTGAATTAAATATTACAAATGCAAATATACACCTTAGTTTCAAGCATAGTTTTATATGAAGTCAATCTACGGTTGTGAAAAGTCCCTAGTCATAAGTTTAACATAACATAATTTAGATTTTGTACATTCAAATTTAACATACTTATATGTCAAAAATGAGTAAACCATATTTTAAATATTAGTCATCTAAACGGTACATATTTGAATCAAATTCAAATAAATATTATGTATGGAAATATACACCTTGGTTTCATATAAAATCAAATAAGTAGGAGATATATTATTAACAAAAATCGATAGCCATAATTTTAACATTACACAATTGACATAAAGTAAATCTAACGTTAAAAAACTTGAATTAAAAATAACAAATGCAATTATAATTTTCTGTATTTGTTTAGATATTTAATTTTATGTACGTACGTACATGTACATCTTTATTTAATTTTGTGTATTTGTTTGGATATTATTTTAAAATTATTATTTTTTCTTTTTTATACTATATATATATATATTCAAATTAAATTTTAAAGAGTTAAAAAATAATATTTGACCTAAAATACATTTCAATTTTAAATTGCATTTTTTAAAATAAAAAAATACACGTTGGATATAGCATCGGTTGAGACGTGAAACAGATGATATCCATGTGTGTAGCGTCAGTTGACA
Organism: Hippophae rhamnoides; assembly: GCA_033030585.1. Lineage (NCBI taxonomy): Eukaryota > Viridiplantae > Streptophyta > Magnoliopsida > Rosales > Elaeagnaceae > Hippophae > Hippophae rhamnoides. The sequence continues at coordinate 27,986,580 of CM065438.1, read as the reverse complement.
TGGTGAATCAACGTTATCCACGTGTGTAGCGTCGGTTGACATGGTATACCGACGCTACGTCCTACATGGATAGCGTCGGTTCAACACGTGAACCCACGCTACACACGTGGATGAATTCTTTTCTCTTCCTTCTTCCCAAGACATAAACTATTCCAAGCACTGCATAACTCTCAAAAACCCAAAACATCCTCCATTTTTCCTCCACTCTTTCTCATTTTTTGGCCACCTATGACCACCAATTCTAGTGTCATTTAGTGGGTTTTCTTCCTCTCTAACTTATCTTTTAGATCCCCTATTTTTTTAGCAAAATACTAACAAATTTTATACCCATTTCTCACTAACAAAACACCATTTTTTCTTCATTTTTTTTCATTTTTTCATTTCATTTACTCTTGTAAGTAATTCTATTAATCCTACGTACTTATTATTCATATTTTATTTGTATATTATGTGTATAAAGTTTTGTATTATATATGTAGGTTTTTTATTATAAACATAGATATGGATTCAATAAACAATAATGCAAATTTTTATCATTCATGATAGTGGAGTATATAAGGATATAATAATTAAGTTAATTATGATTGCTCATATTATTTAGGTTATTAAATATATAAATTGATATTTATAGATTTTTTTCTTTTTGGTATGAAAATGTCCTAAGGCGGGGCCCAAAATCTTTTATTTAGTATTAATTAACTAATATCTTTAGGCAGGGCCCAAATTTTAGATTTATTTGTACGAAAATTGCAAAACATCTAATCATAGCTTTAGGCGGAGTCAATTAATTAGACTTTATTCAAGGTGCTCAAATTAAATTTTAGAATTTAATTATCTGAGTACTAACTTTCATGTTTTAAAATAATCACTGAAAATATGTTGCTAATACATTTTTAAATAATAGTTCTTATAAAAAAAATTTAAATAGAGCTTTACTCTAACTACTAGGCGATTCTACTAACAAATAAAAAAACACTACTCTAAATCAGACCGGGTAATTAAACCTTAATTAAATCTAATTTTTAGATTTTAGTTTTTAGTGACAAATAATATATTTCTCTCTAATAACCTTAATATAAAATCTTGAATAAAAATAAACTCAATTTATTTTATATAAATATTTTACCTATTTAATATTTCGCAAGCATAACAATGTTATTTTTATATCATATTTACAAATAGTCGGCCATTTTAAATTTAATCATAGAAAAATTAAACATAACATATAAAAATAAAAAATAACTATAAAAAATTCATTTTAAAATTATACCTTAAAAAATCCTTATAGAACTTTAATGCTAATTTTGATGCTAGAAAACCTCCGAATGAATTGTATTTCCATTTATTGAATCAAAAACTAGAAATCTATAAAAGCATAACTTGTTCTCCTCAAAAAGAAAAGAACTTTAAAACTAAAAAAACTAAAAGGAAAAGAGAAAGCTTTCTAGAGAGAGAAAGAGAGAGAAGTTTGTGATTTTGGGGTGATTTTTACAATTGGGGATAGGGTCCTTTCATAGATGAGAAAAAGGAAAACAAAGTGAGAAAATATCTCAAAAATTGATTTTGGATGCGTTTGGATAAGTTGGCACACCTGTACGTGGCGATATTTGCGGCAAACAGGTGTTGGCACGCATAGGCATGTGTAGGATAGGTGTGGGCGTGTGCTGGCTACGCAAAGGTGTTTGTTGGCTACACGCACGAGATATTTTTGACATTTTTGACTTTTTTTTACTTTTCCTCAGTTTTTTCATTTTTTTCAATGTTATTCATTTTGTTTTCAACATATTTGTGAGGTATTGCCTCTAGTATTTTTCTTTGATTCTTTAAGTTATTTTTGAACAAAAACTACTTGAAAACCAATAAAAATATATGTGATTCTGAAAAGGAAAATTTATATAAAAATATAATAAAATTGTACAAATATAAATCTATTTAATCAATTAAAGTACATTAAATCATGGAAATTTTAGTGATTTTTAAGAACTTATCACATCCCCAACCAACTTCTTGCTAGTCCCTTAGCAAGAGAAGCGGTAAAAAATAAAATAAAAACTAAAAATTAAACTATCTTAAATCACTTTCTTGGATTGACACATTTACATTTAGCATATGTAACAAGCCATTAAACCCCAAGGTTGCCCTAGTGAACGAGTTTAAGTGCGGTGAGGGTTTTCAGTAATAATACCGACAAACATTAAGAAAAAATAAAAACAAAATAAAACAAATAAAATAAGAAGGTAACTAAAATTTAAAATAAAGTAAAAAGATTAATATAAAATAAAGAAATGAAATACAAAAATATCTCACGCTTATAATCTTTTTAAATTTCATAATTAAAATCTTAAGCATAGATTATTTCAACTTCATAAACATTCATGATTTATTATAATAATTAGTTGAAAATCATTTTCATATTTAATATCAAAAATATATCAATTTAATTTCACCCAAACTTATTGTGAGGAATCCAAATTCATTTCGACTTTATTTCTCATAAGTCAATACTCTCAAAAACACTAAATCATATGGGTTCAAACTCTCATACTAATTTATATGCGAAATATTTGATGTATATAAATGATTTAATATGTTCGCATTTGTATAAATAAGAAAGGCTCAAAGTGTTATTTTAACGTTGATCTCATGAAAGGAATCAAATGTAGGGATTTATAAAATATTATACATTACTTTCATGCATCAATCAAATTCATCAAATAAAAATATCAAGTAATATGCATTTTAGAAAATGTAGGAAAATGCAATGACTTCTTAAGGAATTACTTCCTATATTTTCTTTTGTACTAAACCATTTCCCACAATTTATTAGGCTTTTTGGGTCATAGTATATAGATTATACTATTCATTTTCCTCTCTTTCTTTCTATTTTTTTCCCTTCTCTTATATTCATTTTTTTATAAGAGAATGAAACAGATTGTACATTTTTTATATGGTAAGATGAGTGGTTAATATTTGGCTTTTATGTTTATACTTATACTATCAATTTAAAACATAGAAAGTTTTTAAAATTTTGATAAATAATTTAAAAACACTATTTCTTCCCTAGGAATGGCCCCAAAAATTGGACGAGACAAAATCAAGTCCCCGATAATGGTTCCAAAAACATGATGAGGACAAGATCGACATCGGGTTAGCAATACCAATCTTGTGGATACATTAGTTTTATATTTGTAAAACTGTTGAAGTGCACAAATGATATTTTAGAAAATGTGAAGTATACTCCCAAGGTCAATTTAAGGAAATAATATATGTGGTTTTTAATTTATTTTTCAAACTCTAGAAAACAAAATTAAATCCTAAACATCTTTTCATGATATTTTGATTTGTTTTTCCTAATCCAATAACATAAAAAAATAAACATAGATATAGATTAAATAAACAATAATGGAAATTTTAATCCTTTATAACAGTGGAGTATTTAAAGATATAATAATTAAGTTAATTATGTTTTCTCATACTATTTAAGTTATTAAAGATATAAATTGATATTCCTTTTGGTATAAAAGTATCCTTAGGAAGGGCCCAAATTCTTATGTTTAATATTAATTAACTAATATCCTTAGGTACGGCACAATAATTAATTAATTATTAAATCTCATCTTTATATATAAGAAAATTAAAAACTATCTAGTCACATCATTAGGAAGAGTCACTTAATTAGACTTTATTTGAAGAGTCCAAATTAAACCTAAGAATTTAATTATCCGAGTTCTAACTTTCAAGTTTTAAAACCATCACTAAAAATATGCTGTCAATACATTTTCAAATAATAGTTCTTATAAAAACTTTTGAAATAGAGCTTCACTCTAACTACCGAGCGATTGTATCAACTAAAGAGTACTACTCTAAATCAGACCGGATAATTAAACCTTAAAATCAAATTTTTAGATTTAAGTTTGTAATGAAAAATAATATATTTCTCTCTAACATCCTTAATATAAAATCTTAAATAAAAATAAAATCAATTTATTTTATATAAATGTTTTACCTATTTAATATTTCGCCAGCATAACAACTTTATTATTATATCATATTTACAAATAGCTAGCCACGTTAATTTTAATCCTTATAGAACTTTGATGCTAATTCTGTTGCTTAAAAACCTTCAAACAAATTTGCATTTCTGTTTATTGAGTTAAAAACTAGAACTCTATAAAACTATAACTAGTTCTTCTAAAAAAGAGAAGAACTTTAAAACTAAAAAAACTAAAAAAAATATTTCTAGAGAGAGAAATATAGAGAGAGAAAGAGAGAGAAGTTTTTGATATTTGGGATTTTGGGATGATTTTTACAATGGGGGAAAGGGTCCTTTTAAAGATGAGGAAAAGGCCAAAAAAGTGGAAAATATTTGAAAAATTGATTTTTGGACGTGTTTGGATTGGCTAGCACGCGTGTAGGGGTGCTTGCGGGCATGCACGGGATAAACGTGAGCTTGTATTGGCAAGCGTAGGACTCGATTGGGGCATGTTCTGGTGCGTGTGGAACTCAATTCAGGTGTGTGCTGGGTGTGTGACGACCCATTTTGTCCAATTTTTCCATTTTTTTTAACTTTTCCTAATTTTTCTCAACATATTTGTGATGTATTACCTCTTGTTTTTTTATTCGAGTCTTTAAATGATTTTGGAAAGAAAATTACTAAAACACTATAAAAATACCTGTGATTCTGAAAAGAAAAATTTATAAAAAAAATATGATAAAATGATACAAATATAAATCTATTTAATCAATTAAAGTACATTAAATCATGGTAATTTTTGTGCTTTTTACGCATTCATTTGTTTGCTCAAAAACAGTTTGAGTCTTGATTTGTTCAATAGTACTTCATGTTCTAGTTTGCAAACACGGTGCTATATTCTCTTATCATGCCATTTTTTTCTTTTTGTACTTTTTCATGCTTATATGCATTCTACCGTAGCTCATATAATTTATGTATTTCCAGCATCTTTTTCACTTCTCTATTGTACTCTTCCATTTGTCCACTTGATTGTAAAACTATAAGGTCTAACCTTGGTAGCCCTTAAATAGATGGTTGGAGCTTGGATCCTATCTCAAAACATTTCAGAAATGCATTTGATATATATATGAGAGGCGTGTCCTCCAAAAAGTTCACACAATTCACAATATTAACCTTTGATTCCATACATTCAAAGTTAAAATAAGTTGAGTTTTTTTTTGGTGTATTTATATCCTTGTTCATAGCATCTTGTGTTAAAGTGTTTAGTGTGGACGACTTAACAAATTCTTTTAAGTTTTCCTTACAATCAGTACCATTTATCCTTAAGCATTTATTACCATTATCAATATCAAGGGGTTTAGATGCTTTAAAACATTAAACGTTACTTGATCATCTTGCACTCTCATTGTAAGTTCACCATTTTGTGCAACAATGAGTGCTCTTCTAGCTGCTAAGAATGGACAACAAAGTATGATAGGAATTTTAGTGTCCTCTTCCATGTCTAGTACAATGAAATATGCTAGAAAGATGAATTGATAAACTTTTACTAACACATTTTCTACCTACCCTAAGGACTCTTAATTTATCTATTTTCTATTTGTAATATTATTGAAGTGGATTTGGCTTTACCAAACCTAATCTCTTGAAAATTGAAAATAACATAAGGTTAATACTGGAACCAAAGTCACATAGTGCCTTATCAAAATTGATGTTCCCAATAATGCAAGGGATGTCAAAACTACTTGGATGTTTTAGTTTTTGGGATAGTTTTCTAGCAATGATGGCACTACAACCTTCAGTTAAGCTTGGAATTTTTTGTTGGTGGGAAGTATTTCATCAATAATTTCTCTTCCAAATCATTCCAATTTCTAATGGAATCAGGTGGCAAAGAGTTTAGCCAAGCTCGAGCACAGTCTCATAGAGAGTAAGGGAATAATCTAAGCTTAAATTCATCTTCCGTCACATTTCTTAATTTGAATGAATCTCCAACTTCATTAAACAATCTAAGATGAAGATGAGGATACTCTATTAGTAATTAGTTGACTTGTAGAACTGTTTAGAGCATTTAAAACATCCCTGACTAGTTCAAACTGATTACCTTAAATGTTAGGCTTCGTAATACTTGGATTCAACCCTTCCAACCTGGGTATGGCATATTCATTCATAGCTGTATCCCTATAATCTATCTAAGGTATGGTTGTTTAAATTTAGCTCATTATTGTTTATTTATAATTGATTAACCATTTCTTCCACTTTGGTGACAACTTGTTTTTTTTTCTTATTAACCTCAAAGTACGTTCAATTTTGGGATCTAAAAGCAATATTTCTCCCCTATAATCTCTACTCATGGAATAAAGTCAACTATGTTTCAAATAACATTAAAGTAGATGACTAAATTAAAAATAGATAACTGATGAGTGCTCAAAAAGCACTAAAATTACCATGATTTTATGCACATTAATTGATTAAAAATATATATATTTATATGTTTTATCATATATTTATATAAATTTGTCTTTTTCAGAATCACTGGTATTTTTATTGTTTTTCAGGTATTTTCGCTTAAAAACGTCACTTAAAGACTCAAAAAGGAATACTGGAAGCAATACATCACAAATACATTAATAAATAAATGTGGAAAGGTAAACAAATATGGAAAAATTGGACAAAATGGGTCGAAAAGGTCAAAAAGGAGAAAATCGCTACCGAAGAAGCCCGTGCGTGCGCCTTGGCAACAGGTCTTGAGCCGAGCTGAAGGCGAAGACGGCGCCATCCGTGCGTTAGATGCGCGCACCTTCCTCCCGGATCCGCACGCGCCATAGCGCACTGTCCATCGTTCTCACACGCGCGCGCTGCCTTCCGCGCGCTGTCAGGCGCGCCCCGCCCTACTCGCGCGCGCCGACGCCATTTCGCCCCATTTTTCACGTGCAGCCGCCCCTATGACATCATGATGACGTCATCAATGACCTCAGCATTTCCATTACGCGTTTTTACTTTTTTGAACATTTTTTTACTCATTTTTTCTCTCCATCCTCACCTATAAATACCCCACTTCCCTACACCTCAAAACCCACTTCTCTCTTCTTTCTTTCTCTCCATTTCTTAGTTTTTAGTTTTTTTTAGTTTTTCTTATGTTTTAGTTAGTTTTGCTTAGTTTTAGAGTTCTTCCCTCTTTGGAAGGAATGTATGTGGTTTTTAATTTATTATTCAAATTTTAAAAACGAAATTAAATCCTAAACATCCTGTCACGATATTTTGGGGTTTTTGTGTTTTTAATCTAATTACAGAAAATTAAACATAGATTCAATAAACATTCATGCAAATTTTATCTTTTATAAATTGTGGAGTATTTATGGATATAATAACTAAGTTAATTATGCTTGCTCGTATTATTTAGGTTATTAAAGATATGAATTGATATTTATTGATTCTCCCTTTTTTTGTATGAATACCACCTTTGGTAAAGGGTTAGATATTCTTTGTTAACTAAACAAATCAATTAACACCTATGGGTGGGGTGATAACTAATTTGGTTAATTAAATTAATTCTTTTTTCTAAGAGATTGAAAAATGAACCATTTAAATGCCACCTTTGGTGGGTTAAACGATACTAAACTTTATTCAAGGTGTCCAAATTAAACCTAAGAATTTAGTTATCAGTACTAACTTTCAAGTTTTAAAACCACCTGCGAAAACGTGTTGTCAATACATTTTCAGATAATAATTCTTATAAAAACTTTTGGAATAGAGCTTCAACTCTAACTACGGGCGGTTTGTATCAGACTAACAAATAAAAGACTACTCTAAATCGAATAGGATAACTAAACCTTAAAATCTAATTTTCAAATTTAAGTTTGTAATTAAAAATAATATATTTCTCTCTAACATTCTTAATATAAAATCTTGAATAAAAATAAAATCAATTCATTTTAGAGATTTTTACCTATTTAATATTTCGCATAACAATGTTATTATTATATCATTTTTACAAATAGCTATACGAGTTAAATTTAATCACGAGACAAATTAAATATAACATGTAAGAATAAAGCATAAAAAATAACTCGAAAATAAAATAAAATCCTTACGGTACTTGATGCCATTCCCGTTGCTAGAAAACCTCCAAACGGAATTTGCACTCCCATTTATTGAATCAAAAGCTAATAGATTACAAAAACATAACTAGTTCTTCCCAAAGAGGGAAGAACTCTAAAACAAGGAAAACTAACTAAAACATAAGAAAAACTAAAAAAACTAAAAACTAAGAAATGGAGAGAAAGAAAGAAGAGAAATGTGTTTTGAGGTGTAGGGAAGTGTATTTATAGGTGAGGATGGAGAGAAAAAAATGAGTAAAAAATGTTAAAAAAATGTTAAAAAATGTAAAAACGCCAGTAATGGAAATGCCGAGGTCATTAATGATGTCGCATGACGTCATGGGGCCCGCACGTGAAAAATGGGGCGAAATGGCATCGGCGTGCGCGGAGGGCGTACGGGCGCTGGCGAGCGCGCGGATCACGGAGGAAGGTGCGTGCATCTGCGTGCGGCTTCGGCATTTGACGGCGGATCATTCCTCGGGCACGATTTTCTCCTTTTGACATTTTTGACCTTTCACCAATTTTGTCCAATTTTTCCATATTGTTGACCTTTCCGCATTTATTTATTAATATATTTGTGATGTATTGCTTCGATTCTTTTTTGAGTCTTTAAGTGGCGTTTTTAAGCGAAAATACTGCAAAACAATAAAAATACCGTGATTCGAAAAAGACAAATTTATATAAATATATGATAAAACATATAAATATATATTTTTAATCAATTAATGGCATAAAATCATGGTAATTTTAGTGATTTTTGAGCACTCATCACAACCCAACCAGCTTCTCGCTAGTCCCATAGCAAGAGACGCGATAAAAACTAAAAATTAAACTATCCTAAATCACTTGGTGGATTGATCCACGGTTGCATTTAGCCTATGCAACAAGCCTTTAAACCCCTAGGTTGCCCTAGTGGACGAGTTTGAGTCTCGTGGGGGTTTTTAGGAATGATACCCACAAACATTTAACTAAATGTAAAAATAAAAACAATCAACTCAAAAACTAAAATTACAACAAAATCAAAATTTAATTTTTAAGAATAAGAGTAAACAACATATCACAAAAATGTGTCATACTTTTTTAATCTCTTTTAAGATCATAATTAAAATCTCAAGCATAAGTTATTTTAATCTCTTTAAACAATCATGATTTATTATAATAATTAGTCGAAAATCATTTTCATATTTCATGTCAAAAATGTATCAATTTAATTTCACCCAATTTCAGTGTCATGAATCAGAATTTTCTTTGACTCTATTCCTCACAAGTCAATACTCTCGAAACACTCATACTATTTTATATGCGAAAGAGTTGATGTATAGAAATGAACTAATATGTTCGCATATGTATAAAGAATAAAGGCTCAAAGTGTTATTTTAACATTGACTCATGAAAGGAATCAAATGTATAAATTATAAAGATATCATATATAAAAATTATTTTCATGCATAAATCAAAATCATTAAGAAAGAATTTCAAGATATATGCCTTTTACAAATGAAGAGAGTGCAATGACTTTTTAGGGAATTATTTCCTATATCTTTCTTTTGTAATTAACTTTTACTCACAACTTTGTAGGCAATGTGGGTTATAGTATGTAGATTATACTATATATTCTTTATCTCTCTATTTTTTTTCTGAAGATATTTCTCAATATATATATTTTAGAGAGTCAACCCATGTATGCATTGTACATTTTTTTTTGGATTTTGGTGAGTGGTTAATTTTGTGGTTTTCTATTTGATCTTGGTTTAGGTAACCCAGATATGTCTTTTTTTGTAGATCATGCATGAACGCAGAATATAAGCATATACTATCAATTTCAACCCAAATAATTTAATCAAAGAAAAAATAATAAAAAAATATACGATACTCTATTAAGATGAGAAAAAATTCATACATTCAATGCTAATACCTATAGAGATCATCTAAAAATTTGAAGAAATAAGAAATGTGTTTGGAGTAGAAAAAATATATATTTCACTCTAAATAAAGGAAATTAGGCTCAAATTATATCTCACAAAGGTAGTCTCCACTAAAAAAAATTCATAAACACCGATTTTGGGTTTAATATAATTTCTACATCTTATCAAGAAATACTAGTTATGACAAAAACTAACTAATTATCAAAAATAATTACAAAATATTTCATGATATGTTTTTAAAAATTAATCTAACAGTACAAAAGACTTAACTATTTACTTAAATTTGATTTAAAGAAATGATAAATTTTTGTGAAAAAGTTTTTTTTTTAATTCCAAAAATTACTAAATCACACAAAATAGAAATAAAACCAAACACACAAAAAATGAAAAAGTATATGTTTTTTTATTTTTAATTTTTTTTAAATTGTTAAAACTTTTTTTTAAATTAAGCATGGTAACTTTTCAATAACTAAATAAATAAATTTAAATTTAAAAAATTTAAATTAAAGAAAATAAATGAATGAAATTAACTAAAATAAATAAATAAAAATAAAGAACTAACTAACTAGATCACTAAATAAATTAAAATTATGAAAAATAAAATAAAATAATTAAAATATAATAAAAAATCAATTTCTAATATTTATAATCCTCGATAATGGATCCAAAAACTTGATCAAACACGAATTATGTTCAATGAATAAGCAAGCATACGAATTGCAACAAGTAATATAATGATAAGAAAAAACGTTCCCACAGAGATTATGCTATTAGAAGCGATGTTTCTAAATAAAAAAAATACAAATCAATTTTTTTGTGCTTTTATATATTTAAGAAATCAAAATTAAAAGAACTAAAAATAAATAACCATAATTAATTAAATTAGATTTTGTAGATAAGAAGATACATGAGAAAATATCTTGGAATACTTAATTCTCCAATTTTCTAAACATGTGAATCACTAAAATCTCGCCAACATAATTATAAATTAATTACATGATCAATTGAATCTAATCTAGTATGTATTCCTTTCTAATATAGATTGTACCAAAATCTAGATAAGAACATGATAACATAGATTTATAGTAATAAAAATTAGAGGCATGAATTAAGAAGAAGATTCAAGAGGCAATCCAATAAAGTAAAGATCAGAATTAAAGACATCAATCCTAAGATTTTGTCTCCTTTATTTTATTATTTTCATGAATACTATTATGAATTTATTGTTTTCAATTAGAAGCAAATTTTATAATTGATTGTGGGTGATTTCAAAGCCCTCAACATACATTATAATAATCAATAAGATCTGTAATATTATATTCATCCATTCTTCTTATTTATGTATAATTCTTAGTTTAATCTTCGTATGAATTTTATTGATTATTTAAATGTATAATTAAATAATCAAATTAATTTATCATTAATCAATTTATTTGGTTGGGTACATAATCACTTGATCAATTTAAATAATTAGGGATAAATTGCTGTAATGAGAATCAATCCTTAAGATAATGAAAACATGCTTGTCTGTTTAACCTTGATCCAATTTCTTTCTTGAAATTAAATATTGTAAGTTCTATTGTACTCATGTCTATGTGTTGGCTTCCTATGCACAAACACAATGCTTGTTTATTTTACTTAGTGTTTCTATCATCCTCTATGTAAGGTTGATTACTATTGATTAGTCATACATACACACACATAGTTAGGTACACTTTGTATGTGGGCATGTTTACACAAACCATAAGGGTTGGTTTTCATAGTAAGCATGCTAGGTTAATGGTTTTGTTTTTCAAGAGCAAGCGTTCGAGTGAGCCAATGTTGTTACTTATGTTTTTGGTTCATTTTGGGTGTGGGTATTTATTGAATTTACTCAAAAATTTATTAAATAAAAGGCGAAGTGCCTAGTAAGCTAGGCATTCGAGTTCTATAAATACCCTTTCATTTCTCTTGTTTCTTACCCACATTTCTAGTACTAAATTTTTTCCAAAATTCACGCCAAGAATTCTACCTATTTCATAAATTATTTTGGAGAGCTACACTAGAGTATGGGTCAATTATTAAGCTTAATTATCAAATTATTAGTTGTGTGCATAGGTGGTTTGATTGTATGTATCACATACACAATTTGAAATTTGTTATGGATTATGTCCCTAGATGAATCTTGGTGATTTGTATTTGAGGGTGGTTCTCAAGTTTCATAGCACTTTATTGTTTATGTTACTAATCAGTTGTTATCAATCACACCACATTGGATGGTGTTGGTAGTGGAGCAGAACCTAGTTCGAGTGTTCAACCAAGTCGTTACAAAAATAACAAGTAAGAACAATAGTGGTTTTATTATCTATCAAATTTGTAACTATTTTATTGTTTAGCGAATTATTTATTGCTGAGTGGTTGACTTAAACAACTCGAGGATGTTACCACATAGATACGATCTCCATATGGGTTTACCTTGTTATATCACCTATTATGCATGATATATTGTTGAGTTAGTTTAATCTTAGTTTTATATGCGAATATTTCAACATACTAAAACATAAATTATTTTAGATAGAATTTGTCTACTTGCTTTCTATTTGATATATAATATATACTATTTTAAGTTGTCTGTATTTTTGATAATTTATTATTTGTACTTTTACTCTGTGAACTGCTTAAGTGTTTACATTTCTTTTTCTTGTGAGTTGAGTTCAATTTATTTAGGAGTCTGTATCTCCTCACCCTGGTCATGTACCAGGTTATAGAATCTTTTAATTGGTATAAGAGTCGAGATACCATTTTAGGGTTAACCGTTATGGTGTTGATTATGTAAACTTTCTCTATTGCATAAATACAATCTATCTAATAGGGTCAAGAGAAAAAGGTAATGTAAGTAGACCTACACTTTTCAATAGGATGAGCTATGCCTATTGGAAATAAAAAATAAGGGCCTTTTGTGGTCACAAGGAAATAGTGTTTAGTTCCTTGTAGAAAATGGCTGGACTTACCCAACTAAAACACTACCTAATAATTCCATGATTCCTAAACTGATGATTTAATTGATAAAGGAAGAAAGCAAGAAGTCTGAATGGAATAGTAAGGGTTTATATGCTATTATTAGGGATATGTCACCTGGTGAGAATAGAAGGATACATAGATATACTATATCTAAACAATCATGGGATGTTCTAGAGATAATTCAGGAAGGAACATCTACTGTAAAAAGATCCAAAATTCTAAAATTAAATAGATACTTTGAGATGTGCATTATGCAAGAAGATGAAACTTTTGATAAGTTTTATGCACGATCCTCTAATATTATCCATAGCTCATACAACTTGGGTAGGCCCATTTGTAAGGTGAAATGGAATGAGAAAGTTATTTCTAATCTACCTTCTAGGTCTCATGCTAAAGTTACAATACATAAGTATATGTAAAAATGAGGTGGGCTTATCACGAATGAGCTAGTTGGTGACATATGTATGTCTTTAAACTACATTATATGTTGCAAATACAAGAGAAATCTACTTCTGATAAGGGAAAGAGCTTGCCTCTTAAAACAACCAAGGAAAGTGTTCTGAATGAAGGTTTTTTGTGACAATTGTTGGTAATGATGGCTCTTATCCAAATGAGGAGAAAATAGATTTTCTAGCATAGAGATTCTCCAAATTCTTTAGAAAGAAGAAACCATCCCTTAGGAATACAAGATGACATACTTCAAGCTCTAGATCCTCAGATAATGAATCTAAGAAGCCATGCAAAGACCACTTGAAAAGGATTAGATGCTTCAAATGTAAGAAGCCTAGTCACATTACTAAAAACAATTTTCAAAAACTATAGTGCACAAATAAGCATACGATGAAAACTACACTTACTATTTTAGATAGTACCAATAGTGATGATGAAGATGACACTAATATTTTGGGCTTTATTGCTTCTAGGAGTGTTTTTGATCCTTTAACTGCATCTTTAGATGTTCAAGTGGTAACTCTTGATGATGATGAAGATAAGAAAGATGAGTTGCTTGATTCCCACAATGCTCTACTATTGGTGCATATTATGTCTGAAAAGGATAAGAGAATGGCTATAGGGAGCCTTGATGAAAAATAATATGAGATTAATGCATTGAAGAAAACCCTTGAGAAAAGGAATTCCTCAATTAACGGTCAACAACATGATCTTAGAATTTGGTGTGAGGTTATACAAAAGAGATATAATGATTTTCTTGAAATGTTTCATGTAAATCATAAGAATGTTACGAAGCTTGAGGAATAGTTGAAAGTTCCTACTTTTGGTAAAGCTACTCAAATTTTAGTCAATCCAAAACCAACTCCTAATCAGAAGAATGAAGTTGGACTATTAAAAAGATAGATTATTGTCATTAAGAGTGCAAATGATCTTTTGGCTCCCTCTCTTACTAATAAAGATGCTAAGATTGAATAATAAAGATGATGAGATTGATCAATTGCACAAGACTATTGAGGTTCTTCATAATTTTACTACATATCTTCAATCCTTCCTCATGGAAAAGGAAGACCTGATTATTGCTCTAAAAGATAAACGGAGCATGTGGGAGAAGAAACTGTCATATTCCACCATTGATATTGACAGAATGACAATGGGTTCAAAAATATTAATTGAAATGATTTGCAATATCTAGTATTCTAAAGACAAGCCTAGCATTGGCTATAGTAAAGGTGTTTCTATGCCTAAAGTTGGTTTTTCTAAATTTGTGAGAGCTTATGATCAAGATTCAAAAGTAAAGTATGCTACCACTGACCTGAGAGTTAAGTTTTTTATGTCTCCTCAGCTAGATTCCTTTGGCAAGGTGAATCATTTACCTAAAGCTAGATCTTCTCGTCGCTCTAGTGTGATCTATTACCTCCACCTACAGTCCTTCCTATTTGTCACCATTGTGGTGAACTTAAACACTTCAAACCTCACCATGGACAATTTACTACTCATTCACATATGAATTCAGTGTAAGTACTTGTTCCTTTTCTCCTCCATATACTACTTCTAAAAGTTAGGGACCCATATTCTCTAACTCTAATGTTTGAGTTTGTTATCTGTGTGGGACTACTACAAACATTGCTAGGTAGTGTTTTATATATAAGATAAGTGCTATTCAAAGTTCTCCATCTCGTTCAACCCTATCTCTTATGATAGGCTATAGTTAATTTGGCTCATTTAAGTATCTCAAGTAGGTTTCATTATACATCTAAGACACAATGCTAAAAGAAACAAGTCTGTTTCTAAAAGTACACCTGGTTTGGTCTTTATAGGTAACTCAATAGGATTTTTAAAAGATTACAAACAAAAAAACCTTGATTACCATATACTCTACATGCTCACATGACTTAAATACTAAATCCTAAGTCAATTTCCCCTCATAAATACTTCAAATGGAGGGATGTTATTTTATCACTATTTTTAGGTGATCTATTCGAGGTTGAATTATTCTTTTCATTTCTCTCATTTGTTTCTAGTACTTCAGTATATGATCTTTGTGTTATTTTGTTATTTGTATACTTGTTTTATCTCCCTTTACCTCTTCACTTGTTGTGGTTTTTGTGTTGGCACTCTTTTTTCTCCTTTCTTTCCCTTCTTGGGTTATTCTTGTAAGTTTTTCTATCATGCTATGTTACTGCAAGTAAAATGAATTTAATACAGACTTTGTTCTTTTTGTTTGGCATGCAATTAACTTGAACTTAAGTGTGGATGTTTTGAAATATGCATTCCTTGAGCATTTATATGATTAAATTCTTATGTTTAATTTGATAAAAACTTTTTATCTTACACATGCCATAACTCTACAAACTTGTATGAATATTTTGTGAAGTTTGTGTAGATTTCTTGCTTAGATGATTTGTGTGTCTCTAACAAGCTCTATAATCCATTTTAGTGTCTCTTGAGATGAAATCCTACATGCCACTTAGATAGAGAAAGGATTTAGGCATTCTTTGGACTGTTTCAACTTTTCATGCCACCATTGTTTACTTGTCCTTAGTAACCCCATTGGAGCTATTTTTATCCCTTCATTTCTTTGCATTTTAATACCAGCTTAACAAAAATGACTAATTTCTCTTACATGGCACACCTTTAGTTTGATTTCTTTATTTTTTGTTAATCTTGTTTGCTGTGGGAATGTCTATCTAACCCCTTGGTTAAAGAATAAGAAAAAAAGTTAAAAAGAAAAAAAAGGAAGAAAAAGAAAAGGAAGGGGTGTCAGTGAATGAAATTTAAGTAGTTAATAGATAAAAAGTGGAATTTGGGAATATTCATGTTTGAAATTTGAGAAGAAAAAGTAAAAAAGAATCTAAATTTGAGAGTTCACTATATGTGGTTTTGAAATCTTTACTTTAATGCATTTGTATTTGATCAACTTATGGTATGTTTTAGCCTAAAAATGTCATTTCTCTACTTCCCATTTCTCATCCTATCTTTACAAGATTTTAAGGTCCAATCGATTTCATCTATTTTTTCACCTACATTATTGGAGAGAGAAGCTAAATGTAGACATATGAAGTTTGGCATGCTTTAGTCGATATTTCTATTTGCTTGGTTCACATATGATAACTCTATAAAAGTAGAGTTATTTAACCATTTCTACACAACTTATTTCCCTTATTATTTGTTAATATATAATGAAAAAGTTTAATGTGTTTAATTATAACATTGTAGGTGGAATGAAGACAAAGATAGTTAAAACAAGTTAAAATGGGAAAATTCCACACCATACCGCAGCATGCTTTTTTTGGCATCGTGGCACTCGATCTATGGATGGAAATTCATTGGTGATCAGAGCAGGCCATGCCAATGTATGCTTTTTTGGCACTACTGGAAAAAATCCTATTCCTAATCAAACTTTGATTCTCAGCTTTAATCCTCAACCCTTGGATCATTTTAAAAGATGATTTAATCGTCCATATTAAGTCCTTTTTACTTTAAATAAACATCATTCTTTCATAAATAAAACAAATAATTAAGAATCAAAATTCCTAGCAGCTACCAAGAAGAGTGAAGAAGAGAAAGAGTTTAAGAGGAGATTATAAAGGGCATAACTTTGTGAAGGATTCAAGAGAAGATTAGTGTTACAAATCAAGAGATTGAATGTATCTCTTATTCTTCTCTATTCTTTATTTTTTTTTTGTCTCTCTCTATGAAAGCTCTAAGCTTTATGAATATAATTATGTATAGCTATTTTATTAATTTAGAAGTCTTATGAACCCAGTTTTATACATGTGATAATCTTATATTTTACCCCAATTGTTATTTCATTTGAATTATATTATTTAGCCTAATTTTTGTGCTATTAATTGTGTGGTCAAGAATTAATTTATAAAGGAAATTAAGAAGATTTTGGAGAATTATTTAATTATTTATCATGATTAAATAACATACATAGTTTCTAGGAAGAAATGTATGATTATTACTGTACAATCTATAATTGATGAACTTAATGAGCAGTATGAAATCTAATTGACATGAGAGCATAATTAGGTTAATTATTATATGATGTTTAGTTTTCTTGAGAGAGGAATGCATGCTAGGTTAAATTTAACTGATTATGTAATTGATTCGTTGTTATTTGGGGGAACATTTTAGGGATTCACATGCTTAGAAAATTGAGGATTAAGATTTCTAGGTCATTTTCTAATATATCTTTGTAGCTATTGAGATTTACGGTTTCAAATTAGTTGTCATTTAGTTTTCAGTATTTATAATTTTCTATTGTTTAAATAGCATTCATAATAGTTATATGGATACTAATTTATAAGTCACATAAATCCTTGTGGAATCGATATTTGTACTTAGGTACATTATATTACTGACACAAACCTTATACTTGTAGTTAGATTGCTAACTTTTTGATACCGTTGCTAGAGAGAAGCATAATTAAATTAATTATTATATCTATAAATACTCTATTGTTATGAATGATAAAAAATTGCATTATTGTTTATTGAATCCATATCTGTGTTTATTTATTATGTCATTAGATTAGGAAACAAAAATCAAAATATCGTGATAGGATGTTTATGATTTAATTTAATTTTTAAAAGTTTGAATAAAAAATTAAAAATCATATATAATCCTTCCTTAGATCGACCTTGAGAGTATACTTGTCATTATCTATAAAATGATTCGTGTACTTGCGAGAGTTTTATAAATATAAAACAAAACTATACGCAAGATCCGTATTGCTAACCTAATGTCGATCTTTTTTTGGCACCGTTGTCGGGGACTTGATTTTGATTCAACAAGTTTTTGGTGTCTTTATCGAGGAAGGAATAGTATTTTTAAATTATTTATCAAATTTTGGAAAACATTTTGTGTTATAAATAATTGGGTTTTATTTTGTGTTGGAAAAAATATTTATTTTAAAAAAATTTATTTAATTATTTTCTTTTAAAAAAATAAAAAAATTTCAAAAAATATAATTTTAAATTTTTTTAGAAAAATAGAAAAAATATATAAAAAAACAAAAAAAATTTACAAAAAAAAAAGAATTTAACTTTTAATTTTCTTTTGATTTTAATTTTAATTGTAATTTTTTTTAAAATTAAAAAATTTAGAAAACAGAAAGAAATTAATTAATTTTTAACTTTCATTTTAGTTTTAATTTTAATGTAAGAAAAAACTTAATTTATTAACTTAATTAACTTACATTTTCACTTAAACTTAATTAACTAGATTTTCTCTTAACCTAATTTATTAATTAAATTAACTTAGATTTTTACTTAACTTAATTAAGTTAGATTTTAATACCATGAAAAGTAAAGATCTAAGGGAGTTTTGTCTAGGAGACTAGTTTTTGGTAGGTGATAACTGTATTTGATATAGTTATTTTCACCTATTTTATTAACTATAATTGCTATGTTCTTTCTCTTTTTAGTTAATTTTAGTTTAATAAATTCGTATTTACTGTTTTTTATATATTTTAAGAAAATTAAATAAATTGTATCGAAAACGTTTTTAAATACAAATTTGTGTCCAAACATATAATTTCAAATAAAAGAGTGATTAATTGCAATTTATATAAGTTGAAAATATAATTAAAATTAAAATTGGGGCTTAATTTCAAATATTAAAATTTAATTTAAATTACAAAGAGGGCGGTATTGCAATTAAACAAAGTTTAAAATGTAATTTGAAATATATTTGTGGGTGAAAATATAATTAATAAAAGTTATTTTTCTTCGCAGGAAAGCAATTCCACGCGGCGTTATCCACGCGTCATCTTGGACTGTTAGATCAATGCATCAACGGTTGGGATGCGCGCGTGCTATTCAAACATGACCAAGGAGACTGTGCGCAGGGATTTCCTCCATCGTGCGGCTCAGTGCCTGAGTGAGGCCCACCTACCGCGCAGGCCGGCGTGCAGCGTGGGACCCACCCGTCTGACGTTGTGCAAACCTGTCCCCACATTCGCGTGCCCCTTTCTCGTGCGGTCGATCAACGTGCGCCCAGTTATTCCACGAACCATAATCTACCACGTGTCCCACTTAATATTGAAGAAAATCATGTTCCGACACGTGGCAAGTTCAATGAACGCTAAAGCACAGGATCAAGTCCCTGTTGCAACCGTTGCCGTAGTTTCTCGGCGCCCCAATCCCGTGCTTCAGTTTCTGCGTGCGCCCATTCCGTGCAACAAATGATGGGTTGCCACGTATCCCACTATTTGTTTCAGCAAATCATATCGCGACATGTGGCAGAGTTTATTGAAAAGAAAAACAGAAACGCACGGTGCGCCCACTCACATTAGCCGCATTTTCGATTCCATTTTCGATACAATTTTGTCCCCTCACGCTTTTTAATTTATTATTTTCCCCACACTTCATTGTTCCCCCGCCTGTATTAGATTTAAATATTTTTGATGTATTTTTGTAACTATAAATAGGTGATAAGATGATAGAGTTTTTTTTTGGAAGTTGTTTTGGCAGTTTAGAATTTTTGTGGTATTAGTGGTTGGACGGTGGAACACGCAGAAGCCATTTTTGGCTTCTGTTGTGTTCCATGTGTGCCAAATATTTGTTTTAATTGATGTTTTAATTTTTTATGTTCTTCATCTTATTTTCCTTGAACTGTTGTAATTTTTATTTTACATTTATGAAGTAATTTAATTTTTCTAGTGTTGGATTTGATCTAAATTTATAAAGCTTTGATTTTAACTATTTTTGAAAGATTTATAAGACGTTCGATTTGTTCATTCTATTTTGTGCTTAATGCTTTTTGATTATTTACGAATCTTATCAAAACGATCCGTGGCACATAAATAAACTTGGAAGAGGCATTTGTGTGTGTATTGCTCGTAAATAGAATGACATGTATGATGAAGGATAGGAATATACCCTAATTGTATGTGTGGCCTATTGAAAACTTAGAACTTAATGAATCTTATTAAATTTAATTCTCGTAGAGATATAGTGAATTAATTTAACGAGGTGTGTTTATACGGAGCTCGGAAGAGATGTATGAATAAAATTAGAAGTTTTCGGTTGACAAATTAAATGTACTAAAAAATACAAATCAAAAGAAAATAACACGATTTGAGTGGATTAGTTTGGTGAAAAATTGCAACCCTAGATTTCTTTTATTTTCTTATTAAACCTTTTTCTTAACTTTTTCCATATCAACGATTATTTTGGATAAAATTAGAGAGATACAATTTTAGTACTCAACAAACTATAGTAACAAATCTCCGTGGGAACGATCTTTACTTACAAATCTTTATTACTTGTGACCGTGTATGCTTGCATGTTTTTATATTCTCCAAAAGAGACAACAGTAGCCTCTGTGCCACTAATCTTTCTTGGAAACGTTGCTCTGTCTAAGAGGATTGTTTTAAGAAGGCCATGCCCTACATTCTTTCATGTGAGCACTCGTAGTTAATACTGATTATGTTTTTTAACTTAGAGATTATAATAAAATAAAATAAAATAAAAATTCCTGAAGCTATCTCCAAAATTTCAAAGTTTTTAATTACAATTTCTGATTAAAGTAGGTAGTTGCTTTGTTAGATCTAGGTACAAATATGTTTTGATGTCTTCGTTATTTGACTCGATGTAAGTTTGATTGACTCAATGATATGAGGACAATGAGTTTACTTAAAATAAAATCACCCAAGTTACGTCTTGCTAAGATGTTAAACTAAGCACTAGATAGGAGGCAACCCATCATTTTAGGTAATTTTCTTTTATTTATTTTGTTTATGTTAGTTTAATTGCATGTGAATAATTTTATAATTGTTAAGACTAAAAATATGTTTTGAGATATTAGAAGTTCATAGGGATCTATCTATGTGAACTTTAATCATGAACATGATGGATACACCTGCATTTTTTCATCATTACTTCCACATTCTCAGGAAATAGGTAAAAAAAATTATCTTTTCTCTTTATCTTTAATTTACATCATTACTTCCACAGTGAGGACAATGTAAGTTATAGGTTGGGGGTGGTGAAAAGTTACCATGCTTCATTTCAAAAAAATTAACAATTTAAAAAAAACAATTTGTTCACAATTTCATTTTTATTGTGTTTGATTTTATTTTATTTATATGGTTTAGTAATTTTTAGAATTTTAGGATTGGTTTTAAAATTTTCTCACAAAAATTTATCATTTTTGTAAATTAAATTTAAGTAAAGAGTTAAGTCTTTTGCAATGTTAGATTAATTTTTGAAAACATATCATGGACAATGTGGTAATTAGTTAGTTTTTGTCATAACTAGTATTTCTTGATAAGGTGTGGAAATTATATTAAATCCATAATTAGTGTTTAGAAATCAAATAGTAGAGACTATCATTGTGAGAAATATTTTGAGCCATTATCCTTTATTCTGAGTGATAAATATTATTTTTTTCAACATTATTAGATGATCTCTATAGGATATAGCATTGAATGTCTATATTTTTAAATCTTAATGAAGTGTTATATATATATTTGCTTAGATTAAATGCTTTAAGTAGAAATTGATAGTATATGTCTTTCTTCATTCATGTATGACTTCTATTAAAAAAGAGATATATATAGGGTTACCTATACAATTATAAATAGAAAAAGCCAAATATTAACCACTTACCTTACCATATAAAAAATGTACAATCTGTACATGGGTCCACTCTCTAAAAAATGGATTCTCTTATAAAAAAATATAAGAGAAATTAAAAAATAGAAAGAAACAGAGGAAAATGAATAGTATAATCTATATATTATGACCCAAAAAGCCTAAACAATTGTGAGAAATGGTTTAATACAAAAGAAAATATAGGAAGTAATACCTTAAGAAGTCATTGCATTTTGCTACTTTTTATAAAAAGCATATTACTTGATATTTTTATTTGATGAATTTGATTGATGCATGAAAGTAATGTATAATATTTTATAAATCCTTACATTTAATTCCTTTCATGAGATCAACATTAAAATAGCACTTTGAGCCTTTCTTCTTTATACATATGTGAACATATTAATTCATTTACATACACCAACTCTTTCGCATATAAATTAATATGAGTGTTTGAACCCATAGGACTCAATATTTTTGAGAGTATTGACTTATGAGGAATAGAGTCGAAGTGAACTCGAATTCCTGACACTAAGTTAGTTGAAATTAAATTGATACATTTTTTATATGAAATATGAAAATGATTTTCAACTAATTATTATAATAAATCATGAATATTTAAAGAGTTGAAATAATCTATGCTTAAGATTTTAATTATGAAATTTAAAACAGATTATAAGCGTGAAATTTTTTTTGCATTTAATTTCTTTATTTTATTTTAGTCTTTTTACTTTATTTTAAATTTTAGTTAAATTCTTATTTTATTTGTTTTATTTGTTTTTCATTTTTTAATGTTTGTTGGTATCATTAATAAAAAAAAACCCTAAGAGATTTAAACTTGTCCATTATGGCAACCTATCGGTTTAGGGGCTTGTTTAATGTGCTGAATGTAATCATGTCAATCCACGTAAGTGATTTAGGATAGTTCAATTTTTTGTTTTTATTTTATTTTTTACCTATTCTCTTGCTAAGGGACTAGCAAGAAGCTGGTTAAGGGTTGTGATGATTTCTTAAAAAGCACTAAAATTACCATGATTTAAGGTACTTTAATTAATTAAATAGATTTATATTTGTATAATTTTATCATATTTTATATAAATTTATATTTTCGGAATCAAGGGCATTTTTTTATTTTTTAGGTATTTTTGTTCAGAAATAACTTAAAGACTCGAAGAAAAATACTAGAGGCAATACATCACAAATATGTTGAAAACCAAAATGAGAAAAAGTCTACAAAATGGAAAATTTGGACAAAATGGGTCAAAACAGTCAAAAATGTAAAAAATGCAAAGTCTCATGTGTTCCAGCATATGCCCACGTCGAGTCCCGCACGTGCATACCCAGCACACAACATGCATATGCGCACACAAAGCTAGCAGATGCCTAACACATGCGAATGCATAGCTAGCACATGCCTATCACATGCCTACCCTAGTCTCACTCGCTCCTAACCGCCTCTGTCATAAATCTCACCTCCCACATGTTTGCCATCCTGTCTAAACGCATCCAAAATCAATTTTTGAGATGTTTTTCCACCTTTTTTTAACCTTTTCCTCATCTATAAAAGTACCCTCTCCCCATTGTAAAAATCATCCCTCAAAATCTCTTCTCTTTTTCTATAGCTTTCTCCCTCTAGTTTTTAGTTCTTTTTAGTTTTAATGTTCTTTTTCTTTATGAGAAAAACTAGTTATGCTTTTATAGATTTCTATTTTTTGATTCAATAAACAAAAATGCAAATTCGTTTAGAAGTTTTCCAGCAACAGAATTAGCATTAAAGTTCTATAAGGATTCTTTTGAGGTATAATTTTAAAATAAATTCTTTACAACAATTTTTTTATGTTTTAGTCTTATATGATATTTTAATTTGTCTATGATTAAATTTAACATGGGTGGCTGTTTGTAAATATGATATAATAATAATGTTGTTATGCATGCGAAATATTAAATAGGTAAAACATTTCTATAAAATAAATTGATTTTATTTTTAGTCAAGATTTTATATTAAGGATGTTATAGAGAAATATATTATTTTTCATTACAAACTTAAATCTGAAATTAGATTTTAAGGTTTAATGATCCCATCTAATTTAGAGTAGTGCTCTTTTATTTATTGGTACAATCTCCCGGTAGTTAGAGTGAAGCTCTATTTCAAAAGGTTTTTATAAAAAATATTATTTGCAAATGTATTGACAATATATTTTTAATAATGGTTTTAAAACTTGAAAGTTAGTACTCGGATAGCTAAATTTTTAGGTTTAATTTGGACACCATTAATAAAGTCTAATTAACTAACTTCGCCTAAAGCTGCGATTAAATGGTTTTCTATTTTCATATAAATAAAGCTATAATTTCAAAATAATTAATAGGGGCCAAAGGATATTTCTTAATTAATAATAAACAATAGAATTTGAGCCTCGCCTAAGGACACTTTCTTACCAAAAAGAGAAAATCAATAAATATCAATCATATATTTAATAATCTAAATAGTACGAGCAATCATAATTAACTTAATTATTATATCCATAAATACTCCACTGTTATGAATGATAAAAATTTGCATTATTTTTTATTGAATCCATATCTATGTTTATTTTTCATGTCATTAGATTAGGAAACAAAAATCAAAATATCGTGACAGAATGTTTAGGATTTAATTTTGTTTTTAAAAGTTTGAATAATAAATTAATAACCATGTATATTCCTTCCGTAGATCGACCTTGGGAGTATACTTATCATTTTCTATAAAATTATTTGTGCACTTGTGATATTTTTACAAATATAAAACCAAAGTATCATCAAAATTGGTATTGCTAACTTGATGTCGCTCTTGTCTCATCAATAACAGCACCAATTTTAGATCTACAATCATTATGCATTCAATACAATGACAATGGTGATGGTGATGCCCTTGACTTGAAGTCTTGCATGAGTCATGTCTTGCCTATTTTTTAATGTCTAGCTACTAAGGATCCAAACAAGCATTTACAAAAATTTCATGTGGTCTATTTTAACATGAAACCTAATGTGACTACTAAAGAATAGGTAAAACTTAAAGCATTTCCATTCTCTTTAGCAGATAGTGCTAAAGAGTGGCTATACCAGTTACCATCTGGGACTATAAATATTTGGAATGAGATGAAAAATCTCTTCTTAGAGAAATATTTTCTAGCTTCTAGGGCCATTCTAATTAGAAAAGAAATTGGTGATATTCAGTAGTAGAATAAGGATAATTTATATGACTATTGGGAGTGGTTCAATAAATCATGTGCATGTTACCCTTATCATCAAATAAGCGAGTAGCTAATAATCCAATACTTTTATGAGGGATTTATACCTATAGAAAAAAGCATGATAGATGCAGCAAGTGATTGAGCTTTGGTTAATAAGACTCCTAAAATTGCAAGGATTTTGACTGCCACTCTGGTACAAATTCTTAATAGTTTGGCACCCATTACAATCCATCATAGAAGGTTAATGAAGTAGGAGTTCCAAGTAATATTCAACAAAAACTATTCACCCTTACTTAAATTGTGCAACAATTAGTAATCAGACAAGTTAAAGCTTGTGGAATTTGCACTAACATTGGACACCCAGTAGAAATTTTCCCTACTATTTAAGATCCTAATGTTGAAAAAGAAAATGGAATGAGGGGATACAAAGGTCAACAAAAGAAAAGATATTATTCCTACTCTAATACTAACAATCTTGGTTGGAGTGATCACCCTAACTTTAGCTATTTTGGACACAATCAAGTGGCTACCTCTAGTAATCCACCAGATTTCCCTTTTCCAAGAGGCCAACAACCTTATCAAGTGAGATAAAAAAATCTTCCTCCACCTCAATATAAATCTTTAGATTATTTGATAAGTATGATAGCATCCAACACCACTCATTTCCAATAAGATACTATCAAGTTCCAACAAAACTAAATCACGTTTTAGCTAGGAACAAAATTTGCTATCAAGATCTATGAAAATCGATTTAGTCAGTTTGCTACTACCATTGGGAAACTAGAAGCACACGGATTTGGTAAAATTTCTTCTCAATCAATGGTCAATCCTCAGAAAATCCCAATGCTATATCATTGAAAAGCCATAAAATTCTTAAGGAAGATCATAAGTAACAAAAAAAATGAGATTAAGGATGAGCTAAATCAAGAACAAACAAGCAATTCTAACTAAGTGGAAAATAAGACAACCAATAACAAGGAAGAAAAACAACCACCTAAAGTACACTATAAAGTTCCAATTTCTACTTTTGAACCATTCATTCCTTTTCCTACCAGGTTTGCAAAATCCAAAAAGGAAATACACAAGTAAGAAGTCTTGGCAAATTTTCGAAAACTAAAGGTTAACATTCCATTATTGGATGCCATTAAGCACGTACCATGCTATGATAAATTTCTCAAGGAATTGTGCACCAATAAGAGGAATCTCAAAGGAAATGCAATGGTGAACATGGGAGAGAATTTTTTGGTAGTCTTATAAAGGAAACTTCCACAAAAATGCAAGGATCTAGGTAGTTTTAACATACCTTGCATTATAGGTAACATTAAATTTGGAAAGGTTGTACTAGATCTAGGAGTTTCAGTTAATGTTACTCTTAACTCAATTAAATTTATATTAAATCTTTCCCCCTTAAAGAAACTGGTGTAGTTATCAAACTCACTGATTGATCTAATACTTATCCAAAGAGAGTTTTAGAAGATATTTAATGCAAGTTAATAAGCTTATCTTCTTTTTTGATTTTTATATTCTTGATAAATGACATGGCTCCACTATTAACTCTATACCCTTCCTTTTGGGTAGACCACTCAATGGAATTGCCCCGAAACATATCTTTGAAGTAATGAGGTACCCTAGTGATTATATTTCTTGTTTTTCTATTGATGTACTTGACTCTTTGGTCAAGAAAATGATTGATGTCGAAAGTATAGATCTACTAGAGGTTTCATGAAAGACAATATAGTGACTGAATATTTAACTGATGAAGAAAAAGATATTAATAGAGTAAAGAATTGAAGGATATTTTGACCCCTCTTGACTCTTCTCCAAATATAAACCCAAGGTAAAATATTTCTTATATTTCTCTTCCTATGTCTATTTAGAACATTTTTCCTTCCATCATGAAATCAACCAATCTAGAGCTCAAACCTCTCCCAAAACATCTAAAATATGTATACATAGGAGATGGAGACACACTTTCCATGATTATAGCATCTAAACTTTTAGCTATTCAAGAAGAGAGGTTAATCTAATTTTTTAGAAAATAAAAATCAACAATTGGGTGGAAAATTACCAAAAATAAGGGAATTCATGCCTCCATGTGTATTCACCCAATATTACTTGAAGTTAATGCCAAACCAATAAGAGAATCACAAGGTGATTGAATCCATCAATGATAGAAGTGACAAAGAAAGAAGTTATCAAGCCATCGAAAGTTGGTGAAATTTTTTCAATTTCAGAGAACAAGTTGGTTAGCCCAGTCTAAGTGGTTCCAAAGAAGTCAGAAGTGGTGAATTTGTGTTGATCTTTTGAAATCTCAACTCAATGACTTGCAAATATAATTTTCCTTTACCTTTTACTAATCAAATACTTGATCATTCAATAAGTTGTACTTACTATTGTTTTATTGATGGGTTTTTAGGTTATAATCAAATTTTCATTATGCCATAACACCAAGAAAATAATACATTTACTTTTCCACTTTATAACTTTTGCTTATAATAGCATGCCATTTGGCCTTTGTAATGCCCCGTCCACTTTTCTGAGGTGTTTGATAAGTATATTTTTCAATTTTATAGAGAACATTATAGAAGTGTTTATGGATGATTTTACTATATAAGGAGATTCATTTCATAACTACATCAATAACCTTATATTAATTCTAGAGAGATGTGATATGGAAATAGAGGTTGATAAATCTATGATAGATCTTATTCGTTCTTTACCACCTCCCACTTATGTGAGGTAGGTTCGTTCATTTCTTAGTCATACAGGATTCTATCAAAGATTCATACAAGATTTGTGAAAAATAGCAAGGCCTTAATGCCAATTACTCCACAAAGAGGTGGTATTTTTTTCAATGAATATTGGCTCAAAGCATTTAATAGATTGAAAGAAATTTTAGCTACAACACCTATCAAGTGACTATATAGTTGGAGCTATTTTGGGATAAAGGGTTAGTAAGCAACCAAATGATATGTATTATGCATCACAAACTCTAAATAATGCCCAACTCAATTACTCTACAATGGAGAAAGAGCTTTTAGAATTTATTTTTTCTTTAGAAAAATTTTGATCATATCTAATTGGAACTAAAGTAAATTTTTGTAAATAAAGATGCTAAGCCAAGGCTAATAAGATGGATTCTTCTTCTACAAGAATTTGACATTGAAATAAAAAGAAGCGAAAATGTAGTAGCCAATCACCTCATGAGATTAAATAAAGAAGATGAATCAATTCCAATTAGAGAGGACTTTTCAAATGAGCAACTACTTACGACCACATTGTTTACTCCTCAATTGCAAATATAGTGAACTACTTGGTCACTAAAGAGTTTCTAAACAATATATGTGGGATGACCCCTACCTTTGGAAACATTACTCACACTAATTGACAAGAAGGTACATACTTGACATTGTGTTAATTTCTATTCTAACTTTTTGTCATTCTTATGCATGTGGGAGACATTTTGGAGTAAAATGAATTGCACTCAAAGTCATAGAGAGTGAATTTTATTGGCCTATATTGTTCAAGGATGCCTTCACCTTTTGCAAGATATGTGACCGCTGTCAACAAATAGGTAACTTGGGCTCTAGGAATCAAATGCCACAAACTCCTATTCTTATTACTCAAAATCTTTAATGTTTGGGGTATTGATTTCATAGAATCTTTTCCATCTTCTTACGATTATATATATTTTACTTGATGTTGATTACATTTATGATGCATTATGGGCATATAGAACTACATATAAAATGCCAACTACGATGTCGCCATTTCAATTTGTGTATGGTAAACCTTGTAATCTTCCACCTAAGTTGGGGCACCAAGAATTTTGGGAGGTTAAAAAATGTAACATGGACTTAGATAAAGCTATAAGACACTAAAAATTACAAATGAATAAGCTAGAGGAAATTAGAAATGATGCTTATGAAAGCTCAAAAGTTTACAAAGACAAAAGAAAGGTGTTTCATGATAGTATGATATCGAGGAAAGAATTCATCAATGGTGATAAAGTCTTCATATTCCATTCATGCCTTCAATTTTTTCTAGGTAATTTACGTTCTCATTAGGTCGGTCCATTTATTATTACTAATGTTTTCTCTCATTATGTAGTGGAAATTTGAGGCCTAAGTGCCAACAAATAATTCAAAGTTAATGAAAACAGATTAAATCTATACTATTAACCTTTTACACCAATCAATATAGAAGAGGTGACTCTATAAAAATCAATATAGTTATATAGTTAAGTAAACATATGATGCAAAGTTAGGCTAAGGACGTTAAACCAAGTGCTTTGCAGTAGGCAACCCACAAGATTTGTTTTCTACTCCCTTTTTACTTACTTTTTACACTACATATAGGCATGTTCTTACATTGAAGACAATGTAAGAATTAGGTATGAGGGAGTGTTAACACATCAATATATTTATATTTATTTTTTTGCTTTATTAATTTAACATGTTTTAGGATTAGTATGATCTAGGTATCATAATCTTTTTTTTTTTGTTTTTAGTATTTATTTATTGTATGCCTTAGGATTTTTAGGATTCATAATGGGATTAGAAGAAATGGCCTTGTACCTAAATGGAATATACCACTATGGTATAAGGTGGAAGTCTCGAGTTCGAGACTTGAAAATGTAGATGTTAAAATCCACTAGCAAAAAACACAAATAGACGGGCTTAGAATCAATTACATGTTCTTTCTTTGTTTTCTAGGGTATGTGATGAAATCAGCTAATCAATGTTATGTCAAAAAGGATAATGAATATTGATAGAGTCTTGACATTGTTCCTAAGTTCAAGTATCTTTATGATAACTTTGCTCAAAACTTACACTCACAATAGCTAAATTGGTGATAGAATAATCTATATGCATGAACCTATGAAAAATGTTTTGATCCCTTGGGATTTTGCTATGCTTTAATTCAATAAGAATATATTATTAGAAATTTTCTTTAAGTTTATCAAGGCAAATGCTGAATGTATTTTTTGAAAAATGATTTAGGTAATAGGATTAACTTCTTTGGCTAAATTGTCCTAACCTTAATGGTGTTATTCTTTCAAGAACAACTCTTTTAGAGAACCAATTTGAGTCTGGATAAGCCACTTGTTTTTACCCACTCCTTACCCTTTGAACCAAACACATTAGCCATACCTTATAGTTCGAGAAAAGTGGAGTTATACAAAAAGAGAATAGATTCTATGAAAATGTAAGTATAAGATTTAAGAGTGTTAATTATGCTATAATTTATTAAATTCCCAACATGTAGAAGACAACCCATGCTAACCCCACATAAAAGAAATATAAAAAGGGTAGTGTGTTATTGAAAAAAGTGGATAAAATAAAAGAAAATAAGCTAATAATGATGTTTAGATCCAAAGCAATTAAATTTTACCCTATTTTATGGACATAATTGGTCTTATGATAGTATTATTTATAGGTCTCTTCCTCTTATTCCATGGATTCATGAACTTTTGTTTCTCCTTTTTTCCATTTTATTTGATTCAATCAATAGACATAGCCACACTATAACTAAATGCAAGACTTTTTTTATTTTAAGGAATACTTTTGGTGAGTGGAGATAAAATTTTAAGAAAAATCTTATAGTATCCAATTCAACTCTAAAATGAATATTGGTATTTTATAGGGAGGACTAATGTTTCAACTTGTTTATCTTAGATGATTCGACTATTGCTAATTGATACTACATCACACACACACACACACACTTTAAGCATGATTATTGTATGATACTTGTAGGAAAGGGATGACTACAGACAATACCTAACATTTATTAGAATTTGAAACCATAATATCGTTAAGCTCCTTAGATAAAATATCAGAAAATCAATTCTATTAATTATGGGCTTTGACTTTGCTTGAGAAGTAGCAAAGAGTATGTTTTGGGGAGTTTGGTAAGTGCGATTTTATATAAATTTTAGATATCGATTCATTTACATATATATATTTTATTATTATTATGAGCTAAATTTATTTACATTATATTTATTGGAAAAATATTGATCTTTTAGATTTTTTTGGGATTTTTCTAAGAATTTTAAGGATTTTTATGATTTTTATTTAACATGTGGATATAATCATAAGAGTATGATGATTTACTTAGCAAGAAAAATCCAAATTCTATTAAATTCTAATGACTATCTTGATAGCTGCTAAGTTTCACATAAAGAAGTTAGCTTCACACCTCATACCTTTCCTTGCAACGTGAATTTTATGATCCTAAGTGATTTTCACGTATCCTTTTTCATGTACCAATCCAACTCCAACTCAAAAACATATAAGTTTTTCTCAATATAAATACTAAACAAAACCCTATAAAATGCAATCATTATTAGAATTGTACCAAAATCTAGATGATAATATTAGAGTACAGATTTAGAATAATAAAAGCTAGAAGCAAGAATTAAGAAGAAGATTCATGAGGCAATTAAGGAAGTCAATATTAGAATTAAATTATATCAATCCTAAAAACATTTATCCTTTATTTTATTGTTTTCATGAATAGTATTCCAAATTTATTGTTTTTCATGAGTAGCTAATTTTATAATTGATTATGGATGATTTCAAAGCCCTAGATATGGATTGTAATCTTTAATATGATCTACAATATTGTATTCGTCTATTCTTCTTGATTATCTATAATTAATTCTCAATTTTAATCTTTGTATTAATTGTTTTGGTTTTTCAAGTGTACAATTGAATAATCAAATTAATTCATCATTAATCAATTTATTTGATTGGGTACGTAATCGCTTTATCAATTCAAATAATTAGTGTAAAATTCCTTGCAATGAGAATTAATACTCAAGATAATTAAACCAAGCTTGTCTATTTAACCTTGATCCAATTTCCTTCTTAAAATTGATTGTTTTTGATATATTAAATTTAGAGAGCTTATTCTAGGTTTTCTATTAAAAAGATTGGATTAAGTGCTTGTTTAATTCAACAAAAAAGTAAGAAGAGATGGAGGCTTTTGCACGTATGAATTTCTTTAAGTTGATATAATCAAAGAATAGGATATTAAGATATGCTTTTGTTGATTTGCAATATATGCTAGTGGTGGGGAATGATCCTGCAATCGTTCTTTTCTTTACCATAATCTTTATCTTTTCCTTGTATCTTTATTAATTTTTAGTTGTAGATTTAATCTTCAATTTACAAAACCAAAACCCCAATTTTAATAAATAGAAGCTAGTCTTCAAAATCCTTAACAGTAAAGACCCATAATTATTATATACTGAATAACGACATCTTAAGTAATTTAGTGTGAGGTTTAAATTAACTATTTATTTAAACACATCAATAGTATTAGTTATGGCCACGAATTTCCTACCAAGAAGAATAGTGTGCTCCATAGATGGGTTTTCTTGTATATCTAACAAAAAATATCCACAAGTAGAATTAGCTTAGCTACCTATACAAAAAAATTATCAACCATGCCCTTCAAATATTTAATAGATATATCAGGTAATTGAAGTGACATTTTTGTGGGCTTTAACTCCCCCAAACCTAGTTACAAGTATATTAAGCATGGAAAGAGATTAATACCTATACCTAAATTTGGCAAAGCCTTAATCACCTTCTTAGCCCCATAGTTATGTTAATATTAATACTATAAGGATCTTTTAGATGGTGTGGAAAAAGGATAAGAGGTCTATAGGGATCAGGTGACTTGTACAGTATGGGAAGGTCAACTAACTCATCTTTAACTTGGCCTATATTGAGATTTTCTTGCTCTGCATCTATATTTCCTACATCAAGTGACAAATTATCAAAAAATTCAGGAAAATAAGTATTGTTTAAAACCTTAAGACTTTGATGGACTATTATAACCATGGCTTGTTCTTGCATCTTCCTTTTCTCTTTTTTTTTGCAAGTGCTTAACTAGTTTCCCTACTTGCACTTCCATCCACTTTATAGATGCCTATAAAGAATCCAACCTTTGATTACTCTTCCTCTAGTTATCCCTACTAACTTGATGGAAAACATTCAAGTTATCCTCCAAGGTGGCTTATTAGGTTAGTAGTGTGGCCTGTTTTGGTGAAAGTGTTAGCCTTGATTGTGATCTTGGGCATAGGTAGGGTCATTGTTTCTCTGTTTAATTATGTTTTATGATTATAACGTATGGGATAATTTTCAAAAATGCCCAAAAATATTACTTTAATACAATTATACTCACAATGGTCCAATTTCGAGCATAATTTCATCATTATCTAAACATTGTACACATAATTGTAACTTTGAAAATGCATATTATTGAGGATTTTTTATTGTTAACTATGCATTATGGGCATATAATTGCAACAAAGTATTGTTTTGGGTATTTTTCAAATTGTCCCATTCGTTTTGGGCATAAAACATAATTAACCCTTGATTCCCTTCTATGAAAAATTGGATTGAATCCTCCACCCTAGGTTATGGATGATTGCATAGGGGTCATTCCATGGTCTAGATTGGTACCCCTCTATTGAGTGTACTTGCCCTTGACTAGTACCTACAAACAAATCAACAACAAAAGGATAAGTACAAACACC
Organism: Hippophae rhamnoides; assembly: GCA_033030585.1. Classification (NCBI taxonomy): domain Eukaryota; kingdom Viridiplantae; phylum Streptophyta; class Magnoliopsida; order Rosales; family Elaeagnaceae; genus Hippophae; species Hippophae rhamnoides. The sequence continues at coordinate 27,952,751 of CM065438.1, read as the reverse complement.
CTGTCCATAAGTACTCTAAACTCTACATACCTCTTGAGTTGGTGTGTCTTTGGAGGTGAGGAGTGCAACTTGCCAAGTTAACTCTGTAATTTGCATAGCCATCTCGTTCTTAGAGCCTTTTTCATTCTCTCCATATCTTTTCACTCTAATAGTTTTCTATTGAGAATTAGCATCTAACATATCAAAAAGCTCATAAGTATCTAAAGTTTTTTTCCCTATAGCACAACTTATAACATTTTCAACTGTGCATTGACACTATTATGTCAAACCATCTTAGTAGAATTGGCTTTGCAGTTTAAGGAATGCTTTAAAGTACTCAATATATCATTTTTTTTACATGTAAAATGATTTAATTTTATTTATCTGTTTAGTTTTATTATCATTTTAAACAAATCTATCTTTTCATAATCATAAGTATATTTTATTATTTTTCAAGTATTTCTTATATAAATGATTTTACTTGAAGAAATATACTTTAAGCACTTCATTACAACTTCGGAGCTTAAAAATATTACATATATAAATCATTAAATATGTTTCCTAAAATGAAAGTAGGATATACAACAAACAAGGGTTCCAAGTATTTCAGAACATAGTAGGCCGTGACATGATGCCAAAAAGGTGAAGAATTAACACATCCCAAAATTGATACAGGTCGTGCCATGAATATTTTGTGTGCTACGACACGTGAGAAATGGATTGAGTGATACAACTTTTGATAGCCTGTGCTGGCAGTGGCACCAAACAATGCATGATATGGATCCAGTCAACTAATTTACAATTTTCTTTCTTTTCTTTCACCTAAAAATAAGACCTTTAGCATAATGAATAAATCATCCCTTATCAATACTACAAAAATGGGCTTTAAAGTCGGTTAAAAATCAACTTTAAACAAATTTAAAGTTGATTCAACGAATGGACTTTAAATTGAGTAACTTAAAATGTAAAGTGAGTTCACCGCGCGAACCGACTTTACACGAAAAGATTTTTTTTTCTCATTTTTCACTCCACCTTGTATTCAATATATATAGCATAAAAAATCAAAATATAATAATAATACAAATAATTGAAATTTAAATATAATTAATTACTTGATAATTAAATTTATTACAAAAGCAAATAATGTATATACAATACATACATATATATATATATATATATATATATATATATATATATATATAGTTAACTTAAATTACAAATAAAATAATGTCGTCAAAGTGTAATTGGATTGTGTAAGCAAGCTTGGTTAGCTTAGAATCACCAGCATTGTGACAAGGAAACTGGACAAAAAATAGCTGATCCATATAACAATTCATTCCCCTACATACATGAGCACGTAAACATCCATCAAACAAGTAGTCTAAAGTTCAGAGACATACAAATGGAGAAATTAAATCATTATAAATATTATCATCAAAAAGAGATTATCACATCGACATCTGAGTGATATAACCCTTCGAACTCATATTAGCACTTTATTAATCATTTGTCTATAAATATGAAGTTATCGGGAATCTCTGCTAGTATTTTTAATGCTATAATGAGCTCTAAATATGAATCAAGTGTAACTCCGATTTTTTACTTGGCTTGTATGAGTTTTGGTTCCCTTAAATGTATGGAACAATTTTGTAATACGTTCATAGGCACCAAAACTCATACAAGACAAGTAACAAAATATGAGTTACACTTGACTTCATATTAGAGCTCATTATAGCATTAAAAATACCAACAGAGATTCCAGATAACTTTATATTTATAAACAAGTGATTAATAAAGTGCTACGATGATGTTGTCATAAGGAAAGTAGGCAAGAGAGATGAGATGAAGTTTGGGCCAAAAATAGGTCTATAAAACAATGCATTCTCCTAAATACATAAGCACATAACCATCGATCAAACAAGGGACTTCAGACATAGGAATAGAGAAATTAAATCATTAAAAAAGTACCATTATGTTGTCATATGCTATTCAAGATCATTAGAATCTTCTCCTGATTCTTCTTGTGATGATATAATTTGAACCATGTGTTTTGCTCAATCCTCTCGTAAATCATCAAGAATTTTTTGGTCGTAGCCCGTCTCGTTCCAACCAAAGAACTACATGTATTTAAAATCAAAATAAGAATGTAATTTCATGTATTTACAAAAAAAAACTCAAATATGTTAAAAAAAATTTGTATATGGGTAAAAGATATTACCACATCATCAACTGAAATTTTGATATTTGTGATAATTTCGCTCATAAACTTCATGACATAATAACCACACATGACTCCATTATTTTGTTATGGAACCTACAAAAATAAGTGTACATGATTTTCCATATTCGAACATCTTTATTATTCAATTGTAAAATTAATAAAATTATTAATATCCGCTTGTACATACCATAACTTTTGTCCATATAAGCTTATGAGATTTTTTAAGGGAAATGCCCCTAAAATGGTTCCACAACTTCCATGCCCTATCAAGGTTTAAAACGGTTAGTTTTTTATCAAATATTACAAAAAATATTAGAAGAAACCAATATCTAGCTATAACTCTTACATTTCAACAACTACTTTTGTATCTTTACTCAGTTCTATGGAAGCTGAGTCACAGTACCAAGCATGATTATTGAACAGATCAAGGATTACCAACATCCAATGATCTTGGCCTTGTTCAAACCTTAGTGGCCAAGGGATTATCAACTTTTGATTTCTGTTAAGCGTTAATTCCCTATCACATAATTGTTTAGCTCTGATGCTAACATCCTTCTCTTGATATTGATTGACATATGAAGAATCATATAACATTGCTAAATGTGATGAGTGATTATGTTGAATTCAATAATAACACATCCTATATAAAAGATATATATATATATATATATATATATATATATATATATATATATATATATATATATATATATATATATATATATAAGTAATTATATAATATAAATATAATTATATATGTTCTACATAAATGAAAGAAAATTAAATAGATTGAGGACTAACCTTGTCCACACTTGAATTATACTTAAATCAATCATTTGATATTCAAATAGTTTCAATATTCGCTCGATCGATATATAAGTTTGGCTGAGGTCTACACCAGAAATTTCTATAGGAAGTGGCACAGTCCATCCATCATTTATGCCAGATGCCCTTCCAACAATAGTCATCAAAGTGCCAAGATTTCTATTGAAGTTTAAAGCATAATCATAACTATACTTTTTCCAAGGCTTCTTCTTGAATGACTTGGTGCGATGATTGGCCACTAGACATACATTTAGCACGAGATACTTGCTTCGTATCTCTTAAATGTGCCGCATTTAAGAGTTCTGGTATAATAGACTAAAAAAACGTATTATGTATGTTAGTAACAATAAAAGATATAATAAAATAATAGTAGTAAACAAGTGTTATCTTTTAATTTAAAAAATAGTACCACGTCAAAATTTATAACAACTTGAATCGACGACCAAGCCACATACTATCCAACCGCCACTATGGTAGCATTAGAAGGCATAGGTAGTGGACAATCATGAAGCAATTATTGATCAATTACTATTTGGAAATGATTAGGTAAATATTTATTATGAATCATCCGATCATCACTCAATCGTTGTACCGTTCCAATAGCAACAAAGTCCTTTGACGAAGGATGTTTCAACAAAGATTTCATATTCTGTAAAAACTTTAAGTGTTATATATAAAAATAAAAAGTATAACAAGAAATTAAAATAATAGATTATATACACCAGAAATTAAAATCTTACCACGTATGATTCATCAAATAGAGGAGGACTCCCATGTGGGGTAGCTATTAGATGTACATTCTCACCAAAACGCTCATCGTGGTTTGATTGATGGTAAGAATGCGCAGATTGCATTGGCGAAAATGAACCACTACTTGATTGCATATGCATTCCTAGCCTATAGGGAGGACCAATAGGATGACTATATCCCATAATGGATGTAGTTTGAGCGCAATGAGATTGCGTGGGTGGCATACCTAACATGGATAGTGGCATGCCTGGTATGAATGGTGGCATGCCTAGCATGGATGGTTGCATGCTTGGACAATATGGTATGCCCTGGAATGATGCCATGCCTGACATGTGTTGTGATTGATATTCTTTTATAGTTGCAATCTCACTTAACATTGAGGCCTTAAAGGAGTTGAGTTCTTCAATTTTAGCATACTTTTCCTTACTGACTGTCTCAGGCTTTTGTTTTGGAATATTAAAATACTCCATATAACCATCATATTGGCTACCTCCCCTAACACAACCAGGATGGTTGCATCCGAATGCATGATATAGAACACCTCTCCCAGGCTCTTCGATTATTTCACCCCTAGATATTTGTTCTTGAATAGCTCTGTACAAATAATAAAGCACACAAACATATCATTCATTATTACATCAATTATTAAAAATCATTAAGACTTTGTATCAACCAAAATTACTAACCAACTTATTTAGTTGATCTTTTCCTCACTTAGTCATTGGTCTTGAATTCTTCATTTTGGGACTCTTTGTTTCTATGTACAATTCAGTTCAGGTAACTAGTCTACCCAATTCACCTTCCTACACAAATTATGAAAAAATTATTAACCATGACATGAAATTAAATTGAGGAAAATAAATATAAAAATATTTATAAATTAACACAAATTAATAATACCATTCTATATCTAACTTCATAATTTGAAGACCTCCCAGTATGATTAGGAAGAATGTTATGCATTTGTATATTCTGATGTTCTTCCCTAATAATTTGAAATTCATCCGTACGTCTATAATTCATGAAGTCTTTCCAAACATGAGATGTAATCCAAGGGTGTCCTTCAGGGATTTTGTAGAGCTCTACCTCATCAAGTGGTTCCAAATATGGAAACATATAATTTCTTGTCAATCTGGAAGTCTTGTATTCCTTCCATGCCTTATTTGCAATCTTATAACACTTGCTCTTCCAATTGTCATTGACTTTGTAATGATTCTGTAAAAACACACTACAAAATATTAGATATAATACAAAAAAGATATAATATATGTAATTGATTATAAAATATAAGAGACTTACACAAATGGTTATCCATATTTTGAACTTTTATGCATCGTCAACCTGAGACCAATCATTTATATTGATTGGTATACTGGACTTTACAAATCTACCAATAGAGGATTTCAATTGTTGGCCATTTTCCCCTATTGGATTACCAGTAGCATCAAATAGTACAGGTACTCTATCATCTGTTTCAAGTAGACCATTAGGTATATTTGTCCAACCCCTTATTTTCAAATGCCCCAATGGATCATTTGGATCTACAAGCTCTATTACCCGAGGATCTATGAAATATCTATAAACAATGAAGAAATATAAATTAATTAAAAAGTTTAGGAACATACATACACACACACACACACACATAAGAGTTATTACAACAATATAGAACATACCTTATTTTTAATTGGGTTTTTGATCGTATACATATACTTCACAATCACTTCGAGCCCATGATGAAGAATCATCGTCATCAATTAGATCATCACATACATTAGGCAATTTATTTGAGAAATTACTAATATTGGTTAATATATCAAGCATAGGCTCGTCATCTTCTAAAGCATCACAATGGTAAAACTCTTTTTGTAGAGGCGTTAACACAACAGACCATCTTGTTTCAATTTGATCGCTCACGTAAAATACTTGTTTTGCATAAAGTGCTAACGTGAAAGGATCATCAGTGTGTCTTATCTTGGATATATTTACAAGGGTAAATCCAAAATCTTCTATTTTATATCCAACATTGATAACATCTTCGACCCCATCACACAAAAAATTTGTTTCATGGAAGACCTCATAATCCAATTCCCAAATCTCTTTTATTATACCATAATATGTTCTATTAGAAAGTACAGGATTACCATCTTTTGAATTGGAAAATTGCATAGTTTGTACAACCATCTTCACATAACTATTCTGATTTACTCGGACTTTTTTCCTAGCTTGAGTCGTAAACCTCGATCCATTTAATGTGAAACTAGAAAATGATTTGACATCGAATTTTGGCCCATGTGCAAGCCATTGTAAAATTTTTGATATTTTATGATTGAGTTCCTTGAGTTCATCTCGAATCTATGTATACAAAAATATGAAATGTGTTTAGAGAAAAGTTTTAAAACATTTCATAGATCTAGGAACATACATGTATGAATTTTTGTTTGTGACACTTACATGGTTGCAAAACCAATTAATAAACTCTCGCTTAGTTCATCATACAACCATTTTTATCCTATTTTTTTTAATAGCGAGGATCGATCTTCAATAAGTTTAAATACATCCTATAATGTTATTAAAGATATATGAAGTATATATCATCATTAATAGTTAAATAAAAAATGAGTTTTGCATAAATGGAAAGGTTGAACATCACTTACTCTATGTATGGTTGTGCCTCATTATTATTTACCAAAATGATTTAGTGTGCTTTTTTCCATCGAGTGTGATCAATAAAAAGTTTCTTACTTCCACCAAGCATACGGTTACCTACTTGGATCATGTAAAGTTCTAAGAACAACTTGTGCTGAGGATTCCCAATTTCAGTGCAACCACTAAAGTATTCAGAACAAAACTCAATGGCCTCTTCAGCAATGTAGCGTTCCACCATGCATCCTTCAGGTCAATTTCTATTATTTATATATCCTTTAAGGACTTACATATATCTCTCAAAAGGATACATCCAACTTAAGTAAGTAGGACCACACAATTGAACCTCTCAAACTAAATGAACACACAAGTGAATCATTATATCGAAGAAAGAAGGAGGAAAATATTTTTCAATTAGACAGAAAGTCTCTACAACATCTTTCTGTAAAGAGTTTAACTTGCCAATTGATATAGATTTCTTGCACATTGTATTGAATAATGAACAATGATGAATTATTGATAATGAGACATGTTTTGGAAGAATTGATCTAATAGCAACTGGTAATAACTGTTGCATTAAGATATGACAACCATGTGATTTCAATCCATAAAGTTTCTTATCGGTGATAGATATAAAATTTCTTAAGTTGGATGAGTAACCATCAAGAACTTTCACACCCTCCAAACATTTACAAAACACATCCTTCTCTTTTGTTGACATTGTATATGATGCTAGTGGCAAGTATGTTCGATTCTTATCATTTTCCACCCTTGGTACCAACTCAAGTTGTATGCCTAGTTTATTTAAATCCAATCTTGCTTTAATTCCATCCTTTGTTTTTCCAAGTATATTAAGTAAAGTACCAATCAAGCTCTCACATACATTTTTCTCAATGTGCATGACATCTAAGATGTGACGAATGTGTAGGTCTTTCCAATAAGATAATTCCCAAAATATTGATTTTTTATTCCAACAATCATGGTATACTGATTCAAACTCTTTTTCATTTTCACCCATTTCATTAGTTGACCTCTTTCATTTCCCTACCTTAGTGAATTTTTTTTTCATCTTTTCATATCGTTTGAATGTCATACCATTCAATTGCCTTAATATCTCAACACCTCAAAAAGGTCAGGGTGCATGATCATGATCTTCTTCACCATCGAACGGTTTCTTTTGGTATCTAAACTTGTGTCCAGATGGCAAAAATCTTCTATGTCTTCTATAAGGTATCTTTCGTCTGCGAACAAGATAAGTTGTAGAAGTTCCATCACTACATATAAGGCATCCCTTGTAACCTTTTGTTACATGTCCTGATAAGTTTCCATAGGTAGGAAAATCATTAATTGCCTATAAAAGGACCCCCTTGAAGTTAAAGTGTTGTTTTTTATGTGCATCATAAACATTTGCACCATCATTCCACAACATATTTAAATCATCTATCAGAGGCTGCAAATATACATCAACATCAACACCAGGTTGTTTCGATCCTAAGATCAATAATGTTAACATCATGAATTGTATTTTCATACACAACCAGGGTGGAAGGTTGTATGTTACCATAATTATTGGCCAACAACTATATCTACTACTAAGGGAACTGTGTCGATTAATTGCATTAGTAGCAATGGAAAGACGAAGATTGCACGGATTAGATGCAAATTGAGGAGATAGATTATCTACTACTTTCCAATTTGGAGAATCACAAGGATGACGTACCACCCCATCATCAAATCGGTTATATGAATGCCAAGTCAACATCTTTGATGTCTCTTTACTTTTATAAAACCTTTGGAAGCGAGGAATCAAAGGAAAGTACCAAAGAACCTTTGCAGGCATGCCTTTCTTATGTGTTGTCTCATTTGTACCATGCTCCCATCTCGATTCTTTACACATTGGACAATCATCTAATGTCTCATATTCTTTTCTATAAATAATGCAATCATTTGGACAAGCATGAATCTTATGATATTCCATTCCAAATCGACTAAGAGATTTCTCCACTTCATACATTGAAGATGGCAATTCAATACCCTCAGGAAACATATCGACTAGTAGATTTAGTAATTCTATGAATCCCTTGTCAAAAAAACCATGTTTTGCCTTCACATTGTACAAATGAACCAAGCTCGAAATTTTAGTGTATTTTTTGCATTTTGGATACAACGGTTTTTCGGCATCTTCTAGAAGTTTTTTAAAGGTTTCGGGATCATCCTCACGTAGTTCATCTTCAACACCATGAAACATATTTTCTATCTGTACATTATGATAAGATTTATGTAATCCACTCACATTCTTATTTATCTCTTCCCCATGAGTATTATCAATATTTTATCCATGATAATACCAATATTTAATTAAGCATATTAATTAATTATGTATCCAATGAATCTATTTCAAGTATTATATTATATATAAATTAAGAGATATTAAGAGATATATAAATTAAGAGATGCTATAAATAACAGATATCTTTTTTATACAAAATAATATATATATAGTTTTAATAATCATAAAAAATAGGTATTAAATAAATAAATAGTTAAAAATTATAAATCATAATATTTTTATATTTATTTATTGTCACTATTTTTATTTGAAAATTTTATTATTTTTATTTTTAATTAAATTGTATATTTAAATAGTTTTATGTTAGAATTAATTATTTACTTTTTTAAAAATATTATTTTAATATTAATAATTTATTTTATTTTATAAAAAAAATTAGAAAACTACTCTTTAAACACAACTCATAGTTTTTATAAAATGAATCCTTTAATTATGTTATTTTCAACTAAAACATTCCAATCTCGCCCATGACTAAAATATTATACAATTAAATCTTAAAAATTCAAAATTATAAGTATTATTTTAAACTTAAAATTAAATATATCTTTTTTAAAAGTAAAACAAAATTATTTTAAATTATAAAATAAAATACTTCAATCGCTATACTAGTACCCACTATTCCTTTAAAGTTGGAAGATAGTAACAGAAAAGCTCATAATAATATTAGAATTTTCACAGAATAATTGAGTCATTGGTTTGAATGTAGATATTATTTCTACATAAAATAAGCCAAACATATAATAACAAGCATAATACAAAACATACATAAATTAAAAATTTATACAAAAAATAAAGCAAACTGAATAATAAGTAAAACAATTAATAGAAATACTTACAAGAGAAATGAAGTGAGTAAATGAAGGAAATGAAGAAGAAATGGGTGTTTTGTAAGTGAGAAAATGGGTATAAAAAATTTGAGTATTTCGCTCAAAAAAATAGGGGATTTGAAAGATAATGAGAAGAGGAATATAACCCACAAAACAGCATTCGTAATGGTGGTCGTAGGTGGCCGGAAATTGAGAAAGAGTGGTGGGTGAGCTCGGTTTTGGGAGAAGGGGGAAGAGAAATGAGAAATTTTTGGAATTCTACTGGAAGAAGAGAGAAGAACGGTAATAACGCTATCCACGCAATTTAAAATTAAAATTTTTGTTTTGTCAATTATTATTTTATTTAAACTCTTATATATATATATATATATATACGTACTATATAAAAAGAAAAAAATAATTTTAAAATAATATCTAAATAAATTTAAATAAAAATATATTATACGTATGTAAATAAATTTAAATATCCAAACAAATGCACAAAATTATATAATTTCAAAAACCAATTGTCTAAAAGAAAAGAAAACATTATACTATATATATCCAACTTAAATTTTAAAAAGTCAAATAAAATAATAATTGACCTAAAAAAAATTGTACCTAAAAAATATTTTCAATTGTAAACTGTATTTTTAATTTTAAAATTACACGTAGGACATAGCATCAGTTGACGTGACGAACTGACGCTATCCACATGTGTAGCATCGGTTTGGTGTAGAACCGATGCTACCTCCACATAGAACGTAGCATCGGTTCTACACCGAATCAACTTTAAATTCATTATAAGTTGTTTTTTCCAAAAGCCAACTTTACATAGCGACTTAAATACCCCTTTTTGTAGTAGTGTATCCTACTTATTCCTTTCATTTCTTACTCTATTAAGCTTTTTATCCTTTTCTTTTAGTTGTTTAAAGTTCTTCTCTCAATTAAGAGTTGAAAAAATTTAGTTTATGTAATGATTTATAGTTTCAATTCAATAAACAATGTTGCAATTCTATTGGAGGTTTTCTAGAATAGAAGCAATTATAACAATTTTATTGAGGTATATTTAAATATATTCTTCTCAAACTATTTCTAAGTGTTATTTTATATGCATTTAATTTATTGATTACTTATTAAACTGTGCACGTTTGGACATAAATAGTATAAAATATTAGTAATGTTGTTACGTTTGTGAAATAATAAGGAGATAAAACATTTTACAAAATGAATCAAATTTTATTTATTCATCAAGAATAAAACAAAGTTTGAAAAAGAAAAATATATTGACGTAGTACTTTTCGTAATAAACAAGAGAGTTAGATTTAGGATTGAAATTACTTGACTTATATAGAGTAATACTCACGGATATTAGATAATTGTAATCTAAATCTATTTTGAGGCATGTTCTATTTTCAATATTTATATAAAAATTATTATTAAAACATATATTGATAGCATAACCTTCATATTAGTTTTAAAATCTTATTATAAATACTTAAATCATAAACCTAATTTAGACACCTTGATGAGAGTTTAGATTGATCATAAGCATACACTAAAAAAATTATTAATTCCATAGAAATAAAGAAAAATTTAGTCAATTATCAATTACTTATCCCCACCAAAATACTTTAGTTAATGATGCGTATTTTCGCAAGTGTACGAATCGTTCAAGTAATAAATGTACAAAAGTACAGATATCGAACCCACAAGGAATGGCGTTACTAAGTACCAAAATTGACTAATTCTAATTTTATTTGAAAACCGAATTGTTGAAATTTGTTTAAGAAGAAAATTAACTTAAAACTAAATGCAAATAACACAATTGAATGTTGTTCACAAATGATTAAAAACACTAAGGCATTTGATTTCGCTAAATCAATTCAATCAGATTTCAAGTCATGTTATATGATAATCAAAGCTAAAAGTGATGGTTGAAAAACCCAAATTTACCTAATACTCTCTCTCGAGTTATATTAGAATTACTTATCTATGAAAACCAACTATATTTCTATGAAGATTTAATCACAAAAAAGCACATTACGATTTATGGAATTTCTAGAATAACCACATACATCATGCATTAGGTTTCACACTCGCATTCAACATACGTTATTTATCACAAGAAGCATTCATTACACATCTCCTCTCAGTCTCAATATAATGCACCAAATTATCTAAATCTTGGCCAGAAATTTAAAAGCATTAAGCATGGAAATAAATACTCAACTTGAAAACAATGAACTCATATAACAATAACAAAAGAAATCAGATTTTCTTGATTCAACTACATCATAGCCTTAGCAAAAATGAATTAGTTCATAATATAAATAAGAACAAACATTATCTCAATTGAATCCATGAATAACAGCTCTGAATAAAATGCAGAAAATAAAAGCTAAGTAGAAAAGATGAAAAACTTCTTGAAGATGAAGACTTGGTAGCAACAATGGTGATGATCCTTCAAGCTTCTCCAAACTTTCTCTCGAAAATTGCCTTTTCTCCTCCAAAAATGTTGTAGACCTCCTCCACTCTATCGTGGCCTCTTTATCCATCATATTGTATATATAGATCTAGGGTTTTGGGGGCAATTTTGGAACAAAACAACATAAAAAATGTGTTTTCGGATGAAACTCGCCGGCGGCGACATTATTCGTGCCGGGGCAAGATTTCTGGGAAAACAAAAATTTTGGGTCTTCTGATTCTCGCCGGCAGCTAGATAATTTGACCAGCGGCTAAATAATCTCACCGACGGTGAGATTTGCATCTGCCAAAATCCGTGCTCTCTGTAAGATTTTCACCGGCGGCGATAATCATCTTGCCGGCGGCGAGATTTCCAAATTTTGAAACTTTGTTTTCTTTTTATTTTCACTCAATCCCAATGCTTGAAATTTGTCCTAAACTTCCCCAAATCATGATTTTACCTGAAATTGTCCTTTAAACACGAAATACCCATGAAATGACATTTGTGGATTAAATAATCAAATAAACACAATTTTCACACAAATATCAACATTTAAATCATAACAAAAATGCAATAATTTGACTCTTATCAGTTGACAATAGATTAACAAAAGACTTTGATCCAAACCTTAGGATATTTACTTCATAGAAAGAGAGAATCAATAATCTTAATTCATATTTTTAATAACCTATTTAAATATTGAACAAGCATAATTAACTAGCTAATGTATCTGGTAACTTCTTTACTACATGGTGAATGCTTAATTGCCTTAATGTTTATTGAATCTATTTTTACTTTTATTATATTATATTTTCAAATCAAAACTCTGTGGCAGAATGTCAAGGTTTGTTTTTTTGTTTTAAAGAATTTGTTGAATTATTTAAAAACTGCATGATTTCTCTTTAAACCGACCTTAGAACTATACTTATCATTTTTTGTAAGTAATTTGTGCACTTGCTAGCTAATTCATAAATTATACAAATTTGTACGCAAAATTTGGGCACATCAAGTCTTTGGTGTAATTGTCAGATAAATCGATAATAGCACTAAAAACTTGATAACCATTTTAAGCATAAAGTTTTTGGCACCGTTATTAGGGAAGAGAGTAATAGCTTTTTAAAAATTTTATTATAAAAATCTAAAACACAATTTGTACTATAAATATTGTGGTTTTTATTTTATTTTATTTAAAAAAATTTAAAAATCAAAAATTTATGTCTCATTTTATTACTTAACTATTAGATATTATAAAGAATTTTTATAAAAATTAAATATTTAACATTGTTTCTTAAGCTGACTTAAACATTAATTATTAACTTAATTTATTTTTAAAATTTTAAGTATTTTTTGTACTAACTTTTAAATTTTAACAAAATTAAACCTTCCTTTTCTTTTATTTATTTACTAAGTTTATTTTATTTTATTTTTTATTTTCTTTATTTTCATTAATTATTTTTAACTCAATTCCTGTATAATATATTGTATTAACTTCTGTAATTATTGTATCTAACTTATATTATTATTTGTACGATATATAATGTATGTTGTATTTGTTTATTTGTTTATTTTTTGTTTGTTGTTTCTTTTTGTCATTTGTTTTTTATATTTTCAAAAACTTCTAAGCCGAAACTTGGTTTTTGTGCTTGTCGCAACATGGACTCTTTGGGTACAATTGGAATGAATGAAAATATATATACACTTGAGTCCCTATTTTTTCACAAATGATTAAAAACGTTAAGGCATTTAATTTTGCTAAATATATTCAATCCGATTTCAAGTCATGTTATATGAGAATTAAAGCTAAAATTGATGGTTGAAAAACCCAAATTCACCTAATATTCTCTCTCGAGTTATATTAGAATTACTTATCTATGAAAGCCAACTATATTTATATGAAGATTTAATCACAAACAAGCACATTACGATTTATGGAATTTCTAGAATAACCACATACATCATGCATTAGGTCTCACACTCGCATTCAACATATGGTATTTATCACAAAAATCATTCATTACACATCTCCTCTCGGTCTCAATATAATGCCACAAATCATCTAAATCTTGGCCAGAAATTTAAAAGCATTAATCATAGAAATAAATACTCAACTTGAAAACAATAAACTCATATAACAATAACAAAAGAAATAAAATTTTCTTGATCCAAGTACATCATAGACTTAGCAAAAATGAATTAGTTCATAATGTAAATAAGAACAAACATTATCTCAATTGAATCCATGAATAACAAATATGAATAAAATGCAGAAAATGAAAGCTAAGGAGAAGAGATGAAAAACTCTTGAAGATGACCACTTGGTAGCAACAATGGTGATCCTTCAAGTTTCTCCAAACTTTCTCTCCAAAATTGCCTTCTCTCCTCCAAAATGTCTCAGACCTCCTCCACTCTGTTATGGCTTCTTTCTCTATCTTATGGTATATATAGATCTAGGGTTTTGGGGGCAATTTTGGAACAAAACAACATAAATACGTATATTCGGACAAAACTTGCCGGCGGTGACATTATTCTTGCCATAGAGAGATTTCTGGAAAAATTAAAAATTCGGTTCCTCTGATTCTCGCCGGTGGTGAGATAAATTTGGCCAGTGGCGAAAGGTGTCTCGTCAGCGGCTAAGTAATCTAGCTGGCGGCAAGATTTGCATCTGCCAAAACCCGTGCTCTCGGTAAGATTTTCATTTGGCTCCTCTGATTCTCGCCAGCGGCGAGATTTGTATCTGCCAAAACCTGCACTCTCTATAAGATTTTTGCCGTGCTTCCTATAAGATTTTCATCGGCGGCGAGAATCTTCTCACTGGTGGCGGGATTTCTAAATTTTGAAACTTTGTTTTTTTATTCTCACTCAATCCCGATCATTGAAATTTGTCCCAAACTTCTCCAAAATCATGATTTTACTTGAAATTTCACTTTAAACACGAAATACCCGTGAAATGACATTTGTGGATTAAATAATCAAATAAACACAATTTTCACACAAATATCAACATTTAAATCATAACAAAAATGCAATAATTTGACTATTATCAACAACCCGCAACCAGCTTCTTGCTAGTCTCTAGCAAGAAAAATGATCTATGAATAAATTCAAAGGAGACATTAAAAGAAAAATTCAAAGAAAATTTATTCTATTTACAAAATTACATTAAGCATATGCAATTAGCCTTTAAACCCCCTAGGCGGCCCTAGTAGGATGATTTGTAGTCTCATGAGGGCTCCCAATGATGATACCCTAAAACATCTTACCTATAACTATCCTAACTCAAAACTATAAAATCACACAACAATTAATTTGCACAAATGTCTCAAAAATTGTAAATAACACACAACATATAGAATAATTAAATGTCACCTAAGCTTTAAGAAATCTCAAATGCCAATTTCATTTTTGTTATGGACTCTTAGACATCCATCAAACCAAAAACCAATGGCCATAATGCCCGGATAATATTATGCACAACATCCACAAACAAAAAGGTGAAATCTCAAACTCTATATGCTCACTTCTCAAACTCTATATGCTCACTTGTAATGTTAGGCTTAGGTATTTGGTTAAGAAAGAACGGGAAGTGTCAAAATACAAACAAGAGAATTTATTACATTAAACACAACCAATTAAGTAAAAGAGTAACACCATTAAACCCAAATTGTTTGTTCTGATCATATCCTATTTTTCCAAAGATAAAAAAAATTCTTCCTCAATCTTTCACCTCAGTACATCCATCATTAACACTATTTTATTAACTAGAATGTGAAGGATTTGTTTTAAGACATAACCCCCCCCCCCATAATTCAGCCACAATAAAGCTTAAACCCAACAATGCAAAAGTGGTTAAGGTTGAGGTGATTAAGTGATGAGCAGAATCGTGATCGCCAAATACTTTGATGAACGAAAACTTGATGAGCGAAAACCGGCATCGCCGATCCTGCCAATACTTTGGTTTTAATATTTGTAAAACTCTCGCAAGTGCACGAATCATTTCGTAGAAAATGATAAGTATACTCCCAAGGTCGATCTAAGGAAGGAATGTATGTGGTTTTTAATTTATTATTCAAACTTTTAAAAACGAAATTAAATCCTAAACATCCTGTCACGATAGTTTGGTTTTTGTGTTCCTAATCTAATAACATAAAATAAACATATATACAGATTAATTAAATATAATCTAAAAAAAACATAAAAAAATAAACATAGATACAAATTCAATAAATATTTATCTAAAAATAAATATAAATACAGATTCAATAAATATTCATGCAAATTTTATCATTTATATTAGTGGAGTATTTATGGATATAATAACTAAATTAATTATGCTTGCTCATATTATCTAGGTTATTAAAGATATAAATTGATATTTTATTGATTCTCTCTTTTTTGTATGAATACCACCTTTGGTGGGGTTAGATATTCTTTGTTAACTAAACAAATCAATTAACACCTATGGGTGGGGTTGATAACTAATTTGGTTAATTAAATTAATTGCTTTTTCTAAGAGATTGAAAATGAACCATTTAAATGCCACCTTTGGTGGGGTTAGACAGTTTAAACTTTATTCAAGGTGTCCAAATTAAACTAAGAATTTAGTTATCCGAGTACTAACTTTCAAGTTTTAAAACCACTATTGAAAACATGTTGTCAATACATTTTCACATAATAATTCTTATAAAAACTTTTGAAATAGAGCTTCACTCTAACTAATGAGGCGATTGTACCAACAAATAAAAAGAGCACTACTCTAAATCGAGGCAGGATAACTAAACCTTAAAATCTAATTTTCAGATTTAAGTTTGTAATGAAAAATAATATATTTCTCTAACATCCTTAATATAAAAATCTTGAATAAAAATAAAATCAATTTATTTTAGAAATTTTCACCTATTTAATATTTGTAAGCATAACAACGTTATTATTATATCATGATTATAAATACTACGATTAAATTTAATCGGAGACAAATTAAATATAACATGTAAGAATAAAGCATAAAAATAGCGTAAAGAAAATAAAATCCTTACAGAACTCGACGCTATTCCCGTTGCTAGAAAACCTCCAAGCGGAATTTGCACTTCCATTTATTGAATCAAAAAACTAAATTATTACAAAAACATTACAAGTTCCTCTCAAAAAGAGAAGAACTCTAAACCTAAGAGAATTGAACTAAAAACTAAGAGAAAAACTAAGAAAAGCTTAGAAACTAAGAAAGAAACTAAGAAAAACTCAAAAACTAAGAAATGAGAGAAAGAAAGAAGAGAGAAGTGTGGTTTTGAGGTGTTTTGAAGGTGTGTGGAAGGGGGGTATTTCTAGGTGAGGATGGAGAGAAAAAATGAGTAAAAAAATGTTAAAAAAAATATTAAAAAATTAAAAAACGTGTAGTGGACATGCTGAGGTCATCAATGACGTCAGCATGACGTCATAGGGGCTGCCGCACGTGAAAAATGGGGTGAAAACGCGTTGAAGCGCGTGGCTAAGGGCGGTAGCTGCCGGGCGGCTGCAGCAGCAGCTGGCCGAGCTGTCGCCGCGCGGCACGGCCGCGTGAAACGGTGCCAGCTCGCGGACCGGGTCAATCAACGCGCCAGCACGCGTTATTGCGCGCGCATGAAGGCGCGGCGCGCGCGTGGCAGACGGGCAAGGGCGCTGGCCGGGTGAGTCTTGTGAGCTGGCTGCGGCGCACGATTTTCCGTCTTTTGACATTTTTGACCTTTTCGACCCATTTTGTCCAATTTTTCCATGTTTGTTGACCTTTTCCCACTTATTTATTAATTTATTTGTGATGTATTGCTTCAAGTATTCTTCTTTGAGTCTTTAAATTGCGTTTTTAAGCCAAAATACCTGAAAAACAATAAAAATACCCGTGATTCCGAAAAAGACAAATTTATATAAATATATGATAAAACATATAAATATATATATATATTTAATCAATTAATGTGCATAAAATCATGGTTATTTTAGTGCTTTTTGAGCACTCATCATTAAGCTTTTGGATGCCGAGGCAAATTATCCGATTTCAAATAGTGCTTGGGTAAGCCCAATTCATTATGTACCAAAGAAAGGAGGAATCATAGTTGTAGAAAATGAAAACAATGAGCTTATTCCAACAAGGACAGTGACTGGGTGGAGAGTGTGTATTGATTATCAAAAGTTGAACGACGCCACCTGAAAAGATCATTTTCCTTTGCCATTTATTGATCAGATGTTGGAAAGATTGGCTGGACATGCTTATTGTTGTTTTCTTGATGGATATTCGGGGTACAACCAAATTGCAATTGCACCAGAGGATCAAGATAAGACAAAATTTACATGCCCTTATAGTACTTTTTGCATATAGAAGGATGCCATTCGATTTATGTAATCCACCTGCAACTTTCCAAAGATGCATGATAGCGATTTTCTCTTATATGGTCGAAAAGTTTATTGAGGTTTTTATGGATGATTTTTTCTGGTTTTGGCCATTATTTTGATAATTGCTTGCATAATATCTCTTTAGTATTGCAGCATTGTAAAGACACAAATTTAGTGCTAAATTGGGAGAAATGTCACTTCATGGTTCAAGAAGGAATTATTCTTGGTCATCAAATTTCAGCAAAGGGTAGAAGTGGACTGTGCAAAGGTGGAAGTGATCAAAAAATTACCACCTTCACAACTGTAAAGGGAATTTGAATTTTCTTGGGACATGCTGGGTTTTATAGAATATTTATTAAATATTTTTAAAAATAACAAAACCTCTTTGCAGTTTGTTAGTTAAAAATGCACAGTTTGATTTTTCTTCTGATTGTTTGCAAGCTTTTAATCTTTTGAAGGAGAAGCTCACTTCGGCCCCTATAATTTGTGCACTGGATTGGAGTCTTCCATTTGAGGTAATGTGTGATGCCAATTACTATGCTATAGGTTCTGTTTTGGGCCAAAGGATGAATAAGTTGCTGCATGTGATTTATTAGGCAAGTAGGACATTGACGGATGCACAACTTAATTATGCAAGAACTGAGAAAGAGCTTTTGGCAGTGTTTGCATTTGATAAGTTTAGATCTTATTTAATTGGGTCTAAAATCATTGTTTATACTGATCATTATACTCTTAAGTATTTGCTATCCAAGAAAGATGCCAAACCATGATTACTAAGATGGATTCTTCTCTTGCAAGAATTTGACTTAGAAATCCGGGAAAAAAAGGGGACTGAAAATTTGGTTGCTGACCATTTGTCCAGGTTGGAGGAAGATTACCTTGAGGTTGAAGGACAAATTAATGAAACATTTCTTGATTAGCAATTGCTTGCTATCCGAACGGCTCCATGGTTTGCTGATTATGCAAATTATTTGGTCAAGAAAATTTTACCTCTTGACATGTCTTATCAGGAAAGAAGGAAATTCTTTTCTGATTTGAAACATTATTTTTGGGATGAACCTTACTTGTATAAACATTGTGCAGATCAAATTATTAGAAGATTTGTGCCGAAGGAAGAAATGGAAAGCATTCTTCGTCATTTACATTCGAATAAATTTGGAGGACATTTTGGTGGAACAAAAACTGCAGCAAAAATTTTACAATCTGAATTCTATTGGCCTTCATTGTTTAAAGATGCTTTCAAGTTTGTTTCAATGTGTGATGATTGCCAAAGGAGTGGAAATATTTCACGGAGACATGAAATGCCCTTAAATAATATTTTGATAATTGATTTATTTGATGTTTGGGGTATTGATTTTATGGGGCCTTTTCCTTCATCTCATTATAATAAATACATTCTTATTGGTGTAGACTATGACTCTAAATGGGTGGAAGCAGTTGCCTTGCCTACCAATAATGCTAGGGTTGTGATCAATTTTCTCAAGAAGAACATATTTTCTAGATTTGGCATACCTAGAGCAATTATAAGTGATGGAGGTAAGCATTTTTGCAATAACCAATTTGAGGCTTTGTAGCAGAAATATGGAGTAACACACCAGATAGAAACACCTTACCATCCTTAAACTAGTGGACAATTTGAAGTGTCAAACCGAGAGTTGAAGAGGATCCTTGAAAAGACCGTAAATAACTCATGCTAGGATTGGTCAAGGAAACTAGATGATGCACTTTGGGAGTATAGAAAAGCTTTCAAGACACTTATCGGCATGTCTCCATACTGATTAATGTATGGAAAAGCTTGTCACCTTCCAGTTGAATTGGAACATCGGGCATATTGGGCAATTAAAATTCTGAATTTTGATCTTAAGGCAGTAGGTGAAAAGAGTGTGTTGCAATTGAATGAGATGGATGAAATGAGGAATGATGCTTATGAGAATGCCCGAATATACAAGGACAAGATGAAGGTTTGGCATGATAAGCACATTTTGAGGCAAAACTTTGAGGTGGGACAGAAAGTGCTGCTTTATAATTCCCATCTCAGACTTTTTCCAAGAAAGCTAAAATCTCGTTGGTCAGGACCTTTTCTAGTAACCAAGGTGTTTCCTTATGGAGCAGTTGAGATCAGTCATGAAACAAAGGGAACTTTCAAGGTGAATGGACAACGGTTGTAGCTATATTTTGATGGAGAATTCTGCAAGCAGAAAGATTCTCTAGAGTTACAACAACTGTAGTAAAGAATGACAGAAAGTCTAGCTAATGACTATAACTTAAAGCGCTTAATGGGAGGCAACCCATCAGATTTGTTTTCTCATCTTTTATCTCATTTTATTTTAGCAATTTTAAATTTTAAATTTTAGCTTAAATTTTAAGTTTTGGTGAATTATTAGTTAGATTTTAAATTCTGCACTTCATTTTATGATAATTTTATTTTTAATTAAATTTGCTTATTTTATTTGTCTTGCAGGTAAAAAAAATGCGACTGTGATTGATTTCTTTATGATTGATTTTCTTTTATTGTTAACCCCTTGATTTAACAAATTACTGTGATTGTGATGGTGCACCTAACTCTTTTTCTCTTTGTGATGACGATAGCAATTTGTAGTTTTTCTTTCTTACATTGAGGACAATGTAAGGTTTTGGTTGGGGGTGCGGTAAACGGTAAATCTTTTTTTTGCTTCATTTTTAGTAGTTTTGTTTATTTGTGTTTAATTTTGATTTTCCATTTATTTTTCTGCATTTTGATTAAATTTCTTTTATTTCTTTATTGTCTTTTTTTTATTTTTATGCTTTTTTTTCTCATTTGCATTTACCTTGTTTTAATTTGCATGTTGATGATAATAGTGTGATTGTGATAACAAGTATCTTTTAGAAGACATTAAATTTTGCTTCGGTTTAAAGATAATTTCAAATGTTGATTTTACCTAGTTGGTGATTCTTTTGATATGTGGTATGATTTGGTTGATTAGTCTAAATACTTAGAGAAGTCTTATGTGCGAATTTTTCATGGACATTTATGTGATCTCAACAAACTCTAGAACTCATTTGAAAACCTCTTGAGGCGAAATAATTTGGAATTGCACTATTTAGGATATGATGTAAGCCATTTTTGGATCGATTATGCCATTTTAAGCCTATCTTGTTATCCTTATATCACTAGTTACCTCTTTGAGCCTATTTAAATATATTGTTAGCCTTATTTTTCTTTCTTTTTGCCTTCGATAACTTACCTTTTATTTAGCCAATATATATATATATATATATAATTCCTACCTTATTTGTTAAGAGCACTTAATTTTGAACACAAACTTTTCATGAGCAATTGGAGTAAGGATGGAATAAATTAAAAAAAAACTAAAATAAAAATAAGAAAATAAAGAAATTAAAGAAATTAAATCAAAATGCAGAAAAATAAATGGAAAATCAAAATTAAACACAAATAAAAACACAAACAAAACTACTAAAAATGAAGTGAAGAAAAGATTTACCATGGAGCAGTTCGGATAGCAAGCAATTGCTCATCAGGAAATGTTTCATTAATTTGTCCTTCAACCTCGAGGTAATCTTCCTCCAACCTGGACAAATGGTGAGCAACCAAATTTTTGGTCCCCTTTTTGTCCCGGATTTCTAAGTCAAATTCTTGCAAGAGAAGAATCCATCTTAGTAATCGCAGTTTGTTATCTTTCTTGGCTAGCAAATACTTAAGAGCAGAATAATCAGTATAAACAATGATTTTAGACCCAATTAAATAAGATCTAAACTTATCAAATGCAAACACTACTGCCAAAAGCTCTTTCTCAGTTGTTGCATAATTAAGTTGTGCATCTGTCAATGTCCTACTTGCATAATAAATCACATGCAGCAATTTATTTCCTTTGGCCCAAAACAGCACCTATAGCATAGTCACTGGCATCACACATTACCTCAAATGGAAGACTCCAATTTGGTGCACAAATTATAGGGGCCAGAGTGAGCTTCTTCGTTAAAAGCCTGCAAACAATCAGAAGAAAAATCAAACTGTGCATTTTTAACTAACAAACTGCAAAGAGGTTTTGTTATTTTTGAAAAATCTTTAATAAATATTCTATAAAACCCAACATGTCCGAAGAAACTTCTAATGCCCATTACATTTGTTAGAGGTGGTAATTTTTTGATCACTTCCACCTTTGCACGGTCTACTTCTATTCCCTTTGCTGAAATCTGATGGCCAAGAACAATTCCTTCTTGAACTATGAAGTGACATTTCTCCCAAATTAGCACTAAATTTGTGTCTTTACGACGCTGCAAGACTAAAGAGAGATTATGCAAGCAATTAACAAAATAATGGCAAAAAACAGAAAAAATCATCCATAAAAACCTCAATAAAATTTTCGACCATATAAGAGAAAATCGTTATCATGCATCTTTGGAAAGTTGTAGGTGCATTACATAAACCGAATGGCATCCTTCTGTATGCAAAAGTACCATAAGCGCATGTAAATGTTGTCTTTTCTTGATCCTCTGGTGCAATTACAATTTGGTTGTACCCCGAATATCCATCAAGAAAACAATAATAAGCATGTCTAGCCAATCTTTCCAACATCTGATCAATAAATGGCAAAGGAAAATGATCTTTTCGGGTGGCGTCGTTCAACTTTCAATAATCAATACACACTCTCCATCCAGTCATTGTCCTTATTGGAATAAACTCATTTTTTTCATTTTCTACAACTATGATTCCTCCTTTCTTTGGTACACAATGAATTGGGCTCACCCAAGCACTATCTTAAATCGGATAAATTACCCCGGCATCCAAAAGCTTAATAACCTCAACCTTGACCACTTCTTGCATTGTTGGATTTAAGCGCCTTTGTGGCTGAATTGTGGGCTTGGAATCCTCATTCATCAAGATTTTATGCATGCAAATAGAGTTTCTAATCCCTTTGATGTCCGCCATTGTCCATCCAATTGCCGATTTGTGAGTCCGAAGAACTCTTAATATCTTGTTTTCCTCTTCATCATTCAAAGAATTGTTAATAATAACCGAGAAAGATTCAGAGTCTTCAAGATAGGTATACCTTAGATGGGATGGCAGTGGCTCTAACTCAATCTTGTTGGCTTCTATAAAACCCAGCATGTCCTAAGAAACTTCTAACGCGCTTTACAGTTTTTGGAGATGGTAATTTTTTTATCACTTCCACCTTTTGCATGATCCACTTCAATTCCCTTTGCTAATATCTGATCGCCAAGAACAATTCCTTCTTGAACCATGAAGTGACATTTCTCCCAATTTAGCACTAAATTTGTGTCTTTACAATGCTACAAGACTAAAGAGAGATTATGCCAGCAATTATCAAAAGATTGGCCAAAAATAGAAAAGTCATCCATAAAAACCTCAATAAACTTTTCAACCATATTAGAGAAAATCGCTATCATGAATCTTTGGAAAGTTGTAGGTGCATTACATAAACCGAATGGAATCCTTCTGTACGTAAAAGTATTATAAGGGCATGTAAATGTTGTCTTATCTTGATCCTCTGGTGCAATTGCAATTTAGTTGTACCCCGAATATCCATCAAGAAAAAAATAATAAGCATGTCCAGTTAATCTTTCTAACATCTGATCAATAAATGGCAAAGGAAAATGATCTTTTCGGGTGGCATCGTTCAAATTTCATTAATCAATACACACTCTCCACCCAGTCACTGTCCTTGTTGGAATAAGCTCATTGTTTTCATTTCCTACAACTGTGATTCCTCCTTTCTTTGGTACACAATGAATTGGGCTTACCCAAGCACTATCTGAAATCAGATAAATTACCCCGACATAAAAAAGTTTAATCACCTCATCCTTGACCACTTCTTGCATTGTTGGGTTTAAGCGCCTTTGTGGCTGAATTGTGGGCTTGTAATCCTCATTCATCAAGATTTTATGCATGCAAACAAAGTTGCTAATCCCTTTGATGTCTGCCATTGTCCATCCAATTGCCGCTTTGTGAGTCCGAAGAACTCCTAATAGCTTGTTTTCCTCTTCATCATTCAAAGAATTTTTAATAATAACAGGAAAAGATTCAGACTCTTCAAGATAGGCATACCTTAGAGGGGATGGCAGTGGCTTTAGCTCAATCTTGTTGGCTTCCTTCTTTACCACTGAGGTTGGACTTTCATTTGTTCCCAACTCCTTGAATGTTTTATCACTGAACAAAAATTCATCAAGTGCTACCAGTAATTCAGAACATTGTCTCACTCTCTCATCTTCCTTCTCAATTGTTGCAGATTTCACAAGGCAAGCTTCTAGTGGTAGCAATGGAGTTCTCTCCTCAAAAGTTTCCGAGATTAACCTATTAGGAGTTTTAATTTAAAAACAAGAATGTTCTTCACTTGGAAATTTCATTGCTTCAAAAACATCAAAAGTCACTTGTTCATCTTGCACCCGTAGAATGAGCTTTCCTTACTAAACATCAATCAAAGTTCTTCCAGTTGTCAGGAATGGTCTCCCCAATATCAACGGTACCTCTCTATCTTCCTCCATGTCAAGCACCACGAAATCTGCAGGGAAAATAAATTTGTCAACTTTAATTAAAACATCCTCAATTAGCCCTCAAGAGATTGAAGTGGGCTTCACTTTTCCCATGCCTAGTTTCCTGAAAATAGAAATTGGCATCAAATTAATGCTTGCTCCTAAATCACATAGGACTTTATCAAAATTGCAACTTCCTATAGTACAAGGTATAGTAAAACTCCCTGGGTCTTTCAATTTCTGTGCCAAATCGGTGTACCGTGATGTAGGCATTTCCTCAACATTTCTTTGAATAATTCCCAAGCTTCATACAATGATTCTTGGTCATACTATGTAAAAGATGTGATTTCATTCCTCAATTTTTCCGTCTTAGTAGGAGGAAAGAACTTGGACAAGAATTTATGAACCAACTCATTCCATGTTGTAATTGATCCGAGTGGTGATGAGTTTAACCACTCCTTGGCTTTATCCCGAAGTGAAAAAGGAAAAACCCTCAATCTTACAGCATCTTCAAACACACCATTTATCTTGTAAAGATCACACACCTCCAGAAAGTAAGCAATATGTGCATTTGGATCATCCTTTGACATTCCCCCAAACTGATTTGATTGAACCATTTGGATAAAGGATGGTTTTATCTCAAAGTTATTGGCTTGAACAGTTGGCCTCCTTATACCCGAAGTAGTTCCAGCAACATTAGGCGCAGCATAATCCCTCAAAGCTCTACGATTTCCACCTCCCTCAACAAATGGTGGATCCATGGCTGATTGTCTATTAGGAGCTGAGGTTGAACGCCTTCTCTCTCGGTTTAGACGCCTATATGTTCTATCAATCTCCAAATCAAATGGAAGAAGGTTAAGGCTTCTTGCAAGTCTCATACAACAATCCTACAACCTGAAAATCAACTAGCACAAAAACAATACAAAGTTACCCATTTATGATAAATAAGTTAAAGAGCAAAATAAACAAAATTAAAAATGAAACAATGATAAAGCAAATTAACTTCAAATTACAACTAAGATTAGGTAGTATCGATATTAATAAAATCAAACCATTCCCCAGCAACGGTGCCAAAAACTTGATGCGTATTTTCGCAAGTGTACGAATCATTCAAGTAATAAAGTGTACAAAAGTACAGCTATCGAACCCACAAGGAATGGCGTTACTAAGTACCGAAATTGACTAATCCTAATTTTATTTGAAAACCCAATTGTTGAAATTGTATAAGAAGCAAATTAACTTAAAAATAAACGCAAAAAACAAAATTGAATGTTGTTCACAAATGATTAAAAATGCTAAGGCATTTGATTTCGCTAAATCAATTCAATCCAATTTCAAGTCATGTTATGTGAGAATCAAAGCTAAAAGTGATCGTTGAAAAACCCAAATTTACCTAATACTCTCTCTCGAGTTATATTAGAATTACTTATCCATGAAAACCAACTATATTTCTATGAAGATTTAATCACAAAAAATCACATTACGATTTATGGAATTTCTAGAATAACCACATACATCTTGCATTAGGTCTCACACTCACATTCAACATACGGTATTTATCACAAGAAGCATTCATTACACATCTCCTCTCGGTCTCAATATAATGCAGCAAATCATCTAAATCTTGGCCAAAAATTTAAAATCATTAAGCATAGAAATAAATACTCAACTTGAAAACAATAAACTCATATAACAATAACAAAAGAAATAAAATTTTCTTGATCCAAGTACATCATAGCCTTAGCAAAAATGAATTAGTTCATAATGTAAATAAGAACAAACATTATCTCAATTGAATCCATGAATAACAAATATGAATAAAATGCAGAAAATGAAAGCTAAGGAGAGGAGATGAAAAAATCTTGAAGATGAACACTTGGTAGCAACAATGGTGATAATCTTTCAAGTTTCTCCAAACTTTCTCTCCAAAATTTCCTTCTCTCCTCCAAAATGTCTTAGACCTCTTCCATTTTGTCATGGCTTCTTTCTCTATCTTATGGTATATATAGATCTAGGGTTTTGGAGGCAATTTTGGAACAAAAAACATAAATACGTGTTTTCGGACGAAACTCACCAGCGGTGACATTATTCTCGCCATGGAGAGATTTCTAGAAAAATTAAAATTTGGTTCCTATGATTCTCGCCGGCGGCGAGACAAATTTGGCCAGTGGTGAAAGGTGTCTCACCGGCGGCTAAGTAATCTACTGGCTGCGAGATTTGCATCTGCCAAAACCCATGCTCTCGGTAAGATTTTCGTTTGGCTCCTCTGATTTTCACCGGCGGCGAGATGAATTTGGCCGGCGACAAAAGGTGTCTAGCCGACGGTGAAATAATCTCACCGGCGGCGAGATTTGTATCTGCCAAAACCTGCACTCTCTGTATGATTTTTGCCATGCTTCCTGTAAGATTTTCACCGGCGGTAAGAATCTTCTCACCGGCTACGGGATTTCCTAATTTTGAAACTTTTTTTTTTTATTCTCACTCAATCCCGATCATTGAAATTTGTCCCAAACTTCTCCAAAATCATGACTTTACCTGAAATTGCACTTTAAACACGAAATACCCATGAAATGACATTTGTGGATTAAATAATCAAATAAACACAATTTGCACACAAATATCAGCATTTAAATAATAACAAAAATGCAATAATTTGACTCTTATCACACACCGTGACATGACACATATTGTACATGGTAAATCCTCAATCCACTTCACCCACATTATGGCACACAATATTTT
Organism: Hippophae rhamnoides; assembly: GCA_033030585.1. Taxonomy (NCBI): domain Eukaryota; kingdom Viridiplantae; phylum Streptophyta; class Magnoliopsida; order Rosales; family Elaeagnaceae; genus Hippophae; species Hippophae rhamnoides. The sequence continues at coordinate 27,925,110 of CM065438.1, read as the reverse complement.
CATGTTGTGCCACGCATTACCCTATTTTTTAGTACATCATTTACAATGGTTAGGAGTATATGTAAGCTATGCTAATCTTTTGCGCTTCAATGTTCAAATGGAGTGCTTTCAGATACTATTCTTCGAGTGTTAATAAGTTAAATTATTTTGAAGCTAAAAATATTTTATAAACAAGAAAATACACCCATGATTCAAAAGATAGATTCTCATAAAAGAATGTAAAACTATGCAAATATAGATCTATTTTATCATTTAAAATGCATAAAATCACTTTATATTAAGTGTTTCTAAGCATTCATCACCACCCCTAACTAGCATCTTGTTCATCTCTAGCGAGAAAAGATAGAAATGAAAATTAAATTAAATTACCCTAAATCATTTCTATAGACTAACACGGTTGCATTTAGCATACGCAACAAGCCTTTAGCCCCTAGGTTTTCCTAATGCATGAGTTTAAGTCTCGTGAAAACTTTCAGAGATGGCACCTATAAACATAAAAAAAATACAAAAATTAAAATTAAGAAAAACAAACAATTATCACATAAACAAATAAACATTTTATACAAAATAAAAATGAAAAGTAACAAAGTAAAAAGAATAAAAAAACTTCTCATGCTTTTAATTTATTTTAAGTTCACAACTAAAATCCATAGCGTAAGTTATTTTAATATTCTAAACATTCATTGTTTACTAGAATAATTAGTGAATACTCATATTCATAATCAAATAAAAAATGTATCAATATTAATTTGCCCAATTTCAGTGTATGGAATCCAAATTCGCTTTGACTCTATCCTTACTAGGAATATTCTCAATTTGATCCTATTGGTTCAAGCACTCATTCAAAGGTATATAATAGATTTATTTAAAGAAATGAATAATTTTGCATATGTTTAAAGAATAAAAGACTCATAGTAGTGCATAATATTGCCCTCATGAAAGTAATTCAATGAAAGGATTTTATAAAAAAATGAAATACTACTTTCATGCATTAATCAAATTCATCAAATAAAAATTCCAAGATAAATTCCTTTAAGAAATTATGAAACTGTAATGACTTCTTGGGGATTTATTTCTTATCTTTCTTTCATATTTTTCAATTTCTTACAACTTTGTAGTATATTTCTAGGTCATAGTATTTAATTTATACTATTCATTTTTCTCTCTTTTTCTTATTTTTCTCTTTATTTTTTAAAAGATATCAATTCTTTTTATAGAGAAGACATATGTATCATTTATACATATTTTTGATGATATGGTGAGTAGCCAATGTTGGAATTTTCTTTTGTATTGGCTTAGGTAACCGTATATATGTCTCTTTTTTAGAAGTCATACATGAATGTGGAAGGGCATATACTTTCAATTTCTACTTAAGCCATTCAGTTAAAATAATAAAAATAAATATATGACACTTTATTATATATATAATCCTAGCATTCAATGCAAAAAGCTGTAGAGATCATCTAACAATTTGAAATTGATAAAAAATATTATCACTCAAAATGGGAAGATAATGGCTCAAAATATTCTCACAAGGTAGTCTCAACTATTTAATTCCTAAACACTGATTTTGGGTTTATTACTATTTCAATATATTATCATGAAATACATATTAGGATGAAAACTAACTAATTATCACAATATTCCATTATATATTTAAGAAATTAACCTAACAGTGCAAAAATTTAATTATTTACTTAAAATAAAAAAAAGACATGATACTTATAAAAATAAATAAAAACAATGCAAAAATGTGAATATGTTAAGTTAAAATTTTATATTAACGTACACTACACCAAAATATATCTTTAAAGTCGGTTAAGTGAAACAACTTTAAATTAGGAGACTTAAATTTTAAAGTCGGTTTACGCACTGAACCGACTTTAAATTCTATATTTTTTTCACATTTTATTCATTTTCTATTATCCTCAGAATCTATATTTGATCACATAATAGTAAAAAAAAACAAAATCTATTTAAAAAATGTTTAAATACTACAAATAATTGAAAAATTAAATATTAATTAATTACTTGATAATTAAATGTATTAAAAAAAATAATTTACATATAATACATATATATCAAAAATCTAAATACATAAAATTATTAAAATAAATAAATGAATAAAATACGTTCTTCTCTTCTAAGCTTGAATAAAAATGCACAACTTACATAACACAAATATTTATACACATAATATACATTAAAATAAAAAAAATATGAATAATAAGTATAAAATAATTCATAGAAATACTCACAAGAGTAAATAAAGTGACAAAATGAAGGAAATGAAGAAAAAAGAGTGTTTGGTAAGTGAGAAAGTCAAGGAAAATGGGTATGAAAATTTTGAGTATTATGCTAAAAAATATAGTGGATCTAGGAGAGAAATTCGAAAGGAAGAAAACCAAATTGATGGCACTGGAAATGATGGTTGGAAGTGGCCAGAAAAGGAGAAAAAATAGAGATAATAGACGTTTTTTCTCTATAAGGGAAGAGGGAAACATGAGCTAGCATTGTCAATAAATAAGGGAGAGAAAAAGATAAGGAAAAAAAGGTAGCATCAATTGACACGTAGAACCAATGCTACACATAGGATTTTAAGTCTGTTCAACATGTCAACCGACGCTACACGTGGCTTAAGTTGGTTGACATGTAGAACCAACTTAAAATCCTACGTGTAGCGTCAGCTCTACGTGTCAACCAACTTAAAAATTATAGAAAAATAAAATAATAGCGTCGGTTGATACGTAGAATAGATACTACACATAGGATTTTAAGTCGATTATACATGCCAACTGACTTAAAAAATTATAGAAAAATAAAATAGTAGTATCGGTTGACACATAGAATTGACGCTACACAGAATTTTAAGTTGACTCTACATGTCAATCGATGCTACTCGTGGTTTAATTTGGTTGACACGTAGAACCGACTTAAAATCCTATGTGTAGCGTTGGTTGACACATAGGACTGATGCTATATTTTTAATTTCTTAATTCGGTCTTTCAGTGTACCGACTTAAAATAAATTATAAGTCGATTTTTCCCAAAAACCAACTTTAAATCCTAACTTAATTGCTCCTTTTGTAGAAATGTTAATTTAATAAAGATATAACTTTTTTAACCCCAACTTAAAACTTACATTTCCCTTAATGTAACAATTATAAATTAAAGAGAAATAGTACATAATAAAAAAGTTACTTATTTGTTGAACCTGCTCAAGTATTGATTTGGAATTATAGGTACATCCATCATTCCAAACATTTATATATACATAGATAGAATATTGTCTACTTCTCACAAATTTCAATGAACATTTATAAAATTAATAGTTCTAGACAATGTTCACATGATAGGAAAAGAAAATAAAACAAAACATAAAACCAAATCAAAATCCAAAAACAACAAAAACAATTAAATTAAAATGAAGAAAATAATATTACATATAATGATGAGTTACTTTCCATCCAGTGCTACTTTAACATCTTAGTAAGATTTGTTTTCCATATAATTTTTAGGATCATACATGTATATGTCTCAATATTTTCTTTGTAGTATCCTTCTTCTAAATAGGGCTTCACATAATGCCCATTAACCTGGAACTTTCTTTGTGCCTTCGAATTCAATAATGCAACCACTTTGATCGGAAATAATTGGGTAATTTTGTATGGTCCATCCCATTTTGATTTAAATTTTCTTGGTAATAATCTCATAGCAGAGTTAAATAAAATAACTTTCATTACATGAAGAAAAGACCTACGAACTAGCCACTTATCATGATAGTGCTTTGTATGTTCTTTGTACAACTTTGTATTTTCATAGACTTCACCCCTAATCTCTTCATGTTAACTGAGTTAGAGCAAACATTTCTCTCCTAGTTTATCTAAATCCATGTTTAGCTCTTTAAGTGCCTAATAAGCCATGTGTTTAAGTCCAACGGGTAGGTTGCATACTTTTCCTAAGATTAACTGGGGGATGTTTTCTATATTGTGTGGTAAGCCCATGAACCATCATTGAAATTGATTTCCCAATCCTTTCTGGAAGGATGCACAATACATTCTAGAACTCCTTTGATTTTCCTATTATTGATTCCCACTTTATAGAAAGCTTGTTGATGATATGGAATAGCCACTCTATGTGTAATTTTATACTTCTTAAGTACCCCATTGAAATGTTTGTAGTAAAAATGGCTCCCTCTATCACTCATTATTACTCTAAGCATCCCGAACCTACTAAAAATTGAATCATTTAAGAATTTCACAACAATGTTAGCATCATTAGTTTTAGTTGGTATAGCATCTACCCAGTTGGACAAATAATCAACGACCAAGATGTATTCATATCCAGAAGATGGGGAAAAGTGACCCATAAATTCAATCCCCTATACTTTAAATAATTCAACAACTAAATTAGATATAAATACATTTCATCTCATTTGGCTATATTACATGTCCTCTTCCATCTATTACAATGTGCACAAAATATACTACCATCTCTAAATAGAGTTGGCTTGTAAAATTTTGATTCTAATAAGTTAAGGGCCATTTATTACCTCTAAAATGGCCGGTGTAATGTAACTCATGATAAAAGGCTAAGATGCTCTTATGAACCTTCTTGGGGCACAAACCTTTAGATGATTTGATCTTAACCAATCTCAAATACATAAGGGTCATCCCAAAAGTATTGTCTGTAAAAGTGTAACAACTTTTTCTTTTCTTGAAAAGAAATGTTAGGTCTCAAAATACCAATAGAAAGATAGTTAACCATGTTAGTATACCATGGATTTAGACCTATTGAAAATGATTTTTCATCAGTATAAGTTTCAAGGATTTCTTTTTTACTCTTACCTTTAAGAGAATTGAATTTAGAGATGAACCCAGATTGATAATCAGCTACTAAGTTTTCACTACCTTTCTTATCCTTGATTTCTAGGTCAAATTCTTATAAGAGTAAAACTCACCTGATTAATCTTGCCTTAGCAATAGGTTTACTTAGAAAATATCTTAAGGTAACATGATCAAAATGTACAATTACTTTAGAACCTACTAAGTAAGACCTAAATTTATCTAAAGAAAATACAACAATTAAGAATTCTTTCTTAATGGTGGAATAATTTACTTGGGCATCAATGAGTGTTTTGCTAGCATAATATATAACATGCAAATAATTATCCATTCTCTGCCCTAAAATGGTTCTGATTACATAATTAGAAGCATCACATATAATTTCAAATGGAAGAGATCAATTAGGCACCAAAATTATAGGGATAGGTATTAATTTATCCTTTAAAGTATTACAGAAGACATGATAGTTATCATTAAAATCAAAATATAAATTTTTGATAGCAAATTACATAAAAGATGACTTATTTTAGCAAAATATTTAATAAATCGCTAATAGAAACTTGAATGTCCTAAGAAGCTTTTAATCCCCTTAGTAGTGTAGGGGTGTTTGATGAGCAGAATCGTGATCGCCAAATACTTTGATGAACGAAAACCGGCATCGCCGATCCAGCCAATACTTTGGTTTTATATTTAAAAAACTCTCGCAAGTGCACGAATCATTTCGTAGAAAATGATAAGTATACTCCCAAGGTCGATCTAAGGAAGGAATGTATGTGGTTTTTAATTTATTATTCAAACTTTTAAAAACGAAATTAAATCCTAAACATCCTGTCACGATATTTTGGGGTTTTGTGTTTTTAATCTAATTACAGAAAATTAAACATAGATTCAATAAACATTAATGCAAATTTTATCCTTTATAAATCGTGGAGTATTTATGGATATAATAACTAAGTTAATTATGCTTGCTCGTATTATTTAGGTTATTAAAGATATGAATTGATATTTATTGATTCTCCCTTTTTTGTATGAATACCACCTTTGGTGGGGTTAGATATTCTTTGTTAAGTAAACAAATCAATTAACACCTATGGGTGGGGTTGATAACTAATTTGGTTAATTAAATTAATTCCTTTTTCTAAGAGATTGAAAATGAACCATTTAAATGCCACCTTTGGTGGGGTTAGACAGTTTAAACTTTATTCAAAGTGTCCAAATTAAACCTAAGAATTTAGTTATCCGAGTACTAACTTTCAAGTTTTAAAATCACTACCGAAAACATGTCGTCAATACATTTTCAGATAATAATTCTTATAAAAACTTTTGAAATAGAGCTTCACTCTAACTCTTTGGGCGATTGTACCATCAAATAAAAGAGCACTACTCTAAATCGAATAGGATAACTAAACCTTAAAATCTAATTTTCGGGTTTAAGTTTGTAATGAAAAATAATATATTTCTCTCTAACATTCTTAATATAAAATCATGAATAAAAATAAAATCAATTCATTTTAGAGATTTTTACCTATTTAATATTTCAAAGCATAACAACGTCATTATTATATCATTTTTACAAGCAATAGCACGATTAAATTTAATCACGGACAAATTAAATATAACATGTAAGAATAAAGCATAAAAAATAGCGCAAAGAAAATAAAATCCTTACAAGATACTTGATGCCATTCCGTTGCTAGAAAAACTCCAAGCGGAATTTGCACTCCCATTTATTGAATCAAAGAGCTAAAATATTACAAAAACATAACTAGTTCTTCCCTAAAAAGGGAAGAACTCTAAAACTAAGAGAAATTAACTAAGAAAAGCTAAAAACTAAGAAAACATAAGAAAAACTAAAAATCTAAGAAAAGAGAGAAAGAAAGAGAGAAAAGAATGTATTTGGAGGTTTTGAAGGTGTGTTTTGAAGTGAAGGGAAGGGGGGTATTTATAGGTGAGGATGGAGAGAAAAAATGAGTAAAAAAATGTTAAAAAAATATTAAAAAATTAAAAAACGTGTAATGGAAATGATGAGGTCATCAATGACGCCAGCATGACATCACAGGGGCTGCTGCACGTGAAAAGTGGGGTGACAATGCGTTAGGCGCCATGGAGGGGCTATGACGCCTATGTATGGCTGTCATTTGCAGCCAGCGTGAAACTGCCATGTATATCGCTACACGTACGGCGTGAAACGATGCCAGCGTGATGCGCATGAACAGATAACCTGTAGCGGCGATCTGCATGAAACGATAACTTCGCGATTTGAGGAGTGAGTCTTGAATGGCGCGCTTTAATATATTTGTGATGTATTGCTTCCAGTATTCCTCTTTGAGTCTTTAAGTTGCATTTTTAAGCCAAAATACCTGAAAAACAATAAAAATACCCGTGATTCCGAAAAAGGCAAATTTATATAAATATATGATAAAACATATAAATATATATATGTTTAATCAATTAATTTGCATAAAATCATGGTTATTTTAGTGCTTTTTGAGCACTCATCAGTGTTAATTTTCCAATCAATTCTATTTATGCCTTGTCAACCGATCGCCACACAAATTGTGTGTGCAATGAATACGCAAGTATACGTATCGTAACAAGTAATATAATGATAAGTAAAGATCATTCTCACGGAAATTATTTTATTAGAAACTAATTTTTAAAACTAAAAATAATAAAAATTAATTTTTTTTGGTGTTCTTATATTTTAAGGAAGCAAAATTAAAATAATTAAAAGTAAATAGCAACAATTAATTAAATAATATTTTGTGACTAAAAAGATATATGAGAAAATATCTAGGAATACTTAATCCTCCAATTTTCTAAACATGTGAACCACTAAAATCTCCCCAATATAATATCAATTAATTACATGATCAATTAAATCTAACCTAGCATGTATTCCTCTCTCAAGTAAACTACACACCATATAGTAATTAATTTAATCACACTCTCATGCCAATTAAATTCTATACTACTCATTAATTTCATCAATTATGGATCACATACATAAGAATCATACATCCCTATCTAGAAACAATGCATGTTATTTAATCAAGATAAACAATTAAATAATTCTCTCAAATCTATTTAATTGCCTCTATAGATAAATTGTTGGCCAAACAATTAATAGCATAAAAATCAGATTAAATAATATAATTAAATTAATATTATAATTGGGAAAAATATTAGATCATCACATGGTGAAAATTGGGTACATAAGATCCCTAGATTAACAAATTAATTACACATAATTGTGTTTATAAATCTCATATTTTTTCATAAAGAAAGACATAAAATTGATAAAGAAAAGAGTATAAAAAGAAATACAATCAATATCTTGAATTGTAGAATTAATTTCCTCTTAAATCTCCCCCAGAATTGTGATTCACGGGAACGGATGGTGTGGCGCACAGGTGGAATGCGTGCGCGTTGATCAATTTTCGAACTCGGATTGAACACCGTGCTGACACATGGCATGTGTTTAGTCCTCCTCACACGTGACGTGACTTGATTCATTCTCCGTGCTTGTGTAGCATCTGCGTGGCTTGGCCAGTCAACTCCTCTGTTTGCGTGGTATGCCACGTGGCATCTTCAGATTAGTCCTACATTAAAAATTCATAAAAAATTCTAAAACTTATATTTCACCACTTTTTACTAAAAAGTTTATATTTTAAATTTTTTTAGCCATAAAAATACTTTTTATTAAATAAAACAAGTAAATATTAAGTAAAAACGTGTGTTAATGATTCTATTTTCGTGGAGTCATCATCAACTTCAATTTCTTTGTTAGAAATGACATCTCCTAACACAATCCCATATTCTACCATATAAAATGACTTTTTACCCACCTAAAGCCCATTATTTAAGAAATCATTAAATAAGGTTCCAAAAATAGAAAAATCATTATTAAATACCTCAATGAACTTTTCCACCATGTCTAAGAAGATTGACATTATGCATCTCTGAAACGTAGCGGGGGTGTTGCATAACCCAATTGGCATCCTTTTAAAATCTAATGTTCCAAAAGGACGTGTGAAAATACTTTTCTACTGATCTTTTGGTGCACTGAATACCTAATAATAACCTAAAAAACCATCCAAAAAATAGTAAAATTCATGCCCAGCTTTTTAGCATCTGATATATGAATGGGAGAGAAAAGTGATCCTTTTTAGTGTACAAATTTAGTTTTTTTTTTAAATCTATACACATCTTTCATCTAGTGATTGTTTTAGTGGGCATTAATCCATTCATATCATTTTTCACAACTGTTATATTAGATTTCTTTAGTATCACATGCACCAGACTAACCCATATACTACCAACTATCGGGTAAATGGCTCATACTTTTAAGAGTTTATGAATTTCATTTTTAACCACCTCCTACATGATTTGGTAAAGTCTTTTATGGGTCTCACTAATGGGATTATCATCATCCTCAAGATTGATCTTATCCATACACATAGATAAACTAATGCCTCTTATGTTCATTTTCTTGGGTTTTAGTCAAAGAGGATGAAATAATAGCTGGATATGCTTTCCCTTCTCTTAAAAACACATACTTAAAGTGCTTAGGTATATCTTTAAGTTCTAAGTTAAGTGAAATGGCCTCTTCCCCAAATAGGGTTCTTAGTAGATCTAAGGGTATACTAGATTATCCTATAAGTTCAACATTATCTAATAGATCATGATATCCCTCATTCACATTATTTAAATTATCTTCTTCTTTTTAAACAATAAGAGCATTTTCAAGTTTTTCCTTCATTCTATCTTGTAAAAGTGTTATATACAAGTATATTCATTGAATCAACATTAAAACATTCCTCAATGACAAAGATAGAAGGAAAAGGTGAAGATTTAAAAACTTTAAAATGGATCATCTCTCCTACTATCATTATTAAATTTCCATCTTGGACATCAATAATAGTCTTGGTAATGGCCATGAATGGTCTACCAAGAAGTATTGTATTTTCTTTGCCCAAGGTAGGGTTTTTCTCCATATTTAGAACCACAAAATCCACAAGTATTATAAGTTTGTCTACCTATACTAGCACATCCTCAACCATTCCCTTCAGATATTTAATAGATCTATCGACAAGTTGAAAAGACATGATTGTAAGTTTTAGATCTCCTAACCCTAGTCGTAAGAAAATAGATTATGGCATCAAAATTACTAGCACTTAAATCTATCCTTTCTTTATCCACATTTTTATCCCATATGGTAATATTTATTGTAAAACTTCTTACATCTTTTAACTCTAGGGGTAGTTGGTGTTGAAGCACAACACAAGAAATTTCTCATACCATTACTCTTTCATTAAGCTCATATCTAATTTTCTTATTATTTAATTCCTTGAAGAACTTAGTATAAAAGGGCATATTCTTGATCATTTCTAATAAAAGTAAATTCATTTTAACCTTAGAAAACATATAAAAAGATTAGAGAATTTCTTATCTTGTTTGGATTCCTTCAGTCAATGTGAAAATGGTATTGATTGCTGGTGTGGTTATGATGTTTTATAAATTTTAGGAATGTCAATTGATGCCCTAATTCTTTTCTCAGAAGGTTTATCATTATTAGCACCTATCTATCCACTCTGAGAGACTATAATTTCACCTTTTTATTACTGGTACTAAATAGTAAAATATTAGAAATTTCAAATAATTTATTGACTATCTTACCACTTCAAAAGATTGTAACATCCTTTGATTGTTCTACTTTGTTGGGCACTTTCCTTTCTCTTGCTTTTACATGTGTTCTGCTGACAGCCTAACTCTAACTTCAACCCTTCTAACCGAAGCCTTAGTTGAGTTCGACCTTTGATTATCCATTAATTGGTTATCTCTACTCATTTGAATATAGGCATTCAAATTATCTTCTAAAGTCGGCTTATTGGATTGACTTAATAGGTGACGTTGGTTTTCATATGGGCTTTGTATTTAGTTTTATGTATATACATGGTAATTTTTAGTTTCCAAGTAAATTTAGAGTAGTTATAGGTGTTGGAATGCTACTATTGCATATAATTGCATTTCTTCAAGGTATCCACACAAGAACCTCCTACATATGAACAATTAAAAGCACTCTGTGAAATTGAACTACAAACATCATATACCTCTTGATTTGACATTTGATGGATAGTGTATAGTTAATTTTTCAAGTTGCAAGGCCATTTTTTTCCTCGAGACAACTTCATTGACTCATGCCCTTCTTCCTCGAGCACATTTTGTTTTGGAAATTATTATTGAACATCTCATAAATCTCATAAGTTGTTCTGCCATCTTTTCTCCCATAACTACTCCTATAGCATTATCAATAGTGTGCTAACACTATTGTGTTATCCCATTATATAAGAACTGGTTCTATACTTGTAGTGGATAGCCTTTAGCATTGAATAAAAAGGAGCTTGAATCTATCCAAAGCTTCATGGAAAGGTTCTCCATCCATATGGAATAAATTTTTTTTTTCCCCTTAACTTTATAGACTTATGGTGGAAATAGTATCTACCCATAAATTTAATATAGATTACCTCCCAAGTAGTTAATGAACCAAGACTTAGCTTTATCCTTGAGAGTGTAAGGAAAATACCTCATCCTAAGTTGGTCTTCATCTAGTCTTTGAAATGGAATTATCTACATAGTAGCATATAACAAGGAATAATAAATATTTTTCAATTCATAATTCATTACAACCTCTCCCAATTGTACACAAGTGCCAATATTGCCAATGATTGGCAATACATACTCCTTCATCAATTTTTGTTTATATTCTGCATCACCCATGTCTACTCACACTTAGGGTTGTTCATATTCCTCTTGATAAATGCCCATCTATCTTGAAATTTATTTGAGCTTGTAGATGTTAATAAAAGTACGAATCACTTGTAAAAATGATAATGACACTTCCAAGGTCGGTCTAAAGAGGAATCACATAATTTTTAAATAATTCAACAAATTCTTAAAAAAGAAAAATAAACATAAATATTCTAAGACAAAGTTTAGGCTTCTAAAGATATAATATAATGGCATAAAAGTAAAGATATATTCAACAAATAATTGACAAGTAAATATTTTCATTCACTGGAGAATTTATGGGTCAATATTAATTAGGTTCTTAAATATATGAATTATGATTATTGATTCTCACTTTTAAATAAGAAAATATCCTAAGGCATGGATGTAATTCTTTATAAATAACAAACCAATTAATATCATAAAGTTGTGCTTATCAATTAATTAATTATTAAATTTTGATTCATTTCTAAGGAATTAACAAACTATCTAATTATTGTTTAAGGTCGAGAATGTAATTAGACTTTCATTCAAAATCTCAAGGTTAGGTTTTAAGATTTAAGTATCTATAAACTAACTTTCAGATTTTAAAATAAAGATGAATTATGTGCCATCAATATAATTTTCGATAATAATTCCTATAAAATCTTTGAAATAGAGTTCTATTATGATCTAAATAATTAAATACAAAATCAAAGAGTTGACTCTAAATCATATTCAGATAATTAAATCCTAAATCTAACTTGATTATTTATTATGAAAAATATTGAGCTATATATTTTTCTTTAATAAACCTTTTGTATAATTCTTGATGAAGAAATAAAAATTATTCATTTTATAAAAATGTTTTACATATTTTAATATTTTACAAGCATAAAACATTACTAATATCTATTAGTATTTTTATCCAGACATGCTTAATTTAATCAATGATAATAAATTAAATATTGCATTCAAAACAACACAAAAAGTTAATCTAAAAGGAATACATTCAAATTATACCTTAAGTATATCCTTACAGAAATTTCAGTATTATTTTTGTAACTGGAGCCTCCAAATTGAATCATCAACACTTTTTATTGAATCAAAATGAAAACTACTACATAAAATATGCTCATTCAACTCTCAATTTTACTTTAAAACTATAAAAATAAAATAAAAACCATAGTGAAACTAGAAATTACATCTAGAAGAGAGTTGATGAATGATTTATAGTTGGGTTTTAGGGCTCATTTTATAGTTGAGGAAAAGGAGAGAAAAGTGGATCATAAAGGCAAACATCGCTATGCACTTTTGTTTCACACCACGGCATGAGACAAGCTATACATAGTAAAACCTTGATCCTCTTCAACCGCACCATAACACGCAAAATTTTGTACACCACAACATGCATTCCTTAGAACTTCTAGAAGCCCTATTTTTTAGCACATCTTTTAAAATGGTTTGGAACATATGTAACCTTTACATAAATTAATATTTTATGCTTTGATGTTGTAATTGAGTGCTTTAAAGTACTGTTATTTGAGTGTTGATCAATTAAATTATTTTAAAGCTAAAAATATCTTAAAAAAATAAAATATACTCATACGTTTGAAAAAATAGATTTTCATAAAAGTTGATAAAACTATTAAAATGTATATCTATTTTATCATTTAAAGTGCATAAATTCAAATTCCATTAAGTTCTTTTAAGCACTTATCACATATACAAAAAGAATAAGGAATATTTCAAAGTACCAAAGAATATACCACAAGCAAAACATATAAATAACAAAAAAATAAAAATAAAATAAACAAATAAAAGAAAAGAAATAAAAATAGATAAGAAACAAAAATAACTAAACAAAATACAATGTTAACAAAATCATAAAATAAAAAGAAAATCATAAAAACAAAAAATTATGAAAATAAACTAAAAGGAAAACAAATAAATAATTTAAAACACCAATTCCCAAAGAAAGGAAACAAAAACTTGATGCATAAATTTTAATTACTCGCAAGTGTATAAATCACTAGCTAGTAAATGATAAGATTACCCCAAGGTCAATCTTTAAAGGAATTGGTTAGTTATTTTAAAATTTTAAATTATTTTCTAAATTAGTTAAAAAAATAATAATCCTAAGCATTCTATTATGTGTTAGTTGAGAGAATGTTGCAACCCGGCCAAGAGCCTTGTGCCACTACATGGATAATGTTAGGCCATGAGGCATGTTGAACTCCATAAAACACATGTAGATCCAAGAGGCTTGTGCTACAACATGGATATTGTTAAGCCATGGAGTGTACAAAATCCCAAATATCACCAATTGGACCCAAGAGCACCTTTTTGTGATATGAAATATTTTTAGACCATGGTGCACATAGAATTTCTGGGTTTTGATATTCTAATTCATTCAAACTTGTGTGAGCTACAATTAATCACCCTGTTTTCACTCTTTTTACTCGTGTTTTCTCAAGATTCTTCTAAAACCATTTTAACCTACAAAATAAGAAAATACCCTCCAAAATGAAATAATAATAAAATAAAACATAAGTAAAAGCTTTGAAACATAGTAAATAATAGGTCAACTAATGTTCATTAGTCAATGATGAAAATTCCAACCCATCGAAGAAGAGATGTCTTTTCTTGCCAAAATATTTACTAAGTTCTTTAAAAGTTAGAATAATTCTTTTGGTGGTGTCAAAAGAGATAGCTCGAGCAAAAGGGACTCAAGATTTGTTAAGAATAATGATGACTAAGAAGTTGAGCTAGTCAGATTATAAGGAGGAGCCACATAAATAAAATAAATGTTTAGAGTAAAGAAAGCCTTTATACATTGGTGAAAATTACTTTTCTAAGGAAAATCACTTGAGTAAGCATCTGAAGAAGGTCAAGGCTACTATTTTGGATAGTAGCAGCAACGTTGATAAGGATGATACTAACTTTATAGCTTTCATAATTTCAAAGTCAAGATTCCCCCACTGCACCCTCACAGGGCCATGAAGTTATTGCAGATGATGCTGATGAACAAGATGAACTATTGGATACCAATAATGAGCTCTTGAGAAAGCATATCAAGTATTAAAAGGCTAAGAAGAAGGTTTTTGATTGCCTTGAGGAAAAGGACTAAGAGTTGAGCACTCTAAAGGTTGTTCTTGAAGAAAATAAGCCCTCTATTAATAGTGATCAAAGTGATCTTTCAAATAAGTGTGAGATCATCCAAAAGAGATACTTATATCTCCAAATTTTTTTAATGCTAATCATTTTATTTTGAAGTGTCTGGAGGATTATTTAAAGAATTCTAAGTCTTGCAAAGTTACTTCCTATTTATGCTAATTTTGATCCCTCTCCTTATTAGACTGCCTACGTTGCTCACTTAAGAAAGTAGGTGATTATTCTGGAAAGTGATAATTAGTATTTGGCATATATTCTTTTTGAGAAGGAAGTAGAACTTAAGGAGCATCTTGCCAAAGTTAACCATTTCAGCAACTATGTATTGTCCCTCAAATCCTCCATTCTTGAAAAGAAATGTCAAATTAGAGCTTTAAGAGATAAGCTCTATGTGTGTGAGAAAGATCTTGCTTACTACCCTTCGGCAGTATAAAAGATGATGATTGGTTCTCAAAAATTGAATGAGATTCTCAATAATTCCAAGTGTTTGGGCATAAAGAATGACCTATTGTCTAATTGAGTTTGAGCCTTGAGATGTCATCTCAAGCCTTGAAACATCGACCTAAGCCTCGAAAAATTAGCCCAAGCCTTGAGACATCAGCCCAAGCCTTGAGATGGTCGACCTCAAGATTTAAATGTATTTTTCTTTACTCTTATACCCTCTAACACATTATGACATAAACACATTATTTAAGACACTTGTACATAAAAAAACTCTATTTATACCTAGACTAACTAAGAGATCCATACATTTCATCAATTGCTCTAAATTTCTCTAGTTTTTCTCTTCAAAAATTGGACTAGATTTTGAGTTTGAACTTTAGCTTCTGACCCTCTATTTTCTAGAATTCACCCCAAACACCAGTTCCATATACTAGTTACCCACGTAATCAAGATAAATTTTTCCTTACCACCAAGGTACATGTGTTGAAGGTCGATAAAGACTAGCAAACGAGGAAGTAGCGGCAGCATTGGACAACACCTCGCTAACCCATAGCAAGGCCAGAATGGAAACGAACTCTCATTGAGAGTTGGCTAGTCAACCTTTCCAGTTAAGAGAACATGAGGAGACTAGGTGAGAAAATAGGTTACTGCACTACAAGTCAGGTAGGGGGACCTCCGATGATTGAGCCACCAACCCTATTGGTAGAAATAAACCAAAGTGCATCATACCTGAGCTTAACGAGGGCAAATAAGAAGTTGAATGGAACCCACTTTCTGGTTCGGTGAGACATCGCAATGAGCAATGGTTACAAGAGAGAATAAGCTAGGACGTACAATTTCAGGAAATGAAAGAAGCTAACAAAAATAAAGATCGGGCCTTGAAATAGGCTAGTGAAAGGCATGAAAAAGGAAAGGCTCCTTATGATATGGATAATGAATGCAATAAATTATGTGTCTCCACTACCAAAGTTTCTCCTAAGTTCCCAAACTATGAAAGGACCAAAGATCTTGTAACTCACGTTCAACACTTCAAGATGGCTATGGCCCCTATGAGCCTTACTCATGCCAATAGAGAAGCCATGATGTGTAATATGTTTGCTACCACTCTTTGTGATAGTGCATAGAAGTGGTTCAATAACCTAGCACCCTGTACCATAACCTCTTTCTCACAGTTTTCTAGGTTGTTTATCATCAATTATACCTATAACAAGCCATTCAGGAAGGAGTCGCACTACATCTTTTCCATCACCCGGGGAAGTGATGAGTCTACTAAAGAATATATGAGAAGGTTTAGAGAAGAAAGGCAATAGATATCAGAATTCTCGAGCTCTATTACAATAGAGGCCTTCAAGAGAGGTTTCCTAAGGGATTCTTATTTGTTTGCAAAACTAACCAAAATGATCCCAAAAACTTTAAAGGAAGCTTATAGAGAGGCAAGAAAATTTATGAATTTGGAAAGAGAGCTAGGTCTGGTTAAGAGCAACAAGGTAGATTTGGAGGTTGCACTAGAAAAAGAAAAAAAGAAGGATGAGCCCAAACAAAGCTAACCAAGATGATAGGATTATAAAAAACAAGCACTTCACACCAAATCATAGGGTGAGTAGCCAATGGTTTGTGAATATGGGGCCTTAGAGGAGGTCACTATCTCCCTTTAGGGATATAGCTTTAAGAGTAAGCCTAGCTCAAGTAGTGTTAAGAATGGAGGAAGAGCAGAATGTTAGATGGCCCAAAAATTTGAGGGCTTTCCTTAGGGACACATCTAAATGGTGAGCCTTTCACAATGACGTTGGCCATAAGACAAGAGACTACAGGCATCTAGAAAAAGAAATGGAGGATCTTTTGACCAGAAGATATTTAAAAGACCTTATAGGAAGTAATAGTAGAGAAGGAGGGTTACAACCTAAACATGAAACTTCAAAGCTACCTACTCCATCTCGTAATGGGATAGACCCCTATAACGAGCCCAATATAAGGACTATCCAAAACCATACATGGAAGGCACAAGATTAATGCGACCTCGAATAACTCGCATAAAAGATACACCAGAGACTTATACAGCTTCCCACATGTTTATAATTTGGAAAAATATAGGTCTTTTATCAAAATCACCTTCATTGAGATGGATGAGGCCTTATCTCCCCACGAAGACCCCTTGGTAATAACTTTAAGAATAGGATCTTGTGATGTTTGTCTGATCATGATTGACATTGGGAGCTCAGTTGAACTTCTTTTTCTATCAACAACAAGAGCCCTAGGCATGAAAGAATATGATTTTGCAAGAAGAGAGCTACCCCTGGTGGGATTCAACAATATCACCACATATGCAATTGGAGTCATGGTGCTACTTGTCATGGCTAAAGGATCTATAGTGATGAAAAATTTTGGGGTAATTGATGTCCAAACTCACTACAACGCCATCCTAGGTAGACCATGGATACATAAAATAGAGGCAATTTTGTCCACCTTTAACCAACTCATCAAATTCTCAACTAAGGAAGGCATAAAAGAGATAAGGGGAGACCAAGAAAAGGCCAGAAATTATTATGATGCCACTATAAGAGAGGCCGCTCCTATGTAGCAAACACAATATGGGCCTCTTCAAAAAAATGGCTAGAGGTAAATGTCTAGTACAATTCATCCATTCAAATGAAATGTGAGATCTACCAATTGGAGACAATGAGGACCTTACACTTTTGATGTTTCTTATTTTACCATCTTCATGTACCACCCCTATATAAATATATATATTAGGTGATTTCTTGC
This sequence comes from Hippophae rhamnoides, assembly GCA_033030585.1. NCBI lineage: Eukaryota > Viridiplantae > Streptophyta > Magnoliopsida > Rosales > Elaeagnaceae > Hippophae > Hippophae rhamnoides. Next base: position 27,907,121 of record CM065438.1, on the reverse strand, counting down.
AAGTAATCACTCTATCATAATATTACATCCTCATCCTCAGAAAAGGTAGAATGTTATCCCTCAAAGAGAGTTGATCACCTCTTCCTTAGAAAAGGTATAGCGTTCTCCATCAAAGATAATTGATCACCTCTTCCTCGGAAAAGGTATATCACTCTTCATCAAAGAGATTTGATCATCTTGAGATCAGACTAGATAAAGTGCTCTCTCTCAAATAGAGTTGATCACTTGTCCTTAGAAAAGGTAGAATGCTCTCCATTAAAAAGATTTGATCAGCTCAAGCTCAGACAAGGTAGAGTACTCTCTTTCAAAGACTGTTGATCACCTCATCTTAAAAATAGGTAGAATGCTCTCCCCCAAAAATATGATCATCTCATCCTTAAAAAAGGTATAGCGCTCTCCATCAAAGAGATTTGATCACTTTATACTCGGACAAGGTAGAGAGCTCTCCCTCAAAGAGATATGATCACCTTATCCTTAGAAATGGTAGAATGTATACTCTCCCTTAGAGAGTTTATCACCTCATCTTCGAAAAAGGTATAACACTCTTCCTCAAAGAGTTGATCATTTTAAGCTCAAAAAAGGTATAGTTTTTTCCCTCAAAGAGAGTTGATCACCTCATCCTCAAAATAGGTAGAACACTCTCCCTCAAAAATTTGATCACCTCATCCTTAAAAAGGTAGAATGCTTTCCCTTATATATTTTATTACCTCATCCTCAGAAAAGGTAAAGTGCTCTCCATCAAAGAGAATTTATCACCTCAAGCTCAAAAAAGGTAGAGCGCTTTCCCTCAAAGAGAGTTGATCACCTCCTCCTTAGAAAAGGTATACTTCTCTCCATCAAAGAGAGTTGATCACCTCGAGCTCATACCATGTAGAGTGCTATCCCTCAAAGAGAGTTGATCACCTAGTCCTTAAATTAGGTAGAGCACTCTCCTTTAAAGAGAGTTGATCACCTCATTCTAAAAAATATAGAATTCTCTACCTTTGAGAGTTGAACACCTCAAGCTCAGAAAAGGTATAACGCTCTCTATTAAAGAGTGTTGATTACCTCGTCCTCAGAAAAGGAAGAGTGCTCTCCCTTAGAGAGTTGATCATCTCAAGCAAAAAAATGGTAGGGATCTTCACCATGTGGACCATTGTATCCAAGATCTTCTATGTATGGATGTTGATTTCAATCTTATTTTCTTATTAAGCCTTTTACTCTTCCACCTTAGTTGAAGAACTGAGTTAAAAAAGTAGGGGGATGTTGATAACTGTATTTTATATAGTTATTTTCGTCAATTTTATTAATGATAATTGTTATGTTCTTGACATTTTTGTTTAATTTTAGTTAAATAAATTAATATTTACCATTTTTGTGTTAAGAAATATATTTTTAATAAAATTAAACAATTTGAATCGAAATCCTACTTATTTTCCAATTATGTCCACAAATATAATTTCAAATAATAGAGTTCTTAATTACAATTTATAAAAGTTGAAAATGTAATTTATATTAAATTTGGGCTTAATTTCAATAATTAAAAGTTTAAAATTTAATTTAAATTAGAAAATGGGCATATATTGTAATTAAGCAAAGTTTAAAATGTAATTGGAAATATATTTGTGGGTAAAAATGCAATTAAGAAACGCGTAAAAATTTGTATCGAAAATAGAATCGACACGTATCAATATTCGATATCGAAATATTATTTTAACTCACACGTGAGAAAGGGGGGCCGTTTCTGATTTAAAATTCAAAGTGCATGCCACATGTCAACGTCTAATTCGCTAAAAATATTTAAAGCGGACACGTGGCAGCATTTCATTAAGTTTTGGAAACAGGTGCACGATAGATTGTCGCACGGAAGACAACGGCTGCACGCGAGCGTGATCCTGTGCTTTCGCGCTCATTGTAACATGCCACGTGGCATAAAATTATTGGCTTAAATATAAAGTTGACACGTGGCTTATTCTTATTCTATAAAACTCGACGGCGCACGCCGCTTGGATGAACCGCGTCACGCAGGATTTTTAAACAAGCAGTTCGATGCGCGACAGCTTGGTTCCAAGCGCTTCAATCTGGACCATTCAACCGATCCAATGGTGAGCAATGCGCCTCGGTAGAAATTCTGCGCAGCCAACATGTGGTCCCACTCTGCACGCCGGCCTGTGCTACAGGTGGGCTCCACTGGTTGCCGAGCTGCGTGCGACGACATACGGGTACGCCCTTTTGTCTCGTTTGAAATACACTCGCCAAATCTGGACCGTTGATTGAATGATCGAACGGTGGATGATGGGCGTCGGGAGTGGTGCTAGTGGCATTCTTCTCACCTGCGCAGAATTTAAAACTTTCCTTAATTGCATTTTGACCCACAAATGTAATTCAAATTATATTTCAAACTTTCTTTAATTAAAATTACGCCCATTTTCTAATTTAAATTAAATTTTAAACTTTTAATTATTGAAATTAAGCCCAAATTTAATATAAATTACATTTTCAACTTTTATAAATTGTAATTAAGAACTCTATTATTTGAAATTATATTTGTGGACATAAATTGGAAAATAAGTAGGATTTCGATTCAAATTGTTTAATTTTATTAAAAATGTATTTCTTAACACAAAAAAGATAAATATTAATTTATTTAACTAAAATTAAACAAAAATGTCAAGAACACAGCAATTATCATTAATAAAATTGACGACAATAACTATATAAAATACAGTTATCAACACCCCCAAACTTAAGTTTTTGCTAGTCCTCGAGCAAAAGGAAAGAAATAAAACAAAGATAACTGCATTTAAAATAGTGATTTTCAAAATATCTCTCTTTAAACATTCCAAATAACATAACTCAAAGAAATAAAAGAATTTTATCTAAGTATCAAAATTAATTTAAAAATATATTACATTTTCACAATGAATTTTAGTGTGTGTGTGTCAAGTCTTTTCATATTTCATCGCATGAAATCCGGATCAGTTTATGCAAATATAAAATCAAACAAATTTTAATGAAATCACAAATCTCATAATTTATTTTTCATTTCTCTTTTCACTAATGTAGATGATGAGTGCTCAAAAAGCACTAAAATTACCATGATTTTATGCACATTAATTGATTAAAAATATATATATTTATATGTTTTATCATATATTTATATAAATTTGTCTTTTTCGGAATCACGGGTATTTTTATTGTTTTTCAGGTATTTTGGCTTTAAAACGCAACTTTAAAAAAAGAGGAATACTAGAAGCAATACATCACAAATATATTAATAAATAAATGGGGAAAGGTCAACAAATAAGGAAAAATTGGACAAAATGGGTCAAAAAAGACAAAAATGTCAGAAAGGAGAAAATCGCGCCGCCGTGCCGCCCGGCCGCCGCGCCCCAGCGCCCAACTCCGCCCCAAGCGCGCGCAACACTGTTCATCCGCAACACTGTTTATCCGTGGCACTATTCATCCGCGACACTGTGCGGCTGATCTTGTTCATCCTCGGTACGGTAGCCCGTCATGCTTGACGTCGTCAAGAATCACTAATCCGCGTTTTTACATTTTTTTAACATCTGTTTCTCTATTTTTTCCCTCCATCCCCACCTATAAATACCCCCTTCCCTTCACTTCAAAACACACCTTCAAAACACCTTCAAAACCTCCAAATACATTCTTTTCTCTCTTTCTTTCTCTCTTTTCTTAGATTTTTAGTTTTTCTTATGTTTTCTTAGTTTTTAGCTTTTCTTAGTTAATTTCTCTTAGTTTTAGAGTTCTTCCCTTTTAGGGAAGAACTAGTTATGTTTTTGTAATATTTTAGCTTTTTGATTCAATAAATGGGAGTGCAAATTCCGCTTGGAGTTTTTCCAGCAACGGGAATAGCGTCGAAGTTCTGTAAGGATTTTATTTTCTTTACAGTTATTTTTATGCTTTATTCTTACATGTTATATTTAATTTGTCTGTGGTTAAATTTAATCAGGCCGTACATTTAGTAAACATGTAATAATGACGTTGTTATGCTTGCGAAATATTAAATAGGTAAAAATCTCTAAAATGAATTGATTTTATTTTTATTCATGATTTTATATTAAGAATGTTAGAGAGAAATATATTATTTTTCATTACAAACTTAAACCTGAAAATTAGATTTTAAGGTTTAGTTATCCGGTCTGATTTAGAGTAGTGCTCTTTTATTTGATGGTACAATCGCCCGGTAGTTAGAGTGAAGCTCTATTTCAAAAGTTTTTATAAGAATTATTATCTGAAAATGTATTGACGACTTGAAAGTTAGTACTCGGATAACTAAATTCTTAGGTTTAATTTGGACACCTTGAATAAAGTTTAAACTGTCTAACCCCACCAAAGGTGGCATTTAAATGGTTCATTTTCAATCTCTTAGAAAAAGGAATTAATTTAATTAACCAAATTAGTTATCAACCCCACCCATAGGTGTTAATTGATTTGTTTAGTTAACAAAGAATATCTAACCCCACCAAAGGTGGTATTCATACAAAAAGGGAGAATCAATAAATATCAATTCATATCTTTAATAACCTAAATAATACGAGCAAGCATAATTAACTTAGTTATTATATCCATAAATACTCCACTATTTATAAAAGATAAAATTTGCATGAATGTTTATTGAATCTATGTTTAATTTTCTGTAATTAGATTAAAAACACAAAACCCAAAATATCGTGACAGGATGTTTAGGATTTAATTTCGTTTTTAAAAGTTTGAATAATAAATTAAAAACCACATACATTCCTTCCTTAGATCGACCTTGGGAGTATACTTATCATTTTCTACGAAATGATTCGTGCACTTGCGAGAGTTTTATAAATATAAAACCAAAGTATTGGCAGGATCGGCGATGCCGGTTTTCGCTCATCAAGTTTTCGTTCATCAAAGTATTTGGCGATCACGATTCTGCTCATCAGTAGACAAACACAAAACACCAAATCAATAGGAATTTATTAAGCTTGTAATGTATGGCTTAGGTGAAGGTAGGATAAAGGATAATATTTAGCACAAAATTTCCTAAACACATCATTTTAGGATTGAAACATGAGATCTTCTATCATCACAATAAATACTTCCCAATTAGGGATTTATCATCACATCCAAACTCAAATTTTTTTTCATTTCTGCTTTTTTTTTCTTCTTTTCAGAATCTGTTTTTTTGTTTTCTTTTCTGCTATTTTTTTTCTTTTTTTTTAGTAACCTCTTTTTTTTCATGATATATCTTTAATTATTTACTAACAACTGTAAATGTTAGTGACATAGGAAAAATAGATATATCCACACACACACATATATATATATATATATATTTTTTAAGGTAGGCTTTTGAAATGAGATAAATATATATATATATATATATATATATATATATATATATATATAAACTTTGAAGCTCAAAAGGGGTATACTATGGATAATGTATGTGAAGGTAGTTAGAAAGGCTCAAATGATCCAAAGATGGCCTAAATCATTTTCTTAGTTAAATGTTATCTATAATTTCACCTAGAGAGAAAATCAAATAAATTCTAAAAATTGTGACACCACAAATATCAATCGAATTCCATACTCGCATAAACCTTCTCTAAATTATCATAGCAAATCAAAAATCAAGACTAGTGCTCATGAATATTTATTCTTGTAAAAATGAAACATACGTAAAAATCTTTCATCACTTAAACAACATTCAAATTTTTCAAAGAGCTATCCACAATTTAAACAGAAGAAATAAACATAAATCACTATTCATAGCAAAATATCTTCAATTAACCAAACAAAAAAAAAATTTCATGAGCAAGAACATCCAGAAAGTATTTCAATTAAGTTCAATATATCTACCACCACCAAACTTAATATACACATTGTCCTCAATGTGTTAGAGTTGAATATATGAGATGGGTTTAAAGAAACTTCCTGGTTTGGTTTGAATGGTTAATCCCAAAATAGCTTCACTTCCTCCAATTTGCACCTACGAAAAAAAATAACAACAAAATAAAAACAAATACATGCGAAAATAAAAAAAACACATGGGTTGCCTCCCAAGAAGCGCTTGATTTATAGTCTTCAGCTTGACTTCTCAATTTGTTTTTCTTTTTATAAGTTAAGATTTGTGTGTCAAACAAAATCTCAACTTACGAGAAAATTGAAAATTAAATTAAGAAACAATAACCATAAAAAAATTTATTTTTTATTTTTTTTCTTTTGTGAATTAAGATTTGTGTGTCAAACAAAATCTCAACCCACGAGAAAATTGAAAAAAAACAATAAAAAATAAGAAAAAAAAATTTATTAAACACGTAACAATAATTTTTTTTTGTTTGAATTAAAATCACATTGATTGGTATTAATATTAACAATGAAAATAGTAAAACAAATCCCTGGCAACGGCACGAAAAACTTGTTGTCTCTTTTGGAGAACATAAAATCGTGTAAGTATATACAATCACAAGTAATAAAGATTTGTAAGTAAAGTATCGTTCTCACGAAGATTTGTTACTATAGTTTGTTGATTACTAAAATTATTTCTCTCTGATTTTATCCAAAACAATCGTTGATTTATAAAAAAAAAGTTAAAAGAAAAGAGTTAACAAAATAAAAGAAATCTAGGATTTCAATTTTTCACCAAACTAATCCACTCAAATCGTGTTATTTTCTTTTGATTTACATTTTTTAGTACATTTAATTTGTCAACCAAAAACTTCTATTTTTATTCATACATCTCTTCCGAGCTCCGTATAAACACACCTCGTTAAATTAATTCACTATATCTCTATGAGAATTAAATTTAATAAGATTCATTAAGTTCTAAGTTCTCAAATGGCCACACATACAATTAGGGTATATTCCTATCCTTCATCATACATGTCATTCTATTTACGAGCAATACACGCACAAATGCCTCTTCCAAGTTTATTTATGTGTCATGGATCGTTTTGATAAGATTCGTAAATAATCAAAAATAATTAAGCACAAAATAGAATGAACAAATCGAACGTCTTATAAATCTATCAAAAAAATAATTAAAATCAAAGCTTCATAAATTTAGATCAAATGCAACCCTAGAAAAATTAAATTACTTCATAAATTAAAAATAAAAATTACAACAGATATAGAAAAATAAGATGAAGAAGAAGGAAAATTAAAACATCAAGAAACGAAAATATTTGGCACACGTAGAACACAACAAAAGCCAAAAAATGGCTTCGGCGTGTTCTGTAGTCCAAAACCGAACAACACAAAATAATCTCCAAAACTAAACTCCCCAAAAACATTTTTTACTCTATCATAATATCTCCTATTTATAGCTAAAAAATACATCTATTACATTTATTTTTAATAAACGCGTAAAAATTTGTATCGAAAATAGAATCAACGCGTATCGATATTCGATATCAAAATATTATTTTAACTCACGCGTGAGACAGGGGCGCCGTTTCTGATTTAAAATTCAAAGTACATGCCATGTGTCAGCGTCTGATTCGCTGAAAATATTTAAAGCGGACATGTGGTAGCATTTCATTAAGTTCTAGAAACGGGCGCACGATAGATTGTCGCACGGAAGACAACGGCTGCACGGGGGCGTGATCCTGCGCTTTCGCGCTCATTGTAACATGCCACATGGCATAAAATTATTGGCTTAAAGATAAAGTTGACACGTGGCTTATTCTTATTCTATAAAACTCGACGGCGCACACCGCTTGGATGAACCGCATCACGCAGGATTTTTCAACAAGCGGTTCGGTGCGCGACAGCTTGGTTCCACGCGCTTCAATCTGGACCGTTCAACCGATCCAACGGTGAGCAATGCGCCTCGGTAGAAATTCTGCGCAGCCAACATGTGGTCCCACTCTGCACGCCGGCCTGCGCCGCAGGTGGGCTCCACTGGTTTCCGAGCTGCGTGCGACGACATACGGGTACACCCTTTTGTCTCGTTTGAAATACACTCGCCAAATCTGGACCGTTGATTGAATGATCGAACGGTGGATGATGGGCGTCGGGAGTGGTGCGAGTGGCATTCTTCTCACCTGCGCAGAATTTAAAACTTTCCTTAATTGCATTTTGACCCACAAATTTAATTCAAATTATATTTCAAACTTTCTTTAATTACAATTACGCCCATTTTCTAATTTAAATTAAATTTTAAACTTTTAATTATTGAAATTAAGCCCAAATTTAATATAAATTACATTTTCAACTTTTATAAATTGTAATTAAGAACTCTATTATTTGAAATTATATTTGTGGACATAAATTGGAAAATAAGTAGGATTTCGATTCAAATTGTTTAATTTTATTAAAAATGTATTTCTTAACACAAAAAAGATAAATATTAATTTATTTAACTAAAATTAAACAAAAATGTCAAGAACATAGCAATTATCATTAATAAAATTGACGACAATAACTATATAAAATATAGTTATCAGGGGACTGATGTTTAGTCATAAAGAATGAATTACTACCTAACCTTTCTTAAGCCCAAGCCTTGAGACGTCAGCCTGAGCCTTGAGACGTCAGCCTGAGACTTAGCGTTAGGATAAGCGTTGAGACATCAACCCTAGATTAGAGATGTTAGCCTAAGCCATGGGGTTAAACCAAGCCTTTAGATGTTATTATGAGCCTTAGAGTCAACCCGAGCCTTGGGATATCAACCTAAGCCTTGAGATGTCAATCCAAGCCATAGGGTCAGTCTGATCCTTGAAATTTCAGCATGAGCCTTTAGATGTCAACTCAAGCCTTGGGATGGTCGACCTCAAGCTTTAAATGTATTTTTATTTACTTTTATACCCCTCTGAAATTTTGTTACATAAATGCCCTATTTAACTGACCCTTGTACATATAAAACTCTATATATACATGGACTCCCTAAGAGATCCACACATTCCATCAATTGCTCTGAATTTTTTCTAGTTTCTCTCTTTGCACATTGAACCAATCCCAACACCAAGTATTTTGATGATAAAAAAAGGGATTATTTTTAAGAAGGATTGTCTTCATTAGTAAGTTCTTTTCCTAAGTTCATGAAGCCTACCATCCCAGACCCCAAGTTGATTTTTTTGTTGTTGTCTCTAAAGGTAAGTTACTTGAAGCAATTTAGCCATCCTCTCCCAGAAAGGTGAACACTTCACTTGTTGCTAGCTCTTCCTATTACATAATGATGGTCTCTTTCCTTTGCCTACTAGTTTCTTCAATATTTTCCATCATGTTGGTGAACATGTGCATTTGAGACCCAACTGTGGGAAATTGACCTCTTATCCTTGTGTGAAAGTTAATGTTAGTGTTGTTTCTTCTTCTTCTTCTTCTTCTCCTTTGTATGCTACTCCTTGGAGTCAAAAACCCAAATTCTCTCACTCTCCTACACGTTTGTTCCATCTATATAGCACAACTTGACACATTGCTAGGGAGTGTCCAAGATATGTTATTAGTACCCCTCAAAGATCTCCTCTTTGCTCTCCTCTTTCTATCCTCTTAGGATGTAGCTACTATGGCTCATTTAAGTATGTTCTTGATCGATGAGTGTTTTATGCACTTAAGGTACAATATGGAATAGACTAAATCTACTTCAATAATTCTACCTAGAAAACCATATGTGAGTCATTTGACCAGAGTTTTGAGAGTTTATAAACAAAAGTTTTCTCAAGTATCACATACTTTGTATGCTTATGTGACTAAAGACTTCATTTTGATATTGTTTCCTCTTACAAATTATTTACTAATCAGTGAGATGCAGTTTTATCACTCTTTCATATGATCTATATTGGTTGAGCATGTATTTATGTTATCTCTTTTTCTTGAAGTATTTATGTTTGTGTTTATTTTATGTTTTGTTTCTCCTCTTACTTAATTCTATTTTCTTGATATTGGTTTGTGCTCTTTTTTATTTTATTTTTCCTATCTTCTTGGTTGTTTGAAAAATCCAAAAATATCATATTTTCTATTTTAGCACTCTCTTTCTACCTCTCTCTCTATCTCCTTCTAGGTTGTTTGCTTCGTTTTGTTGAACCTCGTCACCCCAACATAGAGGTGCTTACACAAGAAAAATATTTACTAACCTACCAAGCTCAAAGTATTATGATCTATGCCCCACCCCTTATTCATTTTTCAAACCATAGAAATTCTTAGTCATTCGCTTCTCTCTAAAACTTACCAACCTAGTTTTTTAAAAATCTTCCCAAATGGTTCCCAAATATTCTCGAATATCCATAAACACTAAAGAGTAGAAGTTTGATTTTGAAGGACCCTCTCACCGATTAGAACCTATTCTCTACTAGTGCTCTATAATAATTGATGAATTTTCACTCATCCAAGAAATTTTTTCTTACTTTTCTTGGCTCTCTCTTTATTCTTTATCTTACTTGCATAACCCCATTTATGTTATAGACTTTTACACTATCTTATCTCTTTTTCGTCCTTCTAACTTTTCCACCACTCTCATCCTTAGAGAATGAAGTGTTTCTTTCTCTAGAATTGATATTCTTACAATATTTGCTCTTTTAGATGTTGAGGATCCCTCAATCCTTATAGTCCCTTTTGAATTCCCGGACCTTGGCTCTTAAGAACTCCATATGGAATTATCTCAGATTGTAGATCGCAATCTCACTAAGATGACTGTCTAGATGGCTAAACCTTGCCTTATTGATGGTAGAGTCGCATTATTGTTGATTGCCACAACACTTGGTCATCCTCTAAACGAAATTGTGAGTTCTCTTATTCATTCTCATTCACGTTTCTCTTATGTTACATAGTGTAGAGGTCACCTTCACTATGTTATATTTAACAATGAGACTATAAATCTTACAAGTATGATCTATAAGACCACTGTCTCTCATCTCTTCATTTCCAAACATAGTTGGCACTCTCTCTAGTAAAGGACCTATTCGTATTTTCCATTTTTGGTCTAGTCATGACTCTATCTCTGAGAGTTTTACCCCTTCTTTTTCTTCTTTTCATAATGCTTCTCACATTATTCTCAATACTTCTCATATTCCTCCTCATTTATCCCCTTCTTCTTAGATATCTTTACAAATCTCTCCTCTTTATATCATATTTACAAACAGCTAGCCATGTTAAATTTAATCACAGACAAATTAAACATAACATATAAGAATAAAATATAAAAAATAACTATAAAGAATTCATTTTAAAATTATACCTCAAAAGAATCCTTACAAAACTTTTATGCTAATTCTATGCTGGAAAACCTCCAAACAGATTTGCATGTCCATTTATTGAATCAAAAACCGGAAATCTATAAAAGCATAATTAGTTCTTCTAAAAAAGAGAAGAAATTTAAAACTAAAAAAACTAAGAACTAGAAAGAGAAAGCTAGAGATATGTACTCAAAAATTGATTTTGGACGTGTTTGGATAGGATAGCATGCATGTAGGGGCGAGATTTCCGACAAATAGAAATTTGGTGCATGCAAGCTTGTGCTGGCACACGCGAGACTTAGTGCATGTGTATGTTGGCGTACGTGGAATTCATCGCAAGCGTGTGCAGATTGTGTGTGGGAGTGTGCTAGGCATGTGTTGGCTACGCGCACGTGTGGGTGTGTGCTAGGCATGTGATGGCTATGCACATACATGTGTTGGGCGTGGATGCATGGGAATTGGAGCAGGCGTGTGCTGGCAGACACAGGACTTGGGAGTTTTGACATTTTGGACTGTTTTGACCCATTTTTTTCATTTTTTTACTTTTCCTCATTTGTTTTCTCAACATATTTATGATGTATTGCTTTCAATATTTTTCTTTGAGTCTCTAAGTTATTTTTGAACAAAAATACCCATAAAACCATAAAAAAAATTTGTGATTCCGAAAAGACAAATTTATATAAAAATATAATAAAATCATACAAATATAAATCTATTTAATCAATTAAAGTATATTAAATCATGATAATTTTAATACTTTTTAAGCACTCATCAAAGACCGGTGACACATTCTCTCCCATGCTCCCAACCCTATTTTCTTTGAGCTTCCACTTATTGGTGCATAATTCCTTGAAAAACTTAGCATAATGGGCTGCTTGATGGTATGTACCTATTTCCTTGACATTTGACACTTTAAGAAATATAATTGAGAGAAAAGTATAAGAAAAATAAAAAATAAATAAAAGAAACTAAACACAAAAATCAAAACAATAAAAGATTAAAATTTTAGAAGTTAAAAAATCTAGCAATTACTAGTAAAATTGTTAAATGAGTCACTGATAACATTGCCAAAAACATTATACGCTTGAGCGCAAGCAAGTATATATGGTCATGTACAAGTAATAAATAATTTAAGAACAAGCATTGTTGTACCCATGAGAAATAATAATATTTTTTACTCCTAATCACTAATTTGTTAGTAGGTTAATTAAAGTTAGAAAATGGGGTTTTTATTTTTATTTTTTTGAAGAAAATAACATAAAATAATATAGATTGCACAAGAATTATGAGATATATGTGATTATGAGATTGTCTTCACTACTAACCTACAATTTTACTAATCATGTCATGAATGTAATTAGTTCTTAAGTTCTAAATCACTTTCATAATTTAAAACCCTTCTTGAATTATAAACTTTAGTTTTAGAAGTCTTCTCCTTAATACTTCCCATCTCTTATCTTACCATGCATTGTGTTAAAGATGCAATCACTAGTCAACTTAAATCCTAAACATATGCTTATTAGATTTAATTCATTCATTGAACTAAGATCTAAAAATATGATAATTAAACTAGGCAAGATTATAATAATCATTGACAACCTTTGACATATGCATTCAACCCTACTTACATCAACCATAAAATACCATTTTGAATAAGAATATTCATATTAATGTCTTAGACAATCTATAAAAAATTTCATGCAATAAACTTGTTAATTACTCTAATTCATAAACGCCTAATTTTGACAATCAAATATAGAATTAAAAACATCAAGCATCAAGAATAGAAACTAAAATTATCATAATGTTAAAATACTTGAACCACAGTCTAGGTCATGGAAATGCCCACGATCACATCATTAAATTAGCTAGTGATGCACAAAAACTTGATACACCAAATTTGTATATTTATAAATATCTCGCAAGTGTAGGAATCACTTTGTAAAAAGCGACGAGTATACTTCCATGGTCGGCCTAAAATGAAACTATGTGGTTTTAAAATAATTCAATAAAATTCTTAAAAATGAAAAATAAACCTAAATATCCTATCAAAATTGTTTTGGTTTGAAAAATCTAAACTAATAACATAAATTTAAAGATAGAGATAGAATTCATTCAACAAATATTAGACAAATAAATAATTAACACTCAATGGAGAATTTATAGATATTTTAGTTAGTTAATCATGCTTACTCAAAATTATTTCAGTTATTAAAGATATAAATTAAGGTTATTGACTCTCCCTTTTTGTATGAAAAAGTCTTTTTTTGGGATTAATTTCATTGTTAATCAATATCAATTAAAGTCTTTTGATGGGAATCAATTAATTGATAATGATTAAATTATTGACTCTCAATTTAAACTTTTATTCAATGTTTCTAAATTAGATTTTAGATTGTTGTATCTAAAAACTAACATTCATATTTTAATTTATTACAAGAAATATGTTCTCAATATATTCCTCAACAATAAGTCTTTATAAAAAATATTTGAAATAGAGTTATATTATAAATTAGATCTGGATAATCATATCCTAAAATTTAATTTTAAGATTTTAAATCTATTAGAAAAATATGTCGTCGATATATTTTTCAATAATGAAATTTGTATAAATATTGAACGAATAAGTAAACTCAATTTATTTTACAAAAATATTTACCTAAACTAATATTCCACAAGCATAATAAATAACTAATATCCCATTGTAAATTCAGCCAGACATTCTTAGATTTAATAAATGATCAAAAAATTAAAAAAGGCATTTAGAGTGATAAATAAAACTAAATCCATAAATAATAAAACACAATTAAAATGATACCTCAATTGTGTCCTTCAATGTACAAAATTTTAGTACCTATCGATATCTGAAAAACCTCCAAACATATTTTCTTATATTATTTATTGAACCAAAAGACTACTACAAAAAACTTGCAGCAACTAAATTCCTAAGTAGCTAAAGAAAACTTCAAAAACTATTTCACATATCATAGCTCGACTTATTTTTGGTGTATTTTATAAGAGAGGTGAGGCATCTATTTATAGGTGAAGAGTGGCTGACAAAATGGGAAAAATAGTGGATCATGAGGGAAACTTAATTTCATGGCATGGTATACTTCTAACCACACCATGGCATGCATTGATTTTAGTATGCATGAAATTATTATATGAGAAGCTCATACCATTGCACATAAATTCCACCTCTACGGCCCGCTTTGTTCTAATTGTCTCCAAATTTCTTTTTATTTCACCCCTTACATTTGATTGGTACATATGTAAGGCTTATATAAGTTATTAAATTGAAAATAAATCACATAGTATTGAGTGCTTTTTCAAGCACTCATCATAACCCCCCAACCAACTTCTTGCTACTCTCTACCTTGGAAAGCGATAAAAACTAAAAACGAAACCAAAATAAAATTAAACTATCTCAAATCATTTCCATAGAATGACATTGTTTCATTTAGCGTATGCAACAAGCCATTAAACCCCTAGGCTACCCAAGTGGACGAGTTTAAGTCTCATTAGGGCTTTCAATGATGATACCCACAAACATTGTACTAAATGCAAAAAAAAATGAAAAGAAATAACAAAACAACAACAAACAAACAAAAAAATAAAAAATAACAAATAATAAATAATAAATAAAAACTAAAATTTAACAAAGTATAAATCAAAATAAAAAATAAAAAAGTAAAACAAAACACAAAACTTCTCATGCTTTTAGTATCTTTTAAGTTCATAATTAATATCCAAAACATAAGGTAAATTAACATCTCAAAGGATCATTGTCTATTGTAAAAATTAGTTTAAAATCATAAATTCATATTCCATATAAAAAATGTATCAATATTGATTCACCCAATTTTAGATTTAGGAATTTGAATTCTCTTTTACTCTAATACTCTAAAGTCATACAATCAATATTACAATGATCCAAAGGCTCAAGCACCCCATCATACTTATATTCAAATATAAGTTATGTAAATAAATAAACTAATGAGTTCACATATGTTTAAAGAAGAAATACGCAAAAAGGTGCATAACATTGATCTAATGAAAGGATTTATCAAGAAATCATATACTATTATCATGCATCAATTAAAACCATCAAGAAAGAAAATCAATACCATAGAAGGAAATTTGGGTCATAGTAATAGTTTATACAATTGATTTTTTTTCACTCTCTCTATCTCTTTGTACTTTTTTTATATATTTACTCTTTCCTTTTCTTTTATTAGAGAATGGACCCATGTACATCTTGTACATATTTTGTATGATTTGGTGACTAGCTAGTTTGGCTCTTTTTGTATTGACTTTAGGGAACCCTATATATATATATATATATATATATATATATATATATATATATATATATATATATATCAGAGAGGATGTAAGCAATGAGAGAGTATAAGTGATGTATATATATATCAGAGAGGATGTAAGCAATGAGAGTGTAAAAGCGATGTGGGTGTGGAAGCGATGTCTCTAAACCGATAAATGCCTTCCTTTTATAATCGAGCAATGGATTGTGGCTAGATGATGTTACTATTTAATTAATAGTTTTTTGCCTACCACTTGATATTGTTAAGAGTTGACTACTGTGTTGTGAACAGTAGTTTGTCTACCACCAAGTACTATAGGAGATGCCTTACTATGCTTTAAACAATAGTTGTTGCGACATTTCACACAGCTTTTGATTGTTTGATGAACAGTGCTTTGTCGGCACCATTTTCTATTTTTTCTTCTTTTGTGAAAACAATAGTGATTTCTTCTAAAGACTCTGATGGACCTTTGGATGAAATTTTAGCCCATAATAAATTTAATGGACATGTAGGCCCATAGTAAGAGTAAATGGACATGCATGCCCAAATAGTGAATGGACTCGTAGGCCCAAAGTAATAGAAAATGGACTCAAAAACCCAAAGTAATATAGACACAAAGGCCTAATAAGTAAATGGACTCGCAGTCCCATTAAGATTTTATGGACGATCTTTGTAGATCCAAAATAGGATATCTTCACTAGTTGTTTCTAATTTTATTAGATCAACTGATGCAGATTTAGATGATGGTGAGACTGTTTCATCGGTTGATTGAGTCTTATCTGAATCTTCTTCTTCTTTCTTTACTCTAGAAGTTTGGCCAGCAGATCCTTGTGATAATTTCCTAATAATTTCCAGAAGTTCCTCTTGAGATTTTGAAAGTATGGCATTTGTATGTGCGTTTTGTGCTAATAGAAGTGAAGATGCTTGGAGTTCTTTCACTTGGGGCTCTCTATGACCCTTTTATAGAAGCCATTTTTCAACAGCTGGTTGTAATAGAGTTTTAGGGATCATAAATGATGACCACCATATAACTTGAAATAGGTGGGTAATAGTGATTATCTCAGATGTAACAGGTTTTAAGACCTATTGACAAAGCCAAGGAAGATAGAATTTTGAACAAAAATACACAGAAGAGGGAATCTAGCTTCCTCTAATGTAGGTTTGAAATGTTTTTGAAAATATTCATAACTCTCTTTTATAGGAGAAATGATAATGGAGGAAATGTTTCCAAATAATTTCCACCAATCAGAAAACCAAGAAGGAAATCTAGATGGATTGATAGATTTGTTGGCAAACAAAAATAACCAAGAATGTTGGTCATTCCTAGTAATAATCCCAGTAATTGTATGTCGTACAATGTGGAAGGGAGGATGTGATACTAATAGAAAATGAGAGTGGTTTGGAAAGATAATTTCCCCAGTTTATTGGAGATATGATTTTATGAAGTTTAGCAGTTGAAAACTACTCATTCGCTGATTTTCGATTAAGAATGTGTTTGAATTCAACACTGCCAGTTATTTCTAGAACACTTTGATAGTATTGTGGAGGTTTTGAATTGGAAAAATTCCGGTAAAAGAAACCCTTTCCAAATAATTTTTGAGTTGCTAAATAGGGATTCTGATCATAAAATCCCTTTTCAACAATTGTAACTATTTGAGTTTTTTGTTTTAAAATATACTCAAAAGTTAGTTTTTAAATAGATTTGGGAATAACTTCCCTTCTTCCCTTTTGAGGAAAATAAGTAGAGGTTGCTATCCTCCTTTCTGGAATAGAAATTGTTCTAGTTGAAGTTTTTGAAATTATTATTAATTTGGAAGACATTTCTTCCTTCGATACCTTTTCTTTACCTTTGGAGGATGAGGTCTCTACTTCGGAAAGTAAGAGTGGTGCACCTAATCCTGGGTTACTGTCATAGGTTTCTTGTAATGCCCTTGAGTCATGTGAATCTATGAGATTTAGTATCCATTCTTGGACTTTTTGATACAAAACTTCTCTATTAGGGATAGTTCTTGTGATAATTCTTCCAGGTATTGCTAGGACGATGGTTCTACTTCTGCAATTTTGGTTCAGGCCTCTTGGGACCAAGTAATAATTGGTTTTGCTGATGAGATGTTGGTGATAGAAGGGTTTGGAGGAGGTTCCTTTTTCTCCCTATCCTTCTTCTTTTTACTCATTACTAAACCTATTTTGGAAAACAATTCTGGTTAGAAAGCCTGGTAATGAATTGTTCTCTCCTCTCATAAACTCAATATCAAAATAAAAAAACACTTAATAAATCTATCCATCTGGAAAAAACTTGTTTTGATACAATGTTTTTAACATCTTTTAATAAAATTTCTTTTGCAGACTTATAATCAATTCTTAATAAAAATCTTTGATTTAATAAATTTGTTTGAAATTTAGAAATACAAAGTACTATTGCTAATACTTCTTTTTTGACTGTGGAATAATTCTTTTGACAATCATTTCAATGGCCAGAGACAAATTGAACTATAATTTCTTTATCTTCTTGAACTTATTTTAATATCCCACTATAGCCGAGTTCACTGGCATCATTTTATCTTGAATCTCTAGAATTGGAAGTTCTTTCTCAATGGTATGAGATTGAACTTTGGATTTGAGATAGAGAACCTCATTTTCTCTATGCTTAATAAGAACAGAAATCTCCTTTCGATGGATGGAATTGGCTTTAATAAGGTTGAGATTCCTAGTATTTGGTTCTTTCATGAAGTGAAAAATAAAGGACTTTTTCGATTTTGAAAGAAATATTATCACTTTTGACAAGATATGGGGTAATAATATTCATGAATGGTGCTCCAAATATTACTGGGTAGCCTATATTGGATACGATCACAAATGGAGTTTTGATAAGAAATGATTTGTAAAGGATTGCAACTTCGTTTTACCAATGATATTCATTTTTGATTGATCATGGAATACAAGGGTAATAGATATCTTGTATTTCTTAGTTGTAATTTCTCTAAGAATTTGAAGAACATTTTCTGGAACTCTTTCCATGTTCTTAATTTCCTAGGTGTTTGATTCAAGTTCGTCATTTGACACACTTAAACCAAGTGAGATTTTGACTCCAGTTTTGTCAAGTAATTTAAAATTGAGGTCATATTCTTTATGTTTTTCTTACTGGTGGAGTTCTAGCTTAATGGTTTTAATTTCAATTTTTAAGTCTTAAATTTGACTTTCTAGTTTTAATAGTTTTCTAGTATTTGGAAGTTCATAATGTTTTGGTAATGGTTGGATTTTGGCTAGGGAACTAGTCAAATGGTCCACATATAATTTTGTAATACTAGGGTCATTTATTTTGAAGTTGTTCATCTTCTTCCTTAGTTAAAACATTAAAAAATGTGTTACCAGTATCGTAGTTAGTAGAAGCTAACTCATCTTCCTGAGGATTTAAATCTTCTAAGTCTTTTAACCAAGGTTCAGACTCAGATAATGATGATTCATCTACCATTAAAGCAGAGATTTTGTTTAAGGTGTCTTCTTCAAGGTTTAATTCATGAAGTTTTTTAGACAATTTGCAGTAATTAGCAGTATGGCTTTTCTTACTACAATTATAACATTTAAACTCTTTAAATTTTTCAAGGGTTTATTATGAGGTTTTGATTCCTTATTAAAATTGCTTTTATAAGGTTTTTTTACAAAAACTTGTTCCTTTTTCAAAGAATGGTTTTTTGGGTTTTGAAAATGTCTTATAAGTTTTATGGGTTTTCTTATAAGGTTTTGTAATAGTTTTACTGTAGTTTCCACAACAAGTTGGTCAATAGAGAAGTTGCTATTAAACTGTTTGTAGAATGATCCAATTTCTCTTTTGGAGAGTTTAAGCTCCAATTTCATTTTTTTTGGATTTTCAAATCATGACAGATCTGAAGACCTTGTTTTTTAGCAAAGCTAATCAATTCACTATAGGTTAATTGACCATAAGGAGTAATATGATTTCCATATACCTCATGGATTTTGTTTCTGGTCTTTTCACCTAAGAGAGGAGGAAGTCCTGCTAGGAACTTCTATTTCTAGAATGGCTATGTAGAGTCATCTCTTAACATAAATCTGCTTAGAAATATAGTTTGTAGTTTTTAAAATCACTCATCTTCCAACATTTTATCTTTGAAAGAAGATCAGCATTTTTATCTTTTAAATGAGATGAATCTTCTATAAAATGATGTGATATTGTGAAGAGTAATGTAGAGACTACATTTTGAATTGTAGCTCCATATTGATCAAGTATGGGTTCCTCATACTTGCTAGTCAATATCGCATTAAAGATATCTGACTATTGTTGTTTTGAAAGATGATGATCCCACCATCCTTTGAGTTGGCCCGAGAAGCTAGCTATTAATAATTCGACAATTGTTTTATGAGTTGTACCAATTTGTGTTTTGTAAGCATTTGATGACATTGTCATTTGCTGCAAGACATGTAATATCTCATGCTCAGTCATTCTATCTATGTTCCAAACATAAATTGATGATGTGTTATATTTTTGGCTAGTAACCTGGCTAGGTTGGGTAACTATAATGTATGGGTACCTATTTGGACTAGGTTCTTGCCGTTTTTGTTTTTGAATTTGAGTAATTGTTTTAGAAAGGGTTTCTTGGGAACTATCCTCATTAGAAGTAATAGGTTCTAGTTTTCTAAGAACATTAAGATCCTGTGTTGGGTTTAAAGTCAGTGGAGACTCAGGTACAACTAAACCTAGTTTAGTGTTTGAAGCTTGGTCTTCTAATTGGAACTTAAGGGTATTGCTCTATTTTTGAATTTTTTCAAACTTAGATGATATTTCTTCCTAGGCTGGTTTGGAAACCTGGAAGAGTTTGAAGATAAGGATTTGAACTTTACTATCTACGACTTGGTAGGAAGTAGAATGGAGATCAATTATTTGATTCTTCTCTATCCTAGTAAGTTGTTTACCTAAAGTGTATGGGTTGATATTGGTAAATTTGTTTTGGGTAACTATGTTTTTGAAGAAGGCAAACACTTTTAATTTCAACTTAAGTTATTCAATTTAAGCAATAAAAATAAGTATATGACACTTCATCATATGTAAAAATTCTAACATTCAATGCAAAACTTATAAAGATCATCTAGCAATTTAAAATAATATGAAGAGTGTTTAAAGGAGTAGAAAAAATATTATCTCTCAAAAAGGAATGATAATAAGCTCAAAATATTACCACAAGATAGTCTCCATTATTTGACTCTCAAACACCAATTTTGGGTTTATTTCAATCTCAATCATTCAAGCATAAAACATAAATTATGACAAAAATAAATTAATTATCGCATTACTTCATGACATGTTTAAGATATTAATCCAATAGTTCAATGACTCAATCATTTGCTTAAAATCAACTGAAAACATGATAATTTTACTAAAAATTTAAAACGAACCAAGCTATCTCTAAACCATTAAACTAAAGTAAAAGAAAATAAATGTAAACATATGTTTAATAAAAAAAATTAAAAATTTCCTAAATTTAGGGTAGCTTTTCCTCCACCCCTAACCTAGAATCTACTTTGCCTTCAATATAAGAAATACAAATTAAACATAAATAATAAACAAGAAGTGAAAGTATTTGATGTAAAAGTTTAGGTGCATCCTTCATTTCAAATATTTTAATTCATATAGATATAATTTTGTGTTCTTCTTAAACATCTTAACAAACAGTTATAAATTTTAACAAATCTAAATAAAATAAACAAAGTTCACATAAACAAGAAAGTAAAACAAATTATACTAAATATAAATAAGATAAAATAAAATAAAATTCAAAAGAGAAAACAAATTAACTACAAATAAAATAATTAATATTACCTAAAAATGATGGGTTGCCTCCCATCAAGAACCATTTTAACTTCTTAGCAAGATGTGGTCATCATTTTGGTGCTAAAGATTACATATCCATATGCAGTCAATTTCAACTATTTTGTGTTCTCTTTCTATATAAGGCTTCACCCGATGCCTATTTACCATGAACTTTCCTTGAGACTTAGGATTCAATAACTCCACCATTCCATTTAGACATAGTCGAGTGATTGTAAACGGTCCACCTTGCCTTGATTGCAATTTTTTGGAACAATCTCAAATTGTAATCAAATAAAAGAACTTTCATTCCAAGAATAAAAGGTTGACAAACAAATTTTTGTCGTGATAGGGTTTAGTGCACTTTTTGTATAACTTTGCATTTTCATAGGATTCATCCCTAATCTCTTAAAGCTTAATAAGTTGGAGTAATCACTTCTCTCCTACTATATTTAAATCCATATTTAAGTCTTTAATTACCCAATAGGCCTTATGCGAGTCTTCAACTATTAAATGGCACTCTTTTCCAAAGATTAATGGTAAAGGCTCATCAAAATGGGTGTTTTGTAGGTTGTGCAATATGCCCATAAGGCATCATTCAACTTGATTATTGAAATGTGCTTAAAAAGTACTAAAATTAAAATGATTAAAATGTACTTTAATTGATTAAATATATTTATATTTGTATGATTTTATCATGATTCAAATGTACTTTATCAAGTCTCTACAATAGATTTGTTTACATAGTAGCATAAAATTCTCTTATAAAATTGAAAGGGTCTTCAATAGGTATACCATGAAATGAAGGTAATAAGGAATAATGAATATTTTTCAATTTATAATTTCTTGCATTCTTTTCCATTTATATGCAAAACGTATCATTGGCAATGCGTACACTTTCATCATTTTTTTTTCTTATATTTAACATCATCGATGTCTACTTGTACTTGGAGTTGTTCATCTTCCTTTTGATTATAAATTTTCATCCTCCTTGAAAAGTGTTTTGATCCTGTAAATATAAAAATAAAATTTACAATCTCTTTTCTCAAAAATCTCTTACCTTTTACACATTAATAATATAAAATACAAATCAAAGTAACAAAGAACATAATAATAAAATAAGTAAAATCAGAAGTATAAACAAAACAAAAAAGAAAAATAATAAACTACACACAAGTTAGTAAAGATAAAATATATTATATAAAATAAGTTAGTATACAAAAATAATAAATACAAAATAATAAACCAAAGAAATAAAAATATAGTAAAGTAAAATAAAATAATAAAAGGAAAAAAGATTGAATTAGTAATTAAATAAATAAAGGAAAAGAAAATTAATTTAAAATTATAAATTAGCACAAAAATATTAATAAGAAATTAAGTTTTAACAAAAGTTTTTTTAAAAAGATCTTTGTGCTTTATTAAAAAAAATTAATTCTAAAATAATTTTAATTTTTTTTTTTGAAATATCTTATTCAATTAATAACTAAGATATATTTTTTAAGAAATATCTTAGTAAATTAATAACTAAGATCTATTATTTTTATTTAAAATATCTAAAGTTATTTAATAACTTATATTTTTTTAATATCTTAGCCAATTAATAACAAAGATATATTTTTTTGAAAATATATTATTCAATTAATAACTAAGAAATATTATTTTTTATTTAAATTTCTTTACATTTGAAAAACTAAATTAATTAATTATTTTTGAAAATATCTTAATAAATTAAAAAATAAGATACTTTTTAATAAAAATAAATCATGAATATTTAGAACAATAAATATTTTTAAGAATTTTGATACAAAAATTTAGAATGCTATTCATTCCCAACAACAGTGCCAAAAACTTGATCCACAAAATTAATACACAAATTTTGTATACTTATAAATAGCTCGCAAGTACACGAATCACTTTGTAAAAAGAAAAAATTATACTTAATTTTAAAAAAAAATTGAAAACCATTTAAATCAATGTTTATTACGAGGCAATCAATTCAAACTTTCATTTAAGGTGTCTAAATTAGATTTTAGATTGTTGTATCTTAAAAATAATTTTCATATTTTAAATCTATTATGAGAAATATGTTCTCAATATATTCCTTAATAATAAATCTTTGTAAAAAAAATATTTGAAATAGAATCATGATTCTAAATTAGATCTAGATAATCAGACCCTAAAATCTAATTTTTATATTTTCAATCTATTACAAAAAATACATCGTCAATATATTTTTCAATAATAAAATTTGTAGAAATCTTGAATAAATAAATAATCTCAATTTATTTTATAAAAATATTTACCTAAATTAATATTTCACAAACATAACAACATAACTAATTTCCCATAGTACTAATATTCAGACAAACACATTTAGATTTAATAAATTATCAATAAAATAAAAATAGCATTTAGAACAATATATAAAATTGTAACTATAAATAATACAACACAATTAAAATTAATACCTCAATTATATCCTTCAATGACTAGAATTTTAGTTCTAATCTCTATCTAGATAACCTTCAAACATAGATGCCTATATTTTTTATTGAATGGAAAAACTACTACATAAAGTCTATAGTAATTAAATTACTAAGCTGTTAAAGAAAACAACAAAAACTATTTCACGAATTAGAACTCAGCTAATTGTTTGTGTATTTTGTAAGAGAGGTGAGGCACTTATTTATATGTGCAGAATGACTGAGAAAATGAAAGAAAATAATGGATTATGAGGGAAATTAATCGCACACCATGGCACACTTTTATCCACGCCATGGCATGCATTAATTTTGGTAAGCATGAAATTATGATTTGAGAAAATCACACCATGGCACACAAATTCCACCATCATAGCTCCCGTTGTTCTAATTGTCTCTAAATTTCTTTATATTTCATCCCCTCACATTTGGTTGGTATATATGTAAGGCTTACATATGGTATTATTTTATTCCTCTTGATTGTAATTCAATGCTAGTAAGTACAATTTTGTAAATATTTTTAATTTGAATCATTTTGAAGCCAAATATACCTAAAAAACAACAAACATACATGTGATTTTGAAAATATAGATTTGCTAAAATAATGATAAAATTTTCAAAATATAAATCTATTTTTGACGTTAAGGTATAAATAAATCATGTAATATTGAGTGCTTTTTCAAGCATTCATTAGTTAGACATGGACTCTAAAAGAATCATCACTATAATCATGGAAAACTAAATAGAGAAAGATTAAGAAAAGCTTATGAAAATTGTCATTCTTCTCTTCAAAATATCCTTCAAAAGTTTTCCTAGCTATGCTATTTAATCTCTCTTATTCCTTATTACAATTATCATGTTTAGATGACTTCTTAGGTTGTTTATATAATTTATTTTTGAGCCTAATCTAAGTTGAATTCAAATTTTCTTGATGCAATGATCAGGATTAAAATTCGGTTATGAAAAATGCTATATTTGCATGCTAACTAGATGTCTCGGTTGATTGAGACCTTTTTTTGATCGATCAAAGCTTTGTGATTTCTAACCTAAGAGGACTCAAGTTCTCCTAGATTAAGCTAGATCAATCAATATATGTATTGATCAATCAACCTTTGACTTGATCTATCAATAACCTTCTTGATTGATGTAGCAACTCTTGCCATTTATGCCCTAACTCCTTCATCGATCTCAATCAATCGAGTGTTCTAGTTTTGCTATAAATATACATTTTTTTCTCTTTTTTCTTTTTTTCCCCAAATACATGTATAATAATAAACACATAAAATGCATAAGGAACAATAATTCATTGTAAATATATGGGAATTGATGAAAAATATATGTCTACAATAGTATCAATCACTTTTGTTAATGGAGCCTTTGTGAAAAAGGAAGGGGTGAAGTATAGACTCTCTTCCTGTGAGTGTTTCCTTCTATAAGTCTCATTGTACTCGTGTCTGTATGTTAGCTTTCTATGTACAAATACGATATATGTTTTATTCTTACTTTGTGTATTTGTCTTCCTCTATGTAAGGTTAGTCACTAGGGGTTAGTAATTCACACACGCATATAGCTAGGTACACTGTTTGACTATGGTACTATAGCTATGATTATTTTTCAAGAGTTTATCTCTCTGTTGTTTGCTTATTTTGGTTGAGTCCTTATGAAGTAAGTATCTCCTTAACCTGATTGTGTGTCAGGTCTTGGACTCCTTCTTTGTAGTCATGTATGACTAGATTGTGTGTTAGTATAATCTACATTTTTATCTGCATGTGAGATTGGTGAGAGTCTCTAAGGAGTCTATATCTCCTTACCCTAGAAGTATACCAAGTGTTGGACTCCTTATTAGGTTTTACTATGTATGGTTGATTGCATACCATGAAAGTACAATCATCATTTACCTAATATGTTCCCACATACAAGGTCTTAAAATGATGTATGCATATAACACAAGTTATGCATTACTTTTCATGTATGTATGTTGCTAGTATGGACAACAGCCTGTGAAGCACACCATTACTAGTGTGTATTATATAGATTGTTATTTTAGTATCTGCTAATTACTTTTATTGTGTGTTGAATTGAGCATATTTTTTGTACTTCCACTGACTTAATTGCTTAATTCATATTATGAGGCCTGCTTGGCCAAATTAATAAATAGCTCACAAAAAGATTCCATGGATTGGTATTTTCACACTTCATCTAGGTCTCAGTTACCTATTTGAGTTGAAAGAATAATTGACTTCTTATAATTGTTCCTATGTAAGGGAATCTTCACCTTTGTTAGGCTTCACAACTACTTCTTTCTTATTATCTTCTTTTTATTTTTTAATTTCTCCATTCATTTTTTCTCTTCTTTCTCATTTTTCTTTTCTTTCTTACCTCATACTACTGCTCTAGGTTTCATTATAATTTCCTTACAGTGCTCCCTACCATCATTGTTAGGATTTAATTTGGTGTTATTAGATAGCATACATTGATTTTCCTTGTTTGCAATGTTTGTATGACCTTTTCATTTGTACCTTCAAGTTTCTTATACTAGCACTATTGGCTTCTTTAGTGATTATGTTGTCCCTCTTATTAGTCATTGTATCCATCTGTAGCACCACATTAGATGAAATTCATTCTATTAAGAACTCTAATTTGTCAAGTGTTTACCTTTTGACCGGTGGTTGTTGTTATTGTAATTAATTGAAACCTAGAAGGTTAAAAGGCTTGAAAGTTTGTTTATTTAGTTATAGATCTAATTATCTAATTAGCATAATGTTAGTGGAAGCATGACAAATTAAAAATTCATAGAACGACCAGACATGCAATCACATATAAACAAAATAATGGGAAAAATAAAGATCAATACATGAGATTTTTAGGTAGAAATAACCTAGACCATTGATGAGTGCTTAAAAAGCACTAAAATTGCTATGATTTAATTTACTTTAACTTTGTATTTGGTTGGAGGGAATGAAAAGGAATTAGAATTGATTCATTCCATTTGTTTGTTTGGTTGGACTTGAAAATGAGTCAGAAATGGAATCGATTTCTAAAAGAGAAGGAATCAAAATTCTTTCTCCCCCCTTTAGGAATCATGATTCCATTTCCATCTTAAATATTTTTTCCAATTTCACTCCACCCAAAATATAACCTTAATTCCAAATCCCAAATCATAAAACCCTAAACCCTAAATCTCAAATTTCAAATCCCAAATCCTAAAACCCTAAACCCTAAATCTCAAATTCCAAATCCTAAATCCCAAAATCCTAAACCCTATTTAGAAAACTAATAATTTTAACCATAAATCTTAACGCACAAATATAACCCAAAACCATAAATCCCAAAACACAAAACCCTAAACCATATTTAAAAAAATAATAATTTTAATCATAAACCTTAACCCATAAATATAACCCTAAACTCTAAACCATAAATCCCAAATCTCAAAACACTAAACCCAAAATCCTAAAACCATAAACCTTAAATCCCAAATCTCAAATCCTAAAACGATAAACCCTATTTAGAAAAATAATAATTTTAACCCTAAACCTTAACCCACAAATATAACTCTAAACCCTAGACCCCAAATCCTAAATCCCTAAATCCTAAATCCCAAACCTCAAAACCCTAAACTGTATTTAGAAAAATAATAATTTTAATAATATATTTTCTTTAAGTAATAATTATTTCGAAAAATAATAATTTCAATAATGTATTTTGTCTCACGAAAAAATAATAATTAAATGATATTATTTCAACTTTACTGAATATAGGGGTATTAAGATAATGTACAGTGTTTTCCATTTCATTCCAGTTGTAAACCAAACATTGTAATACTGATTCTTTCTTTGATTCTAGTGGTCAAACCAAACAAAATTGTTTTCATTCCATTCTCATTCCAATTCCAATTCCGATTTCATTTTGTTAACCAAACACCACCTAATTGATTAAATAGATTTATATTTGTATGATTTTATCATATTTTTTATATAAATTTGTCTTTTCAAAATTATGGGCATTTTTATTATTTTTCAGGTATTTTCGTTCAAAAATAACTTAAAGACTTGAAAAAATTACTGGAAGCAATACATCACAAATATATTGAGAAAAGAAATGAGAAAAATTCAAAAAGATGGAAAAATTGGACAAAATGGGTCAAAATGATCAAAAAGGCCAAAATTCTGCAGCCGAAACACGCCCAGTACATGCCCAACACACACCCTGCTAATTTCTGTGTGCACAAGCACACGTCTACACCATGTCCTATGTGCGCCAAATGCCCATCTACTGCAATTTTAGCAACCTATACACATGCATGCCTGTCCAAATGCGTCCAAACACACAATTTTCTCAACTCTTTCTCTTTCTATCTTTCTCTCTCTAGAAAATTTTCTTAGTTTTTTTTAGTTTTTAGTTTTAAAGTTTTTCTCTTTTTGAGAAGAACTAGCTATGTTTCTATAGATTTTTAGTTTTTGATTCAATATGTAGAAATGCAAATCCGTTTGGAGGTTTTCTAACAACAGAATTAGCATCAAATTGTTGTAATGATTCTTTTAAGGTATAATTTTTATGGATTCTTTACAGTTATTTTTTTATGTTTTATTCTTATATGTTATATTTAATTTGTCTGATATTAAATAGGTAAAATATTTCTATAAAATAAATTGATTTTGTTTTTATTCAAGATTTTATATTAAGGATGTTAGAGAGAAATATATTATTTTTCATTATAAACTTAAATCTGAAAATAAGATTTTAAGGTTTAATTATCCAATCTAATTTAGAGTAGTGCTCTTTTATTTGTTGGCATAATCGTCCGATAGTTAGAGTGAAACTCTATTTCAAAAGTTTTTATAAAAACTATTATTCGAAAATGTATTGACAACATATTTTCAGTCATGATTTTAAAACTTGAGAGTTAATACTCAGATAATTAAATTCTTAGGTTTAATTTGGACACCTTAAATAAAGTTTAAAATGTCTAACCTCACAAAAGGTGACATTTAAACGGTTCATTTTCAATCTCTTAGAAAAAAAAATTAATTTAATTAACTAAATTAATTATTGATCTCACCCATAGGTATTAATTGATTTGTTTAATCAACAAAGAATATCTAACCCCACCAAAGGTGGTATTTATATAAAAAAGAAGAATCAATAAATATAAATTTATATCTTTAATAACCTAAATAATATGATTAAGCATAATTAACTTAATTATTATATCTATAAATAATGCACTGTTATAATGATAACAATTTGCATTATTGTTTATTGAATCATATCTATGTTTATTTATTATGTTTTAGATTAGGAAACAAACAAACCAAAATATTGTGACAAGATGTTTAGGATTTAATTTCATTTTTAAGATTTTGAATAATAAATTAAAAACCACATATATTATTTCCTTAGATCAACCTTGGGAGTATACTTATCATTTTATATAAAATGATTAGTTCACTTGTGAGAGTTTTAAAAATATAAAACTAAAGTATCCGCAAGATCGGTATTGTTATGTCAATGTTGTGCTCATCATCCATACCAATGACCTAAGAGTAAAACCATCGATCTACCAGACCACCTAACTATCAACTATGAAAAATCAGTATCCAGATACAATGCTAGGACGTAAAATACTCACCCAAGTAATGCCCCCAAGTAGCCTACTCATAAGTCATTATTTTCATCATAGCCTCTAGAAGAAAGGCATTTAGATCCAAACCAACATTATGAAAAACTCGAGTCCCACAAGTTAACCAATCCCACACTACTATCACCTAAAATTTTAGCACATAAACACAAGTGTAAGTGTGTGTTCTAGAGAAGATTCAATAATGAACAACCCTAACTAGTTGATTTAAATAAAACATCAAATAAATAGAAAATAATTAGTGACCCTAGAATAATTAGTTTAAGCACAAGTTCAATAAAGATAGCTTCTTTAAAAGATCAATAATCAAACCAAATAATTATGATATGACACACACAATTATTTAATCCAACAATTCAAGAACAAAAATAAAGAAGAAGCTATAAGAACATGTGATCAAAATATCACAAACAAAAAGGCTTATTAATCAATCAAAAATAACCACCAATGTTTGATAGATTAAATAAATAAAGAAGCCTAAATAATTATGATCTTATATTGGCAAAACAAGAAAAAGATGAAGATGAAGAGAATAATTCTCTTATGTGGTTGGTTTCAATTGTGTACTTAGATTTATATTTATAGAATATTTTGAAGCACTTTAGGTCAAAGTAAAATTACCATCTTGTCCATAAAATCAGTTAAATGAGTTTTAAGGAATAAGAAAAATATAGTAAAAATCCAATTCAATTTGTATTAGAAATAGGTTTTAAAATCAAATCCATGACCACTTAATCAATCTAATCAAATTCTTGATTGATTGAGTACATAGTTCAATTGATTGAATGTTCGCTCGATCAATCCAGTGTATCAATTAATTAATTTTCCAAAAAAGGATCGATCTAGTCATTAATCTCAATCAACCTAGTTATATAAATAATTAATTTAATTGGTAATATAGCTCAATTGATCTAGTCACTACTCGATCGATCAAGTAGCCTATTTTTATATTATTTCTATATGTCTAATATACAATTTAATGTGCACAGGAACAAAGATGTACTTACAAGACCCTACTTTCATTATAGTCTCTACAAGAAAAGCATTCGAATCTAGACTAGCATTTGGACAAACTTGAGTCCCATGAGCTAATCGAACCCACACCATTATCACCTTAAAAGTTAAAACATAAGCACAAGTGTAAGTGTATTCCCTAGAGTAGATTCAATAATGAAAAAGCCTGATTAGTTAATTTAAATAAATTATCATATAAATAAAAAATAACTAGCAATCCTAGAACAATTAGTTTAAGCATAAGTTCCGTAAAGATAACTTCTTTAAAGATCAATAATCAAACCAAATGATTATGATATGACACACAATTATTTTATCCAACAATTAAAAAAAATAAAGAAAAAGTTATAAGAACATATGATGAAAATATCATAAACCAAATAAGCTTATTAATCAATCAAATACAACCATCAATGTTTGATAGATTAACTAAACAAATAAGCCTAAAGAATTATAATTTTATATTTGCAAAACAAGAGATAGAGAGAGAATATTGCTATTATATTGGTGGTTTCAATTGTGTGCTTAGATTTATATTTATAGAATATTTTGAAGCACTTTAGGCCAAAGTAAAATTACCATCTTGTCCATAAAATCAGTTAAATGAGTTTTAAGGAATAAGGAAAATATAGTAAAAATACAATCCAATTCGTATTAGAAATAAGTTTTAAAATCAAAGCCCTAGTTGCTGGATCGATTTAATCAAGTGCTCGATCAATTGAGTGCATAGTTCCATTGATTGAATATCCTCTTAATCGATCCAATGTATCAATTAATTAATTCTAAAAAAATGATATATCTAGTCATTGATCTCGATCAATCTAGTACTCCATCGATCAAGTTTAATTCCTTGATCGATCTAGTCATATAGATAATTAATTCAACAGGTAATATAGCTCAATCAATCTAGTCACTACATGATCGATCGAGTAGCATATTTTCATATTGTTCCTATGTGTCTAATATGCAATCTAACATACATGAGAACAAAGATATACCTGAGATTTGATTGTTGAGGCTCGATATTTTCTTCAGTTTGAAAAATATTCTTCTAAGATCGTACCTAGAAACTAAAATTACAATTATATGTGTTTGTTCATGAATATCGCCAACACTTATATAAACCTTACAAGATGGTATATTATTGGGTGCTCCACTTTGATTGTTATTACCCTAAGAAAAGTTAGGATGGTTCCTCCAACCTGGATTGAATGTATTTGAATAAGGATTATCTTGGTGGTTTTGATTGTTGATATAATCACAACCTCAAGATTACTTCTACAAGTATTACTGGCATGAGGTTCACCATAGTGCTCACAAACAAGAAAAGGGTTTTGCTACAAGTGTAGCATCAAACATAGGCCCAACAACAATGCATTTTTGTGTGCTTGCAAAGTTGATAGGCATCCATATCTACCATTATAGCAAACCCTTTGGGTTTAACCTCTCAGCTGGTTATTTACAACTATTATAGGCCATCTCATCTAATAGTACAAAAGATTTAGTTTCATCCTTTCTCGTTAAATCACATCTAGCTACTGCATCAAGTACACTTCTTGTTTTCCCCAATAAGTACCCATAGAATGTTTGAATTTGTAATCATGGAGAACTATCATAATGTGGACATTTTCTCAATAGCTCTTTCAAAAGTTCCCATGCTTCATTAAACTTTTGTCCATCAAATTGTTGAAAGAAAGTGATAGCATTCCTAAATTTGGCTATCTTGAAAGGTAGGGAATATTCTACCATGAATTTTTGTGCTAGGTCATTTCAAGTGGTGAAGGATCTTGTTGGTAATGAATTTAACCATACTTTTTCCTTGTTTCTAAGTAAGAAAGAGAACAATGGAAGACATGTGGAATCTTTAAACACTTTATTCATCTTAAAGGTATCACATAACTCAAAGAATGTGGCTAAGTAAGAGTTTGGACCTTCATTATCTAGTCTTCAAAATTGATTAGATTGTACCTTTGGATCACACCATGCTTTATCTCAAACTTGTTTTTATTGATACATGGTCCATTAATGGAGAATTAAACTCTATACATTTACGCTGCTGTAAGTTTCAAAGAGGTTTATAGATGATGATGTTTTGTTATTCTCCTAAATTTTCCATAGCTTCAAGCTAAGTTGGTGTAATCTTTCTTTTCTTAACTTGTGAAGAGTTTTCTCTATCCCATAATCAAAAAATTCAAGATTTGTACCTGTCTCTTTGGCCATATAAAGAAACTAAAAATATATATTAAATTGCCTAAACTAGTACTACTTATACCAATACTGATATTAATTATAAAATATATTGTAATCTACGACAACGGTGCCAAAAACTTGATAGTGATTCTATAAGTATATGGGTCGTTCGAGTGTGTTAAGCATAAGTATCGTCCCACATAAAGATGTTTTCTTTTATAATTAAGTACCAATATGTAGCAATCACAATATTTTCTTGGTGAATAATAAGAAGAAAATTATATAAATTATGAATTAAACTAAAAATTAATTCAAAGCAACAAACAATGATTAAGTAAATAATGTTTGAAGAGATAGGATCTATAAATCCCTAACCACTCCGCATGCAATATCAAATATCATTGAACGATTTCTCTATCTAATTGATTGGCTACATGCTGCTATATACTTGTGAATCTTTTTCAAGTAATCTTTTGATTATGTGCAAACAATCATATTGACATACTATTACATGTGATCATAATTTATGTGTGAATAAAATAACATCACAATGTGATTTTTTGCACATAATCCAAAGAATGCTTGACAAAGATTCACACGTATATAAGAACATGTAGCTAATTAATTAAGTAGAGAAATCGTTCAATTATATTTGATATTGTACGTGGAATGGTTAGAAAAACCATAGATCCCAAGTTCTCATCATCATTTACTTGATTATCATTTGGTTCTTTGAATTAATTTTAGGATTACTTGCAATTTAGATAATTTTCTCTTATTATTCGCCTAGATAATATTGTTACTATTGCATATTGATACTTAATTATAAAATACCAAAACTCTGTGGAATGACTCTTGTGTTACCATTCTTTATTACTTTTATCACCCATAGACTTGCTAAATTGCTATAATTATACTATTCGTGAGCAACGATGACAATAGGGTGGCGAGCACCCATGTGAGTCCACAAAATAATTCATTTTTTGTTTTAAAAAATGCCAAATAATTTTTCATAAATACACACTAAACAACACGAAACAAACCAATGAAAGTGTAACCTAACATACACACTACATGAACCAACCGAAGTGGTGCATGTAGTTATGAAAACATACAAAATATTTTAAACTAAGTGAGGGTTTGCAGTATTGATATGCTAAAAAATGTCCTTACAAGGAATAAACAAATAGAGTTTGTGTTTTAAACATGTGAATGCCAATAAAAACTCAAAGAACTTACATTACTTACATTTTCACATATTTTTCTTCTAATTTTAACGTAATGTGTTGAGGTATTAATACATATATTGTAGACAAATAAAACTCTTTTATGTTTTAGTTTAAAATGTATTATGTAGTTATATATCCAAGTATATAGTCGTTTTGATAAATGTACAATTTAACTGTTGTGAATAAACGAAACTTCATTTACTTAATAAATTTTAAAGTTAAAAAAATCATTAAATAATCTTATTATTGTTTGTAATTCTATATGTACTGGTATAAAATTAATTATTATACATATTTTTTGATATACTTATTTTTAACTCACCACAACTCACCCTTTTGATTTTGATTTTAGATTTTTTTACTTTATATATTTTTGACTTTTTTAAGTTAATAATATCACAAAATCGAGATAGATAAAATCTCGTAAATATAAGACAAACAAAATCTAAAGATCTATTGAACTGTGTTAGTTTAAGCTAAATTTTTATGTCATTTAAGTTAATTGTACTATTTGTAATGCACGTTTTATGACTAGTAACAAAACATATGTGAATCCTTGCTAAACCAATGGTCAACAATCCTATCAGGCTTCTTTATTTGTGATATCTAGCACTGACTCATTAGAAAAAACATTGCATGACAACTTGGGCTAAAGTTAAAAGAACGAGGAAACGGGAGAGAGAGAGAGAGATTAGCACATCACGCTCTTAATTTCATACTGTATTGTTGGATTTTTCCCATCTTTCTTACTCGCCATTTTGTGTGGGCGTAGTTGTATATATTCCCTCGCCCATATCCATAAGAAACATACGCAATCCGTGTTATTTACTTTGGTACTGATTATACATCAAAATAGAACACCAAAATACGTTATATGATGGATAATCCAATAACTCATGTCATAAATACGCCAACATGCAGGCCCCGGAATCAAATGCCACCCGAGATGGAAGAGAAATTACCTATGAATATGATAAAAAATGAGGTGTAGTACCAGATAAGTAGGCACTTAGAAGCCATCATAATTGAATTACATTTTCATGTAACTCAGTTATATGACTCGGTATGAATTGAATTTGTGGTAAACAATTTCATCCAACTATGGCTATGCTAAATATCTGACAAAGTGCGTTAGAGACAGTTCAAAACTATATGCAACACCAAAAGAAACAAAGCAACACAATATGGCTCTAAAAGCCCGTTAATGAACATTTTATCTACCTTTTCCACCATCAACCCAATGCCCCGCGGCCAAACAAAGCAGCATTTTTGCAACTTGAATGACTTGAAGCATAGGAACACTCTTTATAAAATGTTGACTTATGAAAAGATTACAACCTCGCTCCAAATCTAAAGACCCAAATACATTATTCCGACGTGAGCCACAAGTCTCTGGGCAAATGCTGCTGTCCTTTCCTTTCAATGGCCATTTGAAGGACGGAACACTGTGTAGCCATTAACGCCACATGCCAGATTTGTATAATCTGGACTGTAATACGGGTGACCATCACAATCTACACTCATGCCAATTGGTGATAAATCAGAGTTCGGTATCTGCCATTGGTTTGGAATTAAACCATCAATTTGCCCATTTACAAAAGCCACTGTATTGGAATGGGGAACATATTCTCTCGGTGATACATAATGACCTCCTGAAGAGCTATAGCTCCTCTGAAATGCATCATCCAGGTAGCTCCTTGTCCGGTCAAACCTGCATGAGCTATTCGAGGATCCAATACTGCTAACTAAATCAGGATCATTAGGATAAGAAAACTGCTGACCATACCCATTTAAAAGGCCTGGTCCATGGCTTACAGACTCAAAGACTGAGCTTACCCTAGCCTCCTTTCCGATAACGTGCTCATCGTCAAGCAATTCATTGATGATATCAAGATGAGGAAATAATTCATCTGCAGCTGAAAAACCTTCTGTTCGATGTCCAGATGAACAGGTTTGATATTCAGAGTTCAAGTGATCCCAAGATCCAATTGGCAGAGTATTATATAAGTCAAGGTTTTGAATATTGTTGAACAGGGTAGATGGATCATAATTCATGCATCTGCTGGCTTCCCTTTGAGAACTGTCTATCCACTGGCTTCCATTATGTACACCATCCCTAGTTACCATGCCAAAAGGAAAGCCTGACTTCCTTGTACTACACTCTGTCCTTTCAGAACTATCAGTTAAGAACATTGAAGCAGATACCAGAGTGGGTGTTTGTGAGTATGCAGGGGCCAGGTTGACTCCTGAGCTTGGAGAGTTGGCGTTTGTAAGACCGGCAACACTTGAAGCTACATGGTTACCCACTATGGCATTTCTATATGACTGAGGAACATAACTATGGGTTGCTGTTGAAGGTTGTGGACCTAACCGACCAGCTGCACTCATTGAACGAGCAAGAAATGTGGGTGTTCGAACCACAGAAACAACAGGAGCAGATGGCCTGGGGCCAGGAACCAGAGGAGCGCTGGAGGACCTTGACATGGCAGACATCTGTTGAGCCATGGCCTTTTCAGTCATTCTAGGAGCTGCAACCCTTAGGGTCTCAGGTTTAGAAACACCAGAAATCTGAGATGAGGATGTAACTAAATGTACTGCTCTATCTATGTGCTGTACTCCATTTGATGATGTTTTCCTTACTGAAGCAAAATCCAACGTTGCAGTGTTATGGTTCTCAGATTTTGGCGGCACAGTTTTTGTGGGCAAATTTTTAGGAGGGCTGCCAGGAGAGGATGCTACTGTTTGTGTCTTATCTTTAGAAGGCCTCTCCATATCAACCTGGTACATTTTTTTACGTGGTGATAGAGCTCCCTCCTATTATAAATACCAAACAATCATCACAAAATTAAGAAGTGGTAAAATAAACAAACAAAAGAAGTTGAATGATATTTTAATTTATGGACATAAGGTGTTTCGAAGTTCATTAAAAGACAAGAAATAAGACTCCATGAGATATGTGAAGCAAATGAAACATGGAACACCAAGATCAATGTAAAGGAATAATGACCCAGAGAGAGATACTAGATTTACAAATAATAAAGATTACACATCAAAAGTTGCAAATATTTTACCTTCTTAAAGACATTCTGCTCAGACCATTTCCTCCGAACCTGCGAGGAGAGATCAGAAGCCTCCATTTCAGGTTCACCCAGCTTGTCTCTTTCAGAAGCATCATCTGCATCCCCTGCATCTACTGCAGGCCGTGAATGTTGATTATCCATGTCATTTTCCCAACTATTTCTGTTAGATGCAGCCTTTCTTCGGTTCTTTCCTCTGGAAATTTGGAATTAAAATAAATTCACCCCACCTTTTTTAACAAATAATACTGGCACAACAGGATGCTTAAGCTGTATATTTACCTGCTTGGTGATTTTTGGTTTTTCAAACTAGGAAAAGAGTTTCCTCGGTAATGTCCACTCAGGATCACTGATGGGACTGAATCAGTAGAACAAGTTGACGAACTATCATCCATTGGAGATGGACATCTATTCATTCCATTTTGTATACATGATAGACCAATTATCCCACTACTACAGGCTTCGGTGAGAGGATGAACCTCTGATGCATCAGTGTCCCAATTAATGGGACTACCATCTCGGTCTTCCAAATCAGGTTGAAGTACTTCATTAACACCATCAACTGAATCAGACAAGTCAGATATGTCTTCCAAAACATCAGGTTTCACAACCACAAGTTCCAGCTCTTCTAGCATGGAGTCTTTTCCTTCCGGACTAGGATTTCCTTGGTGCTTATCCTGTACTGCTACATCAAGCCTTTCCTCCCTGTCTTTGTCCTTCCCTTTCCGATTATTGCGTTTCTGTTTATTCTGTAGAAAAAAACTGAGATAAATTTATGGAGGAAGGGAACGTTGTAAAAGGAAGTATAAAGAAGTTTTTCTCAAACAAAGCAAGACGTAAACCTCAAGGTGATATGAGACGTAAGCCTCAAACTTTACCTTAAAAACTTTTAAAAAACGAATGAAAAAAATTATATGGAATAAGTATGAAAATAATAATACAGCACACAGTTAATTATATAGTATTATAGCTCTATTCCTCATATGTCAATTTGGCGCTAACAAAGGCATCAATTATGGCGGAAGTATAACACAAAATTGAAGTTAAACAAAAATGCTCAAGTAATGTGCGTAAAGAAGAGGGCACTATAAACTCAAATAGGGAAGAAGAAATAAAAATAAAAATAGGAAAATAATGTAAATTGCCAAGGGTGGAACTTAGTAATTGACAAAATTTGTTGGTGCCAAAGGCAATGGAAAGAAAAAGTGAGAGGTGGAGGAAGAACGAAGAATACAAAGGAAGCAACCATAATTACATTTGTTCGTAAGATTCTAATATTCTTCCTTTTATTTTTATTAATTTTGAAATTTTCCCTTGTTAAATTTTAATGATATCGAATCAGGATTTTATAGTTTCATGAAACAAACTTACAACCTCAATCGCCTCAAGGTGTAACAGCCTCACACTAAAAAAGCGTAAGCTTTACTTCACCACTTGAGAGGGACCTAATACCCTACAAGTATCCCATTTAATACAATGATATCCCAAATGTCCCATGTTATTAAAATGTTTTATATTAGTACCTTAATTCAAGTATTAGTACAAATTCTATCCTTTTTGAATAGTCACAAAATTGTTTTACTCAAAATACCCTGTTGGCATTTTTATGAAGGATTTTTTTTATTTTTGGCAATTAAAAAGTTAAAAAAATTGTTAATTTTTAGAATCTCTTTTTCCGGATAGCATTAATAATATAAATATTCTCAGTTAATTGTTCATGAAAAATATTTTCATCGTTATCCCGAAAAGTTAATCATGAAAAATATTTTCATCATGTCCCAATGAAATTGTTAAAATGTCATGGGTTTTAGTACTTATTTATAATATTTTTTAAAGACAGAAATTTAATATTTTTATTTTTTTCTTAACTTTTAGCAGGAAGTGCTGAATCGAACCTTTAACAAAAAAAAATCATTTTTAACTCTAATTAATTTCTATAAAGGAAAAAATAGAAATCGTTAACTAAAAAGCCAAAAGGGCATTTTAATTTAAAAAAATTGGTTAATATTGAAAAATGATAGAGAGTGTATCAATACTTACATAAAGGTACTAAAACAAAACATTTCAATAACATGGGACATTTGAGGTACTAATGTAGTAATTAGGGTACCTCTAAGGTACCATTCCCACTTTATAGTCTAAGAACTTTTCTTTTAAGCATTAATTGAGGCTAGCCTCAAAATAGTCTTCTAAAACCAAAAGGCATAAGCCTTGCTTTACCGCTTGAGTATAGTCTAAGAACCTTTTTTTTTAACCTTAATTGAGACGTAAAACAAAATAAAAAATTAGAGGGGATCGTCTTTGGTGTTTTTTTTTTTTTTTTTTTTTTTTTGGGGGGGGGGGGTTGTTGTTGGGGTATTCACCATTTCAAACAGAAAAAATAATACAACAGAAGACAAAATTTACCATCATCAGATATTCAGGATTGAACCATGTCAATAAGGAATACTGTACTAAAAAGAACAGAATTGAATAATTGCTACAATCTCATGAAACGAACCTACCACCTCAATTGCTTCGAGGTGTAAAGGCCTCAAACCACAAAAGGCACAAGCCTTACTTTACTCTAGTATACAAACTTTTTTTTAAAGCCTTTATTGAGGCTAGCCTCAAAATAGCCTTTTACAACAAAAACAAAATTTTGCAAAAAGAGAGGGAGGAAGGGGGAAGGAGGAGGAGGAGGGAAAGACAGGAGAAGGGGGTATTCACCATTCAAACAAATTGTCAACTTCTAACTTAATTAAAATATAATGCAACAGAAAAAACAAAATTTTCCATCATCAAATATTCAAAATTGAACCATGTCAATAAGGAACCAAAGGAATACTGTACTAAAAGCATCAGAATTGAAGAATTGCCAAGGGGGGTCCTGAAACTGATTGTTTAAATTACTCACAAGTTTTATACTATACCTCATAGTTCCAAAAAACGCACTAAGGCGGCAGATGGGGGCCTTGAGGCTAACCCCTCATCTACGTAATTTTGTCTTTTACAATGAGGCGTATGCCTTGAGGCACCATGAGGCTTAAGCCTCTTTCATGAAACAATAAAGGGCCAAATTGTGATGTTTTTAAGCTAGACCAAGATTTTTTATAAAAGCACAATAGCCATTGAATGAAAAAAATGAAATAAAAAGAAAAGAAAAAATAAATGAGTTTGATGATGAGGAACAAGACATTGGAATTAGATATGATGATGATTCAATGAATGATAAAACCAATAGTGGCAAGAGTGCTGATGAGTGATGAATGAGAGTTTGAATTAATAGACTCAAGAGATGAAGAGGAAGAAACTAACAATGATCAACATATTAAAACAAGTTTCAAAATGAAACTTGTGTGTTACTTGGGGTTCATTTTAAGACTTGTTTTGTGACTTTATTTGAATCATGACGGTGTTTTAAACGTTTATTTATATGGTTTATGACTTTATATCTAAAATACTTATGTTATTCTTACATTTTATGATTTTTGTCTTAACTTTTAGTGTATTTTTACTCTATATAATAAGTTATAAATAATTTTATGTATTTTTATTTTATTTTAAATGAGACTTAAGCCTCACACCATCATGAGGCTTATGCCTTGCCTCATTTGAAACAGCCATCTCGGTACTCGTTTTTGCCTTTTGGAATCTTGCTATACCTTATTGATCATCTAACTATTTTTATTTTTATATTTTTAATTTCCACAATATATAAGAGGATATACTTTGATATCCACTTAAGAAAGCTCTCTATACCAAATTATCCAAATATGGTTTTAAAACACACACACATTACTCAACTGTATCAAATGTCAATCAAAACTAATAAAATCATCCAGCCTTGAGATACAAAATTTCAAACATAGATACTAAATAGTTGGGGGAGGAAAAAATATAACCTGCTTTTTCTTTGTTTTCTTTTCCTTTTCAAAAGCTCCACGTCTCGCCTTCAGCTCACTTTCAGCCTGCCATGCAGCCTCTTCTTCACGGATTAGCTCCTCTTGCCTCTTCAATGCAACAGCTTCCTGGTAGGCAACTTCGATCTTGTTGCTGCATGTAAAGAGTCGAAGAATTAGAGCGTCTACAGCTACAAAAATGCGCTAAATATGTAAATAATTAGATAAATGTGGCGTTATAATTCTCTGTTTTTGTCATGGATAAATAATTTATTAAGGTACAATACAGAATTCCACAAATCGTATATAAAGTACAAATAGATTATTAAATTAAAGACGACTTATAAAACCATATGTAAGACGTCAGCATTAGGCAGTTCAGCACTAAAAAGTCACAGGACATTAGCAAAGACCCAGAAACCAATTAACAGAATCACTCAAGATGAAGCATTTTGAAGTTCATGCAAATGAAGAAATACATACTGAACATACTACCTAAATATATGGGCAAGAACATATATTTCAACAGTCCTGCGACCTAATTCTGTAAGACGTCTTTCATCTCGCTCAATATAATCCTTGTTTTCCTCCCCAATGTTCCCATCCTGTATACAGGAAAAAGATGCAATAAAGGAATTACTAATATGATAGAACAATATTATAGAATCAGTAATTACATACTGCAGCTTAGGGAAAAATAAATCACATACCACCATCCAGATTTAGAATCAGGTATAGACAAAAATGGAAAGAAAAAAAATATAGGCATAGCCTTGAAAATTATTACTTAGTGTATAATACAGTGTTCAGATGTACTTCCGTTCACTTAGTTCTAAATAATAGCCAAGTATTTAGAACGGAATCTATTTTTGCAGCTGATGAAAAGGGGGAAGGATACATTATGAAGGGGGAACTTCAGCCTTTATTTTGAACAGGAATGAGTGATGACATAGCTAACAAAGCATAGCAAGGATAACTCATAGAAAAGATTGCATTAATCATATACATAAACCATACTAGAAATCTAAGAAAGGTGCAAAAATAGCAAATTTCCGTTTCTGCAACGAATAAAGATAGAAAATATCACACATTTAAAACTCATCTGATCTCCACATTCAATTCCACAATCAAACAAAATCTGATAGAAAATATATGTCATGATTTTCGGCATTACTAAATTCTGTTTTGAATACGTTGAATAAAATTTTCTTACGAATTTCCTAAATTCCTAGGAGTCTATTAAATGAGTCAGGTTAGAGTAAGTTGTACTATGCTCTAGGAAAACTCACTGGTATTTGTTGTAGAAGTTAAGGGAAAGATATGCCAACAAATGCACATATGCTCTCTATGTAATAGTTGGGAAATACTTCACTGGGAAGATGAAGTGAGAGAGACGTTATATAAGTTCGAAGATGTCTGTAATATGTCTAAAGTTTCCATGTATCAAATAATTTTTCAAATCTGAAACTCTCCACTGACTTGTCCCTAATTTAATTTTTAATTCACGTCAAAATATTTTACATATAAAGATGCAATCAACTGCTCACCTTGGTACGATTCTGGGGACCCTTCTCATCTTTGGGAGGTAAGGGTTCCTTGGAAGCCCTCTCAAGTAGCAATAAAATATCATCTACTAATAAAAATGTGTCTTGGTCTACAAGAATAATGGGTGCTGGCGCTTCTTCAGCATCCAATAGTTTAGCCGGTCCTTTCTTGCACTTAATCTGGCCTTCTAGAGCCTTTAGTCCACTGTATAATGAATCCATTACCAAAGTAGATGTGACATCTTTCTCAATAAAAAAGTGCTTAACAACTACTTTGAGAATTACATCCTCCTTCTCCCTAGACATATGGCATCTCGCATTTTGGTCAAGTCCCAACCAGAACGCACGGAAGCTGAAGAAATGTTGCAAATAGATAGTTACTATAGCATAGAAGTACACCATGTAATAAATCCTAAACCAATGCACGATATTTGAACAAGTAAACACAAGTGTAAGTAGAGCATACATCAAAAAGAACACTGTTAAATAAACAAACAAAAACTATTGAACTCAGAACAGATATCCAAGAAATAAAGACCAGAATACCTTGACCACCTAACTTTATCTTCTATCAACTTCCCAAGTTTGTTTCTTCTCTCCTCCACAAATCGATGGCAAATATTCTCTACATTTGTCAGATATACTCTAACAAGTTCTCTCCTATAGTTGCAAGCAAGGCAACGGAAAGGTCGATCAGCTCTCTCCCTGAAAACATACACAAACAAGATTAGTTCTCTCAAAGGTTAGCACTGCTCATGCCATACAAAGAATGATAAATACACTATTACACTTTACATAATAGAAAAACAAAAACAA
Organism: Hippophae rhamnoides; assembly: GCA_033030585.1. Taxonomy (NCBI): domain Eukaryota; kingdom Viridiplantae; phylum Streptophyta; class Magnoliopsida; order Rosales; family Elaeagnaceae; genus Hippophae; species Hippophae rhamnoides. The sequence goes on along the minus strand of CM065438.1, from coordinate 27,863,953 downwards.
AAAGACTTGAGACCAAAAGAAGAAGACGATCTCAAGCATCAATATGGATGAGCAATAGTGTATTAAGGTCCCAAAATCATACCTTTTTGGAGGAAAACTAAAAAATGTCCCAAACCTTACATAACTTATGTAAGGAGTTATGCAAGACCTTACATTTCTGTAAGACCTTATGTGCGTGATTTTGGGACATTTTTTAGTTGAACTTTCAAAACCCACCTATTTAGACCCAAACAGCATGGATAGTAAATGAATAGTGATGAAGGTAACTTAAAAACTTATTATCCAAAAGAATGCGTGAGAAAATCTGTTGCCTAAACAAACATTGCCTGAGGTAGTGCTTGCAACTCCAAAAGTTAACCTGGCACTGGATATATTATAGAAATGTTTCAACAATTTAGCCACACTAGATATTCAATACTTCATAATAACTGAAACATATTTTTTGATAAGAAACATTATGTTATATTAAATAAGTAATAATTACAAAGGTACAAAGTGAACTAGTAATCCAATTGGTAAAAGAAGCAACAAACTATGTCAAATAAAAGCTATATGCCCTATCCAAAACAAAGCTCCAAAACCTAAATAGGATAACCCCCCCCCCCCCCCCAATTAAAACTTAAGCGAAATTGAGAATAATCTTTCAATTCTTTAGAAACTGAAACATATATATGACCATAACAAATTTCATTCACAAGAATCATGAGATCACAAGTTCTAGGACAGTTTTTTAAGTTCGTAAGTTCAAGGACAGGTTTAATGATAATAGTTGCCATCGAATGAATGCAAATATTGAAATGTCATAACAAAAGAGATATCATGGTGTTTTGAAAAAACATTAACTAGTCAAGACAGTATGAAATATATGAGAACAAATCTATTGAGTATTTTTCTCATATCAAATAAAATTTACATGTGAAGGCTTGTTAAAATCCATCTTCCACATCAAAATAAGGCAATTAGAAAAGGAAAAAAACAAGAAAATAAGACCTATTCTGGGTGACATGATGGTTGTACACTGTAATTTGAGACTAAAAAGGAGGTCAAACTTATTGCATTTATAAACAACAGACAGCATAAGAAATTCAAACCCTGAAGGAAGCGAGATTAGAAAACAAAATTGACTTAAAGCTCAGTCAAATTTGAGAAATAATCACAATCCCCCAAACAGGAAAAGCAAGCAGAAAGCATTGCAGAACTCCTCAAGTGCTTTCTCAAAAGCTAAACCCCCGCATAGCATAGAATGCAATTGCATCAACTATAAAGATAAGATGAAGAATACCAGCATAACACATATGATCAGTGCAATACATGCCTCAATCCTCATGGGGCAAAATACTGAGGGGAAAGGGGGAAAATATGATGCACTGAGTAGATATTCATAAAGCACCTGATGACTTGAACTTGAGCCTTTATTATTAGAGAATCAGCATCGATAAATCCATCTAATACTTTTGACAGCTCCATAAATTTTTTCCACCCCCAGTCATGCTCTTTCTTCCAGAAACGATGTAGTGTATCTGCAAAAATTTGTGTTCATTTGATCTGTTCACATCATAGAAAAAAATACCATCAAATGGCAACAGAGCAACCAACCAACCAGAGTATTTTGATTTCTTTGGATCTTTATTCACCACAGCTATAGTAAACTGAGCAAAATGACTCCAACCTGTTTCAAGAGTTACAGATTAATTGCAACAGAATAGAACACCAAGAAAAGTGACCATCAAAACAACACATTGAGCACAAACCTGGAAGAAGTTTGTCATGATTAGCGACACAAAGAAATAAAGAGAGATGGTTGCAAACATCACATCCTTGAGGATAGATTAAGATGTACCTGCCATTCATTTAAAAAAAATATACTTGGGTCAAAATCAATAAGCTTGACAGTGCTTCATGGCCACATGATTGTTTTCAGAACCTACTTTAAACATGGATAGATTCAATACACCTGGATAATGTTTATTGCATGTGACCAGACTAAATTAATTGCATTCTAGTGCTCAATTTACTTACAAGAACATAAAAATAAATAGTTTTTTATCATAGAATTTTTTTTATAGGATGTAATCATAGATTTATTGAATTATATAAGCATATAAAGATAGGCATGCAGAAAATTTCTCCACAAGTGTTATTCTATGGATTGGTAACTATTAAGTTCAGGAATCAAAGCAAAACAAAGGCAAGTGTAGGAGTATCTCAGAAGATCCATGTTCTATATCATACCACTTGTAGCTGCCAACCTCAAATGCATTACTACGAAGTTCCCTTTTGTTAATTTGAGAAAATTTCTCTATCTTCCATGTATATTTCCCAAATAACTCAGAAGGCTTAAGCCCTATAATCAAGAAGTAAACAGTGAGTACATAATAAAAGCCAACGATATTTTCAATTATAAAAGCTGAGAAAGCAGTCACATATGTCACCAGAAACATTACATCAAGAGTACAAAGCTTAAGAAAATAATTATTAATTAGAAGACACCTATTATGGATTAGAAGTTAAGAGCAACAATCTTTTAAAATGCACTAAGGGCCAGATCTGTCCTTTTAAGAACTACTCAAATGAAAGTGGTACAGGCATTGAGAGATCATAGAGGAGGTGAAGGCTGAAAGAAAGCTGCTTCGTATAAAACTGTACTGACATCACTCTGTTTTAGGCTCAAACAGCATGTCTGAAGTAAAAATAACATAAAATGAAAACAGGAATGGTATTAATAAGATAAGTAGAAAACCAACTGAAAAGAAAATAGAAAGGAAGGTCAAATAATGAAGTTAGTGCACTCTGTTAAGGCCCATCCTTTTCTCTGACATAAGGCTCCAAATTCCAAACAAGCTCAATTGGAACTATAGCATGCTTCATGTATAATTTGAATAAACTCATGAATTATGACAAAGGCCACCTTCACAAGTCTCAATATTATTCCTCTATACAACAAATGGAATTGCCAAATCCTGTCCCTTCCACAAAAGGGATAATACAGGCAAGCAAAATATGTTGAATGGAAGAAACAAAAATAGAGAAAGGAACAGAATTGAAACCTCTAGCAAGTGTGATCTTTGCGAATAAAAAGTCCATGTCATTAGATCTAGTGACTTAAATTTAGGTACACTATACCACAAGAAATTCACACTAAATTTTGTAAGGAAACCTCTATCATTACAATTCCTTGCCCAAAAGTAGATGATAAAAACAACTGCAATTGCAAACTCATACTAATTCCATCGCATAAATAAATCCAAAATAACATCGCCTTTTGTTCTAATAGTATCCAAAATAATTGAAAATCTATAATAAAAAAATTAAACCTCAAGATGCCTAAAGACGAATAGAATCATTTTCTATTAATCAAAATCACTAGCCTAACATTTATTAATCACTTCCAAGTCGCAACTCCATTCTGTCAATCCATCATGTTAGCTAGCTTCCATAGGTCTGTTATAATAGAACAGCCTTCTCAATGCTAGCACTTGCTGGAATCAAGGGCATATATATAGACTCTCAAATATTGAATAAACATATGCAGGGTAAGAAAACCATACCACCGTCATCATCGTCAGTGTCCCAGTAGGGGGGTGAGGTCGATGCAATCCCATTTTCCACCTGCTCAGAAGATCGCCATTCAGCCAGTGCTTCCCCTGATTGGCATCTCTGCCCACTTGAAACTCCCTCTATTGACCTTCCCACTCCAGACTCCTCACTAGCAACCACGGCCATTTACCACTCCAAAGATTTCTATCCCAACACTCCTTCTACTCTGCCGAGCTGGGTAAACAAGGCAAACCCAAAAAACAATGAAGTGTTAGTTCTTAAACCACAGTTTGCCTGACAGCAAGTTTTCCAATCTGAAAGTAGAAAACCCGTAAAAGAATTATGTTTGGCAGTATATAAATGTGCATGAAGAGTAAAAGTACTGAATTTCTGATTAACGGGGCCTGAAAGAACAGCGGTCTCCTCCACTCAACTGACTTTAACATAACAACCAGGCCCATTTCCATTGGTAAAAAATCAAACAACCAAGCATATAAGAAACTGATATTTCATTTCCCTTTCCTCAATTATGTCGAAAACAGAGCAAGCATATATTTCAAATGCTATAACCCATAAACCCCCTCCAAAACCAAGCAGCAATAAACCCTAAAGCCAAACTTTGAGAGTTTTCAAAAAGCCAGAACCAAATAAGAATCAGCCAGATTGAAACCCAATAAAATCAAAAACCCTAAACAAATTACCACCACCAATACAACTGGAGAAAACAGCACTCCAATTAAACCCATTTCTATTTAGCCAAAAGAACAACGATCGCAACCAAACAAACTTGAATACCAGGATCAAATTTCTATACAATGAAACAGACAAGGAAAAACCGAGCAAGAAAGAAAGGGAAGAATTAAATACGACATTAATTAGATCCAATTTCTATACAAACCTGGAGAGAAGACCAGAACTTATTTCTTAATGGCCAAAAGGGAGCTCTGAGATTCTAGAAAGAGAACGAGAGAAAAAGATAGAGGTCGAAGGAACAGCTAGGAGAAAGAGAGAGCAAAAGAAAGAACCCAAAAATGAAAATCGTATTTTAATTAAATTTTTATTATTTTTTATCTTTTGTAACTTTATTTTGATATTTTTTATACGAGTAAAATATTATCTATTTTTCCTTGAGAACGTGTAACCGCCTCATACGATAATAGCATAATATTACGAAAGAAACTATAAAGATAGCAGATTAAAATTAAATTAAATAAAAATAAAATATTTTATTTTAAAAAATTTTATTTATAGCTCATAGAAAAGAACAATATTAATTTATATTTGAACATATAGATTGACTCGAAACCTAATCCACCAAACAGTTCGAGTCATGAGGCAAATCATGAGAATTTACCCGTGCCCACAACACTAGTATTATAATTCTGTCTACACGAAACCCTTATTAGAAGGTCAATCTTTAGACCAAGCCATGATGGATCGACCTCAAGCTTTGTGTTTTTTTTTACTCTTGTACTCTTTTGACATATTGTGATGTATGCTCTCTATGTAATTGATACATGTATATGCAATGTTCTATATGTACATGGATCTCACAAGATATTCACACATTTCAAAAAAACTCTCTAACTTATCTCTAATTTCTCTCTCTATAAATTGAATCAATTTCAACATTTTGGCATCTATTATGGGACTCAAATTCGAAGATCAAGCTTTGATTTCTCACCCCATATCTTTAAGGATTCAACCCTAGTTTTGAGATAAGAGACTAAGTAAGCAAAAGTAGATTTTCATAATCACAAACCACCATGGTTGGAACACAAGCCAAAAAGCAACTGAGAATAGCAAACGAGGAAACAACATCAATCCAAGACTACAACTTGTTAGCTCGTAATAAGCCCAGAGTGGAGGTCGATCCCCACCAAGAGTTGTCATGCCAACTTCTTGTGCTAAGAAGAGAGCTCGAGGAAACTAGGTGATAAAACAAGGCACTTCGATCATAGTCAAGCCTGGTTACCACTAAAGGTCAAGTTGTTAGCTTGGTTGGTAGAACTAGGCCAAATCATGTTTAGCCTGAGCCTACCTAGGGTGAGAATGCAACTGAGGTTGACCTTCCTCCTAGCACGACGGGGCTCAATAACGAGTAGTTGTTGCAAAAGCACGAGCATTAGAGGAAGCTAATAGAAAATAAGACCAAACCCTAAGAGGGGCCAATAAAAGGCAAGACAAAGGTAAGGCATCGTACGATGTGGGTAGATATTACGAGCAATTATATGTTTCCCTTTTTTTTGATGAAATAGAGCATGACGAGCCCCAAGTCAAGTTTAGTGCTCCCAAGTACCCAAACTACTAAGGTACCAAAGATTTGGTAACTCATGTGCAACACTTCAAGATAGTTATGGTCTCTATTAGCCTCACTCAAGGTAAATGAGATGACATGGTGTGTAAGCTATTTGTTGCCACCCTCTGTGATGGCATACAAAAGTGGTTCAACAACCTGACACCTCGTACCACAACTTTAAAGGAAGCTTATGGAGAGGCAAGAAAATTCATCAATTTGGAAATATAGCTCAATTTGGATAAGAAAATCAAGGCAATTGTAGAAGCTACGCTAGAAAAAGGGACGAGAAGAATAAGCCCGTACAGGGCATGTCAAGACAAAAGGATTAACAAAAACAAGTACTTCACGCCTAATCACAGGACAGGTGGCCAATGATCAAGTAACATGGGGCCTTAGGGGAGGTCATTATCTCCATTCAAGGGTCCACTCTTGGGAGTAAGCCTAGCCAAGCAATATCGAGAATGGAGGAAGAGCAGAATGTTAGATGGCCTCCAAAAATAAGAGCTTCCCTTATAAACATATTTAAGTGGTGTGCTTTCCATAAGGATGTGGGCCACGAGACAAAAGACTGTAAGAATTTGAAAAAGGAAATAGAGGATTTAATATCCATATGTTTACTATGTTGCACATTGAGGACAATACTTAATTCAAGTGTGGAGAGGAAACTCTATGATCTACTTTAGGATATTAGTTTTTTAAAGATTATTAGTTTTTTAAGTTTTTTTAGTTAAGATAATGGTAGAAATTGATAAATATATTGAAATCATATGCATGTATGCTTGATATATTTGAACTCAAGGGTACAATTGGTTGTTCTAATTATGATAAGGAATATAACATGTAACTATTGAGATGATTACATTAACCATGTTATCTATTGCATGCTAACCTAAGTTTATCTATTGAATGCATAGGATGACATCATTTTCAAGTCACACACATGGATGATTTTGTTAAAAACCTTGCGTACCCTTGTCTTATGGAATGTTGATTGATGGTCATGTGATCTTCTTAATCATAAGAATGTACAATCTTTGGGGAAAATAAATTCCTATCAAACATGTATCTATTTAAGGAGATGTGTTTATGAATATGCTACTCATGTTGTGTTAGTATTTAGTATTTAATCTATTAGAGTTTAGGTTTTCTTTACTCAAGGACAAACAAAGAGTTCGGTTGGGGGTGTTGATAATGCCACAAAAGTAGAGTTATTTGGCCACTTTAAGCTAACTATATGTCTTGTTTTGAGTTGAATATTGTTAAAAGTTCTATCTTATGTAGGTGAAAATAAATCAAAATGAAGCAAAAATAGGCAAATTAGAACAATTCAATATTAATAAGGCTCAATAGGTCGAGCCATCTATTGATCGATGGAGACAAAACTTTATTGATAAATGATCGATCAAGGAAATATGGTATTACACGTAGGAATGGTAAAAGAGATTTATATCAATTTAGAAGTGTATCGATCAATCGAGCATTGGTAGATCGGCTAAGCTACAATCGAGTGCTCTTTGGTAGAACGATGACATAGATTGATCAAGCATAGTCTTGATTGATTGAGTAGGGTCTTTATTGATTGAGCCGATCATATTTTGACACATCACCCTTGATTTTAAGTCCCACATTCAATCTTCATCGTTGGATCTAGGCTAATCTAATTCCTAAACCGATTAGAACTTACTTTAGCCTATTTAAAGACCACTAAAAGGCCAAAAATAAGACACAATTAACCAAGAGACTGAAATTTCATTTATTTATAGATCTAAATATCTAGTCAAAAAAAGTATGATAAATTAAAAATTCATAAGCAGCCAAACTACCAATCAAGTGCACATAAAGTGATGCAAAAATAAAAATGTCAACATATGAGATTTTTAGGTGAAAAAAACTAGGCCAAACCAATGACCATAGAGGAAAACCACCGGTCCATTGGACCACCTAACTACTATCCACTATGAAAAATCAGTATCCAATTATAAGTATAGGACTCAAACTATCGACCTAGATAATTCCCTCAAGTAATCTACTTACGAGATAGGCATTCAAATCCAGAGCAACATTCTGATAAACTCAAGCCTCACGAGTTCATCGAACATGCACCATTGTTACTTGAAAGATTATAATGAAAAATTCTAACTAATTTATTTAAACAAAATATTAGATAAATCAAAAACAAGTAGCAACTCTAGAATAATCAATTTAAGCACAAGTTCCATAAAGCTAGCTTCTTGAAAGATTTATAATCAAACCAAATAATTATGATATGACACACACAATTATTTGATCCAAAAATTCAAGAACAAAAATAAAGAAAAATCCATAAGAATATATAACCAAAATATCATAAACTAATTAGGCTTATTAATCAATCAAATGCAATAACTGATGTTTGATAAATTAACTAAATAAAGAAACCTAAAGAATTATGATATTATATTTGCAAAACAAGAGAGAGAATAAAAGATGAATAGAATAAGCATAATAGATCTTGTGTGGTTAGTTTCAAATGTGTACTTAGGTTTGTATTTAAAGAATATTTTGAAGCACATTAGGTTAAAATGGAATAACCATATTATAAAAAAAACAATTAAATGTTTTTAAAAAATAAGGACAATACAGTAAAAATATCAATCCAATTTATATTAGAAATACATTTTAAAATAGATAACTGCTTGATCGATCGATCCACTCAATTGCTCAATCGATAGAATACATTAATTGATTGATCGAACATCGACTTGATCGATCCAAAATAAGTTTAACTAATATTTAAAAAGAAGTGGGTCAGTCAAGTATATCTCTTGATTAATCTAGTCATATATTAACATCATATTAATTAGGTTTATTACTCAATCGATCTAGTACACACTCGATCGATCAAGTAGCTCAAATTCATATTTTTGCTATTATGCCTAATATGCAATCTAACGTGCAAAATTTCTATGGCTTGAAATATTCTTCCAAGACACACCTAGAAACTAAAATTATAATTATACATTTTGTTCATAAATATTCCCAATACTAACATAAACCTTATAGAGACTTAACATAGAGAATTTATAAGAACATTGAGGATCTTAAAGGAACAAAGAGAGATCAAGTAGAGCAACATGAAGGAGGTAATAGAATAACTAGCAAGAGAGATTAAAGAAGGAGTTGGGTTCTTCATCAAACTTGAATCTAATTTCTTTCTTCATCATTCTTATAACTTTTATGCACTTATATATTCTACTTATGATTTTAAAAGCTATTAATGGCTAGCTTCTTATTTGATATTTTTGATGAACCAAGCCACAAACTGTAAAGACTATATGTGTTAGCTATTTTCATGGACAAAACCTTTGCATATGGAATTTTTTTTAAGCATGCTATCAAGTCTATCAAAAAAAGTCGAAGAAACACTCGAGTTCCAGATAGTCGTAATTCTAGTATACCTTTATAACCATCACACATATTATTGCACTCATGCATTTACATATGACAACTTGAAATTATTTTTAGTGGTAAAATATTTATTTAAACTCAAGTCAATTTATTATATTATCACTTAACCTTTTTTTCAAATATACTTCAATTTCTTTAGAATGTGTCCCAAAACTTTTTATTATTTTATTGAGATTTTTAAAGGGCTTTAATGAACTTTGGGTAAATAAACCCAAAAAATTACTAGGTTATTACTATCACCTATTTATATACATTAGTTTTCTAATCTTGTATAGATGGCTTGAACTCTAAACTTTAAATCCTAAATTATCGGAAAGTAATTAGAGGATGTACATATAGAGCTAACACTTGTAGAAGAGTTTAATACCTATATGCTAGTAACCTGTCAATTAGATGATTAATTTGGTTTCACTATTCTATCCACTCAAAAGGATACATATATAAGCATGAGCATAAGGAAATAATTAAGGCAATTAGCACAGTAGAGATATTTGGTGCAGTTCAGAAAGGGTAGGGAAATTGTATGGAATTTGATTCACTATACTTTCATAATTTATAACCAAGTTGTTTCATAATTTTATGTTTATATAGCTTCTTTATAATTAGGTACTTATATATTTGGATTTAAATAATTTTGTGTGATGAAGATTATTTGATTTAATTATTAAGTTTCAAAAAAACTATTTTCATTAAACTTGTACTTAATCTTCTTGCCTTTGGATTTGTTAGTTGGTTTCATTTAATTGATATATGCTTTGAATCGTCTAGTTAAGATTGTTCATTATTAAATCAATTCTAGAACACACATAGAAACTTGTGTTTTTGTGCTAACTTTGGTTGCAATTGTTCCATGAACATGTCTGATTAGTGGGGAGCTTATTAGAACATTGGTTTAGATACTACTCATGCTAATCTTAGAAACTGTGAAAATAGAGCAGAGACTAGTAAGTAAGGTACCTTGGGGCAGTATCCAAGGTAGGGTAGCATAATATTGAGTTTGTACTTGAATGTTTGGTTTTCATAATTGAAAGTTAGGTGGATCAATAGATGGTGATTTCTTTTTTGGTCATGGTTGTGGTCTATGTTATTTCCATCTAAAAATATAATGTGTTATTTTTAATTACCATACTTTACTATTTACACGCAATTGCATATTTGGCTGCTTTGTTTAGGTTATTAAATTACTAATTCATAAAATTTAAAAATAATCTGTTCAGCCCCTCTAGGTTAATTAGGTCCATATTATACACTTCAATTGGTATCAAAGCCAACACTAGATACACTTGGTGTTGTTCCTAGGTATTTTTATTATGGATAATTTTATTAATGATGATAGCTAAGATGATGAGGAACTTAAATATTCCTTTCTCTTAAATATAGTGTTAAATGTTCTAAAAAATTATTTTCTAATATCTTAGATCCATAGAAGAGAATACTAACTTAAATGTAAAAATATAAAAAGCGAAATGAACAACTTGAGACACATGAAAGCTTTTCTAATAAATTAAAAGAATAATAGAATATTTTACAATAACAAGATGATGCTTGGAATTTGAGTCTTTCAGGTTTGAAAGAAGAAAATAACAAGCTTATTGCAAATAATAAAAAATTTGTGCAAGAGCTCAAAGAATCATGTAAAGAAGTAGAATGACTTACCATTGAGTTCAACACTTAGATAAAATTTTGAGCATTGGTAAGTCACACGGTGATACATGTGGTTTTGGTTATAAGGATTAGAGTTCAACACCTTCACAATTGAAAACCACACTTGTAAGGGCTTTTAAATCTCACTATGCCAAAAACAACTTTTAAAGTTGGTTCGGTGAACCGAATTTAAGTACGATGACTTGAAAATTTAAAGTCGGTTCATGCGTTGAACCGATTTTAATTTTTTTTATAAAATTTACTCATTTTCTATTTTACTCAAATTAAAACCTGTATTCGATTACTACATAATAGTAGAAAAAAACCAAAATTTGTTTAACAAATAGTTTAAATAATACAAATAATTGAAAAATTAAATATTAATTAATAACAAAAAAATTACCATGGTGTTGTCCTATGTTATTCAAGATTATCATATTTTTCTCCTGATGTTATAATACAAAACCTACATATATAATACAAATATTTATACACATAAATAATAACACATAATATACAATAAAAAATATGAATAATAAGTGCATAGGATTAATAAAAATACTTAAATGAAGTGAAAAAATGAAGGAAATGAAGAAAAAATGGTGTTTTGTAAGTGAGAAATGGGTATAAAAAATTTCAGTATTTTGCTCAAAAAATAAGGGATCTAAAAGATAAGTTAGAAAGGAAGAAAACCCACTAACCAACACCGGCATTGGTGGTCGTAGGTGGCCGAAAAATGAGAAAGAGTGGAGGAGAAGTGGATGAGGTTTTGGATTTTCGAAAGTTATGTAGCGCTTGAAATAGTTTATGTTTAGGGAAGAAAGATGAGAAAAGGAAATATCCACGTGTGTAGCATTGGTTCTATGTGTCAACCGACACTACACACGTGGATAGCGTCGGTTGACACGTAGAATCGATACTACATCCAGGTGTAGCGTCAGTTCAACACATCAACCGACACTATGTGTAGCATCAATTCTACACAAAACTGACTTTAAATTCATTATAAGTCAATTTTTTCCAAAAATCGACTTTACATATTGACTTAAATGCCACATTTTGTAGTAGTATCTACTCCTACTTTTACTACTTAAGCACAAAGAACTATTGCACCTATAGTAGAAAAAATTGTTAAGTTTGCATCTATCTATCATTATTGTGGTAGGAAAGGTCATGTAAGACCAAAATATAGATTTTGATGAATCCTTATGAACTTAATAATTCTTTCCATGTTTCACATAGTATGATTCATAACCATCATCCATCTATGCATGTTGTATTATATTCTAGGATGAATGGAAATTATGATAACGTGATCAAAAATTCTAATGGGAAGCATAAAGTCTTAGGTTCAAAGAGACCAGTGAAATTTAATACTTTTAATTCTAAGACTCATTATCATTATCATACTATACATACTACATATTCATTAGGGATGAATGTGAAAAGTATAGCTAAGTCCAATAACACACCTATGAAACTTAAGGTAGTTGAGTTTTGAACCAAAGATGTAGAGAAACCATAATGTAAAAACTTTTGGGTTAGGAAAGATTTTTTTTCCAATCACCTGACCTCTTTTATTGTTTCACCTATGTATTTTTGTTAGAGTGCTTAAATAATTTATGTAAGAAAATTTTATTGTCTTTATTTTACCTATTAGTTAAATTTACCAAAAATATAAAATCCTTTTTTGGCCAAAAATGTATTAGACTCATTCAACACATTCAACTTTGTTTTTAGTGGCTTAACTCATTTTAAAGTTTATTATGTAATGATTCTACAATTTTAATGTGTGCACACATGTATCTTTTACATGTGATGATCGGTGTTAAGATGAACTTATTCCCCCACTCACAAACACATATGTATGTTACACTTGAAGTTATGAATTCTCTTGATAGAAACTAGGACTTCAAATAATCTTGATTGTAAAATTAGGTTGAGTTATATTTCTTACTTTCTAAATTTTTAACCATAGAGTGACACCTAGTATTTAGAGGGTTATCTATTATGATGTGTAAAGCTACTACAATAAGTAGAAAATGTCACATCAACTAATGTGAAAGTCATCATGCTAGGCTTATGGCTCATGCATGTAAAAACAATTAATTTTTTTTTTACAAAAAGTGATTGTTTATAAAAATGTACTTGATATACACAAAAATTAAGAGCCAATAAATTTAAAAATAATTAAATAATCATATGTATCATTTATAAAATAAGAAGAAATAAAAAACTTAAGTTCTCTCTTAGTATATATATTTTATTTTGTGAGATTGAAGACTCAATAGCAAAGTTACCTAATAGATGATACATTTTCCCTTGAGTCTTTATTGATTAATCGTAAATTACTTAAATGGCATATTCATTGAGTTTCAACATATATACTACTTTTAAGTAAATTTCAATATGTCATTATATGTGTTAAATGTGCTTGTGTTACTCTTCTAGTCTATTTGCTTATTTATACAACAAATACTCATAATTTGAGTAAAAAAATGACATCTCAATTGATTGTATGCTTGTTTGTGATTAAATGAGTTTATGACCTTATGTGGCTATTTATGAACATTAAAAAATCTTATTTTTATTTATTTACATCTTCTTTTTATTTACTAACTATTTAATTCAATTTATAGTTAAAAAGTCATAGGAATTAGGGGGAGTTTAAACCACATTGTACTTTTGCATTAATCTACTTTTACATTACTCTTTTACCTTTAGAGGAATTTATCTCCATTGCTTCACCAGTGCTCTGTACGTTTCATATGTCAAAAATGGGAAGAGTGATTCATTATTTCATATTCTATTTCATATTGTTATGCATATAGAGGAAGGATATATTCAGGTAAGAATGTTTTGCACTATTTTGTTTTATGTTAAGCTTGATTGATATGAATGCATGAACTACATGATTGTTCTCTACACTTTGCTAATTTCTATGTATACTAAACTAATGTACAATGAGACTTTTAAGCCAAGTTGTCATATGCTTTGCCAATGTCATTTCAATTAATTAATAGCTTGTCAAGTGGCAGTAGAGATGAATTCCTCAGATCATAAGCTATTTCCACTATGGAGTCTGGGCCATCAGCCATCAGTTTAAATTTACCTTATTTCTATGATTGTCATGTAGTGAGAGAGAGGTTTTGGCATACGAAAATACCAAAAGTGGAGTGTGTAAGGACTATGAGTGTTAAGTATTTTCGTGGAAAAAATCTTTGCATGTAATTCAGGTATATCTTTATAACTATCACTTATCCTTTTCTATCAAGAAAAGTCAAAGAAACACTCGAGTTTCATATATTCATAATTAAGGTACATCTTTATAACTATCCACATAGTATTGCACTCTTGCATTTACATAAGACAAATTGAAATTATTGTTGGTGCTAAAATATTTATTTAAACTCAAGTCAATTTATTAAATTATCACTTAGCCTTTTATTAATTATGCTTCATTGTCTTCATAATGTGTCCCAAATATTCTTATTATTTTATTGATATTTTTAATGGGCTTTAATGAATTTTGGGTAATTAAGCCCAAAAAATTACTAGGTTATAACTATCACATATTTATACATCAATTTTCTAATCTAATATACACATTGTGAACTCTAAAATTAAAATCTTAATTTATAGGAAAATCATCAGAGGATATACATATAGAGCCAACCTGATGAGAATAATCGAGCTCTACAAATTCCAAGTGGACCAATCACAAGGTCTAGGAAGGCACAACTCGAAAAGGCTTTAAATGGGCTCATTCAAGAGGTCATGCATAATCAAGGGGACCTAAATTGGGAGTGCAAGGATTGGGACAATCCTAGGATGGAAATTAGGGCAAAATTGGCAAAATAAAACTGGGCACATTGTTGTGCCATTTGGACTTTTTTGGGCAGCTTCATTTTCAACCCTTAGATGTAAACAAGGGTTAATATGTAATATTTTATAGGGTTTTCTTTTGTTCTCACTGCTCCATATTTTGCTCCAATTTCCATGTGCCATTTGGACTCTTTTGGGCGACTTTCTTTGCAACCCTTGGATGAAATCAAGGGTTAAGATGTAATATTCTATAGGATTCCTTTGTGGTCACCGCCCCATTTTTTCCATGTTTTGGTCAATATTTTCTCGCTAGCTTTTCTCGCTTTTTGGTGTGTTTATTTTGAACCCTTGGATGAGATCAAGGGCTATGATTTAGTAGAGCTTAGGGTTGGTTTGTATCCTATTAAGAGCAAAATTTCTGAAACACAATTTTGAATGAAGTTTGAATATTCAGATCATTTGAGAGCTCATTCTTGCTCTGTGTTCCTCTTCAAGCAACTTATCAAGGGATTGGCAACCTTTGTGGCGTTGTTTAGCATCCAAGCATTTGTGGTGAGTAATATCCATACTTGTTAGGGTGTCATTTGTGCTAGACTTATCAAGGAAATAGCAGCTCCTTGTGGTGTCTTTTCTCCTCAGAAAAATGGTGAGTAATATCCATTGATTTGTGGAGAAACCCTTTGCTATATAATCTGAAATTAGCTAGATCCTATCCCTTTGGTTCATATCACAACCCTTTGTAGAAGAGTTTAATACATATATGCTAGTAACTTGTAAATGTATGGATTAGATGATTAATTTGGTTTCATTCTTCCATCCACTCAAAAGGATACATATATACATGAGCAAGAGAATACATTACTAATTAAGGTAATTCACATAGTAGAGATATTTGGTGTAGTCCGAGAAGGGTAGGGAAATTTATTTGTGATATTTTATTCTTTATATATATTTTCATAATTTATAGTCAAGTTGTTTCATATTTTTATATTCATATAGATTCTCTATAATTAGGTACATGTATATTGGGATTAAATAATTTTATGTTATCAAGATTATTTTATTTAATTATCAAATTTCAAGGAAGTTATTTTCATTAAATTTGTGTTTAATCTTCTTACTCTTGGATTTGCTAGTTGATTTGATTTAATTGATATATGCTTTGAATAATCTAGTTAGGATTATTTGTTATTAAATCTGTTCTAGAACACACATGGGAAATTGTCTTTTTTGTGCTAACTCTAGTTGTTGTTGTTCCATAAATGTGTTTGATTGGCAAGGAGATTATTGGAACGTTAGTCTAGATACTACACATGATAATCTTAAAAATTGTGAAAATAGAGGAGAGGTTCATAAGTAAAGTAACTAGGGATAGTATCTTGAGGAAGGTAGCATTAAACTGAGTTTATATTTGAACGTTTGGTTATCATTATGAAAAGTTCGGCGGTCTGGTGGACTGGTGGTTTTTCTCTTAGGTCATTGTTATGGTTTTGTTTGTTTCCACCCTAAAATATCATGTTTTATTTTTAATTTTTGCACTTTATTATTTAACGTGATTGCATGTGTAGTTTATTTCTTTAGCTTATTAAATTGTTAAATGATAACATTTAAAAATGACCTATTTTTCTCATCTTGGTTAATTAGGTTTGTATTATAAACTTTCATAAAAAATTTGATTAATTATATTTAGTTTAATAAATTTATCTATTATTAGTTGAATAATAATTTTGATTTTAAACTCTTTGATTATTTAACCAATAATTATATGATTTGAGATTCATGCTATAGCTTGACAAAATAGGTTTTTGAATTAGTTATGAAATTATTTTCACAAGAATTGAAATAGTATGATAGTATTATTGATGAATGTGTGGCATGTTCCATGTGATAATAATTGATGTGTGAATGAAATAATGTGATAATGTGATTGTTTGTACGTAACCAAAAGAATGCTTGACAAATATTCATAGGTATATAAAAGCATATAGCTAATCAATTAGGTAGATAAACTATTCAATGATATTTGGTATTTCATGTACAGTGGTTAGGGGATTCATAAATACCAACTCCTTAAGCATTATTTACTTAATTATTATTTGTTACTTTGAAACAATTTTAGGTTTAATTCATAGTTAAGATAATTTTACTTTATTACTTGCCTAGATAGTATTGTGACTATTTCATATTGGTACTTAATTATAAAAGACAAAAACTCTCTATAGAATGATAATTGTGCTTAATCACTTTATTACTTGGACAACTCGTATATTGTGGAATTATTACCAAGTTTTTGGCACTGTTACTGGGGAGTGCAATATATTTTATAATAATATCAGTATTGATATAAGCAATACTAGTTTAGGCAACTTAATCTTTTTACTTTAGTTTTTTTATATGCCGAAGGATACAAGTAGAAACATTGAACCTTTCAATTCTGACTTAGAGAGAACACTTCACTTGTTAAGACCAAAAAGACTACACCAAACTCTATAATAATCATGAAGAGAAAATTATCAAAACTACGAATTTTCCTAAAATTGATTCAAAGTAAAAAACAATAAAAAAGTCAACAACGTTAAGAACTTGGGATCTATGAATCTCCCAACCACTTTACATGTAATATCAAATATTGTTGAATGATTTACCTACCTAATTAATTGGCTACATGCTCTTATATACTTATGACTCATTGTCAAACATTATTTTGGTTATTTGAGAACAACCAAATTGTCATGATATTTTATTCACATATCAATTATGATCACATTTCACATGCTACACATTCAACAATCATATTTGGATACTATTTTAATTCATGTGATACTGATCAATTCAAAAACCTACTCTGTTAAGGTAGAACATGAATCTCAAATCATGTAATTATTGACCAAACAATCAATGTGTTAAGATCAAAATTATTATATCAACTAATAATAGTGAAATTCATTCAATTAAATATAATTAATCACATTGATTGTTTCTTGGTTCATCAAAAATCTCAAATAAAAACCTTGCCACTAAGCTCTAAAAATCATCATTAAAATATATGATTGCATAAAAGTTATAAGAATGATGAAGAAGTGAATTAAATTCAACTTTGGTGAAGAATCAAGCTCCTTTTTTAATCATCCTTGCTAGCTAATTAATCTCACTTTGTTCCCTTAAGAACGTCCATGTTCTTGTAAATTCTTTATGAATTGTTCCTCAACTTGAATGATCAAGACCCTTCTTTATTAATCTAATTATTTATTTCATTTCTAGCATAAAACTTTATTTTCTCGATTGATGAAACCTTTTCCAAAACTATTGATAGGTGGCTTAATCTATTTATCATTGTTGATCCTCATATGTTCCAATTTACATGTTTTTGCACCATTTGATGTATTTTCACCTACATGATCATATTTAAACATAATATAGATCTTTTTAATAATATTCATATCAAAATAATATAATAAACTAACTTACAGTGGCTAAATAACTCGATTTTATAGTATATATCATACAGTGGCTATTATCCTCACCATCATAGTTAGTGAGTAGGTTGGTAGGTAGCCAATGAGATGCTCGAATAGCCAATTTTTTTCTATAAATACCCCTCTTTTGTAAATTTTCTTAATTAGAAAATATAAGTAAACTCTATTGGTTTTGAAACTTGATTTTTGAAAGTTGAAAATTGTTTTCTTATTTTGGGTCACTAATACTTTGAAGGTTGCTAGGCATTAGTGATTTGTGATTATGTTTGCAAAAACTATTTTTGTGTTGATTTAATTTAAAATTAGATTAACACCCATGACATATATTGCATGTTAAATTCATGCGAATCGATTTGCTATACCATTAGAATCACATTGTATTGACCATTGATGATTGTTTGGATCACGTGGTGGTGGGGCTCCAAAGGAGACCCAAATTAAGTTTGATCAAGTTTCTATAGAGATAGTAAGCGAGGGTAGTATAGGCATAGTTAGGGTAGATGTTTTTATTAGTAGAGATATTTGTACTTATATTTTATCAAGTTGTTTATAGTTGATTTACTAGAGTGAATTGTGTACTGTTGAGTGGTAGTTTAATGTTACCTTATAGATAGGGTTTTTACGGGGATTTGTCTTATTATACTGCTATGTTTGTATGCTCTATTATAGTGTTAGTACAATCAGGGTTTGATCTGAATATGCTTGCATATATAAGGATTTGATTGTGATTGGAAAACCATTCTTCTGACATATTGTATGTTTTCCTTTCTATTATGCCATGCTCTTTTTCTTGTTCTTATTCCATGTCTATCCTTTTCTACCATGCCTATTATAGAATAAACTATTAGTTATAAGTTAATTTCTTTTTGCCATATTCTATGTTGTTTAGCTATGAGCTCGTTTCTTTCTTTTCATGTTTTTGTTGCCACTACTTGTAAGTTTAGGGATGAGTCCCAAGGAGACTGTATCTCCTTACCATAGTTATTTATTGGGTCTTGGACTCTCTCAATTGGTATCGGAGTTGGTTCACCCTATTGAGTTTAACCATTCTGGTGTTGATTCTTTCTTACTCGCATTTTTTTCACACTTAATTTTGTCTTAATGACATCGGGAGAATGTGGTAATGTAGATAGGCCTCATCTATTCAATGTGTTGAATATTTCCTGTTGGAATTCCTAGATGCGAGCTTTCTTATGGTCTATTAGAGACTATGTATGTTTCCTTTTTTAGAATGGTTGGAAGTATCCCACAAAAACTTTTGATGACAAGTCTTTTGATAACTTTTTCTTACTTTTCTAATCTCATTAACTCATCATTTCATCTAGGGAGACAATTAATAAAGAAAAAAATTAAAAGGTCCTTTCCAATCTCCCTCATCGCTTCAATGATAAAATAACTATTTTTGAGACCTTCTACAAACTAAGAGTGTTAAACTTAAATGAACTTTGTAAGTTCTATAGTCCTTTATGCCTTTGTTAGCTTCATGTGTACAAAATACAAAGTCTATTTATTTTACCAAGTGTTTCTGTCTTCCTCTATGTAAGGTTGCTTGTTGTTGATCAATAATTTGCACACGCATATAGTTAGGTACACTTGTTTGAAGCTTGTTATACACACATCATAGGATTAGTTTCTTAAGATCCTTGATAGGTTGTGGGTGGGAGGTTTTGATTAATTTTGAGTGAGAGTATTTATGGATGTTACTCAACAATTTTGGAAACTAAAATTTGAAATTTTGGCACCTTTGTGTGGCCTTCCTTGGATCCCTAATCGAATTTGGCACCTTTGCGAGGCTCTCCTTGGACCCCTCATCGAACCCCTAAAAAGGTGGTCGAAAAGAACCCTCGGTAAAGGTACCAGTGGTGCCTTGTGATTTTATAAATACCCCTATATTTTCTCATTTATTAAGAATTGAATCTATACAAAAACTCTATCAAAATTATCTCTAAAAATTGCTTCAATTTTAAAATTACATAGAGTGTATTTTTGTATTTTTGTTATACTTTTTTGGGAAAAATAGTGTGCTTGAGTGTTAAGAGCTCTTGAATATTTTGCAAATATTGTGAGAATATCACTTTGTGTTTGGGTTGGGTAGTGTTGGTTGAGATCCCAAATTAGTGGTTGTTTGCAGTATGTGGTTGAGTGTATTTTCCATGATTGGTTATTCATTATTTGGTTCATATTACTAATCTTTGGTTACTAATCATACTTTGCATGGTGTTAGCTTTAGATGAAAGTTGGGTCTATCTGTTAGAACAAGTTATTACGGAGGCAATAAGGGAAGAAATAGGTAATTAGGGTAGAGCTCCCAATTGAGAGAGGTATTTGTGTTTATATTTCTATTAAGTTTTGTATGTTTATTACTAGTGGATTTTTTTAGTACCAAATAGTTATCTTAAGCAACCCGAGGATTTACCACATCTATAGGGGTTCTATGTCGGTTGCTTCATTATATTTGGTGTCGTGTATACAAACTATTTGGTTAGTACAATCTAAGTTTAAATTATATATGTTTCAACATACTGAGCTTTAAACTCTGATTAAAAAGCTTTTAATATTTATTGCTTGCTTTCTGAATACTGTTTATAATATATGCTATTTAAAGTACTGTCTATTTGTGATTATTGCTTACTACTTAAGTGTTTATCATTTTGTTGTTGCAATTTTGGGATGTGTTCTTAAACACTCATTATCTCTAATGATGCCCCAAAAAATGAATTCATGAAATAGAAAGGGAGGTAAATTTTAAATTATATTTAAAGGAAATTTCTTTAATAATCATGAAAAATTCAATTCTAAAAATCATTTGAAAATCAAATATTTTTAAATTAATTTGGGTTCCCTTTTTGATATTCTTTATTCATAAGACAAATATAAATTAATAGATTTAAATCCAAGACATTTATATAGCCAATTAAAATTCATTAAAGTAGTCTCAACCTATCTAATCGTAAATTATAATAGCCAACAAATTAAATAAATTTTTAGATCAAACCTTGTAATGTCTGAATTCTTCGTATAAAACTTACATGTATTCATCATAATGGTGTCGAATAACGCAGTTGGAAGGGAAGAGTGAGGGGTGAGCTACTAATAGCTCAGTAGGGGCCTATTCTAAAATATTATCTTAATAAATAATTATTCATGATGCATGCTTATTTTAATAAAATTCATGAAAGTAAGTAATCATCATCAATATATAATATATGGATATTTAAATCATAAAACCCATGTATACTTGTACTTATTTGCACTCAAGAGATTGGGAGAGTGTACATTCTATGTATACCAATGCATGCTCATACAATATAAAATATGATATGTAGTATAAATTCAATCCATGAAATGAACTATATGTATTGGTCATCCAAATATATAGGCATATGCATGACCCAACTGTGAGATGCATGTAGGTCCATCTTTGACCCCATGTACAATCACAATACATATGTCATATGTATTGGCGAAACAAACATCATATGGGTACCTATATAGTCCATCAAAAATAGTTTGTTATAACCAATAGCCTATGGTTAAGAAACTCTACAAGACAATATACAACATATAAAACCATTTTCACATTTTCAATTTTCATTTCATATCAACGTTTGATACTCATTTTATATATAAAAGTTTTTTCCAATGCATACACAATAAAAGATTTATAACGAGTATCTCATTTTTAAATAATAGTTACAATATCATAACATTCTTAATAAAATCATTGCAATTTTTCACTTTTATTCATAAGATATGATGTATGACATTTCATTTATAAAAGTAATGCATGAATTTAAAAAGTTAGAGTCAAAATGACTACCTCCAAACCATAACTCGAACACTCAAATATTTATCCCTAAAACATCTTCCAATGTGCCAAAAAAACCCAAATAATGTAGAGAGAGAAAGTGTTTAGAGAGAGGGAGGAAATAGTGAAATTTTTTTGTGGGAGAAGGATGGAGCTCAACCTTTTATAGACAAAAGTTTTGGACTTTCACCGACCAAGCTCACCAAAAGTGGTTGCAAGGGGTGTAGTGGGGAGTGTGGTGAGGGGTACGGTGAGGGTCCGACGAGGTCCCATGAGGGTCTGGCGAGGGTCTTGTGAAGTAATTAGAAACTTTTCAATTTTTCCCTGTTCAATCTGATTTTTCACATGAAAATTTCCTAATACTTCCTTATACCTAAAATATTGATTAAGTTTATTTTTAGACATTTTAATTATTTATAAAAAAATTATAGGGTTTTACATTCCTCTCCCTTTAAAGAAAATTGTGTCCTCAAAATTTACAATTGCTCAAACATGTAGAGATATTTTGAGCAAACTTTTGATTCTAACTCTTAAGTTGTGTCTTCAATGCAATGTTGTCTCCACTAAACTTTTAATAGCAATATTGCTCTCCTTTTCAAGTTCCTAACTTGAAATTCAATTATCGCCACCGGTTCTTCTTCGTATGATGCATCTTATTGTAACAAAAATTCTATCTAATCTGGGATAACATTCTGATTTCATTGACAATTTTATAAGATAGACACATGAAAACATTATGAAATTGTGACAATTCTAAGGGTAACTCTAACAAATATGCTACATCACCAGTCCTCTTTATACTTCTGAATGATCTAATGTAACATGGTGCTAACTTTCCTATTATTCCAAAATGAGCTACTCCTTATTGAGGTTTGAACTTTCAGAAAAATTTAATCATCTACTTCAAATTTCAGTGGTCATTGTAGATGATCAGCATAATTGTTGTATTGGCTTTGAGCTATAAGAAATTTATCTTATGCGATGTAAATATTTTGAGTTGTTTCTTCTATAAGATCAATCCTCATTGTATTGAAATCTTTGCTCTCTATCGAGTACATCAAAGATCTACATTATCATCCATATAAGGATTCCAAAGGGGCCATCACAATGGTGATATGATGGCTATTATTGTTGGAAAACTCTTCCAATAGTAGGTGTTCACTCTAGTTTCCCAAAATTCCATAACAAACTCTCATAACATGTCTTCTAACATTTGGATAACCTTTCAAATTGTCCATCCATTTCATGATGATAAGTTATGCTATACAGTAAATCTCTATCCAAAGCCTCTTATATGCACATCCACACATATGTTGTAAACTTTTGATCTTGATATGATACAATCGACTTTAAGATGCAATGCAATTGTATGATCTCTTGTGTGTATAACTTACTCAAAGCGTTCATCAAGTATTTAGTTTTGACTAAAATGAAATGAATAGGCTTCATAAGATAATCAATAAATTCTCAAATGGAATCATGTCCATGAGAAGTATATTGTAATCCTTATACGAGATCCATGGTTATGTCTTCCCATTTTCATTCCAGTTATAGAAGTGGTTGAAGTAGTCTTGTAAGTTTCATGCAGTTGACTATGAACCGCGGAACATCTTTCTTCATTCCCTTCCACTATTAGATTCTTTTTAAACCACGATACATCTTAGTGCTTCTAGGATGTATTGCAAATCCTATACATTCCATGTTTTCTAAAGAGTTTTCATCTAAAGTTACCATCTTTTGTTGAAAATGAAAAGTTTAAACAATGAAAGTCTTTCAATCCACCATTTCTCCTTCTGATAATCTTCACTATGATTCACAAATCTTGTGATCACTAAAGTGAACCATTTCATTGTAGGGATGGATACCAAGCTATATATAGAAATACTTTCCTCTCAACATATTGTAATTTTGACTTGCATTATCGTTCTAGTAATTCGTCTCTCACCAATATCTTTTTCATGCGACAACTATTACTTTTGACTTAAAAGTATCCATTTTCATGTTTTCTTTTCCTGGATGATGCTTATAGAATGGAATCATAATCCTTAAAGATAGTTCACCTATAAGTTCATTTAAACTCATGACTCTTCCCCATCTTTATAAAAATGTAATAGTTTTCTAACTCCTTGTTGTCAACTTGTGTGTCTGTGTGTGTAACATACTTTGAGTTATTACAGATTCACAATTCTATCATCAAACTCTCCATGTGCTACATAATCATTTCTATTGTCACAATTTTATTGATGTGTTTCTCAATGGATCCACCTCGATTAATCTTCATAATGCTTAAGGTCAACTCCTTATATTGAGCAAATTTTTGTTGCATTTCTCAATGCAACTGTAGTTCATCTTTCATGATCAAATAAATGATTGATGAGTGCTCAAAAGCATATAATATATTATGATTTTTTTCATGTTAAATGATTAAATAGATTTATATTTACTTAATTTTACAATTATTTTAAACAAATCTATCATTTTGAAACTATAAATATGTTTTGTTATTTTTCAAGTATTTTAGCTTCAAAAAGATTTAATTAAACACTTGAAGAATAATATATCTTAAAGTGCTCCATTACAAATTTAAAACCTTAAATTGTAACATATGTAAAGCATTACATATGTTCTAAATAGGATGTATAAAGAAAAGGGAACCATTCATTCAAAACAGTGTATACTACGATGCAAAGCAAAAGGATTAAGATCACATGTCCAAGAAATCGATGCAGGACATGGCGTAGAAATGTTGTATGTCGTGCATGAATGAAATGGATCAAGATCTAAAATATTATTTTTCATAATAAACAAGAGGGTTAGATTTAAGATTTAATTATTTGAATCTAATTTAGAATCAAATCTTAAATGTTAGATGAAATAATATGGATCTGATTTAGAGAAATCTATTTCAAAGATTTTAATAAGAATTATTATTAAAAGATATATTGATGACATATCTTTCACAATAGCTTTAAAATTTAAAACTTAGTTTTTAGATACTTAAATCATAAACTTAACTTTGACACCTTGATAAGTGCTTAAATTGTGAGGCCCCACATATAGAAACAACTTAGATGGTTTGCTAACCTCTTAGAAAAGAAGCAGAATTTAATAATCAATCAATTGGTAGGCCTCACCTAAGAATATTAATTGTTTATTAATGATCCCTACCTCAGGATATTTCTATACAAAAAAAGAGAATCAATAATGAGCAAGCATAATTAACTAGCTAATATATCAAATAAATTTTCTATTGTATAATAAATATTTATTAAATCTATCTTTATTTTTTATGTCTTTAGTTTAGATTTCTCACATCAAAACAATCATAATAGGACGTTTGGGTTTTATTTTTATTTTTAAGAGTTAATTAAATTATTTAAAAACTACATGATTTATCTTTAGACCAACCTTAAAAGTATACTTTTCATGTTCTATAAGTGATTCTTGCACTTGCAAGCAATTTTATAAATTATACAAAATTTGTATGCCTAATTTTACACATCAATGTTTTGGTATCTAGTACTAAAAATTAAGATAACATTTACAAGCATCAACTTTTTTGCACTATTATCGGGAAAAAATAGTGTTTATAAATTTTTATTATCAAAATCTTAAAAAGCTTTTGTGTCATAAATATGGTGATTTTTATTTGAAATCTTAGAATATCTAGGTTATTAATTAATTTTAGATATTTAAATTTTAAATTTTTTTTACTTTTATTAAAAAAAATAATTTTTGAATAAAAGTAAAAGATCTTTTAAAAAAATAATTTTTAATCTTAATTTGATTTTCTTTTATTTATTTACTCTCTTTTACTTGCATCTTTATTTCTTTTAATTATTTCTTGTTTAATATTTTTGTTTACTAGCTTAATTTAATTTATTTTCTTTTGCTAATATGTTATCATTGTACTATTTATTTCTTTTAATTTCTATATGTTTAGTATTTCTATGTACAAACATGTAATGTATATGTATATTTATTTTATCATTTCATTTTTCTACTTAAAATGTGATTTTAAATTATGCTTTTATAGTGTAGCAAGGTAGGAAGTCCTTAAGGTACCCCCTCACACCTTTTATAATAATAGTATAAATAGATCTAGTAGATTGTGAAGAAGGTTGGATTATGAGTTCCCACAGCCTTTTGTTGACCAAATTTGTGAACCTAACCTTGACCTTTTACCTGAGCCTTTAATTATGGGGAAAATCCACTGTAAAAGGGAAGTCATAATGAAGGAGTTTGCAAAGCCACTACTTGGTATTGCAACTGCCTTAATCCAATTCGATGAGGTTGCTCGAAACTATGAATAGTGAAATATTCTTTTTCCATATTACCTTCCTTCCATGGCCTGCTTAATGAAGACTCATTGTCTTTCATTGGGAACTATTCCTTAACAATCTAAACATTTCCCATCGGTGTACTTACCAAGGATCAACTTAGAATGAGATGTTTCCCTTGCACTATAAAAGACAGTACCAAGGCATGGCTAATGACATTTACCCTAAGTTTTTGGATAACCTGGGAGGATATTTACAACAAATTAATGAAAAAATTATATTCCCATAAAAAAATATTAGAGTTGAGAGCTAAGATAACAACTTTCTTTCATATGGAAAGAAAACCTTTCCATGAAGTATGTGATTGATTTAAAATCTTTCTCACTCAATACCTTTATTACAATTATCCTCCGTAGTTGTCAAACCAATTTTTATACGATGGATTGACAGAAAAATGTCAATTCATTTTTAATAATGTTGTTAGAAGAGTAATGGGAGAAAAAATTGCCTTATTGACTTATAATCTCTTTAAGATGTTGGGTGATAATTCCCAACAAAAGAGCTTCTAAGTAAGGAGAGTTAGAGTCAATGAAAAAGACTTTTGTGTCGAAATTCAAATGTCGCTTGTTCAATTGACCAAGCAAGTTGTGCTTCTTACAACGCATGGCACCATAAATAAAGTATAATGTGGTACGTGTAATAATTTGGGACATGGTTCTAAAACATGTTCCTATCATAGAGAAGCTAATTTTAAACCAGAGCATGTCAATGTATTAGAAGGATACCAACCAACAGCTAGGTGCGAGGCCAATGCTAATACTTACAATCCTTTATGGAGAAATCATCCCAATTTCTCCTAGAGGTAGAACAACCTTCCATTTGCCCAAAGCTTAAACCCACTGAGCCATCAATTCCACCAACAAATGCCAAGGAATCCTCCCAACATGCCAAATATAGAGGAAAAATTGAATTCATCCATTCAAGTTAGAAGAGATAAACAAGCACAAACTAATCAAAGGTTGGACTCTATATAAATTTCCATTAAGAAGATGGAAGTATTGGTGGAGCAGTTAGCTAAGCACTTGCATAAACATGGAAAGGGATAGATGCAAAGGTAAAAGAATTAACAAACCTCAATAACGAGGGGATATTAGGTTTACAAAATAATGAAAACTCATAAGCAATGTCTCACTAAGGATGATAAAAATTAGTCCTCCATAAAATGTAACTAATTATTTTATTTTGTTACTTTTAATTATTTTATTTGTCATTTTATTTTTATATACTTTATGTGATTATTTTATTATGTGATTGTGTGGTTATTTTTATTAATATAAAAAAATAAAAAAAATAATTCTCAAAAAGGAGAGAAAGAAAAATAAAAAGGGGAGTAAATGTTAAAACAAGTGGGGAAGATGCGTGCCTTGGCATGCTTTGTTTTACATTGTGCCATTTGTTCTCTATTTTAAAATGTTCAAAAATTAAAAATTGCACCTTGGCATGAATACTACAACATTGCAAGCTGCATTGATTTTTTGTACTGAAAGACCTTTCCATACCCAAATTCTCTCATTTTCTCACACTTTCTACACAAAACGTAACTTTTTCTCCCACCAAATACCCTTAAAAATCTCACTTTTATGCAATAGCTTTTCAAAATCATTCACAGAAATTAGTTTCCTTACAAATTCTATTCACAGAAATTACTTTCCTTATAAATCCTTACTCATTTCTTAAATGAATTTTGAAAATTTAAAACAATATCAAGAAATCTTTATCATTAAGAGTGGTGGTTTTTATTTTACTTCACTACACAACAACACAAGGAAAGTATTTATAAATTTTTAGAATTTAAGTTTTAAAATTAAATTCTCTAAAATTTGTGGAATATTTTTGATTCTTAAAGAGTTCTAAAAGCCCTAATTAGGATAAAGAGGGGTTAGTAAATTTTTTGTATAATATTTGATGTGAACCTCTAAAATCCAAGATATTATTTAAGATTTGAATATGGCACCAAAAAGAAGTAGGAAAGGAAAGGACATTTCCATTTTAGGAGAATATGATAGGTCTAAATTCTCTAGTTTTGAGGCCAAAGTTTGCTTTGAAAAAGTGACATAAGTGAATAAAGGATTTATACCTAAGAGGGGGTGGATTTTAATTTTGGTCCTAAGGAGATTATGGATGTCATAGTAAGCCTTGGATGGAAATTTTTTGTAAAAGCACTAGAGGTTGCTATTAAATCCATTATTCGAGAATTCTTTGTGAATGCTCTCGATACTGTTGAAAATCAAGTTTTAGTATGTAATGTGCTAGTTCCAATTGGACCTAATGATCTAAATACTCATTACTATTAAGTAAATATTGGAGAAGGTGAGTATAAACAGTATTTAAATAATGTGGATTATGCTACAGTTTTAGAAACCATAACTATACAAGTTGCTGAATGGATTTATGTAGATTAAAAACACAATGGTTTTGAAGCAAAGTATTTGGATAAAATAGCTCATATTTGGAAATAATTTAGGTGTTCAAGACTTTTGCTTGCAAGACATTACAACATTGTTGATAAAGATAGAGTTATTTACTATATATAATTGTGTCTGAGATGCCTAAGGATGTAGGGAACATAATTCACCATAAGATTAAATTATCTGCAAATAGTCATCGTACTACTTTCTTTTCCCTATAACCTATTTTAAAGGTGAAGAGCCATTCATCCATCAAAACAACCTATGAAAAATAACTACATAATTTTGGTAAAAGAATGAGTTGTATAAAAGAATATCAGCAAGCCTATTTTGCCCAACAAGTTACATTGCTGAATCAACATCATCATGATCAAGTGGAGCAAAATTGGTTAATTTCTGAAATGAACCAATTATAATTGAGTCACCTTGAGGTGGATACAAGCCACTTAGTAACAATCGATAATCCTCATTATTATTTATCTTTCGTACTTCCTCAACGATCACAACATCAACTTGAAAAACAAGGTCTAGACGACATGAAGGAAGAGCTCTAAATTCTAATTCGGAATTTAATTTTTTATTTAATTTTATGTTGAGAACTTTAGTTTTTATTATTATTGGATATTGTATTTTTTTATTTTATGTTAATTATTTTTTATTTTCTTTCGGGTAAACATTATTTAAAATTGTTATATTTTATAATCATTTGTTGAAATATGTGAGAAGTATACAATTTTCCATCTATGCAATATTTATATTAATAAATGCACCTATAATTCCATATCAACTCTGGAAAAGGATGAGAAAATGAGTAACTTTTCTATCCATTACTCTTTCCCTTTAATTTACAATTGTTACATTAAGGGCAATGTAAATTCTAGGTTGGGGTGAAAAAGTTACATTATAAATTTATGCTTAAATGAAATTTTTATATGTTTATATGTAACTTTTTTAATTAGATAAAATGTCATAGGGGTCCTTTTTTATTTAAGTAAAAGTATTATTTAATTCTCTAACTTTAAAAAGTTGCTCGTTGGTCCTTTTATTTATAAAAAATACTCGTTGGTTTATTTACTTATAAAAAATGTGCTCGTTAGTCCTTTTATTTATAAAAAAGGAGCTCCAAAATATTTTTATTGATAAAAAAATATTTAGATAGATATTGGTGAGGTATTTTCATCAATTATTCCCACTCTATCAAACAAAAACAATTATAAGCATAACTTGTGAAAGTATTACCATCTTTTACTTTCACTTTATAACTGAAATACCATTGATAATTTTTATTTACTTTTAAATAAATTTAAAATTACTACATGTATGTTTTGACCCAATTTTTATAAATAAAGGGACTAAATGTCACGTTTTCAAATTTGAGGGCCTAAATGATACGTTTTCAAAATTAGGGGACTAAATGACACGTTTTATATAAATAAAGGGATCAATAAGGCATTCCACCCTTTCTAATATTGTTTTTATTTTCTTTGTTTTTTGTATGCTTTGATTTATTTTTTATTTTTTTTTGGAAATCTTAGGATAATTGTAAACTTATTTTTTTTTACAAAAGTATAATCTCTTTTAGTTAATTTTAAGAAAATGAAAAAGTCTTTCCATTGTTAGATTAATTTCAAAAATATTTCAAGAAGTAAATTCATAACTAGTAAGTTTTTGTCATAATTAGTATTTCATGATAAAAATGTTTAAATTGCAATAAATCGAAAATGGGTGTTTAGGAATCAAATAGTAGAGACTACCTTATGAGAATACATTTTGAGCCATTATCTTTCTTTTTTGAGTTATGATTTTTTTGTACTCCTTTAAACACTTTTCTTATAAATTTTAAATTTCTAGATGATTTATAGGTCCTTGCATTGAATGTTAAGATTTTTACATCTCATATAGTATCATATATTTATTTTTATTGTTTAAATTGAATGGCTTAAGTAGAAATGGAAAGTACATGTCGTTCTCTTCATTAATGTCTGACTTCTAAAAAGGAGACATATATGAGGTTACTTAAACCAATGAAAGGGAAAAACCACAAATTAGCCACTTAATTTATCATACAAAATGTCTACAATTATACATGGATTCTCTTTCTTAAAGAAATAAAGAAAAGAATATCTCTAAAAAAATTGATAAATAAAAAATAATTATAATAATAAGAAAAAGAGAGAAAAATTAATAGTTTAAACTAAATTTAAAGTTGTGATAATTTGTTAAATACAAAAAATAATATTGGAAATAATTCCCCAATATGTCATTTTTATTTCCTTAATCTCTTAAAGGCATATAACTTGAAATTTTAATTTGATGAATATGATTGGTACATGAAATTAATAAATGATTTCTTTATAAATCCTATCATTTGATTACTTTCATGAGATCAAAATTATGCACGATAATGAGCCTTTTATTCTTTAAAAATATGTAAAATTATTAGTTCATTTCTATATATAAACTCTATTTGCACAAACCTTTGAATGAGTGTTTAAACCAATAAGATCAGTATTATTGAGAGTATGCCATATGAGGTTAGAGTCAAAGTGAATTTAGATTCCTTAGATTGAAATTAGGTAAATTTAATATTGATACATTTTTTAATTGAATATGAAAGTGACTTTCATCTAAGTATTATAATAAACCATAAATATTTAGAATATTAAAATAACTTATAGCATGAATTTTAATTGTAATCTTAGAAATGATTTAAAAGCATGAGAAGTTTTATTATTCATTTTATTTTGTTATCTTTTTTGCGTTGTTTTAAATTTTATTTGTTTATGTGTTTTCTATCTATTTTTGTTATTTGCTTTTAATTTTGATGTTTGTGGGCATCATATCTAAAACCCTTATAAAACTTAAACTTGTTCACTAGGATAACCTATTGGTTTAAAGGCTTGATGCATATGCTAAATGCAACCATATCAATCTATGAAAATGATTTAGGATTGTTTTATTTTAGTTTTCATTTTTAACTTTTTACCATTGTTGTTAAGAGACTAGCAAGAAGCTAGTTGAGGGTTGTGATGAGTGCTCAAAAGCACTTAATATATTGTGATTTTATGCATATTAAATGATTAAATATATTTTTATTTTCTTAATTGTATTATATATTTAAACAAATCTATCTTTTTAGAATCAAGAGTATATTTTATTATTTTTTAGGTATTTTAGGTTCAAAAAGATTCAATAAAACACTTGAATAATATATCTAAAAGAACATCATTACAATTTTCAAAGCTTAAAGTAAACATATGTACCAAAAAGGATGTACAAAGATAAGGGATCCATTATTTAGAAAAACGTAGGTCACAGTGTGAAACTTTTGTATGTCATGACGTTAGCCTTTATGATCCATATTTCTCTCCTTTCTTTCACCTATAAATAGTACCCTTATTATCTTATAAAAATAATCTCTTATCATCATCCCTTCTAATCCTTCTTAGCTTCTCTATGCTTTTTAGCTTTTTTCTTTTCTTAATTTATAGCTCTTCTTTCAATTGAGAGTTGAACAAGTTTAAATTTATGAAATAGTTTTAGTTTCAATTCAATAAATAGTATGGAAATTATATTTGGAAGTTCCCTAGAATGTAAACAATACAACATTTTTGTTGAGATATTTTTAAATGTATTCTTTTGAGATGATGTTTATATAATGGTTTACATGCTATGTTTAATTTATTGATAATTTACTAAAATAAGTATATCTGGCTATAAATAAAAGGGATATTAGTATTGTTTTTACGCTTGTGAAATATTAAAGTATTTTAAACATTTTTTATAAAATAAATTAAGTTTTATTTCTTCATCAAGATTAAAACAAAGTTTGTAAAATAAAATATATTGACAAAATGTTTTTCATAATAAACAAAAGAGTAAATTTAAGTTTTAATTATCTGAATCTAATTTACAGTCAACTACTAAATGTTATAGATGAAATACTCTAGATTTCATTCAGTGAAATCTATTTCAAAGCTTTTTACAAGAATTATTATTGAAAGATATATTGACCATATATCCTTTATAATAATTTTTAAATCTGAAAGTTAGTTTTTAGATACTTAAATCATAAACCTAACTTAGACACCTTGATGAGAATTTAAATTGACAGGTCTCACCTAAAGAGAAAAATTAAATAGTTTGTTAATCTCTTAGAAAAGAAACATAATTTAATAATTAATCAATTAATAGGCCCCACCTAAGGATATTAATTTGTTTACTATTGATAACAACAATGATCCCTATCTTAGGATATTTTCATACAAAAAGGGAGGATTAATAGTCTTAATTCATATTTTTAATGAACTACTTAATATTGAGCAAGCATAATTAACTAGCTAATATATTCCATAAATTTTCTACTGCATGATAAATGTTTAATTTCCTAAATGTTTATTGAATCCATCTTTATATTTTATGTCTTTAGTTTAGATTTCTCAAACAAAAACAATTGTGAGAGAAGGTTTAGGTTTTATTTTTGTGTTTAAGAGTTTGATGAATTATTTTAAAACCACATGATTCTTATTTAGACCAACCTTGGTAGTATACTTATCATTTTCTATAAATAGTTTGTACACTTTGAGATATTTTCTAAATTATATAAAATTTGTACGCCTAGGTTTGGCACATAAATTTTATGGTGTAATTTCAAGGTAACACTAACAATAGCATTGAAAAACTAAGAAAATATTTGCAAGCATCAATAATGCTTCTAGTTTTTTTTTCTTCAAATCATTCCAAATGCACAATTTACCTACTAGTGTAGAGTATTGATCTATGTACAAACATCCTAGTGTGTTCAAATCCTTTCTATAATATATCAGTAAATACTATGTGTGATGCTTTCTTAATCGATATGATAATTATTGATGCAATAAATAGTTACAATTTCAATTATTATAGAGTTGTTCCACGTCCACGTTCTTTTTTTATACCAATTAATGCCATTTTAAGTCAACTACATAGGGGGTATTATGGTCCCAAATTTGTTCTTTCTCAAAATTTCATGCAATTTCATTGATCTCTAATAGTTTCAAAGTAGTCTTCTTATGAGTTCCTCATTCTGCAAGTGTGCTCACTCTAAGCTTGGAATTTAGTTTTGATACATTTGATTTTCTTAACTTATACCCATCGAGGTATGGACTTTGAAAGCTTGAATCCTTAACTTGATCAAATTATCCATCTAATGTTGTTTTGACAATAATCAATGAATAAATTTAAGACTTACATCCTTCTTTTTGACTGGCATTTGGCAAGGTGGTGTTCTTGGTTGAACGAGTCCTTTTATTGATGATTCATCTAACTATTTCCAAAAACCATTTCTCAACTAGTGTCATTCATTTAGGAGAGACAATTATTGATGTATTTCTATGTTATGACTTGATAATAAAATCATTCTCAAGCTGGAGGAAGCCTAGGTAGTTCTTATGGAATTACATTTCCATATTTATTCACTAGTGGTAGTCATGTCAACCTTTTTCCATCATCAGCATACACTTCCAAAGAGTTTTAAAGGAAGTATACCTATTTGATCCTATCTTCCTTCTAAATAATACTTACGGAAAAACATTGGCAAGGTTCACTTTTTTGTCATAAAATTGAACTTATAAATGTTCCCAAAAGAGATTTTCAAGGGGAATATTCGCAGTAAAGGAGTTTGTAAGATTTAACATTTGGACAAAGTTCCTGGAAGTGAAAGAATAGGTAGCACAAGTATTAGAAGGAATTTGTATCCAAGGGTTGTATAGTAAAATCGTGTCAATCATCCTTGATTTTTATTTCTTCTTGTTAGATATCATAATTGTTTGCTCTTTATGACCCTTGTCCTAGAGTTAGAAAAATTAAGTCCTTATCCTTTTCTCATATAGTTGATGTCAATCATAAGTTTATAAAGAATTTTTTAAAATAGGTTATATAATAAATTGATAAGGTGAGAAGGACCATTTTTGAAAAGGTTGTCTTGATACTTTACACGATTTCCAACCATACTATAAACTTCTCCTTGGGAAATTCCTTTGAGTATGAAATGTTTTAGAGTAGGATAGGATTCTCGTCCATCATTTCTTTAACACTTGAGAAATTATTACACTTAACATGGATCATCTCGTGGCAATATTGGAGTATAAAATCCAATTATTAGGTCAAGTCTTTTAAGAACAGTTTTAGGATCTTGGCTTGTTTCTAATTCAACTTGTCCAATTCGATGAGTGGCTTTTATATTTTGTGAGAAACTCCTATGTCTTGGCAAAAAGAGAATGTTATTAGTTGCTCCCATAATCAATTCAATCCAATGAATTGTTCGTCAAGCGTCTAACTTCTCTAAAACATCAAAAGCAACTAGTACGAGCACCTTTTGAAGATAGATGATATATGCTTTCTTTCACAACTGGTACGAACACTAAGGCAATGATTCCTTGTAACTCTTTATGGTAGTAAATTCTATCTTTACGCCTCAGATTCTTCCCAAGTTCAATTGTAACTTAGTGAAATTAATTTACACATGCTTCTTTTTGGCTATTCTACGGGTGGGTGGTTAAGACAAAAAAAACTCTTAAAAAGTAATTTTATTCTTGAGAGATTGGAGCCATGCTTTGATACCAAACTTTCATGCCCTAAAAAAAGAGGTACATAAGATAAAAAATGGGTAATTTGTAAATGATATTTAAAGAAAATTTCTTTAATAATCATGAAAACTTCAATTCTAAAAATCATTTCAAAATCAATTCCTTTTAATTTAATTCAAGTACCCTTTTAAGATTTTCTATTCACAGGACAAAAATATAAGTTAATAGATTTAAATCCAAGATATTTATTAAGTCAATTAAAATCCATTGGAGTAGTCTTTGCTATTCTAATCATAATTTATAATAGCTAATAAATTAAAAATGTTTCAGATCAAACCTTATAACATTTGAATTCTCTGTATAAAACCTTCATGTCTTCACCACAATTATCTTGAATTACCTAGCTAGAAGGGAAGAGTGGAGGGGTAAGCTACTCATAGTTCAGTAGGAGTCTACTCTAAAATATTATATTAATAAAAAATTATTCATGATACATGCTCATTTTAATAATTCCATGAATGTATGTAATCATCATCAATATATAATGAGGGAGATTTCAATCAATAAACCTAGGTATACTTGTACTTCCTCACTTTCAAGGGACCAAGGGAATTTATATTCTAGGTATCCTAATTTGTAAGTCTTGTTGTTATACTATCTATGTGTTAGCTTCTTATGTAAAAAACATAGTATTTGTTTTATTTTTACTTATTATATTTGTCTTCCCATGTGTAAGGTTGGTTACTACGAATTAGTGATTCACACACGCACATAGTTAAGTGCACTTTGTATACAAGCATGTTTACACACACTATAGGGTTGGTTTTGATAGTGTGTATGCAATCAAATCGATGTTGTCACTTGCATTTGTAGTTCATTTTTGGTGCGGGTAATTATAGGTAGTACTAGGCATTTTTTGGAACAAAAAAATGTGACTTTTTAACACCTAGATAACAACCTCTCCATAGACCTTTCCAAAACCCTCACCAACATCCTTGCCACCACCTTTGGTGAGGTGACTTGCGAGGTGGCCAACGAGGTGGAAATTTAAGTCCTATAAATACTCTTTATTCCTATTATTTTTACCCATTGTTTTAGAGTTAAGACTCTACCAAAATTCAAATTGATATTTATATCTGGTTATGAAATTATATTGGAGAGCTTATGTTTGAGAGTGGGTCATTTTGGGATTAGTTGTCAAATCATTATCTATGTGAGTACGTGGTTTCAATATGTGTCTCTTATACGCAATTTGATATCTGTAGTGGATTATGTGTCCTATGAGGTTATGAGTAGATACGCTTCTAGTTACTAATTATTGGTTACCAATCACACTACATTGGGTGGTATTGGCTAAGGAGGACAATTGATTTTGAGTGTTGAACCAAACAACTACAAGTAGCAAGTGAAGAGAAATAATAGATAGTTTGGATAGAGGTCCTAGCCGATAAAGGTAATAGTGGCTTTACTGTCTATTAGTGCTATAACTTGTTTACATATTAGTGAATTATTTACTATTGAGTGATTACCTTAAGCAACCTTAGGATGATACCATATAGATATGGTCTCTATATAGGTTTATCTCATTAAATTGATTGTTATATAAGATCTGATATTGTGTTAGTACAATCCAAGTTTAAGATGTGTATGTTTCAACATACAATAAGCTTAACCTTTGATTACAAACCATTTATTATTTACTTGCTTTCTATTTGATATATAATATCTACTATTAAAATTTATCTAATCATTGGATATTATATTACTTTTATTTATACTACATTTTCTATTTTTACAAGTTAGGTTTGAGTCATTAAGAATTCTATCTCTCATTACCCTAGTAATATACTGAGTCCTAGATTCTTTCAATTGGTATTAGAGTTGGTGCACCCCTTTGGTTTTAACCACTCCGATGTTGATTCTATTAACTCACTTAGTTAGACACACTCTTTCTCTTCGATGGAGTCAAGAAAAGGGGATAACATACGTAGACCTCCACTATTTAATGGGTTGACCTATGCCTATTAGAAATCTCAAGTGAGGCCTTTTATGGTCCTATGGAGACTATTTTTGGTTACTTGAAGAAAGTAAGGAATCTGAGTGGAATAGTAAGGGTTTATTTGCTATTATCAAGGTTGTGTCACCTGATGAATATAGAAGGATACATAGTTATACTACCTCCAAAAATACATAGGACATTCTAGAGACAACTCATGAAGGAACTTGTTTTGTAAAGAGATCTAGAATTATGAAGTTAAATAGAGATTTTTTAACTCTGTTCCATGTAAGAGGATGAAACTTTTGACAAATTCTATGAATATTTTTCTATCATTTTCAAGTATTCCTATAACTTGGGTAGACTTATTAGTGATGAAAAATAGATTGTGAAAATCATCGCTAGCCTACCCTATCAGTGTCATGCCAAAGTTATTGTGCTTGAGTCCATTTAGAAGCCTAATGAACTTATTGTTAATGAATGAGTTGGTAATCTAAAAGTCTTTAAACTTCATCATCTATTACCAAGACAAGGTCAAAATGCTACTAAGAAGGGATAGAATTTGGCTCTCAAGACTACCTAGGAAAATGGTCCCAATACTGGCACAATGAGGAGGAAAATGGCCACATTTTCCCTGAGATTTACTAGATTCTTTAGAAAGAAGAAACCAACATCTAGGTTTATTGGAAGAGATACAACCTCCAATTCTACTAAAGTTGATGAAGATTCATAAAATAAATCTGAGAACCTGAGTAAAGGAAACTTGAATAAAGTCATATGCTTTGAATATGGGAAGCTAAATCACATTACTACAACATGTTTTCACAAACAAAATCACACAAAAAAATTCTATGAAAAATGAGTGATTGTTTTGGATAGTACCAGTAGTGATGATGAGAATGACACTAATTTCCTAGCATTCATTACCCCTAGTAGTGTCATTGATCCTTCAAATGCTTCCTTAGAAGTTCAAGAGGTAAGTGCTAAAGATGATGATGATGAGCAAGATGAATTGCTTGACTCTTACAATACTCTTTTATTGGAGCATATCAAGTCTTAAAATGATAAGAGAAAGGATATAGAGGAAAGGAAGTCCTCTATTGATGGACAACATGATCTCACAAGAAGGTACAAGCTCATTCAAATGAGATATAATGATTTTCTAAGAAATTTTAATGCAAATAATGAGGAAGTTAAAAACTTAAGGAGCATTTGATGGGTTCTTAATTCATACAAAACTACACAACTATTTATCAGTCCTGTTCTCTCTTTTGATTAGAATGTCGAGATTGAAAAATTGAAAAAGAAAATTATAATTCTTAAGGAAGCTGAGATTGAACAACTAAATGAGAAATTTGGGGTTTAAAACAATTCTATAGCTTATCTTGAAAACTTCCTTAATGAAAAGGAAGAGTTGATTAAAGCTTTGAAAGACAAGCTTAGTGTCATTGAGAAGGAACTTGGTCACTCTACCTCTACTGTCAATAAGATGATGACTGGGTAAAATAAATTAAATGAAATCCTCATTCGTACTAAGATTTTTGGAGACAAATGTGGCATTGGAATGAGGAAGGGATTTCTATCTCAACAGCGGGTAGTACTAAGTTTATAAAGTCAATCAATCATGAGCGAAAGTTGAAGTCTTGTAGTACAAACCTAAAAGGTGAGTTGGTTGCTTTGTTTCATCCTATTTCCTCAAGTAAGGTGAACCCTTCACCTATGGTTAACACTTCCCATCATTCAAGTAGTGGTCTACTGCCTTTATCTACTATCATTACCACTTGTCACCACTATGGTGAGCTTGGGCCCTTGAGGCCATTTTACAAGAAATTGACCTCTCAATCTTGTGTGAAAGTCATTATGAGTGCTTCCTCTTCTTCCCCTAGGCACATTACTTCTTGGATTCAGGGAAAATATTTTCCCAACTCTATTGTTCACACTTGTTATTTTTGTGGTACTATTGACCACATCGCTAGGCATAGTCCTAAATTTATGAAGAGTACATATATGAATCCTCCACTTCACTCTCCCTTATCTCATTTGTATAGATGTAGCTATTATGTCTCATCTGAGCATAAAGAAATAAATTTTCCATAAAATTTACCTTACTCGACTTATATGGATGACTCAATTTAATTTTCTAAAAATTATAAACAAAATAGATCATGAGTCATATATATACCTCATGCTCATATGAGCTAGAAACTATCTCTGAATTCTGCTACCCCTCACAAATTTTTTAAATGGAAAGGTGCAATTCGATCACTATTTTTTGATGAATTGTTTGGGCTGAGTTGATTAATTTATTTCCTTTCTTTGTTCATCGTCTTTCTCTTCGTGAATTTATGTAATTTTGTTTGTGCTCGTCTATTTGACACTTCTTA
Source organism: Hippophae rhamnoides (assembly GCA_033030585.1). Taxonomy (NCBI): domain Eukaryota; kingdom Viridiplantae; phylum Streptophyta; class Magnoliopsida; order Rosales; family Elaeagnaceae; genus Hippophae; species Hippophae rhamnoides. The sequence goes on along the minus strand of CM065438.1, from coordinate 27,824,223 downwards.
TTAGCTCTCTCTAACCGATCCTTTACTAATTTTCTCATATGCTAGTTGCTTTGACATGTTCCTTATGTGCGTTTATCTTTCATATGGCCTGCTTCTTCTTCTATGGCCTTTTGTATATGGCTCACATCACATGCTCATCATGAAGAGTCAATGTATTAGTATTATACTTTCTACAATCTTATCTTTCATATTCCATGTCATAAATTGCATCTCACCTATTTTATGAGGTTATATTTTCCTATACCTAGTATATTATTTGTTGGTCCTTTGTTAGTCTCATATTAGTATTTGTTTTTTTTTGCTTGATCTTCCTTCTCTTTTAAAGTAATTTCCCCATCATCTTGGGCATTGTTCTACAACAATATATTTCTTGTTATCTCACTTGATAGTTATTGTTTTTTTGTTTCCTGAGACTAACAGATTGTCTCTTTCCCAAACTATTGCATGTAAAATGTACTTTAAAGAGATTATGTTGATATATGTTTGGCATGCAATTGACCTAAATTGAAGTGTGGAGGTATATTCCTTGAGAGCTTGTATGGTTAAATTTTTCCTTTTCATTTTATCAAAAATATATCTTTCTTTTGAAAGTCATATCTTTGTGAATTTTTATGGTTATTTTGATAAGCATGGATGGTTCTTTTGCCTCGATGATTCGTACTTCTCTAAAAAGATTTAGAATTCATATGTCATGTCTTCCAAGGCGAAATCCTAGATACTACTTATCCTCAGTTTTACATCATTAGCCCTTTTGTTATACATTCATTTCTTTGAACCTACTAGCCTAGCTTAAATATTAAATCTCATTTATCTTGCACTCCTTTTGTTGAGTTTCAACTTTGACTTGTTGAACTTTTTGCTTTGGGATTTTTTGTGTTACTCTCGAGCTTAAAATTAAAAAAAGGAAAAAGAAAGAAAAAAGAAGAAAGAAGAAATATAGAAAAAGAAAAATGAGAAAGAAAGAAAGTAGAAAGGAGAAAGAAGAAAGAAAAAATAAAAAATAAAAAAAAGAAGAAAAATGAGAAAGAAAGAAAGAAAGAAGAAAGAAAAAAAGAGAAAGAAAGAAGAAAGAAAGAAAAAGAAAAAGTGGAGATTCAATGAATAATGGATAAATCACAAATGAAAAAGATCCCCTATTTGGGAAAGTTTTAAGTGTTCAAAATTGAGAAGTATAAAGAAATGATCCTTTGTTGAAAGTATCATTTCTTATGGTTATGAGCTCTATGCTTAAAGTGAAAGTATGTTTGTCTAGAGGTATGCCTTTGCTTAAATGTTTCTTCTATTCTACCCAAACCTCATCCTTTTATTACAAGCTTTCAAAATCCTTTTGTTTTCTTCTAAGCTTACACATACATTAGTGGAAAGAGAGGATACATATGGACTTATGAAGTTTGGTTCAACTTGAGTCTATATTTCAATTTGCTTGGTTCACATAAGCATATCATGATGATATATTGAGTAAATAAATTTTTTATATCAAACACTATGTATGGCATCAAAAATGTATTCATTCCCTTACATGAATGCATCATGTATATGTGGAGATTTACGTGATTGTATTGCCTACTCTTTAAGGACCCTCAACTTCATTGAACTTGCTTAGTTTACTTCCGTCTTTTTGTATTTCTTGTTATCTACTTTATGTAGATGCAGCTATTTTGGGGGAGCTTTTGTGAGTAGATTGCATGACATGTTTATTGTATCACATGCATACTTCTAAGGGGATAGGTTTGTGTCTTGTGTATGCTATAAAGGGAAGTTTTGTACTTGATTTACTTCCCATTACTTTTCCTATTTATGAGTCATTATTAGTGCCTTTTTCATGTGATATTTCCTTCTCTTTGACATCACTTTTATATAAACTATGCATAAATAGGAATTTTAGTATGACTTGTTACATACATATCTTCGAATCCCTTGCTTCACATGTCATCCTTTATGTCTACGTATTTCCCTCTTGTTGTGAGTTATTGCATTCTTCTTTAATGTCATTCTTTTCCTAGTATGTGTTATTCACATGCCTTCTATACGCTCTTCTCTATTGGGTTGTTTGTGCATTTAGTTGTTAAATATTGTATGCTTTTCTTTTATCCTAGTGTTATCCTTTGACTTTTTCACGTGACTGCATATGGCATTCTTATAGTGTTTTCTTTAATAATATCTGCAGTGTTACATTAGTGTTAGGATTATAGTATATTTGTACATCTTCTCTCCCCATATAGGGGTATACCTTTGACTTTTAATGTCAAAAAAGGGGAAAAGTTTCTATGCACAACTAGGATTGCACTATATATTGTTGTCTAACTTGCATGCATCTACGAGGAGTTGTGCATGTTTACTTGTGTTTATGCCAATCGTTGTGTACCTATGTATCGGTAACACAATAGCATGTGGTTTGACTACACATTGGTTCTATATGATACCCTCACAAGGTATGTTTTCGTTTTGTGTGAGCAGGTTATAGGTGTAGAGTGAAGTCTTCGGGCTTTAGATATGTTGTATGTAGATTGGATGGAGAACTTAAGGTGGATGGATTTGATTTAGGTATGTCTTTTGAGTTTGGGATGTGTCATGGTGTTCTTCATAGAACTAAACAACATTACAACATCTTCATGATCATCTGATGGTTGATGAGTTTATGTATTTAGGTATGTAGTATTTTGACATAGAAAACCAAAGGAGGGGATTGTAAGTCCCATTGTAGTTTTGTTTGTATGTTAGCTTCCTGTGTACAAAACACATTGTCTATTTTCTTTTTACTTAGTGTATTTGTCTTCTTTTGTATAAGGTTGGTTACTTTGAATCAATAATTCACACACACATATATAGTTAGGTACACTTTATATGCAAACATATTTACACACATCACGAGGTTGGTTTTTGTAGTGTGCATGCTAAGTTGAGGGTTTTGGTTTTCGATGAGAGAGTTAGTTTATTTCTAGTACGAGTATTTATGGATAGTACTAGACATTTTTTGGAACAAGAAAATGTGACTTTTTAGCACATAACTTGCAAGCTTACTATAGACCTTGCCACCACCCTCACCACCCTCACCACCATCCTTGGTGAGGTGGCAATCTAGTTCTATAAATACCTCCCATTTCTCTTATGTCTTACCCATTATTTTAGAGTTGAAACTCTGCAAAAATTCAACTAAGATTTATATTTGTTTTCAAATTATTTTGGAGAGCTTATATTTGAGAGTGGATCATTTTATGGTTAATTATCAAATAATTATCTATATTACTACATGGTTTAACTATGTGTCTCCCGTACGAAATTTGATATTTGTAGTGGACTATATGTCCTATGAAGTTATGATTTGATACACTTTCAATTAGTAATTTTTGGTTACCACACACACTATATTCGGTGGTGTTGGCTGAAGAGGACATTCAGGTTCACGTGTTCAACCAAATAGTTGTAAAGGCAGTAAGTGGAGCAGCAATAGGTAGTATGGACGGAGGTCCTAGCTAATAGAGGTAATAGTGGTTTTACTATCTATTAGAGTTGTCACTTATTTACTAATTAATGATATTTTCTACCGAATGATTACCTTAAGCAACCCGAGGATGTTACCATACAAATACAATCTCTATATGGGTCTACCTTGTTATATCGATTATTATGCATGATCTGATATTATGTTAGTACAATCCAAACTTAAGTTGTGTATATTTCAATATGCTATAAGCTTAAACTTTGATTAGAAAACATTTATTATTTACTTGGTTTCTATTTGATATATAATATAAACTGTTATAAGTTATCTGATTATCTGATATTATATTACTTGTGTTTCTACTACATTTTTTGTGTGGGAGTTAAAGGTGAGTTGTTAAAGAGTCTGTATCTCCTTACCCTTATAGTGTATTGGGTCATATACTCTTTCACAATTTATGCTCATACAATATAAAATATGTTATGTAGTATAAATTCAATGCATGAAATGCAATCCAATATTTATTGTTCATCCAAATACATTGGCACCTCAGCTATCCATCTCTAATGTGCATGTGGGTCCACCTCTAACCTTATGTATGACCATAATAACTATAGCACATGTATCGATCAAGTCAATATCATATGGACTCTCGTCTATAGGTAGACAACTATAAAATGTAATTGGGGTCCAACTCTAAGGCCCATGTTCAATCAACAAATCCATAATAGATAAACTAGATCTAAACATAATGGGGGATCCAATTTTGAGACCGATGTGTAAGAAAAAATATGTGGCCACAATCCAAGAGCACAACAATCCACAATCAACATTAAAAGTCAACATTGATGAAAAAACTCTGAGAATACGTGTATATGCAATGTGTATGTCAAAAACAATCTGCTACAACCAGTAGCCCATGGGTACCATACTCTACAAGGAAACAAACAAATATATGTCCTATGGATAAAACCATTCACATGATGCATGTATAAAATTCTTGGATGCCATATCACAATTTCAATGCTTATTTCATATCAACATTTATAATCATTTTATATATACAAAAGTTTTCCAATGTATGCACAACAAAACATTTATAACAATTACCTCATTTTTGAAAAATATTTAAAATATGATAACATTGCTAATAAATCATAGCATTCAATTTTTCACTTTTATTCATAACATATGATGCATGACATTTTATTAATAAAAAAAATGCATGAATTTAAAAAATTAAAGTAAGAACCACTACCTTAAAACCTTCCCTTGAACACTTGGATATTTATCCCCAATATGCCCTCCAAAAGGTACCAAAAAACCCAAACAATTTATAGAGAGAAAATTTTTAGAGAAAGAGGAAGAAGAGGGAAATTTTTGTAGGGAAAGGGGTGGAGCTCGGCCTTCTATAGACAATTTTTGGAGGCTTATGGGCCATGCTCACCAAAGGTGGTGGTAAGGGATGTACTTTCCAATTTTTCTTTGTTCAATCCAATTTTTCACATGAAAATTTCCAAATACATTCCTATACTTAAATGTTGATAAAAGTTTATTTTTAGACACTTTAATTATTTATAAAGAATTTTACAGGATTTTATAATCTTTTTACCCTGGTTATGTATTGGATCTTGGACTCTTTCAATTAGTATCAGAGCTTACACCATTTTGAGCTTAAATTTTCCAATGTTGATCAATTAAACTCACTCATCATACATACAAATTTCTCTCTAATTGATTAAGGGGAAGGAGGTAATGTACAATGGGCTTAACTATGCCTTTTAGAAATCTCTGATACGGGCCTTCTTATGGTCCATTTGAGATCGTGTATGGATTTTAGTTAAGAATGACTAGACATATCCAACAAAAACCCTTATTATCAACACTATTATCACTAAACCAGTGATTGAATGGACGAAAGAGGAATGCAATAAGTCATAGTAGAATAGTAAAGAGTTATATAATATCATTAGGGAAATCAGATGATGCACAAAAACTTTGATTTATGAGAAAAAGAAAAGCTTGAATTTCATCATTCATTTTTGAGTCTTCTTGACCCCAAGGTCAAAATGGGAGACTAGAGCAGCTTAATCCCATTTTCATATGCCATCAAACCTCAATCTCGACTCTCATAAGTCCTATTATAGTTATATATGTGTGTTGGCTTCTCGTGTATAAAACACGGTATCTATTTTATTTTATTCAATGTTTTGTCTTCCTTTGTAAGGTTGTTACTGTGGATAAGTAATGCACACACGTTAATAGTTAGGAACACTTTGTATGCAAGAATGTTTACACACATCATGGGGTTAGATTTTTTAGTTTGTAGGCAAGGTGGAATGTTGGTTTTGTTTTGTTTCTTTTACACATACCACGACATTGTCACATGTTTTTATTTCATTTCGGGTGAGGGTGTATTTATGGATTTTACCAACTTTTTTGGAAATGAGAAAACATTTTTTTAGCACCTCACCCCCAAGCTCACCACCACTTTTGCTACCACCATTGGTAAGGTAGTCTATCGACGAACAAGATCGGTAATGCCAATCTTACAAATACTTTGGTTTTATATTTATAAAAGGCTCATAAGGGCACAAATCATTTTATAGCAAATGATAAGTGTACTCCCAAGATCGATCTAAGGAAAGAATATATGTGGTTTTTATTTTATTATTCAAACTCTTAAAAATAAAATTAAATCCTAAACATCCTATCACAATATTTTGGTTTTTATTTCCTAATCTAATGACATAAAAAATAAACATAGATATGGATTCAAAAAATAATAATGAAAATTTTTATCATTCATAAAAGTTGAGTTTTTAAGGATATAATAATTAAATTAATTATGTTTGCTCATATTATTTGGGTTTTTAAATATATAAATTGATCTTTTTTTGGTATGAAAGTGTCATTAGACGGGGCCCAAATTCTTTTGTTTAATATTAATCAACTAATATTATTAGGTGGAACCTATTAATTAATTAAGCACTAAATTTCAACTTTATTTCTAAGAAAATAACAACTCATCTAATCATAACTTTAAACCATTATTCAAGGTATCTAAATTAAACCTAAGAATTTAATTATCGGAGTACCAACTTTCATGTTTAAAAACCATTACTGAAAATATGTCGTCAATACATTTTCGAATAATAATTCTTATAAAAAACTTTTGAAATAGAGCTTTACTCTAACTACTAGGCGAATGTACCAACAAATAAAAGAATACTATTCTAAATAAGACCTGATAATTAAACCTTAAAATCTAATTTTCAGATAAATTAAACATAACATATCAGAATAAAATATAAAAAAATAACTGTAAAGAATTAATTTTAAAATTATAACTCAAAATAATCCTTATAAAACTTTGATGCTAATTCTGTTGCTAAAAAACCTCCAAACGGGTTTGTATTTCCGTTTATTGAATCAAAAACTAAAAATCTACAAAATCATAGCTAGTTATTCTCAAAAAAGAAGAACATTAAAACTAAAAAAGAGAAAAATTTCTAGAGAGAGAAAGAGTTGAGAAAATTTTGTTTTATTTTATAATGGGGAGAGAGTCCTTTTATAGGTGAAGAAAAAGATAAAAAAGTGAAAAACATATCTTGAAAATGGGTGTTGCACGCGTTTTGGATAAGTTGGCATGTGTGTGGGTAGAGGTGTGCACGATTGGGTGAGGTTTGTGACATCACATGCATATGGCGTTGATGAGTGCTCAAAAAGCACTAAAATAACCATGATTTTATGCACATTAATTGATTAAAAATATATATATTTATATGTTTTATCATATATTTATATAAATTTGTTTTTTTCGGAATCACGGGTATTTTTATTGTTTTTCAGGAATTTTGGCCTAAAAACGCAATGTAAAGACTCAAAGAAGAATACTTGAAGCAATACATCACAAATAAATTAATAAATAAGTGGAAAAAGGTCAACAAACATGGAAAAATTGGACTAAATGGGTCGAAAAGGTCAAAAATGTCAAAAGACAGAAAATCGCGTGCCCGGCCCGGCGCCCACAATACCGGCGCCAGAGCGCATACCGACGCCGATGTTCCGCGCCGCGATACGCTAGCGGCTGGCATCGTTCACGCGCGCTAGCTGGCCAAGAATGTGGCCAATACTAACGCGTTTTTGACCCATTTTTCACGTGCCCCGACGTCATGCTGACGTCATTGATGACCTCAGCAGGTCCAAAACACGTTTTTTATTTTTTTAATATTTTTTTAACATTGTTTTTACTCATTTTTTCACTCCATCCTCACCTTTAAATACCCCCCTTCCATTCACTTCAAAACACACCTCAAAACCACACTTCTCTCTTCTTTCTTTCTCTCCATTTCTTAGTTTTTAGTTTTTTTTTGTTTTTCTTATGTTTTAGCTAGTTTTTCTTATGTTTTTGCTAGTTTCTCTTAAGTTTAGTGTTCTTCCTTTTTAGGGAAGAACTAGTTATGTTTTTGTAATAATTTAGATTTTTGATTCAATAAATGGAAGTGCAAATTCCGCTTGGAGGTTTTCTAGCACGGGAATAGCGTCGAAGTTACGTAAGGATTTTATTTTCTTCTGATTATTTTTATGCTTTATTCTTACATGTTATATTTAATTTGTGCGTGATTAAATTTAAGCGTGCTATTGTTTATAATCATGATATAATAATAACGTTGTTATGCTTGCGAAAATATTAAATAGGTAAAAATCTCTAAAATGAATTGATTTTATTTTTATTCATGATTTTATATTAAGAATGTTAGAGAGAAATATATTATTTTTCATTACAAACTTAAATCGAAAATTAGATTTTAAGGTTTAGTTATCCTCTAATTTAGAGTAGTGCTTTCTTTATTTGATCGTACAATCGCCCGGTAGTTAGAGTGAAGCTCTATTTCAAAAGTTTTTATAAGAATTATTATCTAAAAATGTATTGACGACATGTTTTCGGTAGTGGTTTTAAAACTTGAAAGTTAGTACTCGGATAACTAAATTCTTAGGTTTAATTTGGACACCTTGAATAAAGTTTAAATCCCTAACTCACCAAAGGTGGCATTTAAATGGTTCATTTTCAATCTCTTAGAAAAAGGAATTAATTTAATTAACCAAATTAGTTATCAACCCCACCCATAGGTGTTAATTGATTTGTTTAGTTAACAAAGAATATCTAACCCCACCAAAGGTGGTATTCATACAAAAAAGGGAGAATCAATAAATATCAATTCATATCTTTAATAACCTAAATAATACGAGCAAGCATAATTAACTTAGTTATTATATCCATAAATACTCCACTATTTATAAAAGATAAAATTTTCATGAATGTTTATTGAATCTATGTTTAATTTTCTGTAATTAGATTAAAAACACAAAACCCAAAATATCGTGACAGGATGTTTAGGATTTAATTTCGTTTTTAAAAGTTTGAATAATAAATTAAAAACCACATACATTCCTTCCTTAGATCGACCTTGGGAGTATACTTATCATTTTCTACGAAATGATTCGTGCGCTTGAGAGTTTTATAAATATAAAACCAAAGTATTGGCGAGGATCGGCGATCTTGGTTTTAAGCCATCAAGTTTTTGGCGATCACGATTACGTTCATCAAGTTTTTGGCGATTCTGGATGGCATCAATTTTTGGCGGATTCTTGAGGATGACTCCGTTGCGGGGGATGTCATCAAGTTTTTGCGGATTCTTGGGAAGGAATAGCATTTTTAATTTATTTATCAAAATTTTAAAAATATTTTTGTGTTGTAAATAATTGTGATTTTTTTTTTCAAATAAAAAATTTTTAATCAAATTTCAAATTTCATAAAAAAATAAATAAAAATAAATAAATAAATAAATAAAATAAATTTCATAAAAAAATAAAAAAAATAAATAAAATAAATAAAATATAAAAAAAATAAAAAAAATTTTTTTTAGCATAAAAAGTAAATAATTTAGAAATTTGAAATTTGAAGTAAAAAGTTATTACCGTTCGTAAAAAAAATTAAAAAAAAAAAAAAATTTAAAAATTTTAAGTTAATAAGAAATAAGATAGCATGAATAGTAAAATAAAATTACCGTTCGTAAAAAAAAAAATTAAAAAAAAAAATTGTTTTTAAGTTAATAAGAAATAAGATAGCGTGAATAGTAAAATAAAATTACCGTTAAAAAAAAATAAAAAAAAATAAAAAAACCAAAATTTTAATTTTTTTTTTAGTTTAATTTTTACTATTTTTTTTATTTATTTTAAATCATAATTTTATTTTTTTTATTTTATTATTTTTTTTTCTTTCTTTAGCTATTTTTTTTTTCTTCTTGATTTTTATTTAACTTACTTAACGTAGTTTTTTTTACTAACTTAATTAACTTAAATTTTTTTTTTTTAACATTAACTTAGGTTTTTACTTAAATTTTCATTAACTTAATTAACTTAGATTTTTTTTACTTCACTTAACTTAATTAATTTTTTTTTTCACTTAGCTTAATTAACTTCGATTTTTTACTTCACTTAGCTTAATTAACTTTTTACTAACTTAATTAACTTAGATTCTTTTTTAACTTAACTTAATTAACTTAGATTTTTTTAATTCACTTAACTTAATTAATCTTTTCTTTAAACTTAATTAACTTAGATTTTCATTAACTTAAAGTTTTATTTAACTTAACTTAATAACATGAAAAGTAAAGATCTAAGGGAGTTCTGTCTAGGAGACTAGTTCTTGGAAGCCTTTGTGCCACTAGTCTTTCCTGGGAACGTTGTTCTGTCTAGGAGGATGGTTTTTAAGGAGCCTTTGCACCACCATTCTTTCCTGGGAGCACTCTTGGTTAATACTGATTATGTTATTTTAAAAAAAAAAAACAAAAAAAAAAAACAAAAATTTTTTTTTTTTTTTAACTATCTCCAAAATTTTAAAGTTTTAATTACAATCTAAGGAGCTAGTTTCTTTGTTTAATCTAGGTACAATTGTGTTTTTATGCCTTAATTATTTGATTTGTACCTAGATGTGGGTTATCTAAAACCGTCAAAGTATGCCTCTAGTTTTAAGTACAGAAAGAAATCTGAAAATCAATAGGGCATGACTGAAAAAGTATAGGAAGACAACCTTGTCTTACCTGCAGGTTTGATTGACTCAATGATGAGGGGACATTGAGTTTACTTAAAATGCAATCCCCAAGTTACGTCTTGCTAAGACGTTAAACTAAGCGCTGGATGGGAGGCAACCCATCATTTTAGGTAATTTTCTTTTATTTGTTTCATTTATTTAATTACATGTGAATAATTTTTAAATTGTTAAAACTAAAAATATTTGTTGAGATGTTAGAAGTTCACAGCAATCTGTCTGTATACACTTTAATGATGAATATGATGGATGCACCTGCATTTTCCATTACTACTTGCACTTTCTCAAGAAATAGGTAATCTTTCTTCTCTTTTCTCTTTATCTTTAATTTACAGTTGTTACATTGAGGACAATGTAAGTTCTAGGTTGGGGGTGGTGAAAAGTTACCATGCTTAATTAAAAAAAAAAAGTTTTAACAATTTAAAAAAAAAAAAAAAAAAAATTTACTTTTTCATTTTTTGTGTGTTTGGTTTTATTTCTATTTTGTGTGATTTAGTAATTTTTGAAAAAAAAAAAACTTTTTCACAAAAATTTATCATTTCTTTAAATCAAATTTAAGTAAATAGTTAAGTCTTTTGTACTGTTAGATTAATTTTTTGAAAACATATCATGAAATATTTTGTAATTATTTTTGATAATTAGTTAGTTTTTGTCATAATTTGTATTTCTTGATAAGATGTAGAAATTATATCAAACCCAAAATCGGTGTTTATGAGTTTTTTCTTAGTGGAGACTACCTTTGTGAGATAATTTGAGCCTAATTTCCTTTATTCAGAGTGAAATATATATTTTTTCTACTCCAAACACATTTCTTATTTCTTCAAATTTTTAGATGATCTCTATAGGTATTAGCATTGAATGTATGAATTTTTTCATCTTAATAGAGTATCATATATTTTTTATTATTATTTTTGCTTAGATTAAATGATTTGAGTAGAAATTGATAGTATATGCTTATATCTCATTTATGCATGACTACTACAAAAACAAAAAGACATGTCTGGGGTTACCTAAACCAAGATCAAACAGAAAAGCCACAAAATTAACCACTCACCAAAATCCAAAGAAATGTACAATCTGTACATGGGTTGACTCTCTAAAAAATACACATATTGAAAAATATCTACAAAAAAAAATAGAGAGATAAAAAATAGTATCATCTATATACTATGACCCACGTTGCCTACAAAGTTGTGAGTACAGGCTAATTACAAAAGAAAGATATAAGAAGTAATTCCCTAAAAAGTCATTGCAATTTCTTCATTTGTAAAAGGCATATATCTTGAAATTCTTTCTTAATGAGTTTGATTTATGCATGAAAATAATTTTTATATATGATATCTTTATAATTTATACATTTGATTCCTTTCATGAGATCAATGTTAAAATAACACTTTGAGCCTTTATTCTTTATACATATGCGAACATATTAGTTCATTTCTATACATCAACTCTTTCGCATATAAATTAGTATGAGTGTTTGAACCCATAGGATTCAGTGTTTTGAGAGTATTGACTTGTGAGGAATAGAGTCGAATTCTCGATTCATGACACTGAAATTGGGTGAAATTAAATTGATACATTTTTGATATGAAATATGAAAATGATTTTCGACTAATTATTATAATAAATCATGATTGTTTAAAGAGATTAAAATAACTTATGCTTGAGATTTTAATTATGATCTTAAAGGAGATTAAAAAGTATGAGACATTTTTGTGAGATGTTGATAATTTGTGATTTTGTTGTAAATTTAATTTTTAAGTTGTTTGTTTTTATTGTTTCTTTTGTTTTTCAATTTAGTACAATGTTTGTGGGTATCATTACTGAAAACCCTCACGAGACTCAAACTCGTCCACTAGGGCAACCTAGGGGTTTAAAGGCTTGTTGCATAGGCTAAATGCAACCGTGTCAATCCACGGAAGTGATTTAGGATAGTTTAATTTTTAGTTTTTATCGCTTCTCTTGCTAAGGGACTAGCAAGAAGTTGGTCAGGGTTGTGATGAGTGCTCAAAAAGCACTAAAATAACCATGATTTTATGCACATTAATTGATTAAAAATATATATATTTATATGTTTTATCATATATTTATATAAATTTGTCTTTTTCGAATCACGGGTATTTTTATTGTTTTTCGGGAATTTTGGCCTAAAAACGCAATGTAAAGACTCAAAGAAGAATACTTGAAGCAATACATCACAAATAAATTAATAAATAAGTGGAAAAAGGTCAACAAACATGGAAAAATTGGACTAAATGGGTCGAAAAGGTCAAAAATGTCAAAAGACGGAAAATCACAGCCGTCAACCGGCGCGCTTCGCTACAGCGCGAAGACGCTGGCATCGTTTCACGCTACCGACATACGAGCCGGCCTTACATACGGCGCCAAGAATGCGCGCGCCCTAACGCGTTTTTGACCCATTTTTCACGTACCGCCCCATGACGTCACGCCGACGTCATTGATGACCTCAAAGAGGTCCAAAACACGTTTTTTATTTTTTTAATATTTTTTTTAACATTTTTTACTCATTTTTTCTCTCCATCCTCACCTATAAATACCCCCTTCCATTCACTTCAAAACACACCTCAAAACCACACTTCTCTCTTCTTTCTTTCTCTCCATTTCTTATTTTTTAGTTTTTTTTAGTTTTTCTTATGTTTTAGCTAGTTTTTCTTATGTTTTAGCTAGTTTTTGTTAGTTTTAGAGTTCTTCCCTTTTTAGGGAAGAACTAGTTATGTTTTTGTAATAATTTAGATTTTTGATTCAATAAATGGAAGTGCAAATTCCGCTTGGAGGTTTTCTAGCAACGGGAATAGCGTCGACGTTCTGTAAGGATTTTATTTTCTTTACAGTTATTTTTATGCTTTATTCTTACATGTTATATTTAATTTGTCTGTGATTAAATTTAACTGTGCTAGCTGTTTATAATCATGATATAATAATAACGTTGTTATGCTTGCGAAATATTAAATAGGTAAAAATCTCTAAAATGAATTGATTTTATTTTTATTCATGATTTTATATTAAGAATGTTAGAGAGAAATATATTATTTTTCATTACAAACTTAAATCTGAAAATTAGATTTTAAGGTTTAGTTATCCGGTCTGATTTAGAGTAGTGCTCTTTTATTTGATGGTACAATCGCCCGGTAGTTAGAGTGAAGCTCTATTTCAAAAGTTTTTATAAGAATTATTATCTAAAAATGTATTGACGACATGTTTTCGGTAGTGGTTTTAAAACTTGAAAGTTAGTACTCGGATAACTAAATTCTTAGGTTTAATTTGGACACCTTGAATAAAGTTTAAACTGTCTAACCCCACCAAAGGTGGCATTTAAATGGTTCATTTTCAATCTCTTAGAAAAAGGAATTAATTTAATTAACCAAATTAGTTATCAACCCCACCCATAGGTGTTAATTGATTTGTTTAGTTAACAAAGAATATCTAACCCCACCAAAGGTGGTATTCATACAAAAAGGGAGAATCAATAAATATCAATTCATATCTTTAATAACCTAAATAATACGAGCAAGCATAATTAACTTAGTTATTATATCCATAAATACTCCACTATTTATAAAAGATAAAATTTTCATGAATGTTTATTGAATCTATGTTTAATTTTCTGTAATTAGATTAAAAACACAAAACCCAAAATATCGTGACAGGATGTTTAGGATTTAATTTCGTTTTTAAAAGTTTGAATAATAAATTAAAAACCACATACATTCCTTCCTTAGATCGACCTTGGGAGTATACTTATCATTTTCTACGAAATGATTCGTGCACTTGCGAGAGTTTTATAAATATAAAACCAAAGTATTGGCAGGATCGGCGATGCCGGTTTTCGCTCATCAAGTTTTTGGCGATCACGATTCTGTTCATCAGGCGTACGTAGGGCTAGGAACAAAGCATACGAGGCTCGATAGATTGGGGCATGAAATGCACACAGGTGCGGGTGATACTCGATAGATGCACACAGCTCGGAGCATTTTTGATCTTTTTGGCCCATTTTTTTTTTAACTTTTTCTCATTTTTTTTCCAACATATTTATGATTTATTGCCTCCAGTATTTTTCTTTGAGTTCTTAAATTATTTTTGAACAAAAATACTTGAAAAACAATAAAAATACCCGTGATTTTGAAAAGACAAATTTATATAAAAATATGATAAAATTATACAAATATAAATCTATTTAATAAATTAAAGTACATTAAATCATGGTAATTTTAGTGTTTTTTAAGCACTCGTCATCTACACGATGGATTGCGAGGTGGTGATTTCAAGTGCTATAAATACCCCATAATTTCTCTTATCTCTTACCCACATTTTCAAGTGTTGAAACTCTGCCATAATTCATACTAAAATTTACATATATATTGGAAATATTTTTTGAGAGATTATTTTTGAGTGTGGGTCATTTAGTGAATTAAGAGATCAAATCTTTGTCTATGTGCATAAGTAGTTTGATTGTGTGTCTTCCGTGCATAATTTGAGATCTATTGAGGACTGCATATTCCTTAATTTATTAGTTGGTTAAACTTCATGTTGTTGATCCTTGTTTACCAATCACACCACATTGGGTGGTGCTGGCTTTGAAGCAAAGTCAGATTCAAGTGTTGAATCAAGATGTTATGGAAGCAACAAGTAATAGTAGAAGTATACAATTAGGATAGAGGTCCAAACAGATAGAGGTAATAGTGATTTTATTTTTTATCAGAGTTATAACTAGTTTATTGTTTAGTGGATTATTTACTATTGAGCGGTTTCCTTAAGCAACCCGAGGAAGTTACCATATAGATACAATCATTATGTGGGTTTAACTCACTACATCACTTGCTTTACATGATCTCGTGTTGATATAGTACACTCTAAATTTAAGGTGTGTATGTTATAATATACTATATCTTAAACTTTGATTAAAAAATGTTTATTATTTTCCTATTTTCCACTGATTATAAAATATCTATTCATTTATGTCATCTATTTAACTAATATTATATTGTTTGTGCTTCGGCTATATTTTATGTTCAAGTATGTTCTTTTCTATTTTTTCAAGGTAGAGTTGAGTCTATAACGAGTCTGTATCTCCTTACTATGGTAGTGTTCCATGTTGTGGAATCTTTTAATTAGTATTAGACTAGGTGCACCCATTTGGGCTTAACTACTCTAGTGTTGATTCTATCAACTTGCTTCCTCACACACACACATTTTCTCTATGATGGAGTTAGGAAAATGAGGTAATGTAGGTAGACCTCTACTTTTTGATGAGCTGAACTATGCCTATTGAAAATCTCAAATGAGAGAATTCTTGTGTGTGGTTTCTTATTGAGAGTGGCTGGACTTATGCCACTAAAACCCTACTAGATAATTTTGTGATTCCAAAAATAATGATTGAATAGACTAAGGAATAATCTAATGAGTCTAAATGGAATAGCAAGAGTTTATATGTTATCATTCGGGATGTTTCACCTGATGGGTATAGAAGAATTGAGAGTTGTACCATGTCAAAAGAAGCTTGGGATATCCTTGAGACAACTCATAAAGGAACGTTCATCTACTATTAATATATCCGGAATTCTTAAATTAAATGGAGACTTTGAATTATGCATTATGCAAGAAAATAAGATATTTGATAAATTTTATGCACAATTCTCTAGCATTATTAACTATTCTTATGACCCGGGTAGACCTATTACCAAAGAAAAGAAGATAGAAAACATCATCCCTAATCTACGCTATAGGTTTCATGCTAAAGTTACTATACTTTTGTCAATATACAAACCAAGTAAGCTCTTTGTGAATGAGTCAGTTGGTGACTTGTACGTCTTTGAACTGCATCACAAGTTACAAAGATAAGAACAAACTAATTTCAAGAAGGATAAGAGCTTGGCTCTAAAAACTACCAAAGGAAGTGACCCAAATAAAGATGTTAATACTATGGTTTGTGATAATGATGATTCTGATCCTAATGAGGAGGAAATGGCCTTCCTTGCCAAGAGATTTACCAGATTCAAAGAAACCATCATCTAGGATTACTAAAAGAGATACTTCAAGTTACAAATCCTCAAATTATATTAAAGTTGATGAAGATATAGAAAATGAATCTGAAAAGTTGAGCAAAAGACACTTGAATAAAATTAGATGCTTTAAATGTAGGAAACGAAGTCATATTATTACAAGGGTTTTTTAGAAACAAAATTGCATGACCAAGCGTGTTATAAAGTTGAGGTTACTATTTTGAATAGAACCAATAGTGATGATAAGGATCACATTAATTATTGAGTCTTCCCTACCTTTAGTAGTGTCATTGATCCTCCAACTATTGCCTTAGATGTTCAAGAGATAATTGCTAAAGGTGATGATGAGCAAGATGAACTGCTTAACTCCTACAACGCTATTCTGTTAGAGCATATCAAGTCTAAAAGGGAAAAGGAAAAGACCTTGAAATGTCTTGACAATAAGGAGTATGATATAAGCATTTTGATGAAAAATATTGAGGAAAAAAAGTCCTCTATTGATGGAAAACAAATTGATCTCACCAGAAAATGAGAAGTTATTCAAAAGAGACATTCATAAAACTACTCAATTTTTTTTGTAAGTATTGATCCCTCTCTTAATGAGAATGTGGATATAGAAAGATTGAAGAAGAAAAATATTGTTCTATAGAGTGCAAAGGAACACATGGCATACTCCTTCACCAAAAAGAAGACTAAAATTGAGATGATGATACTAGAAAGGGAGATAGAGAATGTTGAACTCATTATAAATATTCTCTTGCTTAATAAATATGATGTTTCTTGTTTTCTAAATGGTTCTATTCAAGGTATTTTTTCTATTCGGCATCTTATTATTCAAATTAAAGCATTTTTGTATGCCTTCTCTCCCTCACATATGGTTGTTTCTTTGACATTCACTGTCAAAAAGAGGGAGAATTTTATAAGCACAACTATATGTTTGCTTCCATGCTATGGCTCGCATGAGCTGTGAGTGTAAGATAGTAATACATTTCATTATCTATCTCACATGCATTCAGAGAGAGTGTTGCATGAAGTTAGGGGGAGTTATGCAAGTTTAATGTTATTTGTGCCTATATTTGTGTACCTTTGTAGGGGTAACATGATAGTATATGATTTGACTATATGTTATTTCTATATGATACGTTCACAAGTGTGTGTTTATTTCGTGTGTGCAAATTATAGGTGTAGAGTAAAGTCTCAATGCTTCGGATGTGTTGTGTGTAATGGTGCTAAACTCTTGTGTTTTAGAGTGATAGAATGGATGAGTTATTTCATGAAGATGGATGGAGCCCAAAAGGTGGAAGCACTAGAAATAGGTGTCTTTTTGGTTTTAGTGTGTGTTGTTGTGTTGTTTATAGGAATAAACAACTTTAGGACATCTTCATGATCATCTCATGTTTGATGAGTTTACGTGTATAGTTGTGCAATACTTTGACATGGAAAATGCAAAAGGGGAGATTGTAAGTCTCGTTGTCTGTATGTCTGTGTGTTAACTTCCCTTGTACAAAACATGATATCTTGTACAAAACACGATATCTATTTTATTTTACTCAATGGTCAGTCTTCCTTTGTGTAAGGTTGGTTATTATAGATCAGTAATGCACACATACATATAGTTAGGAAAACTTTGTATGCAAGCATGTTTGCACACATCACTGGGTTGGTTTTCATAGTTGCATACTAAGTAGAGTGTTGGTTTCAATGTGCTAGCGTGCGAGTGAGCTGATGTTGTCAAAATGTTTTTGTTTTATTTTTAATGTGGATATTTATGAAATTTACTTGGCTTTTTTTAAATGAAAAAATATCTTTGTTTAGCACCTTGCCATAAAGCTTTTCATCAAGCTCAATGTCACTCTCACCACCACCCTTGGTGAAGTGCTGACGAGGTGGTGATTAGAATGCTACAAATACCCCCATAATTTCACTTATTTCTTACACACATTTGGAGAGCTTATTTTCAAGTATAGGTCGTTTAGTGAATTAGGAGATCAAATCGTTGTCTGTATGCATACGTGTTTGACTTATGTCTCTCGTACACGATTTGAGATATATGGAAGACTATGTGTTCCTTAAAGTAATTAGTAGTTACACTTTGTGTTGCTAATCCTTGTTTACCAATTGCACCATATTGGGTGGTATTTCCCCTGGAGGAGAGACCAATTCAAGTGTTGAATCAAGATGTTGTGAACATAGTAGGTAATAGTAATAGTAGGTAGTTAGGACAAATGTCATAGTTGATAAAGGTAATAGCAATTTTGTTTTCTATCAGAGTTATAACTGTTTCATTATTTAGTGGATTATTTGCTGCTAAATGGTTACCTTTGTGAACCTAAGGACTTTATCACATAGATACGGTCTCTATATGGATTTACCTCATTACATCGCTTGTTTTGAATGATCATGTGTTGATCTAATACAATCTAAGTTTACGATGTGTATGTTACAACATATTGTAACTTATACTTTGATTAGAAAGCATTTATTATTTTTCTATTTTCCACTTACTATATAATATCTATTGATTTTTGTCATATACTTAACTAATATCATAATGTTTGTGCTTCTATAGTATTTTTTGTTCAAGTATTTTCTTTTCTATTTGTGTGAGTTAGGGTTGAGTCTTTAAGAAGTATGTATTTCCTTATCCTAGTAGTATACTAGTCACTTTGCTTCTGATCATCCATATCTCTAAATGCTCTATTCCTTTATCTTCTTTTTTGTAGAGGTCACTCAATCTTATCTTTGTCCTTATAATTATGTTCCTTCTTCCCTTTACTCTTCTCATCATCTATTATCAGAGATATCTTTTCTTCGATAGGAGTTTGCCTGCCTCTTTTAGTGCCTCGACTCAATGATAAGGGACTATGTAGTAGATGTTAAGACTTAGGCTTTTCATGGTCATCTATTGATATGGATCATTGATCACCTCCACAAGGTTTATTGGTAGCTGATGAGTACTTACAAAGCACTAAAATTACCATGATTTAATATATTTTAATTGATTAAATAGATTTATATTTGTATGATTTTATCATATTTTTATATAAATTTATCTTTTGAGAATCATGGGTATTTTTATTGTTTTTCAGGTATTTTTGTTCAAAAATAACTTAAAGACACGAAGAAAAATACTGGAGGCAATACATCACAAATATATTGAGAAAATAATTGAGAAAAAGTAAAAAATATAGAAAAATAGACAAAATGGGTCAAAAAGGTCAAAAATGCCAGAAAGGCTTAAATCCTACGAGTAGCTGCCCATCCGTGCCGAGTCCTATGCACATCAGCATGTAGCAGCCCATCCACCTTGAGTCCCATGCATAGCATCCCATCCATGCTGAGTCCGACATACACCATCCCATTCGTGCCGAGTCCTGCGCCCAACAGCATGCACGTACGCCTAGCATATGTCAACACACGCTTGCACATGGTTGGTGCACGCCCAGCTAGCACACACAGTCAACACACACTTGGCACACTCCATATTGGCTTCCATGCGCGCTAGCACACGCCTACGCCATGTCGCGTGGGCACCAATCGCCTATCTCCCAAAATTGTTGTGCCCTATACGCGTCCAAATTCAAATTTTGAAATATTTTTCCCTTTTTTTGGCCTTTTCCTCACCTATAAAAAGACCCTCTTCTCCCATTCCAAAACACACAATTGTCTGAACTCTTTCTCTCTCTAGAAAGTTTTCATTTTTTTAAGAAGAACTAGCTGTGTTTTTACAGATTCTTAGTGTTTGATTCAATAAGTAAAGATGCAAATCCTTTTGGAGGTTTTCCAATAATATAATTTGCATCAAACTACTGTAAGGATTCTTTTAAGGTATAATTTTAATGGATTCTTTATAGTTATTTTTTTATGTTTTATTCTTATATGTTATAGTTAATTTGTCTGTGATTAAATTTAACATAGATGGTTGTTTGTAAATATGATATAATTATAACTTTGTTATGCTTGCAAAATATTAATTAGGTAAAATATCTACGTAGAATAAATTGATTTTGTTTTTATTCAAGATTTTATATTAAGAATGTTAGAGAGAAATATATTATTTTTCATTACAAACTTGAATCTGAAAGTTAGATTTTAAGGTTTAATTATACGGTCTGATATAAAGTAGTGTCCTTTTATTTGTTGGTACAATCGCCTATTAGTTAAAGTGAAACTCTATTTCAAAAGTTTTTTTATAAGAACTATTATTTAAAAATGTATTGATAACATATTTTCAATAATAGTTTTAAAAATTGAAATTTAGTACTCGGATAATTAAATTCTTAGGTTTAATTTGGACACCTTGAATAAAGTCTAATTATTTGACTTTGCCTAAAGCTATGATTAGATGGTTTGCTATTTTCTTATAAATAAAACTGAAATTTAATATTTAATTAGTAAATAGGCCCGCCTAAGGATATTAGTTAGTTAATATTAAATAAAAGAATTTGGGTCCCACCTAAAGACACTTTCATACCAAAAAGAGAAAATCAACAAATATCAATTTATATATTTAATAACGTAAATAATATAAGCAAACATAATTAACTTAATTATTATCCTTAAATACTCCACTGTTATGAATGATAAAAATTTGTATTATTATTTATTGAATCCATATCTATGTTTATTTATTATGTCATTAGATTAAAACACAAAAACCAAAATATCATGACAAGATGTTTAGGATTTTATATAATAAATTAAAAACCACATATATTCCTTCCTTAGATCGACTTTGGGAGTATACTTATAATTTTCTATAAAATGATTTGTGCACTTGCGAGAGTTTTACAAATTATAAAACCAAAGGATTCTACAAAATCGATATTTGCATTGTCTGTCATGTGCTCATCAAGTTTTTGGTGTAATTATTGGGGACTTGATGTTTTCTCATTCTCATGGTTCTATGAGATCCATTGGTTCTCGTCATTCTATCTGACTGCCAGTGGGTGGTGTTTATGTGTCTCAGCTCCCCACAATTAGTGCCAGCCAAAGTGTTCTGTTTCACAATGTTCATCTTCCTTAGACCATTATCTCTTTTCAATAGATGATTGAAACTTCTATCTTTAAGCACTATCTCTTTTCAGCATGATTGACACATATATCTTTGACCTTTTTGATAACTTAACTCTTCTTTAACTCATAGGGATGTGGAAGCCTCCTCTCGTTTAGGCCCCTCTAATGATAAGGGTGAGGATCAAAGTAAGGGACGTGAAGAGTGCTAATTTTATTTTATTTTCTTGTTCTTCATTATATCTTCTTTATCTATATAAAAAATTCCAAAAATTTATAATGGAACTTTTATTAATGAAAATTTTATGTTTCTTTTGTTTTAGTAGTTTGCCTATGTTATGTTGTTGTTTATATGTACATATGTTGCATTTTATAGTGTATATTACTTTAATTTATCTCTAATGTGCATGATTGTTAAGATTATTTTATATTGAATGCATTTTCTCCCCTATATAAGGGTTTTCCTTTGAATTTTTGTGTCAAAAAGTGGAGAAGTTTGTTTGCACAACTCATTGTTTATAGTCATGTTAGTGTGTAGCATGCGTGAGATGTGATTGTAGATAGCACTATATCATGGTTTCTTAACTTGCATTCACTTAGGAGAGTGTTGTATGAATTAAGAGGGATTTGAGCTATTTATTTGTTGCATGTTGATTATATTTAGCCTATCAGTGTGTACTTGTGAAGGCATAGTAGGATAGTATCATATTAGAGTACACATTCACTTAGGGGAGTTTTGTTTTGTGTCTGCATATAACAAATGTGGCAATAGACCTTGAGGCTCAGGTAAATATGTGGATTTGGACATGTGAAATGGAGTATGCATCAAGGTGGATTGAGCACAAAAAGATAGATTCAACATAGTAGGTGTATTTTGGGTTTTTTGGATTTTGCATCGATGTTTGTTCATGAGAAAAAATGCCTATGAGCCATTGTGCAAGATTGTCTTATGTATTGATATAGAGTCTATTTTTGTTGTGTAGTGTTTTACCAAAGGAAGCCAAACAAAGGGATAAATTGTAAGTCATGTACGTCTTTTTCGTCTTTTCAGCATTTCCCGATGCAAAACACAAAGTCTACTTGTTTCGCTTAGTGTTGTGTTTCCTTCTTTTAAGGAAAATTACTAACAAATTAATACTACACCCACTTTTTAGTTTAAAACACTTTGTGTGTTTGCATGTTTTCACACACCACATGACTTGGTTCATGTATTATGTATGTTAGGTTGCATTTTTGTTATTTTATTTCATGTTTTTTTGCGGATATTTGTTGAAAATTACTTGGAACTTTTAAAAAAAATGAAATTTTATCGTCTCACGTAAGTGCTCGCCACCCATCACCAATATGGACGATAGATGGTGTAATAGCTATTACCCTCACCGAGAATAGTTATTACCCTCGCCACCATGGCCAATGAAGGATAATTGCAATAGGCGACTAGGTGGTTGGCGAAAGGCCAATGAGGTGCCAAACAACCATAAATTTGCTATAAATACCCTCTTTTGTAAATTGTTTTCTTAATTAGAAAATGTGAGAACTTTGTTGGGTTTGAAACTTCATTTTTTTAACAAAATTTGAGATTTGAAAGTGTATTGTATGTGAGAGATAAGTAGAGGGGGAGTAGAGAAGGCAAAAAATAAATGCAATTAATGTTTTTTGTTTTTAATACAATTTAAACTTACACTCGAAGTCGAACCCAAATTTTTAATATGTTTAAATGGACTTCAAGTCCTTCTTACCAATGAAATTTTCCTTTTTCCAATGCTTTAATAAATATGGGTTAGTCTGCAACACAAGTAAATTTATATGTAGGGAAAATAAAGCAAAATAAGTCTTATATTAATAATACTATTTTGAATCTATGCAAATATATTGGTCAATAATTTAAATTTGATAAGTATACAGTAGTATTAATTGATTAGTAATAATTATTATTACTCTAAATATTTTTATTTTAAAAAAGAAAAGAAAAGAAAAATCTTTAAATATAATTTTTCTTTACGTTACTTTTACTATAACAAGATAAAAAATTGATTAATTTTTTTATATAAAGGTTTGAAAAAAATATTATAAAAATAAATAGTTAATTAATTTGTTACTTTAGTTAAGAGTAAATATATAACAATAATTATTCCGTTAATATTTTACAAATATTTCATTTAACAAATAAATCAAATATAACATAAAGGCATATATGAATATTGACAAAATAAATAAAATTTAATTGAACTTAATAAGTATTTGTATGAACATTTTTGTTTTTAAGTAATGTAGACTAGTTAACTATTTTTTAATTGATATTTGATATAAAATAATCTCAATACGAAAAAGCTTGACTAGTTCAATATAATTATGACTTCTAAAATAATAAGTCAAGGTTTATAATGTAAAAATATTATGATATTTACTAGTCTATTAGAGAGAAAACAAAAAAAAAAGGTTATAGCCAAATAAAAAAGGAAATATACATAAAAGAAAAAAAAGGAAAACTTAAAATTGGAGAACGCCCAAACTTTAAAGGGTGACAATGACATTGAGATAGTGTGACTAAAAAGAGATCTTATTGCATAGGAGTCTTATATTAATAAAATATGACAATGGTATTGAGATTATGAGACTTGAAAAGTTATTTTTTTAGTTACGGACTTAAATAGCTATAAGTTAAGTAGATAATTAGTAGAGTATGATAAATCAAAATTTCACAGAATGGTCAGACATGTAATCTCATGTAAATAAAGTAATGCAAAAATATAAATATTAACACACGAGTTAGTGAAGAAATATACAAGGCTCTCAAACTACCTATAAAGGTAATGCCTCTAAGTAATTTACTTACAAGTTGCTACTTCCATCATAGTCTCTGCAAGAAAAGTGTTCAGATCCAGACTTACGCTCCAAAGTCACACGATTTAATCCAACCTATACAGCTGAGACCTAAAATGTTTGCATAATAACATAAGTGTAAATGTGTGTCCTAAAGCAGATTCAAGAACGAATAATCCTAACTAGATGATTTAACAAGTATATTTGATAGATCAAAATCAACTAGCAACTATAGAACAGATATTTAAGCACAAGTTCAATAAAAATGGCTTTTTTAAAGATTAATAATCAAACCAAATAATTATGATATAACACAATTATTTGATCCAATAATTCAAGAATAAAATAAAGAAGAAGCTATAAGAACATATGATCAAAATTTCATAAAGCAATTAAGCTTATTAATCAATCAAACACAATCACTAATGTTTGGTAAATTAACTAAATAAAGAAGCCTAAAAAATTATGATCTTATATTTTCAAAACAAGAGACAAATTAAGATGAAAAGAATAATTTTCTTGTGCGATTAACAAAATTGTGAGCCAATGGAATGATTAAATAGCATGAGTTAAAACCCTAAGTTAAATGTTAATAAAAAAATGTCTTTAAAAGTATTTAAAAGAGCATTAAAATATAAGGACAATATTGTAAAAATACTATTTGGCTAAAAAAAAATTTGGTTAAACTTAAAAACTTGGTTGCTCGATTGATCTACGATCAGCTTGATCGATTGAATATGGCTGCTTAACCAATCTAGTCAAGCATGATTAATCAACTATGAATTATTCGATTGATCTAGTTAAATTTCAATCGATCTAGTGAAAAATATATTTTATTTAGAAATAAGTAAATCAATTTAGTCATTAATCTCAATTGATCGAGTTAATGCTTCAATTAATCTAGTCATATTAAAAATTAATTTTGCCAGTTTTAATTTATCTCGATCGATCTAGCCACCATTCAATCGATCGAGTGATCTATTTGAAAAATGTTCTTATGTGTCTAATATGAAATCTAACGTACACGGAAACAAAGATATATCTAAAATGTGATCATTGTGGCTCGATAGTTTATTTGGCTTGAAAATATTCTTAAAAGATACATCTAGAAACTAAAATTACATACAAATATTATGTTCACATATATTGCTAATACTCACAAATCTTACAATCCTCCCCTTTGACATATTTGTGAGACAAAACCTCTCTCTAACTACATAACACTCTCAGAAAACAATTTACATAGTAGAATTATCCTGTAATTTGGTGAACCATCTTTGCTTGTATCTTGAGAGCTTGATGAGTGCTCAAAAAGCACTAAAATAACCATGCTTTTATGCACATTAATTGATTAAAAATATATATATTTATATGTTTTATCATATATTTATATAAATTTGTATTTTTCGGAATCACATGTATTTTTACTATTTTTCAGGTATTTTAGCTTAAAAATGCAACTTAAAGACTCAAAGAGGAATACTTGAAGCAATATGATAAGAGCTAAATTATTGCATTTTTGTTATGATTTAAATGTTGATATTTGTGTGAAAATTGTGTTATTTGATTATTTAATCCACAAATGTCATTTCACTGGTATTTCGTGTTTAAAAGTGCAATTTCAGGTAAAATCATGATTTTGGAGAAGTTAGGGACAAAGTACAATGATCGGGATTGAATGAAAATAAAAAGAGAACAAAATTTCAAAATTTGGAATTTCGCCGCCGGCGAAAACCTTACAGAGAAAATGTTGAAAATCATGCAAGAAGCATGGATTTTGGCCAAGTGAATCTCTCCGCCAGCCAAAGTACTCTCGCCGCCGGTCAAAGTGTCTCGCCGCCGGCCATTTTCATCTCGCCGCTGGCAAAAATCTTGGCAAAAATCTTCCCGAGAGCACAAATTTTGGTAAACTCATCTCGCCGCCGGCCAAATAATCTCGCTGCCGGCCACATTGAGTTGGCCGCCGGCCAAATAATCTAGCCGCCGGCCACATTAATTTGGCCGCCGGCCAAAATCAGAAAAACAAAATTTAAATTCCTAGAAATCTCGCCGCGGCGAGAATAATGTCGCCGCCGGCGAGTTTCGTCCAAAAACACATTTTTTTGTTGTTTTGTTCCAAAATTGCCCCCCAAACCCTAGATCTATATATACATTATGATGGAGAAAGAGGGGGACGGAAGAGAGAGCAGAGTTGAGTTATTTTTGCAGGAGAAAAGGAAATTTTGGAGAGAAATGTTGGAGAAGTTTGAAGGATCATCACCATTGTTGCTACCAAGTCTTCCTCTTCAAGAGTTTTTCATCTCTTCTCCTTAGCTTTTATTTTCTGCATTTTATTCAGATTGTTTGTTCATGGATTCAATTGAGAATATGTTTGTTCTTATTTCC
Organism: Hippophae rhamnoides; assembly: GCA_033030585.1. Lineage (NCBI taxonomy): Eukaryota > Viridiplantae > Streptophyta > Magnoliopsida > Rosales > Elaeagnaceae > Hippophae > Hippophae rhamnoides. Next base: position 27,797,423 of record CM065438.1, on the reverse strand, counting down.
GTTATGAACTAATTCGTTTTTGCTAAGGCTACGATGTAGTTGAATCAAGAAAATCTGATTTCTTTTGTTATCGTTATATGAATTCATTGTTTTCAAGTTGAGTATTTATTTCCATGCTTAATTCTTTTAAATTTCTGATCAAGATTTAGATGATTTGTTGCATTATATTGAGACCAAGAGGAGATGTGTAATGAATGCTTCTTGTGATAAATACCGTATGTTGAATGCGAGTTTGACACCTAATGCATGATGTATGTGGTTATTCTAGAAATTCCATAAATCGTAATGTGCTTATTTGTGATTAAATCTTCATAGAAATATAGTTGGTTTTCATAGATAAGTAATTCTAATATAACTCGAGAGAGAGTATTAGATAAGTTCGGGTTTTTCAACCATCACTTATAACTTTGATTTTCATATAACATGACTTGAAATCGGATTGAATTGATTTAGCGAAATCAAATGCCTTAGTGTTTTTAATCATTTGTGAACAACATTAAATTTTATTATTTGCGTTTAGTTTTATGTTAATTTTCTTTTAAAACAATTTCAACAATTTGGTTTTCAAATAAAATTAGAGTTAGTCAATTTCGGTACTTAGTAACGCCATTCCTTGTGGGTTCGATATCCGTACTTTTGTACACTTTATTACTTGAACGATTCGTACACTTGCGAAATTGCGAATACTGGAAGCAATACATCACAAATATATTAATAAATAAATGTAGAAAGGTCAACAAATTTGGAAAAATTGGACAAAATGGGTCGAAAAGGTCAAAAATGTAAAAAAGGAAAAAATCGTGCCCGGAGCAGCCCACCCCGTGCGCGCCAGCGCCCAGCCACGCGTGCAGCATGGACCACGTCCACGCGCATATGCGCACACGCCGCAGCGCGCTGTCACTGTTCACGCACGCGCCTGTGCGCGCCCCAGCTACCCTCCACGCGCGCCGATGCCATTTCGCCCCATTTTTCACGTGCAGCTGCCCCCATGACGTCATGCTGAAGTCATCAATGACCTCCATAATTGCACTACGTGTTTTCACCATTTTTTCACCCACCTTTTCTCTCCATCCTCACCTATAAATACCCCCCTTCTCTTCACTTCAAAACACACCTCAAAACACATTCTCTTCTCTCTTTATTTCTTACATTTCTTAGTTTTTAGTTTTTTTTAGTTTTTTTTCTTAGTTTTTAGTTAATTTCTCTTAGTTTTAGAGTTCTTCCCTTCTTGGGAAGAACTAGTTATGTTTTTGTAATTTATTTTATTTTGATTCCATAAATGGGAGTGCAAATTCCGTTTGGAGGTTTTCCAGCTACGAGAATAGCATCCAACTACTGTAAGGATTTTATTTTCTTCTGAGTTATTTTTTATGCTTTATTCTTACATGTTATATTTAATTTGTTTGTGATTAAATTTAAGCGTGCTTTCATTGTTGTAAACATGATATAATAATAACATTGTTATGCTTGCGAAATATTAAATAGGTGAAAATCTCTAAAATGAATTGATTTTATTTTTATTCAAGATTTTACATCTGAAAATGTATTGACAACATGTTTTCAGTAGTAGTTTTAAAACTTGAAAGTTAGTACTCGGATAATTAAATTCTTAGGTTTAATTTGGACACCTTGAATAAAGTTTAAACTGTCTAACCCCACCAAAGGTGGCATTTAAATGGTTCATTTTCAATCTCTTAGAAAAAGGAATTAATTTAATTAACCAAATTAGTTATCAACCCCATCCATAGGTGTTAATTTATTTGTTTAGTTAACAAAGAATATCTAACCCCACCAAAGGTGGTATTCATACAAAAAAGGGAGAATCAATAAATATCAATTCATATCTTTAATAACCTAAATAATACGAGCAAGCATAATTAACTTAGTTATTATATCCATAAATACTCCACTATTATAAAAGATAAAATTTGCATAAATATTTATTGAATCTATGTTTATTTTTATGTAAGTAGATTAAAAGCACAAAACCCAAAATATCATGACAGGATGTTTAGGATTTAATTTTGTTTTTAAAAGTTTGAATAATAAATTAAAAACCACATACATTCCTTCCTTAGATCGACCTTGGGAGTATACTTATCATTTTCTACGAAATGATTCGTGCACTTGCGAGAGTTTTATATATATAAAACCAAAGTATTGGCAGGATCGGCGATGCCGGTTTTCGCTCATCAAGTTTTTGGCGCCGTTGCCGGAGATGGCATCAAAGTTTTTGGCAATCCCGATTCTGCTCATCAGAGCTCTTATTTGCATTGGAAAAAAAACAACAACAAACAAATAACTTGTCTTAAAGGACTCATTGTTCACAATAGTTCATTGTATCTAATAATAGAAAAGCAAAGAATGTTCAAAATATGATTAAACAAATGATAGAAATTAGAAAACAACTCCCTACATGTGAAATATCCAAAAAACAAATTCAAAGTAACACAAAAATAAAAATCTCCTTCTAAATTAAATATCCCTCTTTTTTGATGTTTCAATTAATGTCCAAAAAATTTAATACCAATTTTTCTCCCCCCTTTTGTCATACAAATAAATAAACACAAAACAAAGATAAGATCAAATAGATGAATCAAGCATAAAGTAAAAATGAAAATATTTATTTTGAGAAAAGGGTTGTAGATTAATCCAAACATGACTACAACATTACACACACATAAGAAAATTTAATTTGTGCTCAAGGTGTGACTAGTCATTAACAACATAAACATAGGTAAGCACTACACACAAACATGATCCCACATATAGTGACATATCCAAAATGTATTTCAATTAGTTCAATCATAATTAGTTATGAAAAATATGAAGAAAAAGTATCACCAATCATGAAAGAATTGTAGTTAAATTCAAACTTATACAAAATAAAATTTGACTAAATAAGAGAGAGCTTAATATAATTAATTATTTATTTATTTATTTTTGAATTTTGTCTCATTATTATATATATTTTGTATGAGGGATTAGTTATTTATTTTTGCATATCCAATTGTGGCTCTTTCTTTTGTGCATGTAATTTCTTTTGTATTATTTTTCTCTTTCCTTTAATAATATTATTTTTTAAGCAAACATGCATGAGCCAAAAACCTAGAAGGATGATTTTCACACTAGTTATGAGGTACCTTCTCCGCTCACTGTAGTAACTGCAGTAACTTCATATATCACAGTAGGTAGTTCTTTCAAAATTAGGTGTCTTTCTATAGTAGCATTGTATAAAGTGTAAGAGAGAGCATAAACACAATTCTAGCAGTCAAGGTTATCTAAGTCCCTAAATATTCAAATAATCAATCAAATTTTTTTTTTCATGACATACATATGTGTCCAGTGAGTGTGTGAATAAGATCATGTTGACATCGATCACTAGATGCATAAGATATGTAAGTGCATAAGTCACAGTATCAATTTGTTAAAGATGTAGTTAAAAGTACGAGGGTGGTATGTATCTTGATGAAACAATAAAGAATGACGGTCGGATGACTAAAAAGATCATCTTTCCTAACCTAAACTTTCATGAATTTTGATTTTTTTATATCTTTGGGTTAGAAAGAAACTACTTTAGTTGTCATTAGCATATTCTTGGACTTACCTTTATATTTTTCAATCATTTTAAATAAAATGCAGCATGCATGGTAGGATAACGATAATTAGTCCTATAATTAAGTGTATTAAATTTCACTTTTCTATTTGAGCCAACAACTTCATGCGTTCTAGTAGAAATTTTGAACATATTACCATAACTTTCATTCATTCTAGAATATAATGCAACCTGCATAGATGGATGATGGTTATGAGTCCCACAATATGAAGTATGGAAAGTATTATTATATTTAGAAGCATTTATCAAAAATCTACACTTTTGGCCTAATATGACATTTCCTACCACAATGGTGGCAAGCATGCATGCACAAACTTAATAGATTTTTCAATAACTCGTGCAATTGCTCTTTGTGAAAAATGGGTAACATAAGGAGTTTGGTTAGAAGGCCTTACAAATGTTGATTTTGATGTTAAAGCAGTGGAGCTCTCATCATTATAACAAATGGCATATGTATCATATGATCCATAACAAGGTCCTAGGCACACTAAGTATATCTAATGACCCACTCTGGTACCAAATGAAAAGTTTATTTTTTAGTCACATACCTAAATAGTTATAGGGTGAGTAGATAATCAACGAAAGTGTGACAAGTTAAAATTTCACATAATGGATAGATATACAATCATATGTAAATAAAGTAATGTAGAAATATAAAGATTAACACATAATGTTTTTAAGTGGAAACAACCTAAGTCACATGAATTACCTAAGAGAAAAACTATCAATCCACCGAAACACCTAATTATCCACTATGAAAAATAAGGTCAAATTACAATACTATGACTCAAACTACCCATTAAGGTAATGCCATAATCTACTTATAAGCTTCTACTTTCATCATAGTCTCTAGAAGAAAGATGTTTAGATATGGATCAATGTTTCGATGAACTCGAGTCACACAAGTTAATCTAACTCATAAAACTAGCACCTGAAAAGTTAGTACAATAACACAAGTGTAAATGTATCTCTTAGAGTAGATTCAATAATGAATAATTCTAACTAGATGATTTAATAAGTATATTAGATATATCAAAATCATCTAGCAACCATAGAACTTATGCACAAGTTCAATAAAGATAGCTTTTTTAGAGATTAATAATCAAACTAAATAATTATGATATAAAATACAATTATTTGATCCAATAATTCAAGAACAAAAATAAAGAAGAAACTATAAGAACATATGATCAAAATATCATAAACTAATTATGTTTATTAATCAATCAAATACAACCACTAATGTTTGATAAATTAACTAAATAAAGAACCCTAAAAAATTATGATCTTATATTTACAAAATAAGAGAGAGATTAAGATGAAGAGAATAATGTTCTTATGTGGTTAACAAAATTGTGAGGCAATGGTATAATAAAATAGTATGAATTGAAACCCTAGGTCAAAAGTTAATTACAAAACTGTCCTTCAAAGTACTTCAAAGAGCTTTAAAAAATAAGGACAATATAGTAAAAATACTAATTAGTTCAGGTAAAAATTTCATTAAACTCTAGTCGTATTAAAAATTAATTCAACAGTTTTAATAAAGCTCGATCGATCTAGTCATCACTCGATCTATCGAGTGACCTATTTGAATAATATTATTATGTGTCTAATATGAAATCTAATATACACGGGAACAAGGATATACCTTAGATGTGATTGTTGAGGCTCGATAGTTTCTTCAAGTTGAAAATATTCCTATAAGACACACTTGGAAACTAATATTACATACAAATATTTTGTTTATAAATATGCCAACATTTATGAACCTTGCAAGACTAAAAAGATATCTTATTGCATTCGAAGGGAAAAAAATACAGAACACCATCAAAAGCCTTGATTGACTTAAAGAACAAATAATGACAGAAGAAACTGAAATTATATATGGCTTGATGATGCACAAAGCCTACAAAAGATTCACTCTTATTATAGCCAGTGACACACGGCAAAAAAGGAAGGTAAAGACTAGCAGAGTATATAGTACTCAAACCAAAAAGCAACATAAAATCTAATTCATAGAGTAAATTAAAGAACACTACTAGTTAGTTGCCATCATAATCCTGAGACAGTTTGATTTAGGAATCAGCCTTGTTTTTCTCAGTTTTCAAGTGCTCAATACATTCATCTATGTACTTATCTTGAAGGTCATGGTCTCCAAATATAGCACCCAATTTCTTTGCTTCATCATGAAATATCTTCCCCTTTTCATCTACCATCACCAATCTCACACACTCAGCCACTTGATGCTTTGTAAATGATTTGTCTGTTCCATTCCTTGGCATTTCAATCCCAACCTTCTTGTCAGAAAAAACTTTAGCACAACTAATTTGCTCTATGTGAAAGGGTAACATAATTAGTGGATGCCCAAATTGAAGTCCTTCTATAGTTGAACTCCAACCACAATGTGTCAAAAACCCACCAATAGATTTATGAGCCAATATCTTTCTTTGAGGTGCCCAACTTTTCCAAACCACACCTTGTTCTTTAGTTCTCTCCTCAAACCCATCTGGTAAGTATTTCATTACTCTGTTTTCATCTTCATTACTATTTCCTAAGCAACTATCTTTCCTTTCAATTAATACCCAAAAAAATGGCAACCCAGATAGCTCTAACCCAAGAGCCAACTCATGAAAGTCTTGCTGACTTGGATCAGATTCAGATCCTAGTGCTACATAAACCACAGATCCTTTCTCTTGCTTGTTCAACCAAGGGACTATATTGGTTTCCAAAGCTTCAACATTTTGTATGATTTCCTTACTATCATTATTATAGGGTAATAAGCCAAATGGAACAATGGGTTTTTGAAAATGTGGTTGTAAAATGTTAAATTCCTCTCCCTCAAACTCTCTACAACTTCTAATGAGATAGACTTGGCAACCATTTACTGTAGCTTTGTAACGAAAAGACTCATCATCAAAACTTTCTTGAGACGACTCCACAGGTTTGCGAAATTTGGAGAAGGAAATCAATCTAACTATTGTGGAAGCAGAAGTGCTTCCAAAATAAGCAGTCGAAACACCAAGTTTAGAAGCAATTGAAGGCAACCAATAATAAGTATAGTCATAAATAATCCAATCAGGTTTATGGGTTTGTAGGAAATTAGCTATTGGTTCTTGAAGTCCATCGTGAGCTTGTCTAAGTTGTGGAATTAGACTGTTTGGAATGTCTGAGGTGGCTTCTGCATTTTCAGGGAGACCTTCAACTTTAGGTAGTGGGAAACACACAAAGTTAACTTGTATTTCTTCGGGGACTTTTGGCAAACGGTTGATGTTCCTAGGTGTGGAGATGAAAGAAACTTTTTGACCCCTTTGAGCTATCTTCTTAGCAAGCTCTAGAAATGGAAGCATGTGACCAAAACCTAACCATGGTAAAAAGGCTATATGAAGCTTACTTGTATTTTGATCTTCCATTGTTTGTATTTGGTTTGTAGATATTGAGCTCTTTGTAGTCACAGTCTTTGTTACATTCTTCTCTATGTATTTATATTCAGAAAAGCAGGACTATTATGACTTGGGTACCAAAAAGTAACAAATTAATGCTGTGATGAATGACCCCATCCTTTGCCAGACTTGCATGGTTATTAGCTATAATAGCATGACATTTTTGACTCCTTAATTCTATGTTTTTTATTGCTAGTTTAAAAATGACTTTTTTTTAAAGTTATATATTGAGAAAGATATCAACTAGTATCCATAATATATTATTTATTTGATAAAAATAACACTTAAATATTAGTATAATTATATTATTTTTTTGATAATTATTTTATATTTTTTTATGTTAAATTTGTATAATTAATAAGTAATTTTGTGATAAATTTATACCATTAATAAGATTTGTTATTAGATTTGTACTAATAATTATTGCGCTAAAAGAGACTATTAAAGTCTATTAATAACATATTTTAAATTAATTTAAAGTAAATTAGGTAAACTTATTTTAAATTGGAAGATTTAAAATTTAAAATATGTTCAACGCATGAAACGATTTTAAATTCTTTATTTTTTTTACATATTTTACTAATTTTCTACTATCCTCATAAGCTATATTCGATCACATAATAATAGAAAAAATTAAAATTTATTTAAAGGAGTTTAAATACTATGAATAATTAAATGATTAAATATTAATTAATTATTTGAGAATTAACTTTATTACAAAAATAATAATTTATATACAATACATATATATCGTCGTTTTAGGGTTACAATAGCTGGAAAATACGTTATGTTAGCTTAAGTCGGTTGACACATAGAATCAACTTAAAATCCTACGTGTAACGTCGGTTCTATGTGTCAACCGACTTAAAAAATTAAAAAAAAATAGTAGCGTCGGTTGAAACGTAAGACTAATGTTATTTTTTTAATTTTTTAAGTCAATCTTTCAACGCACCAACTTAAAATTCATTATAAATCGATTTTTCTCAAAAATCAACTTTAAATTCTGACTTAATTGCTCTTTTTTGTATTAATGAATAAGAAATTCAATGGTATAACATTGATAAATTTATATCATTATCATTAATTAAATGTTCTTTTTATTATTCAATAAAATTAAATAGTATATTTACTACTTCTTTAAGAGTTTAATATATTTGTTAATTTACTTAAAAAAAATTATAGTAAAATGAACTAAAATTTCATTTTTTCAGGTTTTGCAATCAATATAAAATATAGGTAAAGATAAACAAAATTTTAAGTTAATTTTAAAGATAAAAATAAAATTAATAATCAAACAGATTTTTAAAAACCTTATTTCAAAAAACTAAAATTTAAAAACATAATTATTTACAAAACAATCCCATGATAATTCAAGAAAATGATAGTTAATGTAAGTCACTTATACAAAAAGGTTTGACATTGTAAAGATATCTTACTCAAGGATTGGATGTACTCAGTCTCGAACTAATTCAATACAAATATGAAATCTATTACAATTGAGGTCAAAACAAGTAGAATTATGGGCAGCTCTATTCGCTTATATAGGACAATAAGTGTAAAATAAATTATCAAACTTGGGAAGTAAGGGCACGAATATCCTCTTCTAGATGACCTTTTAATGCTAAATAAGAGGTTAAATTGATAACAAACTGACCCGTACGAAGGCAATCTGACTCATTAATAATATCATTAATACCAATATCCAAGCAAAATTGTAAATCATGCCACCTTGCTAAAAGCTCTACAACTAGAGGAGAGAATAAGGCATTAATTTGGTCTATCATCGCACCAATTAACTAACCATTTGCATCACAAATAGCACAACAAAATCCAATTTTCTTCTTTGATTTAGAAGCATCAACATTGATTTCAGAAACCCCACTTAGTGGTTGCACCCATCGACTTGGTTTGTTACATGTGTTTGGTGGCTGGTTTTTTAAACTTTGTTGTATTCCTTTGGTAAGTAAATGGCAAGAGCACTGTTAGGTGAGTCATCTAACATCCATAATGCATTAATAAAATTCATTTTCTTGTGACAGTTGAAAAAATCTTCAAAATGTGAACCCCTCCATACCATTCACTTCTTTACATTCCCATAAAATATGAGAAATAGTCAAACAAAGTGGGTACCTTGGATATAGCTGGCATGCCTTGGAGTTAGTTCTGAATGGCATAGAAGAATACCCCTTAAAACTCACCAACCAACAACTTTTACCTTCTCCATTACAATTATTTCCCAAAATTTTCTCCACAAATTTTCCATATAAAAAGGAGATGAAGTTGAAGGTGATGAAGAATAAATAAAACTCCTCTATCAAGCTAAGTGATAACCACTCCTAAACACCGTTACTTGTGAAATACCAAACTAATTTATCAGGTTGTTGTCTATCTGTAAGAGTATTTGTAAAATAATTCCGCTTCCAAATTGTCAAAGGGACTACTCACCTAGCTTGTGTTGAAAAAAAATGAAATTTATTAAAAAATAGATGTTGGGAATTGTGCCTTGTCCCACATTGCTCTTTTATAATATTTTAAAGAGGTATAAATAGTGAAGAGTTTGTTATTGGGATTGGACCCCAAGGGGTACCCACTTTTGTGGAAGGGGAGAGGACCTAGGCAAATGTGATACCACACATTTGTTATACCTCTTTAAAATATTATATATATTTTTTTTCAGAAAAAAAATAACCGTTATGTTCCTTTATTAAGAATATGGCCGTTGTCTTCTTAATTCAGAAAAATAAAGAAGGCTTCAGCTCTCATTTTAACATATCAATCAGCAATCTCATCTCCCTACGAAAACAATTCTCTCTACAATTTCTACAATTTTAAGTATTTTTTTAGTTTTCCGAGCAACAAATTTTCTGGTGCAGCATTCAGTCTTCATCGGTGCGGTGAAGTTCGAGGCAGAGATTACGATTACGGGCTGTTTTATCACAGGGGCAGCAATTTGTGTTTGCTTGCACAAATTGGGCAGAGCCGCGAAACGTCTTAAAGAGAGCGACCTAGTCTGCGACTCAACCCAAGCAGTTACTTTGAAGTTATCGGTAATATTGTTCCTACACTGTTTTTATAAACTTGCTTCAACAGCTTGTTTATATCCCAATAGCCTGATGGTGAAAATAAAGATTGAACAATAGTATTATAAGCAAATCAAGAAGGAGATTTGACCCTGAAACATTGTATGTGGGAGCCAGGGATCAGAGATTATGCGAATATTTTGTCCATTTCCAATCCTCCATCTAATCCCCTTCTCAAGTTGTTCATGCCTCCACATGAGACTTTTCCAAAGAAAAAACAAAAAAAAACTAGCTCGAGATATGTTATGTGCTTGAAGGAAATTGACATTATTTTAATATTTATGGTATAATAGTCGAGCAACTAGTTAGAATGGGGCTTGTATAAATCTTCATACTTGCATAGCTAGCAATGCTTGGTTGAAATTATCAATACCTTGAAAATCCATACCTCCCAATGCTTTTGGTTTGCATATTTTGCTCCATGACAACCATTGCATGCTTTTTCCTTCTTTTTTATTAGATCACTAAAAATGTGCAGCTAAAGACGCCAACTCATGACACAAATTCTTAGGAAGCTTGAAAATACTCATTACATAAATCGGTAGCATGCATTTGATACACAAATTTAATACGCACCTCTTTACCTGCTTTTGCAAAAAGCTTTTCCTTCCATCCACCAAGTCGCTTTAGGAACCATTCTTGTATCACTTAATTGAAAAGTACTCCGCTTATCCCTTTTCACATAAGTTGGCAAACCCAAATACTTTTCGTGACGTGGGACTTGTTTCACACTTAAGATTTAGAGTATCTCTTCCCTTAAATGGTTGTTGGTACTATTGCTAAAAGAGACTTAAGACTTCTCAAAATTAACCTGTTGCCTAGTGGCCTTCTCATAAACCTGTAAAAAAAAATCAACTCGGAGCATTGCACCCAACAGGCATCACAGAAGAGAAAAGTGTCATTTGCAAAAAATAAATAGTTAATGCTAGGGGATCGCCCAGCTATCTTGACACACATAATTCATTTTTGATTTTCTACCACTTTCAGTATTGAGAAAAGTCCATCTACACATAAAAGGAACAAACGTGGGGAAATTAAAAATAATCTATTCACCCTCTAGGTTAATTAGATCCATAATTTATAAATTTTCATCGACAAAAAAGAGTAGAACTAATGTTGAAACAAGTTTGTAATAACAGTATAAGAACAATATTACCGATAAATTGAAAAGAATTGTTTGGGTTGAGTTGCGGATTAGGTCGCTCTCTTTAAGACGTTTTGCGGCTCTGTTCAAATTTGTACAAGCAAACGCAGCCCCGTCGTCCCCAAGATAAAACAGCCCAGAATCTTTTTTCTTTGTCTCGGAACTTCACTCCACTGATGAAGATCGAAATGCTACACTTGAAAATTTGTTGCTCGGAGAACTGAAAAATAACTTAGAATTGTAGAGAGAATTGTTTCTAGTGAGATGAGTTTGCAGAGATAGTTGTATTGAAACTGAGAGTTGAGGCCCTCTTTTTACAGGTTTTAGAAACTGTGGCAATTATGATAATAACGGTAGTGTCTGAGAATTAAGAGTGTAACAATCATTCTGAGTAATGAAGAGTAACGACCATTTTCAGAGTAAAGACAAGTAACGGATATTTTTGTGAGTAAATACGAGCAACGGCTATTTTCCTGAATAAAGAAGAGAAACGGCCATTTAACGATCATATTCTGATAAAAGAAAATAACAGTTGTTTTTTTGAAAATATATATATATATATATATAACAACCATTTTTCTAATTGGAAAAGTTTTTCTTAAAAAAAATATTTTTCCAAAAAATAAAATATCACCTCACATCACACACACGCACTCGGACTCGACTCGGCACGGGACGGCCGGTCGGTCGGTCGGTCGGTCGGACGGACAGACGGCGGCGACAACGCGCGCGCATGTGTGGTACCACATTTGCCTAGGTTCTCTCCCATTCCACAAAAGTGGGTGCCCCTTGGGGCCTAATCCCAATAGCCAACTATTCACAATTTATACATCTTTTAAATATTATAAAAAAGCAACGTGGGACAAGGCTTTACTAAATATTTTTTTAATAAACTTCATCTTTTCTAACAATCCCCCACTGTAAGCGAAAAGGTGTCTATCGACTTGAACATTTGCATAGTGTTGATGCTTTAGAATATACTAGAGTAACTCGTAGTTTTGAACTCTATCTCTAACAATCATCACACACACAACATTTTCAAGGTGTAGTTCGAAAAGCCCATGCTTTACGGCCATACACGTGTATCCCAATATAGTGAACGCTCTAGTAAATTTTGCCTAAGAAATCTCCATAGGAAGCGGCCACACTTCCACATTCATATAGGTGAGTCTATCAAGAGTACTCCTGTAGCTATGTCCTCCACTCCACATAGAGTATAGAACTCATTAAGAGTTTAATAATTAACTCATCATTTTCTATCGCTTCAGGACTTCATGCTTCTAACAATATAGAATGGGATTTGAAAATAGCATGATACCTCTCATATCACTTCATAACTTGTTATTACCTTTTGAACTTATTTCTTAGGATCTCCATTCTATAAGCTAGGCTACCATCACAAGTGACTCTTCATTCTAAGGGCATTAATTTCATTCCTTTTGAGGTTTTAAAAACCTTTTCTCTCGGTAATCCTTTCGTCAAAGGATCTACCAGATTTTCATCAGAACGTACATGATCCACTGTTACAGCTCCCGTAGAGAGAAATTCTCTAACAGTACTATGCTTACGACGTATCTGTCATCTCTTGCCATTGTAGTAACGATTCTGAATCTTTGCAATAGCCGCGGTACTATCGCTGTGGATCAAGACAATTGGTATCGATCTTTCCCATAAAGGGATCTCAGCTAACAAACTTCTTAGCCAACCTGCTTCTTCACTAGCAGTGGCTAATGCTATCATTTCAGATTCCATTGTAGATTGAGCCAATATTGTTTGTTTCTTAGACTTCTAGGAAATAGCTCCACCAACTATGTTAAAAATATAGCCATTAGTTGTTTTGGAGTCTTCTGATAAAGTGTTCCAATCTACATCACTGTATCCTTCTAGAACAGCGAGAAACTTTTTATAATGTAATCCAAGGTTTATAGTTCTCTTAAGGTATCTCATAACCCTTTAAATAGCATTCCAATGCTCTACACTAGGTCTACTGGTAAACCTATATAATAGTCCCATAACATAAGTTATGTCTGGTTTAGTGCAATCAGTAGCATAACATAAGCTACCAATGATGCTAGCATACTCAGTTTGTCTAACACCATCTCCGGTGTTCTTGAACAACTTTACACTAGGATCATAAGGAGTATATGTAGGTTTGCAGTTAAAGTAATTATATTTCTTTAAGATCTTTTCAATGTAGTGAGATTGATCTAGAGAAATTCCCTTTTCAGACCTAGTTATCTTTATACCAAGGATTACACTCGCTTCTCCGAGATCTTTCATATCAAAATTAACACTTAACAAAGTTTTCACATTGTTCACAACATGAATATTTGACCCAAAAATAAGCATGTCATCCACATATAAACATATAATAGTGCAAATGTTATCTTCTAATTTATTATAAATACATTTGTCACTTTCATTTATTTTGAATCCATGTGAGATAACTAGATTATCAATTTTTTCATGGCATTGCTTAGGTGCTTGTTTTAGACCATAAAGGGATTTATCTAGTTTACAAACTTTATTTTCTTGACCTGGGATAACAAAACCTTCAGGTTGATCCATATAAATTTCTTCTTCTAAATCACCATTTAAGAAAGCAATTTTAACATCCATTTGGTGTACTACTAAATCATGGATAGCAGTAAGAGAAAAAAGTACACGTATGGAAGCTATTCGTGTAACTGGTGAAAAGGTATCAAACAAATCTACATTTTCCCTTTGCCTATACCCTTTAACTACAAGACGAGCTTTGTACTTTTCAATAGCACCATCGGGTTTTAATTTCTTCTTCAGTATCCATTTACAACCAATGGTTTTGCAACCAGGAGGTAAGTAAACTAAATGCCAAGTCTTATTATACTCAAGAGAGTTCATTTCATCATTTATGGCTTCTTCCCATAAGTTGGCATCTAAAGAAGATAATGCTTTTTTAATAGTTTGAGGATTTTCCTCTAAGGTATAAGCATAAAAATCAGACCCAAAATCCTTAAGGGTTCGAGCTCGTTTACTTCTTCTAATTTCAATGTTTAATTCTTTATTTTGTTCACTAGTTCTAGTTATGGGTAAACTATTAGAAGACGAGCCCCCACTAATTTTAAATTTAAAGGGAAACCTATGTTTATAGAAGTCAGCATCATTTGATTCTATAACTATATCATCATTTAAGTCATAAAATTTATAAGCTTTACTATTCACATCATATCCTATGAATACACACTCATATGCTCTACTAGCAAGTTTATTTCTTTTAGGATCAGGGATCCTAACATAGGCTAAACACCCCCAAGTTTTAAAATAAGTTAAATTAAGTTTCTTATTTTTCAAATTTAAAATTTCATATGGTGAAATTGTATTTGTAGATTTAGGCACTCTATTTAGCACATAGCAAACAGTTAATAGAATTTCTCCCCACCAATGGGAAGTAACACCAGAGTTTAATAAAATTGTAACAATTGATTCAGTAAAAGTTCTATTTTTTCTTTCACTTTTGCCATTCATTTCAGGAGAATAAGGTACAGCTTTTTCATGCATGATTCCATGAGTTTTATAAAAATCATTGAAGATATTAGAATCATATTCAGTGCCTCTATCACTTTGAAACCTTTTTATTTTTTTATTAAGTTGATTTTCAATCGCAGTCATAAATATTTTAAACATGTCAAACGCTTCACTTTTATTTTTCATTAGATATACATAAGTGTAATATGAACAGTCATCTATAAAAGTTATAAAATAGCATTTTCTATTTCTTGTTAAATTTTCATCAAGTTCACATATATCTGAATTAATTAATTCTAAAGGTTCAGTTTCTCTAACTATTGATTTATGTGAAGTTTTGGTTATTTTAGCTTGACTACAAAAATCACATTTTTCAAAATCATTCAAAGATAGGTTAGGAATTAGTTCTAAAGTACTCATGTTCTTGATTATACGTTTATTAATATGACAAAGTCTAGCATGCCAAATATTAAAAGAACTCAACATATAAGCAGAAGAAAAGGTTTTATTGATTTCAACATTTAATTTAAACATGCCATCAGTAGCGTACCCTTTCCCAACAAATATATTATTTTTAGTTATAGTATATAAATCAGCCCCTATAGTTTAAGTAAACCCAACTTTGTTAAGAAGATAGCTTTAAACTAAGTTCTTTCTCATCTCTGGAGTATGCAGGACATCCTTCAAGATGACAGTCTTTCCAGAGGTAAACTTCAACACCACCTCACCAGTACCAGCAACTTTAGTGGAGTGGGAGTCACCCAGCAGCACTTTCTTATCCTCAGAATCAGAATAGGACTTGAACATGTCTCGATCATGGCAAACATGGCGAGAAGCACCAGTGTCCACTCACCACCCCTCGGATCCACCAACAAAATTGACTTCAGATATCATAGCAATAAGTTAATCTTCGGTAAGGTTCACTTGTGGGGCAGGATGATTCCTGTTCCGACAGTTCCTAGCCAAATAGCCAGGTTTGTTACAACTATAACATATGAATGTGTTATTCCTTAAAGGGGTTGAGGTCCATTCTGGGGAGGATAGTTTATATTTCTATTTTGGTGGTTGCGGTTTTGGTTATTATTACGATTCTAAGTTTTCATATTTCTACCTTTAGGTTTCAGAATTGTAGATGAGGGTTTCTTATTGGTATTGTTACTTGATATTTTTTACCTTTTGACCCATTTTGTCCAATTTTTTCATCTTGTTGATGTTTCCTCATTTCTTTTCTCAATATATTTGTGATGTATTTCCTCCAGTATTTTTCTATGAGTGTTTAAGTTATTTTTGAATGAAAAATACTTGAAAAACAATAAAAATATCTATGATTCCAAAAAGACAAATTTATATAAAAATATGATAAAATAATACAAATATGAATTTATTTAATCAATTAAAGTATATTAAATCATGGTAATTTTAGTGTTTTTTAAACACTCATCAATTGCTGGAAAATTGTTAGTTCATCGTTGATAATGTTGTTTGAAAAGAAATGAGAGAAAAATTATGTTAAAGACTTATAATCTCTTTAAGATGTTGGGTGCTAATTCCCAATAAAAGAGATCCTAAGTGAGGAGAGTTGGAGTCCATGAAATATACTTCTATGTCGGAATTCAAGTTCTACTTGTTCAACTGACCAAGCAAGTTGTGCTTCTTACAACACATGGCACCATAAATAAATAACAATGTTGTGCATGTAGTAATCTGGGACATGGTGTTGAAACCTATTCCTATCAAGAAGAAGCTAATTTTGGACTCGAGTAGGTCAATAAATTAGGATGCTTGATGAGTGCTTAAAAAGTGCTAAAATTATCACGATTTAATATACTTTAATTGATCAAAAATATTTTTATTTATATAATTTAATCATATTTTTATATAAATTTGTCTTTTTAAAATCATGGGTATTTTTATTATTTTTTAGATGATTTCACTTTAAAAATAATTTAAAGACTCGAAGAATAGTACTAGAGGCAATACATCACAAATATAAAATGACATTTACTATTCCTTTTGGACAATTTGAATAAATTGTCTTGCCCTTTGGGCTAAAAAATGCACCATTTAAATTCCATAGGATTATGAATGATATTTTTAATCTATATTCAGAGTTCTTTATTATGTATATTGATGATGTATTGATATTCTCAAAATCTATTGAGCAACATATCCAACACCTAAAAACCTTCTTTTATATAATCAAGAAGAATGGTCTAGCCTTATTAGCAAAGAAAATGACTCTCTTCCAAACCAACATCCAATACCTTAGTCATAATATCACTAATGGAACCATCGTTCCAATGGAACGATCTTTGTAGTTTAGTACCCAATTTCTGGACAAGATCACTCATAAAACACAGCTTTAAAGATTTCTTGGAAGCTTGAATTATGTTCTTAACTTTTGTCCCAATATTAATCGGTTAGCTAAACCTCTTCATAATAGACTTAAGAGAGTCCTGAAGCCTTTGACAAATGAACATACCAAAATTGGTCAAAAATCAAATAATAAATTCAAAATATTCCTTGTTTACATCTTGCGGATCCTACTCTTCCCAAGATCGAAGAAACTGATGCCAACAAACTTGGTTACAGGGGAATTCTTAAACAAATCCAGGGAAATAAAGAACTAATAGTTCAATTTACCTCTCGTTATTGGAATGATTGTTAGAAAAATTATTCCACTATCAAAAAGGAAGTATTATGAATTGTACTTTGCAATAGGCATGCTTGACTCTTCTCTTGGCTTCCCTGGTTCCCTCCTCAGCTCTCCTTTGAGTCTTCCCAAGCTCATTAATGCATTGGGCATACTTATTCATCTCGGTGGTGGCCCTTTTCAACTTTTCCTCCTTATTAATTTCCTCGCCTTCCCACTTATTTGCTCTCACCAGCACTGCGGTGTATTTTGAGTGAGTATAAGCATGACTATACTTCTCATGTACCATTTCAACTTTAAAACGACCCATGCTTAGAGCCTTGTTAAAGTCATAAAGCAACATACGCTGAAACAAAAGAAAGTTACAAGGTTAAACAAATAAGTCTCGAGCTCAAACTTGTATAAGCAATAGTAATAACTAAAATAGAATGATATGAACCTCATTTAACACAATTGGCAAAAGATGACCTCGTCAAAATCTGCACCCTCACAGATATCCTCGAGCTACTTCTCATATGCGCCAATAAAAAGGTGGCTTAGATAATGATCGAGGTGCTCTAGCCCAAGCCTTGATTTAAAACCACCTCATCTATATCGATGGTGAGATTGTGGATGGCCTTTCCCTTCCTTAAATCTCAAATAGGATCACCATATTTTTTATACCCAAGGAAGGGGCAAAATCATATGTTTCTCGTACAGTGAGGAAAGCGGTGTGTAGACATTCAATGGCTCAAGGCTAAGTGCGGACTCATCAGCCACCACCTTCTTCTTCTTCTTCTTTAGGGACACGAGGCGACCTTCATGAGCAGGATATGTACCCATCTGAGAGTTGGCCCCTACAAAAGCGAACTTTCTCTACAAAAGGAAAAAGAATTGGGTGGTTGTAACTTCCATGGGATATACAAAATAAGAGCAAAGAGATTTCATGTTAATCATATAGCATCTAAAAAACAAATTTGAGAGCAAGTCTTAGGAGACTAGTTCACCATCATCAATCACTACCTTAAACTAGCCCCTAAAGTTTATGAAAGAATAACTCAGGATTTAAAAATGATCATAAAGGGAGGCTCTACCACACCATGTCTCATTAACCCACACGTGACAAAGCGCGAGGTGTTCAATAAGTGCCTCTAATTAGTTTTTTCAGGAAGATAGTTTTGGATATTAGCCAACCATTGCTTTACGTCAAGCCTCAAGGTCATGACTAAGGAACCCATGTTCCTTATCATGACCTTG